>CM031240.1:613542129-614209629 GCA_018340775.1 Taxus wallichiana var. yunnanensis
TTGGGAGGCATAAGCAGCTTCCCCCATAGTCCTTTCTCCTTTGGCTTGCATGATGAAGCCTGAGTTCTATTTTAATATTTCAACATACATATATATATGTATGTATATGTAATATATATGTATGTATATTTTGTCATACATACATACATACATACATATATATATACATACATATATATACATACATATACATATACATATATATATATATGTATATATATGTATATATATATGTATATATACATATATATATATATATATATATATATGTATGTATACATACATATACATATATGTATATATATATATATATATATATATATATACATATATATATGTATGTATATACATACATATATATATATATATGTATGTATATATATATATGTATGTATATGTATATATATATATATATATATATATATCTATATATATATCATATATATATATATACACACACACATATATATATGGGTGTTGTTAGGACATGTGATATTTGGATATATTGAGTAGACCGAGAAAATTGAATTTAAAATTAATGAATATAGTTGTTGATGAAATTGTAAGTGATATTGTTGATTGTCCGAATGTTGTTGTGATTCATATATATATTGATGATTTTGAAATTATATTATATTAATTTTGGACATTCGATATGGCCACAAGGCCGAAGGAGGTATTTGTGTTTTGCAAGTTAAAACATCACAACAAACATCGGGGATTCAAGACCAACCACATTGGAATTCTAAATGAATTCAACAAGGTCACCATGGCAACATGTTTTGTTTGTGTGTTTTGTATTTCGTAAGGGATTCCCATGGGGGAATCACCTTTATATGTGACCATGGGTTTTTTGTATTTTATTAATTTGGTTCCTTTTATTATTGGTTGTATGTATTTTATTAGTGACGTGTCCCTTTCTTTTATTTAATTAAATTGTGGAGATTAATGTGAGAAAACATATGGTTAAAATTTAATTAATTAAATTGGGACATAAGAAAGTAATTATTAAAGTTGTTGACCCTTGTGTTAAATGTTGTAAGGTGTGTGTAAGTAAGGTTGTAAGATATGTGTAAGTATGTGTAAGAGTCGTGTAAGTTAGATTTTGGAGTATGAAACACTCCACCTCCTGGAAATTCAAATTTGTCCTGGGGCTTGTGGGACAAGTAAAACTTGTCCCATGCCTCTTAATTTTATTTACCAACCATGCCTATGGTTGGAGGGTTAAATTTAGACTTTTATAATGCATTTTGGGAAGACAAATTGTAAGTTTTAATTGCACTCTTCTTACATTTTATTTAATTCAGCCCTTTGGGGTGTGGGATTTTGGAGTGTGTAAGTAAATTGTCATATTATTCACCCACCTCTTAATTGTGCTTTGGAGAATGAAATTTGACTTTTGTGTTGGAGTGAGGATGTGTGATGTGGCATCCTACATGGATCCACCTCATCCTCTTCTCTTCCCTCTTCTATAAAATTGAAACTCTTTGCTTTGTTTTGGGTTGTTGAAACATTTTACATGCTTCCTTGGGGAAAATTTTCTTGTGATTGGAGCTCTTTCTTTTGGAAGGAGATTGGAGAACTTTGCATGCTTGTTGGTTGCTGATTTTGGGACTATTTTTGACATTAAGAGCTTGCTATTTTGGAACTTATACAACTCCATCATGGAGAGGTAAGAGCTTGGCTCTTGAAATACTATTTTCCTTTATGAATGTACTGGTATTGTGTGAATGTTTAGCATGTTTTGTGTGTTTATTGGTGTGGGTAGACTACCATAGGAATGGTGAAGGAGAAGGCTATGGGAATCCATGTGGGGGCATAAGGGAATGTCAGTGGCATCATAATTCTTGTGGAGGGAGTTTGGGTTTGGGATCCACCATGGAAAAGAAATAGCTTGCATTTATTACTTTGTGGGGGCATAAGGAAATATGTGGGGGCATAAGGAGGGATTGTGGGGGGCATAAGGATATGTGTGATGTTTTATATTAGCAGTTTGTTATAGGTGGATGCCCAATTCCCATTGAGAGGCATAACTAGCTTCCCCATAGTCCTTTCTCCTTTGGCTTGCATGATGAAGCCTGAGTTCTATTTTAATGTTTCAATGCAGTTGTAAACTGTTGTTTTGTGTTGAACTGTGTTTTATTTGAAATGTGCATGTTGAAATAATGTTGTGTGTATGCTTTGTGGAATCTTGTTGTTGCCATGGGTTGAAATACATTTCCTATTACATTGTGGTTGGGGCTTGGGGGCCAATGATGAAGGATGGATTCTCCTTTCATTGGATGTCTTGGTTGGGTGGAGAGCGTTGTCTTTCCCCCACTTTTGTTGTGATCAAATTGGAAGAAAAGGGAACTTTGCATGTTACTATTCTGGAGCAGAGGAGAAAGACATTTGACTATCCCTTGTGAAATAAAATCCCATTATAACCTTTCCCACTTTGAAGTGGATGAATTTGTAAAAGTTTGAAATGGAAAGATGTTGTATTGATTATGAAAGTTGTAAAATTGAAGTGTGAAAGATATATCTACTTTGTTCTATACATTTGAAAGAAAGAAATTTGAAATCTACTAATTGCATTCAAGAAATTGGAAGATGTAAAGTTGTATTCAAAATCAATAAAGGATTGCAATACCTTTCTTCATTTGCATTGTTGTATTGAAATCTGATTTTTAAATGTAATGAAATCCTGTTTGGAAAGTGGAAAAGGAAGAAACACGTGAAAAGAAATTGTATTATTCTGCCTTGTTTAAGATATATGATTTTGGGAAGGATAGAAACTACATTCTTATTTTAATGTTTGATTGAAGAAGGAAAAACATTTAAGGCTAGCATGGAATGAATTCAATATTTCATTACATGGCAAAAGAGATAGTTTAATCTCTAGTTCTGGAAATGTATAAGTTCTTTTACTTCATTGTATACTTGTAAAATTTTATCAAATATAAATCAGAACGACCCTGCAAGCTATAAAAGACAAATGAAATATTAAATTGAACTTAAGGTGATCAAAATGACCCCAAAAAAACTAGAAACTCTTAAGAAATCTCTAAGAAAATATTTCAAATTGAACAAAGGAAAATTTTGCAGTCTTTTTCTGTCAATTGTTGGAAAATTCATTGGAAGTCAATCAAACAAAATTACCTTCCAAATGCATCCTAAATCCTTCTTAGAGAAATCCTCCATGTGTTTTTGGGCATGTTGAGTGAAGGAGAAGATCAAATTGAACAAAATTGATAAGTTAAAAATTACTAGTTTGCTTTTAAAAATCTTGTAGAACGTTTTCTTAAAATTGACCCCTTAAAATTTATCAAAATCTAAAATTAATGATTCTTGTGCAAAGAGGGCATCGAGATATTTCTAGAAAGTCCTCGTTTGCCTAAAACTGAGATTTCTAGAAAAATTTATGGCCCTTTGAAGTTTTCCTTCCTTGGCGGGAAAATTTGGGAAAATTTTCCCTGGCAGGCCCGCAGCCTGAAATTTTCCCGTTGAAAACTTAGAAATTTTTTTGAAAATTTTTGGGGAAAATTTAAAATTTCCCCCGCCACCTCATAGCCAACCTGAGGGTGCCATGTGGCACCATGGGGGTGACAGTGAGGGGGGGGGGAGCGGGAGACCACGCAACCTTTATTTTTTAAAATTTTGTTTTGGAAAATTTTCCTTAAATTTCCCGTGGCCCCGCACTCCCACCCTACCTCGGAGAAGTCCCTTCGCGGACGCATGGGCCCGTGTGTCAAACTTATCTATTTCCCCCTCCTTGGTAAAATTTCCTCCAAACCTCCACCACCCCGCCCTTCCCTCATTCCTTCCCCACTTTGGCTTGTTGAGTGCCATGTGTCCCTAGTGGCAGCAGCAGGTGCGGGCGAAAAAGTGAACTTTGCCCCCACGCAGGAAAATTTGCAAACATCTCCCCATGACCTGCCAACCCAAAAATGGATTTTCTTCCCCGCTCGACACGTGTCCCTTTTGGGAAATTTTTCATCCCTGGGCCCACACAGCCCCCTTGGGGGAAAATTTTCACCCCAAGGCCCGCCAACCCATAACTGGAGTTTTACAAGGAGTTAGGAGGACTTCTTTATATCATCGGAAAGGTGAGAAAATTTCCTATCCAATGGAAATGATTTAGGAAATTTTGAATGTGTTAAGTGTGAGAAAAATCAAGTTGAATCTATGAGCCTGTTAGAGAGTGGGTATGGTAATAAATTACCCCCTGAACCTAGTTGAACCTTCTAACCCTTAAATTTGGACCTTGTGACCTCTGATAATTGTTAATAAAGGAAAAGTATGTTCTAGTGAATGTGATTTGTTCAAATCTGTTAGTGGTAGTTGTTGCCTTGTAACCTAGTTGTAGACACTCTCAACCAAGTTCTGGGAGTGGGTAGGTAAGACTTTACTCTGATGATTTGAAATATGTATTCCTTTCCCCACTGTAATTAAACCCTGCTCTTGTCTTAGATCTTGTGGAATTAAATACCTTGGGTATTTAATTGTTTTGGGTCCCTTAACCCTAAAATTTTATTCAGGGAATATTTAGCTAAAATGTCAATGTAATCAGTGATTAATTTAATCCCTAAGGAGATTTGAGCTAGGTGTGGACTTATTACACTTGTTTCTTTATAATGTGGAATTAGTAATTATTATAATGGGAAAAGTTATCAGTTGAATTTTAATTGTCCTTAAGACTTTGGTTGTTAACACTTTTAAAAAAAAATTACTCCATAATTTTGTAACTAAGCCTAGGTTGTTCATGGGTCTCAAGTGGGTTATTTTAGCTGGGCATCACAACATTTTTATATCCCCTCTATATCTAAGGGATATGGATAGGAGGGATACAAAAATACTTCCTCACCTTGGGTTGACAAGTGGCGCTTACACAATGCAACATGGAGGGGGCTAGAAATATGTAGTTTAACACTCGGGGGGTAGTTTTAGGTCATGTGAAGATCCAGGAGGAATAGATGAGAAGGGGAATAATTTTTTGTCCCCTCCTTCCCTAGTGATAGGGAAAAGAGAGACACAAAATTCCTCTATGCACTTGTTCCTAAAAAATTTGACTAATTGCAAAACCTTTACCTACAAGAGAAACATCTTGAACGTTTGATTGTTAGACCTCCATTAGGTCTATTTTAGTGGAACCTTATATGATTTTGACTCCCAACATCATTAAAAGAACAATAGAATGGGTCTCATCTTCCAATTCTTCTTGAAACACCCTAAAAATATCCTTTTTCTTGGGATAGTAGGGCTTTTCTACTAAAACCGAGCTTCCCTAAGAAGAACGCGAGTCTTTTGAAAAATGTCAAAGTTCCATCATGTAGAGAATAACTCAAAGATCTCTAGTTAGTACTTGTTTTCCTCTTAACTCCTTACAGATCTCCCAAAATAATTCACATAAGATTAGGTACCACTACTTACTCCTTTTACCTTATAAACTGCAGTTGCTTAGTTTTTCCCTAAACCTTCAAATATTCCCTAAACTTTCCTAAATCAGTTGCACACATGTTCTTATTTATTCAACACCACATCCTGATGAGTTTTATCATTTTGTTTCACCTTGGGGTGCTTGGGTTCTCATGACATATATCGGGAACATGTGACTATGAAAATGATCAAAACCCAAGCTTTATTGTGTCACACAAGTGTCACAAATATTCTATGTTGATCACCTATGTGTTGCAATATGATCTTTGAAGTACCTATAACCTACAAAAACTTTTCACCTACAAAACCCCATAAAATGCATCAAACCTAAAAATAAATATGTAATATAGGGAGTTATATTAACCCCAATGGTCACCCCAACGGTGAAATTACAACCAATCATTGCACTACATCTCACACTCCATCTATTTTTGGTGATTGTTTATAAGAATCGTGCCCTAGGATGTCCTTGTACAAGTGCACTTGATAGAAGGATATAGATAAAAGTAGAAATGTAATAGAATGTGTGGATGGAATAATGAACCCCCTTCCTATGTAGTGTATGTATATTTTTACAGATCTTGACCCTTGAGTAAATACTAGATGGATGATTTAGAGTTCTTTAGGTGCCTTTTAGATGCAAGCTTAGGTGGAGATAGTAATTTTAGTGCTTGGTCCTTTATTTAGAACACATAACTATGTATTTATATTATTCCCTTATTTGAATTTCAGTAATTGACAACTTGAAGGACAACCCATAGGTGAAAAATGTGCCCAAAATATAAAAGAGACCCAAAAGGAGCGAGTAAGATAAGAAAGGGTGGGTCGAAGACACCTAGAGGGGATAGGAGCACCCGAGAACTCCTATCTTGGTTGGGCATTGGTGTCTAGGGCCACAAAATATAAATAAGTAAAATACCAATTTGTTTGTAGGGTGTGTAAGACCACATAGAAAACAAGAAACACAGAAAAAGAGGCCAAAAATAGTCTTTAATTACTAGTTTTCTTACTTAGGAATCATATGAATTTTGGTATATGTTTAGGACTTAGAAATTTTCCCAAGTGTGTGATTTTGTGTCTACATTTTCCCCTAGTTAATGTTTTTGAGTGAATACTTGATAACATAAAGTAGATAAGAGATGTGTGCCTAATAACCATGTAAATTGTGTGGCAAAAAAATGTGCCGAGTGTGATGAGCCCAAGAAACAACCCATTTTATAGAGTATTTGACAATCTTTTTCTTTGCATATATAAAGTTGATCTAAGTGTAATATCTAAAATTATGGTTTATTTAGGATAAAATAGAGAGCATATATCATGGTTATTTCTTTAGAATTCATTTTTGTGTTTCTGTTAGCTATTTCTAATGCTTATTGGGAAATAGATGTCAATTTGTGCATATGTAGTCCATATTTTGCTATCATTATTGAATATGACATTTTGAGCATTGAGCACTAGATACAACCAGCCTTGGAAGATCTTCAAAATATCTTATATCATCTCTAGATATTTTTATTTCATCATTGCATTAGCTCCAGAGGTTCTTTCACTAGCTTTGGAGTGTTACGTCTAAGCTCGCTTGGCACAATCTTAGCTCACTTTGGAGTGTCTCAGCTCACTTCAAACTATCTAAGATCACTTTAGAGTGTCTCAGCTCACTTTGGAGTATTCAGCTCACTTTGAGTGTTTTTTCTCATCTCTCTTCAGAGCATCTTAGCTCACTTCAAAGTATCGCTCATTTTGGAGTGTCTCAACTTGCTTTGAAGTGTATTGTTTCAACTCACTTCGGAGTATCTTAGCTACTTCAGAGTGTCTCATCTCACTTTAGAGTCTCTTTGGAATGCTTCAGAGTCTCTTTGGGATCACTTCAGAGTTGATCATCATAGATTTATAGTTGGATATTAGAGCTATGAGGATGAATATTAAAATTATAGAGATGAGCATAACTCCAAGGGTGGCATTGTTATCTATTTTTGGAATTCATTCTAAAAATAGATATTTCTATAAGTATTTTATTATTTTTAAAATAAATAAGAATCAATATTCATTTTGATTCTCAATAAAAGAGTCAGATTATTAGATAATATCTCTTCATATTATGTGGAGATTGATGCTTTTTAGATAGATTGAAATCTTAGTTGATAAAGATGTATTCCTTAAAATAAACAAGTGGTTGGAAGCATGGAATTATAAATGAAACCTCCCACACCTTTGAATGTAATCACCATTTTTCTAATCAATTTAGAGATTACATTCCATCCATCTATAAATAATGTAGATTAAAATCCTCTTCTAAGGAATGAGTGACCACTCATTCCAAGGAAGATGGACTGTATATTTATTTTTATTTTCCATTTTGTAATTATTATTTTGTTGTATTTTTATTTGTGTCATGTAATTATTTTTGTGATGTACAATTTTTGTAAACTTCGTAGGTGTTTTGTTTATGTTTATCCTTCCTTTTATGTAATGTGTGTTTTAATTTCTCGTTGTGTGATTTAAATTTCATGAAATGTGTGTTTCCTTTTATGAAAGAGTGTTTCATTTCATGAAAGTTTGTTTTAATTCCATGCAAGTGTGTTTCAATTTCTGTAAGTGTGCTTTTTAATTCCTACAAGTGTGGATTTTGGGTAGAAGGGACCATTTACCGATATCTCTCACCTTTGCATACAACCTTCGAGACACCACCTCTAAATTAACATTCTGTAATGAAGAGGATTGACGAACCTCATCATTTTGGCATTGTTTTCAGGTAACATGGTGTTATTAGGAGATTTATAATTTACTAAGAGAATTGTCTAGTGGTAGTAGATAAATAAGTTCATAGTGAGAGGGAATGTCTCTTAGAAAATTTTGTTACAGAAGATACTTTGTGATGGTTTTTTTATGATTTAATTTCCTAAAAATAGATTATAATTTATTTTCATGCAAGTAGATTAGAATTTATTTTTCTATAATTATAATTTAGAACAAAACCCCCATCCCATACTAACCCAATTGTGTAGAAAATTTAATTGCTAACATCATTATGAAGGAAGAATTGATTGTGGATGCAGGTTGGATAAGGAATTTTATGGATGATGATGGAATTGAAAGGATCAAAAGATACAAACACTCATTTTTAATTCTAAAAAATAAGAAAATCACAATACACCAACCGTCAATTTTGCTAAGATAGATCTACAACAAAGTTCCCTGTTAAATTCATATTATGAAGAAATAGTGGGTATTGACTCCTTTAGGTAAAATAATTGAATTTTTAGAGATCACTAGCATATATCTATCAAGAAAGTAATTATTTCATATTTGTAGATAACGTGTGCGATAAAAATAATTTGAACCACATCAAAAGAAGACAACTTGTTGTAAACAAGGAAAAATCATAAACAAAGTAAAAGTAAATAAAAACACAATAATTATACCTCTTGGAATTCTTCTCTACAATCCTCAAGTAGATTTGTGAAGCCTTTAAGATTTTGAAATCTTGATATTGGTTTTATCATGGGTACTCGATCAATTCTCTAAATGAAAAGTGCAAATGCTACGAGCTTGGGTACACAAGGATGTGGATAAATTTTTAGCATAAGTTGGCTACAATTTTCATAAAGCTTCCAGGAATTGATTTGTAAAGCAATCAGAAATATTTTATAGCTGAGGGTGAGACCATACAAAGTGGATCTTAGGTTTAATTGAATCCAGAGGTAATAATTATAATTACCTAAAATAGTAAGATGATCATGTCTGCTGTGTGGTAGCAGATTTTCAAGGGAAATCATTATCTTTGAATTCATCTGAGAAGTGGTTACATGTACATTATTGCTTCCCCCACCTTTGTAGGCTTCTAGAAGTAGAGTGAAGTGGAGCATGAGTAGATAATAGGATTTAATTAAATAACTAAATTAATTAGTATTTAATTGTGAGGGAATAATTAACCATTTATTTAATTAAATGTTTAATTATATTAGTAAAGGAGGGTATAGGAATTGATTTAATTAATTCTAAAGGGTAGAAACATGACTTTAGGAAATAGAATTGATTTCATTAATTCTAAAGGGGTAATTAATCTATGGAGTTGTTGATGGAGTTTGGGTGGAGCGGTTAAGTTGGATGGTTGTTTCCGGCTCCACCCAAGTTCAAATCCCACTAAGGCACAATCCTCGTTTGAGGTGGTAATGTTCGAGGTGGCATGATTGATAGGATGGTTTCACTGAGGTAGTTTCTAGCTTGAGAAGACCTGCACTAGATGTGTGTTCAAGCATGGAGGCTCATGGTTCACTTGTGGTGTGTGCATGTGTTGTGGCTCATGTTTTGATCAACATGTGTTTAAGTGTGGTGGCTCATGGTTTACTAATTGTTGAGCTTAATTAATATATCTTTGTTGATTGTGCTTCGGTTCATAGCTCCGGTCAAAAGCGTTTATCTATAAAAAAATTAATTGATGGATTTAATTTAATTAATTCCAAAGGGGGCGTTGTGGTAGAATATAATTAATTTAATTAATTCTAATTGGATAGAAGTGGGATAGAAATATGTATGTATTTTTAGGGTGTCTACATTTTCCCTCTTTAAAGTGTTATTGCAAAGTAATAGTGCTTTAAAGATAATAAACACATGCATATTAGCGAGAAGAAAGTGGTGAAGCATTTAGATGCCCCAATAAGATAGGATGGTAAGGGAATTCCCCTCAAGGAGGTGGATGATGTAACAAAGCGGTGGACAACTACTCGATAAGAAGAAAATGGGATATATGAAGGAGTGTACTTGTAGCATGAGCGTACGAGTTGAGAATGTGAATATAAGAGAAACCTTTATTTTTATATTACACAATAGAGTTGTCACCATGATTAGGAAGGAATCAGGATGGTTAACCCAGATGCACATAAAATAAACACACACGAAGAAAACAAAATAGGAAAAATGAAACAAACCCAATATGAACAGTTAGGTACGGGCATCAAGGTTATAAAGGAACCAAGATGTTATCACATTAGCTGCAATTGGTCTAAAATGCAAATCTCAACAATGCAACACAATATTGTAAAAGAAGACAATTTATCTATACCCTATGTAATGTGGTACAATGAAAAGCAAGTAGATGTAGAAGTTCTCAAACACTAAAGTTATGAAATGTATGAGAATATGGTCAATCCGAATAATCAAGTATACTTAGAAACTCTTTGTGACACTCTTGTAAGACTTGTGTTGGAAAGCGATCTGATATTGAGTTTCTCTAGCAAAGTTATATCGAAGGGAATAGTAAGTGGTGAAAATTGTAAGATTGGTACAAATGATAAAGGAGTGATAAAAATTTAATTTTATCAAAATGCATTGCATCGGTGAAGTTATAAAATAACATGCATTGTGTATGACTTTTTTACAAATTTTTAATGTTTTTGTATTTTTGATAACTTGTGATTTTTGGAATGATTTTATATTTTTTAATGTTTTTGAAACATATTTGAATGTTTTTGGTGTTTTTGAACAAATTTATATTGATTTTTGGTTTTTTAGATTTTAACCACAAAGCCAAAGAATAGGGAAAAGGGGTTCCTGTGTGTAATGAACATGCTACACATGAAAAAAGTTAACGGAAGTATGGTAGAAGGTGAATAAGAGTGGTGAATAATGGGCGTGATGAAATAAGAAAATATGGATTGACACAAGGGGAGATAAGGCGAACAAGGTGAAGTGAGAGAATGCACTCATATGGCCCTAGCACAAGGGTTACTCTTTAGAGATTCAGGAGTAGAACTTCTTTACATGAATGGCATTCAACTATTTTTCATCCTCATTAGATATTTAAAATGCTTAGGATCCAAATTTTACAGATTATAATGTAAGGATGCAACTAATTAGGCTCAAACTTACCTATTTTTTCTCGTGGTTTAGTTGTGTTCTTCTTAATTTCTTTTAGAAATAAGTTACCAACTTCAAATTGTCTTGGTTTAATCTTGCGGTTATAGTTACGTCGTAGTCGATTCTAGTATACATGTAAATGGTCCAAGGTGTGAATGCGTCTCTCATCCAATAGCTCCAAATGTGTAAGTCATGAAACATGATAATCCTCTTCATGTATGAGGTGTTGAAGTGAGTCACGAAGTGAAGGTAGTTCAACTTCAATATGTAATATGGATTCATATCCATATACTATGGAGAATGGGGTAGCTTTTGTAGGAGTATGGAAATAAGTACGGTAGTCCTAGAGGGTGGGATATAACCGCATATGATAATTACGTCCATTTTTATAAAATTTCTTTTCCAAGATAGATTTAATAGTCTTGGATGCTTCGGATTGGCCATTGCATTGTAGGTAATAGGGTGTAGTCCATTTTAGGTAGATATTATATTATTAGCAAGGGTTTTGATATTCTTATTTTGAAGGAGCTTCCATTTTCAAGTAATAATAATGGTGGGAATTTCAAAGTGATAAATAATATGGTTGAAGATGAATTTTAAAATATTGCACCCAAAAACGTAGGTGAGAGGCATAGCCTTGACCCACTTGGTGAAATATTCAGTGGTAGTTATAATGAATGTATGGCCATCGAAGATGTGGACTTTATTTTTCCAATCAAGTTGAGCCCCATTTTGAGAAAAGACAAGGTGAAGTGAGAGGTTACAAGGCTTGGGATGGTGAATGAATGAGATTACTGTGTTTTTGGCATGCATGACATTTCTTCACATAATCTCACGCATTTGTCTCCATCAGAGGCTAGTAGTATCCAATGCACAATATATTCTTCATAAGAACCATTCCACAAGTGTGCGCTCCTCAAATACCAAAGTGTACTTTAGATAGCGTCTGATTAGCTTCATCCTAATTGATACATCTTAATATATTCTCATCATATCCTCTTTGATACATGGTCTCAGTAAGGAGGGTGTAGAACCAAGAACATTTTTCCAAGGCTTGTTTGTTGGCTGAGTTTAAATTAGGAGGGTAGGATTTGGTTTGAATGAAGGTATATATATCTTGATACTAGGGATGATTAGGACCAAAATCTCACAAACCATGGTGGAATCTAGAAAATCATATGCGGGCACCAAAATATGTTCAACAAGGAACTCATTGTGAGTTTTATTTGTGTCGAATGCAAGAAGGGATGCAATAGTTTCCATGACATTTGTTTCTTCATTCTATACACAAGGAACTTGTTCAAAAGTTATAATCTAGAAATACCCTTTGAGACTATCAACCATGTATTTGTAGGGCATAAGTTTCTCATCTTTGACTTGATATTCACCATTGAATTGATTAATGATGAGAAGAGAATCTCCAACAACTCACAATTATTGTAAGCACCAAGAAATATCAAGTCTTATGCCTACTATCAATGCTTCATACTTGGATATGTTGTTTGTATAAGGGAATCGATGCGATAATATTTAGGTATAAGATCCCCATCAGGTGTACGCAAAACAATTCCTACTCCTGATCCATTGATGTTGTAGGATACATCAAAGAATAGAGTCCATGAAGGTATTATTTCTATGTATAGTAGGTCTTCATCTAGAAATTCAAAATTTAATGGTTGTGAGTCTTGCAATGGCATTGAAGCCAAATGATCGTGAGTTCTTGACCTTTATAGCCTTCTCAAGTTGATTTCAATTTCAAATTCACTTAGGAGTGTAATCTAGTTGGACATTTTTCTTGTTATGATTGGTCTTAAAATTAGGTACTTAAGAGGATCAACCCTTGCAATTAACTTGGTGGTATGATTCAACAAGTAGGGTTGCAACTTGACAAAGTTGTAAGTGATCGATGAGAAATCCTTTTCAACTTACGATTACTTACATTCATGTTCCAAAGAGATTCTTTCTTAAATAGTATATGGCTTGTTCTTGACCTTTATCAATATGTTGTGATAATAAAGCCCTAATGGCATGTTCTGTTATAGAGGTGTACAACAACATAGGCTTTTCCTATATAGGTGGCATGAGTACTAGTGGAGAGGAAAAACATTCTTTAAGTTTATTAAAGGATTCTTGATAGTCTTGTGTCCATTTGAATTAGACATCCTTCTTAAGAAACTGGTTGAAGTGATGGTACTTTTCTACTAATTGAGAGATGAATCACCGAATAGACTGTAGTTTTCCTTATAAGCCTCTTAGCTGACGTAGATTATGAAGAGGAAACATATTGATTATAGATTTGACCTGGTAGGGTTCACTTCAATTCCTCTTTGTGAGACAACGAATCCTATAAGTTTTGCTGAAGTGACACCTAAGACACATTTTTTGGATTGAGGTAAACCTTGTATTCCCTTGATCTCTCAAAGATATTCCAAAGAATAGTTGGGTGATCGACTCTTGTTTTGGAATTAGCAAGGATATCATCAACATAATCCTCTATGATGTCATGAAGAATATCATGAAAAATAATATTCATTTCCGTTGATAGGTTGCACCAACATTCTTAAGGCCAAAAGGCATGACCTTGTAACAAAATGTCCCCCATGGGGTTGTGAAAGTTGTCTTATGTTGGTCTTCTTCAGCAATTTGAATTTGGTTATATCTTGAGAAATCATCCATAAGGGATAACATCTCATGTCTTGTAGTAGAATCAACAATCATGTCAATGTTAGGTAGAGGGAAATCATCCTTAGGACAAGCTTTGTTGATGTCTCATAAATCTATACATATGTGAATCCCAAGGGTATTATTTACTAATGGAACCATATTGGATATCCATTCTGAGTATTCAATAGACCGTATGAAGCCCGCATCTATTAATTTTTGTAGTTTAGCCTTAACAAACAATGTGACCTTGGGGTGCATCTTACACAACTTTTGAATTACAGGTTTAGCATCTAGGTGCACCACAATGGTGATGGACCATAAGATAAGGATCAAGGCCTGACATGTCTTTGTAGTGCCAAAGAAATATGTCTCTAAATTTGATCAAAATTTCTATGAAGTACTTGATTTCTATGTTTGGGAGACTAACACTAAGTTGTAACAATTTGGGTTGGTTTCTCTCGCCAATATTGATAATGGTGATTTCTTCCACCAACAACTTACAATTATCATTTTATTGAAATGAAGTTGATGGTTTATGTAAATTATTAGATGTTTCCAAATCTGAATATCCTCTCTCTAGCGCCTTTGAAAGGTTTTCACTAGGATATGTGTCCTTTTCTTTCTTTTTCTTTTTCAATTTTTGTCTCTCACATAACACCTCAGAAAGGTTTTCACTATGTGAGATATGATTTTTATTTTTCTTATTTTTAACTTATTTTTCTTTTGGACTAGATATTTTGAGTTCTTTGTCAAAGTAAGTAGTAGCATCAAGTTTTATATCAAAACCCTTCTTTTGATCCGAAAAGGGAAAAGGGTCTTGAGCCCCGAGGAATTGTTGGAAGGCCTCAATTGTTCTGAAAGAGGTCCATGGAAAAATGATTCTATTGATCTTTATTAATGAGGGGAGGGTAGACAATGTCAAGGGTTATAATGGATAAGTTTTTAAGGAAAATTTTGGTTTTAACAAGATATTCGAAGAGGTTATGTGTGGAACTGGTCTAAATGTTAGAATTCGAGTCCTCTTCGCTAGTTAATACATTGAATAAAACCGGTATCTTCTCAAAGGTCTCATATTTAATCTCTAGGGGTTTGAGAGTGCCATGCCCTTGTGGGCCTAATCCTATTCCTTTCCAATTCATTTTTGGTAGATTCGTAGAAATATGACATCTTATCTTCATATAGCCAAGATCAAGTCGTGAGCCTAGAATATGCTCATCTTTGAGATATCCATGTCATCTCCAAAGAGTAGTTCCTAGATAGTAGATTGGGATTTCTCATAAATGAGGAGAGTTAGGAGTCCGTAAATGATGATTCGTGCAAATCCCCTTTATAAAAACCTCATCATATGTAATTTTGTTAATCCATTAAATCTATGTCCTTGTATTTCCTAGATACTGTTGAACACTATCATCATAACTTGAACTTATTGGCATAAATACTGATTAATATAGTTATAACTAATTATCTTTATTTTGTGGTATTTTGAGTATGCATTTATTCTCTTGATTTCAATAAGTTGTTTGAATGATGCTTTGTGTGATGCCACTCTTGTTTACAAATAACTTGTTATATGTATAAATTCATATGTAGCCAAAGGAATTATCTATAGCAACCCATTCGTAGCCAAAGAAAATCACCTACAATAAAGGAATTGTCTCAGTAGAAACTCATCCCCATCTAAAGGATATCACCTAAAAAAAAGAATCCATGATTATAAATATCTCTTGGAACGTGAATAAAGACACTCCAAATATGTATGTGTCATTTAAGAGGATTACAACTGGAACATGGGAACTGGAAGATAACTCAACTATGGATTTGATTATTCATTGCAACTCATTGAAGAACTGATCGATTAGTTAACATGTGATTTAAGGAACTTGTTGGTTACTTGAGTTATGTGTTTGATATCTGAACACCTATTAATTATTTCTATTGTATGTGTTTAAACTCTTGTTGTTATTCTGTAATTGAGTACAAGAGAAAAGGGTTAATGCTAGAAATCTATCTAGATGGAGAATAAAGAATAGGGAAATTATATAATAGAGGATACATAGATATAGAATTTGTTTGGTTCCTGATGTAATATTCATGCCAATTCAATAAAGAATATGAGTTCTTTTCAGTAGATTTTAGTTATAAGCCTTAGGAGGGATTAAAACCCAAGGTAGGGACCACTTGTGGTTTGCTAAACCCCTCCATAGTTTTTGTTTCTCTATTTCATTACATGATTAGGATAGGAAGCAATTTATCTCCTTATTTGCATTCTAAATTTCCAAGCTTTGTTTTAGACATAGTGTTTAGAAGCCATTTGCTTTCAGTTCTAAGTTTTTTCAAGAATTGTTATTTCAAGTATTATAGTGATAGAAATTTCTTTCCATACCTCCTAAATTATTTATAACTATGCATACAACACTAACATTATTGAAATTTTATGTCCCTTGGTTTGATGATTAAATGATTGTGAATTAGTGAATAACATATTAATTGTTGCAAGTTAATTTTCACCACCATTTTTAAGCATGTTTCCGGGGATACTACTAAGTTATAAGGTTTTTTAGAGGTTTTGTATTTCTTAGAAGCAATTTAGTTTTAGAAATTCCACCTCCAAACCCCCCACTAATGTATGTTGATTGAGTTGAGTTAATTTGATGCATGCACCATCCAAGGGATGCCCATGGTATATTCTTACCCAATCCTCAAATAACACAAATCTCTTCATATGATTCTGAATATTTTGAAGAAGACATACTTTCTCTCGTATAAGGCTTACTATTAGAAGATCCCCCTCCAAGTGAAATTTATGAAGTTACTCCTGATCAGCCAAACATGGTAAAAGAAGTGAACTAAAATTTTGAAGACAGTGGCAACTACTTTTGAGTTCCCAATATCCAACAACAATCAACCTACATGTAATGAAGAACATTTCTCCCTCAACCCTTCCTAACTTTCATGGATCCATAACTGAAGACCCAAACACCTTTTTGTTTGAGTTTGACATTTTATGTAGGAGTTATGATTACACCACATATGCACATAAGCTAAAGTTGTTCCCTACTACACTCAAGGATGCAGCCTTGAGATGGTTCATGGGTTTAGGAAGAGATGTTGTGACAACCTAGTCACAGATGAAGGAAAAGTTTCTGGTAAAATATCAAGATTATTGCAGGCCAAGTAGCAGAGGAGGTGATGAACTCTTTAGGATGGCACAAAAGGAAGATGAGCCATTGGAATATTACCTAGAAATATTCTTATTTAGTGTTCAGAATTCAAAACACACAAGGTTACCTAATGATTCCCTCAATCTACTTTTCTTAAAAAGACTCAGTGAAGAGGATATGGATGCTTTGGACCTAATATGACCTAGAGATATCTCACAATATACCTTCGATGAAATTTTTAAATCCTTTTGGAATTAATCCAAACAAACTATGAAGAGAATAAGAAGTGCTAGATCAAAGGGTGGATCAACTACCAAAGGAATTAGGGAGATATCTAAATTAGAGATTGTGAACATGTTCAAGAACATGAAACAAGAGATAGTCAATGACATGGCCACCAACTTGATGCTTTACATGCTAAGAAGAAGAGAGAAGATGTAGAGGTATCACTTACATAGTTTTGCCATGCATGCAAGAAGAAAGAAAGATGATTTCAGATGTAGGGGATTGGATAACATTACAAAAGAAAAGGAGGCTTCACCAAAATTCAAGATGATAGAAACAGAGGATGGACAAGTCTTCTATGTTGCTCAAATAAATCCATGACTACCAAGACAAGGAGGTATGTCACAAGATCCTATGCCATCTTTTCAAAATTGGGCTAATACTCAGCAAGGTTGGAATCCATACCCTAGCCAATACCAACAACAATGGAAACCTCAATTTTTAGGCCAACAATAATGGAAACAACCCCTCAATCATGGCAGTAGCCTTGGAGAGGAGGGAAGAAATGGAATAACCCACCTCCTAATTACCAACAATCTTACCAGCAACCTCCTTATCCACATCAAAAATCTCTGATGTCAAATCCCCAATCTAGCTCTCAACCAAAAGCCACTCAACTACTAGCTCAACCAACACCTAACCCAATAATAAATTTTATTAGCCATCCTATACCACTAAATCATCTCAATACCCTACCTATTTATTTGATGTTAATAACATCCATATTCACTCGGAAGAGCACTTCCTCCAAGTAAACCCACCATTATAGAGATTACAGATGAACCACATTTTTGTAGATTAATCCATAGAAAATACAAAACACTTTGAAATTTGATCTATAACAACCTGAATAGAGTTCCAACAAGGGTAAAATGCAAGCTAATGAACCACCATTTCTAGAGATATTACAGAAAAAGAGGACTAACCTCAAATCATATTTTGATTCTAATTTTGTCAATCAATTGAAGGATATTTATGTCAAAAAATTATTATTCAAGCCATCAAGGATGTGCCCATATACAACAAGTTGGTTAAGGATCTATGCATAAAAAAACCAAAAAAATAAGGAAGGATCCATCCATTGTACAATTTATTAGATAGTTGGTTGATATTATGCTTGGAAATTTAGTTTTACCCAAGTATATAGATCCAAGCAGTCCTTGGTGAATGTTACAATTAATGGCACAACAATAAAGAATACTCTAATTGACTTAGGGGCAACCATTAACGTCATGACAAAGAAAATTATGGATGACTTGAAATTGGAAGGACTAAGGCCAACAACTATAGTAGATATATAAAAAGTGAGACCTAAAGGAGTCCTTGAGGACATAGTTGTGGTGGTAGACTCTTGGGAATACCCTACTGACTTTATTGTCCTTCAACCAAAAGTGAGTTTAGGAGGTTATCCTATTATTCTAGGGAGGCCATGGTTGGCCACTATAGATGCATTCATAGGTTGCAAGTCTGGAAATATGATTATTTCCAATGGAAGTGGTACTAAAAAGCTTATGCTTTATCCTCCTGCCCAATCGTTGAATGATGAAGATCAGATAATTTGGGTTAAAGAACCAAAATCAAATCAAATATATGTACAATAGCTCATGATGTTGGAGAATTCTTTACCCTTGAAGGAAAATACTATTTTGTTCTATCCAATGTCTTACAGAATAACTATGGAAGAAACGAAGAAGTGGATATCGATTAAGGTATTTAAACTATGACTTGAACCAAATTCTACAGAAAAGTGCCATGAATATTCTAAGTAAGAATCATATTCTTCTTCAATTTTTCCCCATGACTACATACTGAATTTTGTTAGCAACAATGTATATTCAATGATTGATCTCTCTAAACAAGTGGAGATAACACTGAGAAAATCACTCAATGTCAACAAGTTGTTGGATAGACAACAAGAGAAATTGTTGATTTCTCTTCTATAAAAACATAAAAAACATTTTTATGGGATTATGGTGATATGCATGGAATTCATCCTAGGCTCTGCACACACAAGATTTATATCAAAGAAATTTGTAAACCAATCAAAGAAGCCACAAAGAAGAATGAACCCAACAGTGAGAGAGATTGTAAAAGGATAATTGAAGAAGTTACTGGATGTTGGATTTATATATCCAATATCATATAGTCAATGGGTGTCACCCCTTTTCATTGTGACAAAAAAGAATGGAAAATGGAGGATATGTGTAGATTACAGGAGTTAAATGCAGCAACAAAGAAAGATCATTTTCCATTGCCTTTCATTGATTAGGTACTTGATACTTTAGCTAGTAAAAGTATTTCTATTTTCTTGATGGATATAGTGGTTATAATAAAATTTAGATTACACTAGAGGATCAAGACAAAACTACCTTCACATGCCCATGGGGAACATTTTCTTATTTAGTTCTTCCATTTATCTTGTGTAATGCACCTGCTACATTCAGAGGGAAGTCTTGAGAATCTTTTCAGATTTGACAAATGACTATATGAAAGTCTACATGGATGAATTCACTGTACATGGAAGAAATTTTGAAAAATCTATTCAAAATCTCGACAAATTTTTGAAGAGACGCAAACAACACAATATGTCCTTAAGTAATGAAAAATTATACATGATGATGTCTGAAGGTATAGTTTTGGGACACTATCTTTCTTCTAATGGAATTCAGGTTGATCCAACAAAGGTATCTATTATAATCAACTTTCCAACACAAAAGAAAAAAAAGGATGTTAGGAGCTTTCTAGGACATGTTGAATATTACAGAGTTTCATAAAAGATTTTAGCAAGATTGCAAAACTACTTTTTTATATTATTAGGAAAGGATGTTGCTTTTGAGTGGACTAAGAGATGTGAAACTACATTCCAAACTTTGAAACAGATGTTAACTACTACTCTTGTCTTAAGAGGACCTGATTGGAACCTACCTTTCCACATCCACATTGATGCATCAGACCATGTTATTGGAGATGTCTTAGGAAAAAATATGGAGTTATGAATTATGCAATTTATTATGTTAGTAAGAACTTGCAGTATGTAGAATTAAACTACATAGTAACAGAGAAGGAGTTCTTGGCAGTTTTATATGCTATCAATAAATTCAAACACTACATCACATGTTATCCAATGTTCATTCACATTGATCATGCTACAATCAAATATTTGATAAACAAACCAGTAGTAAGCAATAGAATCATAAGATGGTTGCTCCTTCTACAAGAGTTTGATGTCACCATATTGGAAAATCCTGGAAAGGACAACGTAGTAGAATATTTCCTCTCAAGAATGGATACTAATGATGAAGAACATGTAGTTGATGATTCTTTTCCAGATGAGAACTTATTTTCCATTTCTACCAAAACACCTTGGTATGTAGACATAGCCAATTATTTGGTTTCAAGTAAAACACCTCCACATTACTTATACTCTGAGAAGAAATATATAGTTGAAAAGAGTGTACATTTTTTTTTGGATAGCTGGATTTCTATTTCATACATGAAGAGATATATCATGTCCTCATAACATTCCATAGTGAACCTTGTGTAGGAAATTTTTTTTCAAAAAAGAAAAGCAAGGAAGGTGTTGATAAACTGGTTATTATTTTCCAACATTGCATAAGGATGCAACACTATACACCAAGAGATGTGATAAGTGTCAAATAATGGGTAAGCCTACCAAATATGATGAAATGTCATTGCAGCCTCAATTGGTCTTGCATCCTTTTGAAAAATGGGGCTTGGACTTCATTGGCCCCATAGATCCTAAATCTCAGCAGAAAAAGTACATCTTGGTATGCATATATTATCTAACTAAGTGGACAGAGGTGAAGGAATTTCCAAATCAGAAAAGTGAGAAAGTATCCAAGTTTCTCTATGATCACATCTTCACCAGATATGGATTTCCAAGAGAAATTGTAATAGACCAAGGTACACACTTTACTACGATGTAATTTTTGATCTAGTTAAGGAGTATGAAATCAGGCATAGGAATTCTACACCATACCATCCCCAATCTAATGGCTAAGTAGAAGTTACAAATAGGGAGATAGAGGCCATCTTGACAAAGACCATTGCACTTCATAAGAAATATTGGGAAGATAGACTCCTAGAGGTAGTATGGGCATTTAACACAACATGGAAAATAACAACTGGCTTCACACCATTTGAACTCTTGTATGGTAAGATTGTTGTTTTTCCAATTGAATTTGAGCACAAAACACTAAGGACTACACTTGAACTAGGTATAGATTTATTTGAAGCTCAAAGGAAAAGAATTCTCCAACTCAATGAGTTGGATGAATTGAGAAGAAAAGCAATACATAACTCGAGGTAGTGTAAAAGAAAAGAGTTAAATGGCATGACCAGTACATCAAGACAAGACAATTTCAAGAAGGTGACTAGGCACTCTTGTTTGATTCAAAATACAAGGACCATATGGGAAAACTTGGGACAAGGTGGCTAGGCCCCTATGATATTGAGAAGATCTTCCCTAATGGAGTTGTAAAACTCACCACCATAGACCTTGTGAGGTTCAAATTATTAGTGAATGGTTACAAGTTGAGATTGTATAAGATACCAGTTGACCAAAATAAATTCGTGTGGTAGTTCAAAGGAGATCAAAGTAGGATGGAAGTAAGGACATCAGATTTAAGATTGGGAGTTGAGCCTGCTAGATCGTCTTTGAGATTCTAAAGGATTGAGAGATTTTAGTGGCCTTAGTATATTCAACTTGCTGACTATTCTAAGGAAAAATAAAATTGTTGTGATCAGCCCTTTTGGTGATCAACAACACTTTGCTAACACATTTTATTTCTTAGATTTTTTTCGCAGGTTTAATGTAAGGTGATTGCAAGAGTGCATGATCTCCATCACAAGGAGAGAATATAATGACTGAAGGTTCCACTTGCAGCAACATGTAGCAAACACCTATTTTTTCTATTTTCTTTTACTGAACTCATGATTTCATGAAGGAAGATCAAGGATATATACACGTGTGAGAGATGGAAAAGAGACAATTGACACCCCAATAGATTGACATTCCCTCTCCGGGAGATATCTAGTTTTAGTAAGGACTAGAAAATATCAGTTTGATACACGTCTACAACATCATAGAAATTTTTGAAGCAGTATAGAAAGTTTGCATGCAGCCAAGGTGTAAATCCAAATAAGCATGCACAATAATCATTCCAAATGAACATTGAGATAAGTGCACTTGACTATCACTTTATTAAATTATAATTAGAATGATTATTATTAATTCACATTTATGCCAAGTCATCATGTATTTACTACATTTAAAACAACATCGTATTTCATGTTATGAGGTTTCCCTCCACATAAGCCCATGTTTTCAAATCAATTCAATTTGCACGCTTCACATGATCACATCAATTAATAATCACTACCATAACCATGTTGTGTGTCCTTTCAATCTCAAAGTTCAAAAACACCTAAAAAAATTATGTTGAGAATAAATTTATCTTCTTCAACCTAGCTTAATAAGAAAGAAAATAAATCTTACCAAACCTCAATATGGTAGGGTTTAGAGGTACCCAAAGATGTGAATGGATGATGTAATATTGTTGCACTCGTGTAAGAAATGATATTAGCTCTTATCTTGTAAATGAAGCTGCAATCACGAAACTACACAAGATGTTTATTAGATAAAATTAGAGAGTAGGTTTATTAGCAAAGGTCAGTCCCGAAAATTCAAAGGAATTCCTCACAAGGATGTCAACTGTTGTTTTACATAATCAAGTGATTTTGGAAATAAGTCATGATATATAATGGATAAAAAATAAATGTTATGTCAAGTTTAGATTTTATTAGAAACATGTATTTAATAATGACATATGATATATATGATCTAAGGTTCAAATTTGGAGTCTAAATCAATGTCAGAATTCTCGGATGAAGGTGAATCCTCCTCTTCAGTAAGCTCAATGTCTTCAAGATAATATGAATTCTCGTGGTCACTGTAGTCTTCCTCAAAGAATTTATAAATGTACTCTAGTTTCTCCTCTTTTGTATTAGAATCAAAATCAAAATATGAGTGTTCCAAGTCGGTTTGATCTTTATATTCGAGTCTCGAGCTCAATTCCTCTAGTTCACTTCATATTGGTACTTAAACTAGGCCGAGTCTTCTCTAATGCGTAAAATCTCAAAATAAGCCTCCCAAAAATCATATGTGGCATCATGAATCCTCTGAGTGGATTCAAAAATGTTATGTAGCGGATCTAATGGGGTGAAATAGATGGCGCACAACTCAAGGTCATGCAGAACATCGTATTGTTCCCAATGTAAGGGATGGTGGATGACAGGTAAAGAGTTGATACTAGTTATTTCATGTCCTTGACCACCTAGTGCCATCTAAACAAGCCATTCTAGACAACATGTTAGCAACCAAGAGATATAAATGTAATTGATAAATGAAATTGAATGATGTTGCAGGGAGATAGAATAGATAAGAATTGCAGGTGATTCTAGGAATCGTTGGTGATTTTGGAGGATATTAACAGACTAATAAAAATGTGATATCCGATTAATTATTGTTGATAATATAATGCTCTAAAGACTTGGATTATAATACAAAATGAAGAAATTAACATGTAATATACCTGAATATGTAAATGGAAGATATGAAATGAATAATTGACCTTGATTGGAGATGATGAACAGAGCTTGCAGTTGGATTGTAATTTTTGGCCTTTGATATGCTTCAAAATGATTCTTAAACCTATTTAATGAATATGGATGCTAATGTTGGATAACAAAGCATTGTCAAAGATGCATTACAATAGTAATGAATTTTGATAGAAGACTGTAGTTCAAAAATGGAAGAAGATGATCCCGAAAAGGGACCACAAATTGGGCTTAAATAATCGCTAGTGATTTACCAAATCATTGACGATTTTGGCCTTTTTGAGCTTATTTTGGAACAATTTGCTAATCTATAATTTTTGTTTGAAATATCAAAGAGTGGGTTTGTCGAGAGGTTTGAAAGTGTCAAGTTGGATAATGAGGTGTCGATTTATTTAGGAAATGATAAGATAGGTTATATTATTATCTAAATTGGCTTAAGTTTGTTTAGGATAGGCATTAGGTGGACAATTAGGACTTATCAATTGTACTAATATCAAGTTATTATGATAATGATGTTAAATTCTTAGGATTTTTCAGGATAATGGTGGATTTATAAATGCCTATGATAGGTTTGCCACAATAAGGGAATTAGAGGTGATTTAAATATATTTTATGGGAAAATTTAAGTGGATTAAAATAATTAAGAAAATAAATATCATGGAATATGATATTCGTGTAAATGAAGGAATATTTAATTTAAATAAGAATAGGGGAAATATGGGGTGTTGATATAATTAATCTAATGTAGTGATATATTACAAATGTTAAGCAAGATAATTAAGTGAAGATGGGGAAGTGTAGATTTTCAATGTCTATTGTTATCCAAATAACTCTCCTAGTTATTTAGACAACTTACATACATATTTTGGCTCTAAGATATTCATTACAGGTTACACGCACTCTAGCTATCTACTTGGTACATCTCCTTGGTCACAGTTTCCTCACATGCCCTTGTGTGGTTCTCCTTCTTCCCCTTCCATTTTCCTCTTTCTTCCACTCTTCCCATGCACACATCTTCTATGCATTTTCCTTCTTCCTAGTAGCTATTCATCTTGTGCATGCACCTTGTACTTGCTTCAATCAGCTAAGTCCCTGGCCCTCTCATACACCTCGTACATTACTTTGTAATAATTGTTCCTTGACCATACATTTCCCACTCACTACTTTTCCCCATTTCCTTCGCACGCATTAGGATTACTCATGCCTTCCTTTTTCTTTCTCTCATGCCTCATTCTCCCACACACATACTTTTGCACCCTCCTCTATGCCATTCTATTCCACATCATTCTCTAACATGATTGAGTGTGCCACACACAACCAATCAAATCACACTAGCTAGGCATCAATTCCTTACAACAAATCATTGAGTGACATGTGGCGAGAAGAAAAAAATTCTTTTGCATAGTTGGCCATATTTCCAATCAATCAAAGCATACACCACGTGTATTGCGTGTGTAAAAAATCTCTAAAAATATTCGACATATATATATATATATTGCTACAGAGCTCCGATCGGTGCGTGTCTAGTCTCAATTAAAAGTGCTAACGAAGGCTACGGTGCTATATATTCAAATTAAAAAATTCTTAGTGGATCGATAGGTGATAAAAGGGAATATGTCTTTCGAGAATTGATGAGCAAATATAATTTCTTCAACCACCTGATTTGATCTAATTCACCTTCCTTCCTTCTCCAACATGCCAAAAATACTTGGGGAAGTGCATTTGATAGATTTGCAGGCATTGAATGCTTCTTTTTGGTGGTTGTATTTCAAATTCATGTTTTCCTCCTTCTTCTCTTCTTCTTCCATGGATTCATCTATAAATGTAAGATTTGGGCTCATTGTTAATGTTGGAATTTTTGGATCCTTACACATTTTGCTAAGGACTTTATATTTTTTTATTAAGAGTTCTGAGACCTCTATATATGGATCTTGCATGTGGATATCAGCATCTTTCACCATTTTAACAGTTTTTTGAATTTATGTAAGTAATGGAAGCATCGTGTTGTGACTATTCATTGTCCTAAGTGTGCTTGTATTCTTTCTTCTTGCCTTTATTTTACATTATGTGCTTATTTTGTCACTTTACATCCCTTGTAGCTCCATTTTTAGTTGTGTTCCATGAAACTGATATGGTAAATGTGTTTTAGTTGTGCTACATGTGCCTAGCCTTCTTTCATGCCTTTTCCTTTCATTTTCACTCAGAATGGATGGTGTTCATCCCTCTTTTTTGGTGCTATCACCTTCCTTAGATTAGTTTTCCATTTTTTTATCCTTCTATCCTTGGTCCCTTGGCATTGTTAGCTTAGTTTTCCTTTCAACATTAGGAGTAGTAGTAGCAGTAGAAATAGATAGAGGAATCGGCCTTCTCTCGAAGATCTGTCTCAAGCATGCAAGGTCCCACAACTTGGAGATGGTTCCATTATTGTCTCAAACAACTCGATTCTTCCAGATCTAAGACGCATGTACACATTTGAATGACCAATAGTTTCCGGCACTCTCGGTGGGACAAACAAAGTGAAAGCTTAAAGTTCATATTGTGAAGTTTTGGCATGTGGACTTAGTATTTCCATCCTTTGGAGGAATTTTTCAACACATCTGGTGACTCCCAAATTTCAAATCTTTATGTTGTAGTCTTGATCATATTTTATGGGAAGATTACATATCGAGATAGAGTGTTCATAAATGAAGGATCCTTTGAATATATATAGATTTCACCAAGAAGCACATGTAACATATCTTTCACATGTGTGTCCCCATCTCTAGTGCATCACACACACTCAGTCCTCCTTAAAATAGATAAGAACACCCTACTATGGCATTAAAACCTCCTCCTCCTCCTAGGAACTTTTCCAGTTTCACTAGTGGAGCCCACTCAATCTCAATGCACAACATGACATGCCGGTATCCGCACTCAAGAGTATTCCATACTTCATAGGAGAGAATCAAGCTACCCCTGTTAAACACATTCAAGATGTGGTAAATGTATTATCTTTCTATCTCATCACTCATGATGATGTTGTTGTCAGGATACTTACAGACTCTTTCAAAGGTAAAGTACTCTAGTTGTATCAAAGCTTAAGAATTACATTTATTGCTACTTGGGATGATCTTGGAATGACTCTATGTAATTACTTTGAAGAAAAATTAGATCATATATCACTGGTAGAGAAGATAACTACAACTAATTACACGTGCAATGAGAAGATTATTGATTTCAAAATTAGATTCCAAAAGACTTGGGATAGAATTCCTTAAGTGGTAAGACCTACATCCCAACATGCTTTCATTTATTATCTAAGGGATTTGAATAATGACATCTCAGTCATGATTCAATCCACGAGAGGTATAACTTGGCTTGTTGCATACAATATTGCCATAAGGGTAGAAAACAGTCTCATTCAGGATGGTAAGTTGGCTCTTAGACCTCCTGCACCCTTATTCTCATAGATCTCTCAAAGACCCCAACCTAAAATTGCTCCAATCCCGGATAAAAATGTGCAACAGATTTGTATCCACATCCTATTCTCGTACAATAGAAATAATATGAAGAATTAAAGTCCGTGATTAGAAACTTGTCCAAAAAGGTCATATCATTGGAAAAGTAGCAGGCACAAGCCTACAGAGATAGTTCTAATTAGGTACGAATCCAAAGAAATCAACCTTGGTAGAATCAATATGAAAATTAGAAGTATAGGAAGAACAAGTAGAATGATAGATGACATGATAATCTATACTTTCCTTTGCAAGTTATTCCTCTCGCATAACCCCTTCCATCACCTAACACAAGACATGCACTTGTTCTAGTTCATAACACATGGCGTAAGAATCAGAGGGGTAATTTCCTTGTAATATGCCTCATAGTCAATATATTTGCATAAATAATGCGCATACGCATGCCTACATGATCTAGAATGCTTCTAATTGTGATCTTTCTATCTACATAGGAAAACTCCGAGAGCTAAGAAAATCTAGAGGATTTCCCAAAGACAACTTGATATTATTTGGCGCCGAGGACTATTGTGTAATCAATCAAGTTATAGATGATGCAAGAAGATCACATGCCTAGGTTACAAACAAAACAAGGTATAAAATAAGAATACTTGGATCTAGCACGCAAGTTTCAATTCCAGCAACACAAACAGATCCTCAAAATCAAAATGAAGTAGATAAGGCATCTATTAGTAAAAATTCTCAAGTTCCTACACATGAGGCTCTACGTAAAGCTCCTCCTAAAGTGGCATGCGCCCCTCATTTGTTAGGTAAAGCCTCTGCTCCATCTAAGGTTCTTTCCTCTACGCCCGAACAATCAAGAAAGGATGTTGTTGTTCCTCAAATGCACAAGTCAGTGGGTCTTCCATTCAACATTTTGGATCAGATGAAAAATACAAACATAAATGTCACAATGTGGGATGCCCTAACCATTCCATCCTAGTGTGACTTGTTACATGAAGCTCTGGCTCAACTCCCGCACACTGATCTACCTATACATAAGCTACGTGTTTTTTTCAATATCTCGCTAAGAAGAGGAGAAGCAAGTAATTAAATTTTTAAAACCCCACCCTTCTATATGTCCTTAATTATAGGAAAACATCTTGTCCATAACTGCATGATTGATTCAGGTGCTATTACTTTTGTCATGCCTAAGAAAATTTTTGATGTCTTAGGTCTTAAGTATAACCCTTGAAAAAGTAGTCTTGTAACTTGATTGTTCAATTGTCACTACCATAGGAATCATCAATGATCTTGAGTTAACTCTTCATGTATGTATAATTATGACAATAACTCAAGATGTGTCAATCATTGATTTTCCCCCTTTGTTTACCTTATGTTTATCAAGATATTTTACTACTAAAGTGGGTGGTTACTTGTCTTCTAATTGGACCCATATGTTACTCAAGACAAGGTATGGTACCTAGTTTACCATACAAGCTGAGCCAATATTTTCCTATCATGTAGAGTCATATGTCCCATCCCCTCTCCAAGCCAATTTTTTAATCCAAGAAGAACAAGTTTTAGTTTCTGAAGAGTAGCCTCTTCCACCTTCTATTCTTGATCTAGTACTTAATGAGTTGGTAGAGAGGCACCAAAAATTTGATCCATATGTGAAGAGTTGAAAGTTTATGAAACTAGGCTTGGTACTTACTGCATTCTTGAAGAAGAAGTTGTGTTTCTACGCGCGTACTCAAGAAAAGTGAAGAGAACCCTAGTCTATGGAAGTTATACTTTAATGGATCCAGAAATAGAAATGGCATGGGAGTATGAGTTCTCATTTCCCTTAAGGATGAGAAATTATTCTTTTCACACATATTATAGTTCGCATGCTCTAACAATATGGAAAAGTATGAAGTGTTGGTGCATGGTCTCCTTATTTTTGAAAAGAAGAAAATCAAGGTGTTGTAGATCTTTGGTGACATGGAATTAGTTATTCACCAAGTCACCATAAAATTCATGAAAAATAATAAGCTTCTCAAATCTTATAGGCACAAAGTTCTGGGATCTCCTAGAGAGATTTGATGCTCTAAATCTGTAGATGGTACCACATAAAATGAATAAGGAAGATGGCCATATTTCCATGCTCAGTTCACAATTCTCTCTTGCTAAGGAATTTGTCAAAGGAAACACTCAAATCATCAAGATGGTGATTAGACCATCCATCCTAGATAATAACACCAACTTACAAGTATTTGACACGGGACGTGAAGATTATCCAATTCATCGACAATGAAGCTGAGTTCACATCAAGCATGCAAGCTGATTTGCATGATAGTTATAGTGAACAAGTGATACATCTAAATACCAACAAGTTTCATAAGGGTTTGGTCACCTTAGAACAAATTTTTAGCCCTAATGATGAGTTTAAGGGTGAAGAAAATTATATGCACGTCACGCAAGAAGACTTCTCCCGTACATTAAAGCACGTAGAAAGGAGATGGTTCTTAGTAAAGCTTATGTGCATGAAGACCGAATTTTTTTATCTAAGTGTTGCTCAACATTCCATTGAACTTGATCTTGGTATAAAGATTATCAAACAAAAGTAGCAAGAGCCATTAATCCAAAGATAGAGCCCCTCATGAGGAATGCGTTATCCAAACTCATCAAGGCCAAGATAATATTTCTGATCAATTACTATACTTGGGTCACGAATCTATTTCTGCTGCACAAGAAGAATGGTGAAATTAGACTCTTTGTTTATTTCAGATATTTGAACAAGGAATCTCTAAAGGATCATTACCCTTTTCCTTCAATGGAGAAGATTCTATAGACTATGGTGGGCGCATAAAGATTATCTATGTTGGATGGGTATTCTGGCTTCAATCAGATTCTGGTCAAGGAAGAGGATCAATTCAAAATGGAGTTTACAACCAAGTGGGGGACATATGCATATCATAAGATGCCCTTCGGTCTATAAAAAAAAGCACAACATTTCAAGCGCACCATGGATATTACATTAAAAGGCTATATCAATGAGTTCATCTCTGTTTACCTTAATGGCATCACAAAGTATTCTCAAAGCAAAGCGTAGATCATATGACACACCTAGAAAAAGTCTTTGAGGGATGTAAAAAATATGGGGTATCTCTCAACCCCAAAAAATGAAATTTGTGGTAGCACAGGGGAAAGATTCTCAGGTCATGTAGTTTCAAAGGATGGCATAACAATCGACCCTAAGTGCATGTCATCCATCTTGAACCTCTCCTTGTCGATGCAAAAGAAATATTTGTAATCCTTCCTTGGAAAAATTAACTTTGTTAAGAGATTTATTCCTAACTTTGCAAGATTGGTAAGGCCAATCACCCTCAGGCTCAAAAAGGACACAAATTTCAGATGGAAAATAGAAGGCAAAAGAAAGCTTCGACAAGATCAAGCAAGAAATTATTTCCACACCAACACTCATCAAACCAGATTACTCAAAGGATTTCATCCTTTATGATTATGGTGCTGATGCAAGTGTTGCTTCTATCCTAACACAAGAAAATGAACAAGGACTTGAGCATCTAGTGGCATTCTTCAGCCAAACACCAAAGGACTATGAATTAATATATATTCAAACAAAGAAATAGGTCTACACCATCATATAAATGCTCAAGAATTTCAAAATTATTCTCACCATAAATCATATCAAGGTGTTAGTCTCCCACTCCTCTATTAGAGACTTCATCATGGGAGCAGAAATCAGTGAAAAGAGAGCATGATGGGTAACCAAAATCATGGAGTATGATGTGACTATTAAAGCCACAAAGCTAGTAAGAGGTAGTGTGCTCTGCAAGAAACATGTTGAGGATGTGTAGAATGAACATGAGACTTCATTGTTTTTTTATGAAGCCCTCTCGCGTGCAGAACTTGAGAAGAATGCATATCCTAGCACACGTGACTGGATGAAGGACATGATCAAATTCCTTTCCGAGGGCATATACCCTCCTAGCTTTAACAAGGAAAAGAGAATACATCTGAGGTTACAATATATTCCTTATGTTTTGATTGATGGACTTCTCTTCAAAAATAATCTTGATGGCGTGTTGTTAAGGTGTATCAATAACACATAGACTAAAAAAGTGTTAGCAGAATTTCATGATGGATTCTCTAGTGGACACTTCTCTACCAAAACTATAGCAATGAATATCATAATGGTAGGTATCTTTTGGCCTACTCTTTTTTTTAGATGCATGAAAATGGGTCACAAAATGCAAATAATGTGCTTTCTTTTGAGGAAAGAAGAAATTGGTAGTGCTTCCTCTCTTACCAATCCAAGGGGATCAACCTTTTGCGCAATGGGGTCTCGATTTCATAGCAATGATCAATCCACATTCACGTACTAGACACAAGTGGGTACTAACAGCTACATACTACTTCACCATATGGATAGAAGTTTTTGTGCTTAATGAATCAATCAAGTCATTCATCCTTGACTTTCTCGAGGGTATAGTCACAAGGTTTGGCATTCCTCAAACCATTATCTTTGATAATGCAAAATCCTTCCTTGGCACTAAAATCACTGATTGGGATCTAAATCTAGGAATCTATCTAAAGAATTCTTCCAACTATTACCCTCAAGGAAATGGTTTGGCAGAGTCAACAAACAAGAACCTAATCATAATCATGAAGTGTACAATGAACATCAGCCAAAGATAGTGGCATACAAAGGTCTTGTGTGTGCTCTGGGTGGATAGAATTATAGTTAAAAAAGAAATAGGAACTTCACCTTACAAGCTTGTTTATGGCAAGGAGGCTACCCTTCCTTTGACACTTGAGTTGAAATCATTGGTGTTTTCCCAACAGATGGAGTTTGAAGGCATAGACCAAAGAGAAATCAGAATGGAAGAGCTGGTTAGTCTTGAATAATCAAATAACTCTATCATGATCAAGCTAGAAAAACATCACCAAGCAATAAAGAAATGTTTTGAAAAAAATGCTAGACCTCTAGATTTTAAAGTTTGGGACTTGGTCTTGAAATGGGATGATGATAGAGCTAAACCAAGATGCTAATCAAATTTTGATGCACTTTAGAGTGGCCCATACATCATCAGTTCATGCAATGAGGCTAACTCTTATGTGTTAACTCATCTTGATAGAGGCATGCTATAAATTCCAATAAATGTGATCTATCTCAAACCCTTCCATTAATTTTTCTACATCATTTTGTATATATTAGATTAGTTTCAATTCCTCTAAGTATGTTGTGTGCACATTGTTTGTTTATACATATTTATTTCTTCTCACGTGCTTCCTACATGTTGGTATCCAAATTTTTCTCCATTTCAAGTGAGCAAACATCACATGATTTTACATGGATCTTAGAGACGAGATAGATCATAATGTATGTCGTTTTGTAGCCAGGATGAGATATAAGCGGCCCTTTGTCACTTAGATTATGGAGAGATGGATAACACCTTCAGTAAGGATTTGATCTATCCTTATTGCTTTAGGCCATGCCTTTCAACCAGGGTGAGAGGACCCATTTTGTAACCTCTTTTGGTGAAGGAGGATGAAGATATCCTTATTTGCATAAATTTGAAAAGGGACCCTAAGAAAATATGATCAATGCACCACAATTTAACTCTCATGAGTTTTCACTTCTAAAGAATGGTGATATTTCCTAGAAAGGGCTAAGGTTACTAAAGACATTATGGAATCCGATTGCTTCTACATATTTTAGCAAAGAGAATTTATACATTTGTGGACACATAGGAAAACGAGGGGTAGTTTGGGATGGATTCATTGTTTTGAGTAATTTTGGTGGAATATTAAACAGATAAAATTGATTATACCATATAGTTGAGAGACTTCACAACAATTGGAAAGCTAAATGATAGAAAGCTTTGGAATAGCTAAAATATTCCTTCAACCAGAAGGTGTGCATCATAGAGGCCCCGATTTTCATAGTTTCACACAATCTCCAAGAATTTAGCATGAAGGCTTGAGTTAAAGACTCAATAAAACATCAAAGACCCCTGGTTCCTCACACCTAAGATACACTCAAAGGATTATTGATGATATTTATCAAAAATGACACAGTGAACTAATTTTAAATTGTTTATCTCATTACAGGATGAAGGATCTTCTTGAAATGAAATTGTAAATGCCACTAAATTGTCATAGGGATGAGATCTTGTGTGATTCGGAGGGAATTTAACACAAGATTGCAATAGGAATAAGAAAAACTACTTGCAGACATTTAAACCAGAAAAAAATTGCTCCAATATTGACATAGATTAACTCGAAATTGATTAGATTCATCAGCAGGGGAAAGTTTCTTTGAATAGTCTCAAATCTTGTCAATGGTTGTACACTCACAACCAACTTGACGTGATTGAAATATAAAACATAGGAAATTAACAGGTTTCTTAGATTGGTCTCTCAAGAAGATGGGATCTCTTAAATTTTATCTTAAGAATTCAACTCATGACCCTTTGTAAGAGTATTCTCATTCCATTTATACATTTCACTCGCTCACTCATCCCAAATTTCCCCCAAAAAAGAAAAAATATTGACGGACCTTTTCTTGTTACCAATTTTCCTCAGAAAGTGACGTTTAACAAATTCACATCTGAAAGATGCCAGGTGGACCAATTATGAACTGATCACATTTTTCATACCCTTAACTAATGGTTAGGATGCCATGCCACAACCTTTTTGATAATCCTTTTAATCATTCTGATTCTATCATGCAAGAAATCCCCATTTTAATCGTTCTCTGGAGGCTCTGTATAACTAGATCTGACATGTAATCCTTTTCACTCTCAAGGAAACACCTTTTTCATCTTTTGTGCCTATAACCTCCATCATTTCATCCTTTTCCCTCTCTTTCCTCTGCAACTTTTCCCCACATCCATCTTCTCGGTAATTCACATTTTTGCAAGTGCCCGAGCAATTCTAATTTCAAAATATCAATCTTAACAATCCTTGGACTCATAAATTAAGTTCCAAATCCATTCAATGGCACTTTGTAGACAAAAATGACAAGGAATTTCATCAAAAATGATGAAAAACAATGTGTATTCGCATCTCCAGGAGTCTTGGAGAAAAAATGGCAAAAACTAGTGAAATGCATAGAAACCACCGATTTTGCCCCTTCTTAACTCAGTATTAGAGTCGTTCATGTGTTTTCTTGGTGTAACTACAAAGGTGAGGTACAGTGGCAAGTTTCCAAACAAGTGCGGGCCTTTCACATGCCTTGGGCCCAAGAAAAATGCCTTTTTACCTCCGAAAAAGTCTTAGTAAAAAAGGATCCAACGGAAGCCTCCACGTGTCACCTTGGCGCACCTTTGGTATGGTCCTCAAAAGTGGAGACCCCAAAAAGTGTGGGCTCACCACATGTCTCACTCGATAGAGTTGGTAAAAAATTTGAAGGATCAATGGAAGGCACCATGTGTCTAGGGTCCGAGACAGTTTTCCTTGGACATTAAAAAGTCTAAGAAAGGGTAGAGTGAGTGGAAGCCTCCAAGTTTCCTCCTGGAGCTTCTTGAAAATAAAATTTAGGGGCCGGTCCCCAAACAGTGTGGTCCCTCCACATGTCCATGGTCTGCCAAAGTTGCATCATTTGCATGAAAAAAAAATGTCTAAATCTAGGCAAGGAAACGGAAACCTCCACGTGTCTCTTGGGTGCAACTCCAAGGTGAAACCAAAAGGCAAATTTTCAAATGAGCGTTGACCCTTCATGTGGACAAGATTTGAGTTGAATCAGGCCTTAGAGTTTCAAAGTGCCCCACCGAGCCACATCCAACTAGAAAGGTCCACATTTCCATAGATGTTGAGATGTAAATTTGACGAGGAAAAACACACCCGTCAAATCGTAAAATGTAGGAAAATCACCATTTGTGCTCATAAATGAATCTTTCTTTCAAGATAGAGAATTTGGAAATGATATAAGGCCAAAATATGATCCTTCAAGATACATCCAATCATGTTTCCACATATACTGGGACAAAAATTGATAGGGAAAACAAAACGTGACTGTGGAATGGAAAACAAACTCTAGATTTAAAGTGATCCTCGACTAAAGGAAGGGACTGATCATGGAAATCAAATAGAGGATAGAGTTTTCATGCATCAATACAGGGAGATAGAAAAGATGACAAAGCCTATAACACACTCGACAATTGTTATATTCCTCTTTTGCATTTCAAGTGTTGACATGTGATCTTCTTCTAAAGATGTGTTCTTTTGGTTGTTGGAGATCATGCTTGATATGGATAAATATTTTCTATTCTTATGATCATTAGACTGGAATGGAATGGCTTCCTTGAATCCATTTTTCACTTCTTGTAGGTGAGTTGCAATCTGGTTTAAAAGTTGCAAACTTATCTCTTTATCTAACTCATCCTTGGATCAATTTCAGTGATCCAAGGAATGTTTTAAACCTTCTCAGTTGAATGAATGGTAAATTGACATTCCATAATTGAGGGACATGGTTGAATGAAATTTGTTATTACAAGCTCTTCAATCTTGTGTGAATGTGTTTCTATTCAATTATATGTTGTGCTTAGGTCCTTGAAGATTGATATTGGCAGTCCATTGTTGACGTAAATGAAATACAGTCTATTCATGGCATAGGAAGGATTCAGAATCCTAAGTTGGGTAAGAATATATACTACCTAGCTATGTTACTTAATTGATTTTATTTCTAACCTAAGCCTTGTGCTAAGGGAATATGGAAAGGTTTCTAGGCTATCTAAATTAACCTAAAACCTAATGTTATATGGTTATGAGATGATCTAACCTAATGTTGGAATTACCTAAGGTAATGTGTTAAGGCCTAAGGTAATTATTCCTAAACTAACCTAAGTTTAAGGATCTATCCTAAGCTATTTTAATGGGAACCTAAAAGGGTCACATACCTCTAAGGCAATGGTTCCAATGGCATTTAATTGTTGATAAGATTCTTAAAGGCATAAGGTACTGCCAATTTTGGCAGGGGCTAGTTGATTTGGCGGAGGCTTATGTGGAAGCTCCACTAAAGATGGAGTTGCATGTTAAATTGGAATTGGCATTCACTAGATTTGGGAGGTAGTGGCAAGGAGAGTTGAGTGGGAAAATTGGAATTAATGAAATTAATTGGCCTCAGGTTTTGTTCACAAACCGTCTAGGAAACTTGGAAGGTGGATTTGTGGGAGGTTTTTGTTTTTGCACGCTTTTATGATTTTTTCTTTGCATGGAAAAACTGGTTCTTCAAACCAGTAGTTTGACTTGCACTTCATTGCTATTTTTAACTCACCTAGTTTATTTTCGATCATGGGAAGGTATATGAGGCATTCTGAGGAAATTTATTGGTTGGTTGATCTTTCATGGAGGAGAAAAGGAGTTGGAAGCTTGTATGGAAGTCTCCTTCAATTTTACAGAAGCACTATCAGGCATGATAGGCTCTAATCTTTAAGATCTCTTGATTTCTTCTAAATGATTCATTAAAATGACTCTGCTCTTATGAGATTCTTGGCTTGCATGTTTTATCTGGTTATTTGCTTGCTAGGTTTTGTAATCTTTGGAAATTTGTGTATGAATCCTTGGCAAATGGTTGATATGTGTTTGAAACTATATTGGTATGTGCTATTTAGCATGACAGGCATGAGAAACTTGTTATTGTAACTCTTCTTGTCATTTCTTGAACCAGAATACGAAGAAGTTGTGTTTTCAACTGACCTTCGTCACTGTTTATTTTGGTTCTAGGTTTTGGGAACTTGAATCTTGTCTGATCTTTATTTGGAGCTCATCTTTGTTTGAGCTATAGCCTATACTTGGGTTCGTGTTGTTTGAGTTAGAGCTTGCGGTTGAGCTCGAATTTTGTTTGAGCTAGTGCCTATATTTGGGTTCATGTTGTTTGAGCTAGAGCTTGCAGTTGAGCTCGTGTTTTGTTTGAACTTGAGCTTGTGTTGAGATGGTGTTTTGTTTGACCTTGTATTCAAGTTCGTGTGTAGTTAATATTGATTTGGGGATAGTGTTTTGTTAAGGATTTGGATTAGAGATTCTTGTCACTTTGAATAGTGTTTGGATTCTTGAGTAATCTTGGACTGTTGTTTTAAGTCCATATGTACCTCTGTACTCGTGTTTATTCTTGTGTTAATCTGGACTGTTAATGGAAGTTTGTAATTTTACACAGTAATAGTATTTTGATTAGTTATGAACTCTAGTAGGAGCTCATGTTTCGAGTTGGTGTGAGTTCTCTTTGTTTGATATCAAACTGGAATGGGAATTTGTGGTTTCCCTGAACTTGTGAATATCTATTTAATTAGTTCTGAACTACTCTATGAGAAACTTGTGTTTCATTTTGAAGTTGGAATTAAGGTTTCTTATTTACACTATAAACCAGATTAAGGTTATCATGTTATATTCGACTTGTTCATAACATTTTTATATATCGTTGCTCACATTTGGGTCTTCGTGATTCAAAGCACTATACATGTAATTTTATACATAGATTTAAGAATTTTTAGTTGAACAATGTGTTAGCTCTGTTATGGTATTTTTGAGTTGATTTTAAATTGTATTTTTAGTTGAGAGTTTATAACTCCTTTAATGTAAACCGATTACTCCTGTAATTCGGGTAAGTAGTATGACCGAGTTGTTTGAACATCTCTTGGAGATTTAATTGGAAATACTTTTGTTTGATAGAAGAATTTAGAATTATTTTAAACAAGTTTTTACCAAAGTGCTTAGAAATAGTAGTGGAGGTAGAATACTTAGACCTGTTCAACTATGATTTTGTTTTATAGTTCTAATAGAATTATGAATCACCCACAACTAATACAATGTTGGAGGCATGCAAAGGAACTTAAATTTTGATTTTGAGCATACTCTCGAACTAGTTTAGTGTAAAGTTTCAAGTTTTCTAGTCTTGTTGGGATCAATAAGTTAATGCTTAAGTCCTTTATAAGAAGAAGGAAATTGGGAACCCTTAGGGATAGGGTGTTGTTTTAGAACTTTTGAGTGTTGTTCTCAATGAATCTGGAACTCATACTTGTAACGATAAGGATTATAAGGGAAACTTGCAGTATGTTTTGCAATGAGTTGGTTTTGTTCTCTCTTTTAGGAACCAATGTATGAGCTTATTGTTAGGATTAGAAACAGGAATTTTTCATTAAGTTTTGAGAATAAATTAAAGTTGAGTCAAATTTCTATAAGACTCCCTTTCTAACCTATAAGGTATAGTTCATGTGATTGAACCCTTTTGTTATTAGTTCTCTTGCAAGATGGAGATTTATTATACATGTTTAGCCTTCCTTATTCATATCATTTGTTAAAGTGATGAAGGAAGAGATTTGTTGTTTCGGTTTGTTGAACAAGAAAATACAATCTTGTTGTAAGACTATTTAAACTCTATATTCCTTCTTAAGATTGATATGGGATTCTGTTCTATTTAAAAATATGAAATGTTGCATTTAAAGGTAGTTGTCCTTTAAACAAAACAATTAAATTCATGTGATGAACTTGTATCGGTTTTCTGATATTTTTGTGTTGAGCATAGTTTGGAATGGATATCCTTCTTCCTTGCTTAGGAGTTAGATGTATCATCTCAATGTGAACTATGCTGTAAACCCTTTCTTTGTTGTTTAAAGGTAATTGTTAGGATCAATTAAACTTTAATTTTGTAAGGTAGATGTTGTGGATTATATTTTGTTCTTCTCTTGGAAGTGAATTCAAATTGGTTAAATGTACTTATTTTCCATTTGTTATTACTTATATTGATATTTATGATGTAATAATTGTCTCATTAAAGAAAAGTTTTTTTAATCGAATAATTATTGGAATGCACTTCGTTTTAAGGCTCAGTTCTTATCATGCTTGGTTCATTGAACTGACCCGTGCTAGCAATTTTTATAGATGGACTTTGCAAGTGATAAAAGAAGGCAAAAATTATATGATGCATTGGCTGATTTAAATTTGATTCCTTGTAAAGAATTCTGATTCGTTCTTGAGATTGTAATGAAAAATAAAAGTAGTATTCTTTGAGAATGAAGGTGGTTGTTATGCAGTATGCCTAAAATGCATAAGGCTTGTAAATGTATAAGTTATAAAGATGAATTAAAAGCTGAGAATTTACTTGTATTGGTTGTGTAAATTATCTTGTACTTGTATGAAAAGATGGATTTCTATCTTGTTGATATTCTACATATTATTTTATGCTTAATTGGTTATCCTTTGATAAGTTGGATAAAGGGATTTAGTTCAATTTCCCTAATCAAAATGCAACTTGTTAAGCTACAGAATATGATGTTCTTTATCTAAACTATATTATATAGTAATGTAATGTGTGTTGAATGTACATTTGTAAATGTGGATATTGGGTAGGATATACCCTAACAATTTAACATGTAGATAAAGAATCTTTCTCTTTCTTAATTGAATATAAACCAAAAAGGTATGTAAATGTGATTACAATTTATTAGACTTCATTTTGTATGAAGTCTACTTTAATTGGATATATATTCAAACATTGAACCTATCTAAAAGTTATTGTACTTTTTAAATGAAACTTGATAACGTTGTTCGGTTGCGGTTAATTGGCAGTGTAACTGAGAGATATAACATTAACAACAACCGTAAGTATAAACGAAGTTCTTTATGGAATAAATGAAGAAAATTTAGGAAATAAATTATTGAGCGTTGGATTAGGGTTTGGCAGGGTTGTTGTAATCAAGAAATAATTCAGACTAACAATGTATTAACAATCTCCTTGGGGTATGTACATCTTGATGAGGTAGTTTCTATAGGATGTTGGCACACACCAACTACAGGGTTGTACTTTCAAGAAGGCTTGGGCCTTCTCAAGAATACAACATTGTAGTTGACATGTGGCATCACCCTTCCGCATTGATCATCTAGATCTACACCCAATAGGAACTCGAGACTTGAACTTAGTTTCCCTCTAGGTCTAGATAGGAACATATTTAGGATATGAATTAGATTCCAATAGCTCAGGGTATGATGGCACATATGGTTGACTTAGGTCAACCGAGTACGCCCATTTACCCTAATCCATTGTGATTGTCTTCCTATAATAGGTTATGTTCCTACCTAGGTCTAGAGTTAAACCTAGAACAAGTGGACTGACGGTAGTTAGTAAAGACCAATCATGATAATTGAGGAGTGAGGTGAAGGATGTATTCCAATATGACAAGTATGCCATCTAGGAATAGTGACATACACAATATGTTATAAATCTTTGGCCAAAGTATCGCAAGTTGTTGGTTACGTTGTCCTATGTCACCAAGTTTAAAACAATGTGATATTAGATGAATATTGGTAGCAGATATTCAGATATGTTCTTTAAACAGATCACTCAATACCCGGTGTAGGGTAGGATGAAAAAGTATATGATATGTATTCGATACATAAGATAACATAAATAGATCAGTAGCTTACCAAGTTATGGAATGAATAGATCGTTGAATTATCGATTCATTACAGCTCCATATGTTTATCCATTGAATTTTATTGGCATGGAATGTTTGTTCTAAATAATACTTTTTTAGAACAATGAAAACTATAAAAAAATTACATTGTTTCTAAAGTCTTAAAATGGGAATGTTACATCTTGGTATCGAGCTAAAATTTGCAGCTCTTGGACCTATTGTGTTCATAATCTAATAAAACTTAAATTTTCTTGTAATATAAAATGGTGAGAACAAGAGGAAACATTGCAAATAAACCTCCACCTGAGGAAGGAGTAAAGAATCGCCTGTGAAACTTGATGAGATCCTTACTACCTTGTTGGACATAAGAGATCATTTGACTATGCTATAATAGCAAGTAATGGGTAATGAGGAAGATGAAGTTGATAATAATAATAAGCCACCTCCATGGGACAATGCCAATTTGGATGTTGATAATAACAATGTTAACATACCTGTTCAGCCTGAGAAAAAAAAGGCTAGGCTAGCAGCAGAACTCACTAATGACATAAAAAGGATAAGTCCACCCAAGTTTGATGGCACCACATTAGGAGATGGGGCTGAGAATTGGCTCAGCGAAATGGAGAAATACTTTGCAATAAGAAATTTCTCAAAAGAAACAAAGGCAATATGGGGAGCATATCAACTTTCTCACAAAGCATCTTCGTGGTGGGATAGCCGCAAGGCTGAGTTGAACATTGATGAATCTAATATCACATGGGACCAATTTAAAGGTTACTTTAGGAAACAATGGCTGCCACAACTCTACTATGATCAGAAAATGACTGAATTTCAGAACTTATCTCAAGGAAAGCTAACTGTAACTGAGTATTGGGAGTGATTTACAAAACTCCTTAAATATGTGCCTCAATACCAAACTGATGAGAAGTTCATAATACGGAAATTCATCATGGGATTAAATCTATTAAAGGAGGAGAGGTGGATTTTCACAGCTCAACCATGATGGAAGGGGTTGTTGAAAAATCCATAAGGCAAGAACAAAAATTAAAGGCAATTTCTACTCATAAGGAGGAAGTAAGGAAGAAGAATCCCAACTCCTCTTCATCATCTCTTACACCCAAGAAAAGACCAAGGAAGAAATTCAGAAGGAAAATTAAGTTTTCATCTGATACAAATAAGAAAGCAACAACAAATAAGTTTGTTGGTAATGCATAGAACAACTTTGCCAAGAACAATAATAACAGACAAAAGTGATATGGGGGTCTGAACGATAACTCTAAGGATGGAAATAAACCTGAGCCTAGGAAGGGACCTATAGGAGGCTGTTATAACTGTGGAAAAGATCATTACACAAATCAATGTCCTTTGAAGAAGGATGGTTGTAATCAGTAGCACAAGATACACGTTGCAAGAGAGGTCGAAAAGCAGCCGAGAAACAGCCACACCCATAGAAGTTCGGGTAAGTTATTTGGTTTACTAATAACTATTCTTTTTGATAATCTTGGATATACCGAATGTTTTATTTCTAGTAAATTAGCATCAAAATTAAAAAGAAAGATGGAAACATGGATAAAACATGGACTATACAATATGGTAATAATGTTGTTCATACGGTTAGTATGTGTCTTTTTGGAGTAGTCCTTGATTTACCTAACTTTTCCACAGAGGTTGATCTTTATGTTGCACCTTTAGGGTCTTATGATGTAATCATAGGTGTTAATTGGTTAGCATAACATAAGGCTAAAGTGGACTATTTTGAAAAACATATTAGTTGTTTAGACGACCTGCAGAAAACAACAAAGATTCAGGGTGTGAAACGTGAGATTTCTGTTAGAAAAATGTCAGCTATGCAACTTAAAAAGGCCAAAAATAAAGGATGTACCTTATATGCAGTAAAAATTACTCTTGATCAATAGAAGAGAGTAGTGATATTATGGAACGATATCCTCTGTTATGAGACTTTAGTGATGTATTTCGGAAGAATTGCCAGGTCTTCCACCCAAAAGGGAATTTTATTTCACGATTGAGATCAAGCATGGAACTGAACCTATTTCTAAATAACCGTATCGAATGACTACTACAGAATTAGTAGAGATTAAGGCTTAGTTTCATGAAATTTTGTCTCAAGGTTTGATTAGACAAGTGTTTCACCTTAGGGAGCACCCGTAATTTTTGTGAAAAAGAAAGATGGAACACTTAGATTGTGCATTGATTACAGAATGTTAAACAAGGAAACAATCAAGAATAGATATCCACTCCCTAGGATTGACGATTTATTTGATCAGATGCATGGAGCATCAGTATATTCCAAGATAGATCTTTGATCTAGATATCATCAATTGCAAATTAAGGATGAGGATATTCATAAAACAACTTTCAAAACATGCACTTGCGGCATTTATGAATTTAATGAATAATATATTTCAAGAATACTTGGACAAATTTGTGCTAGTATTCTTGGACAACATTCTCATATATTCTAAAAGCATTGAGGAGCATCATGAGCATTTGAAAATAGTTTTGGAAATTATGAGAAAGAGACGGTTATTTGGTAAGCTATCCAAATGTTCTTTCTATGACACAGAAGTTCACTATCTGGGACATGTAATAAGTAAAGATGGAATTCTGTAGATCCTTCTAAAATTATAGCTATAATTGAGTGGCCTACACTAAAGAATGTACATGAAGTTAGAAGCTTCATGGGACTTGCTGGCTACTATAGGAAATTTGTAAAATATTTTTCTAAGATAGTTGCACCAATAACTTCCTTACAAAAGAAAGATAAAAATTTTGTTTGGAGTGAGAAATGTGAAATTGCATTTAAAACCTTGAAGGAACAGTTAACTTCAGCACCTATTCTTGCAGTACCAGATCCTAATGGATATTTTATGGTGGTAACTAATGCATCCGGTGAAGGTCTAGGAGGTATTTTGTTACAAAGTGGTCATGTCATAGCATATGAAAGTAGAAAACTTAAGTTACATGAGTTGAATTATGCTCCACATGATTTAGAGCTTGCTGCCATTGTTCATGCACTACAAGTTTGGAGGCATTACCTTCTTGGTAATCCTTTTGAATTGAAAACCGATCACCTTGGACTAAAGTATATCTTCACTCAGCCAAATCTTAATGCAAGACAATGAAGGTGGTTGGATTTTTTGTCTCAATATGATTTTGACATCAGTTATATAAAGGGTAAAGAAAATAGAGTGGTTGATGCTCTAAGTCATAGGAAGCACATTTATTCTCTTATAACGTTAAGAACTCAATTTAAGGATGAAGTAAAAAGTGTTATGGAATCTAATTCTTACTTCCAACAAGTAAAAGCAGCACTTACTATAGATTTGAATGATTCAAGGTATAAAGGTTTTCACTTTGATCAAGAAGGAATCTTACGATTTGAAAACAGAGTCTATGTACCTTCACTAAATGATTTGAGAAAGAAATTGTTAGCAAAATTTCATAATTCACCTTTTTCTAGACACCCTGGCATTACAAAAATGCTTGCTGATATAAAACAACAATATTTCTGGAAAGGAATGAAAAAGATGTTCTAAACCTTGTGACACATTGTTTTGAGTGCTAATGTGTTAAGGTGTAACATATGCACCCAGCCAGGTTATTGTATCCTCGTAGCATACCGCAGTACAAATGGAAAGTAATAAGCATGGATTTTGTACAAGGGTTACCTATGTCAAGAAATAAGCATGATGTTATCTTAGTAGTTATGGATAAACTAACAAAGGTAGCACATTTTATTGTTGGAAATCTAAAGGATGATTCTCCTATTTTGGCAAGAAGATTTGTACATGAAATTTTTAGATTACATGGAGTACCTGAGTTAATCATTTCGGATAGAGATCCTAGAATGACATCAAGATTTTGGCAAATGCTTAATGCAGCTCTAGGAACTAAGCTAAATTTCAGTTTTACGTACCATCCGGAAACAAATGGGTAGACTGAAAGTGTAAATCAGGTTTTGGAAGATATGTTACGAATGGATTGCATGGATCAATAGTATAAGTGGGAAGAGTATTTTCCATTAGTTGAATTCACATACAATAATACATATCATGCTTCTCTTAAGATGGCACCTTTCAAGGCATTATATAGAATAAAATGCAGAACCCCTATTAGTTGGGATAACATAGAGGATAGAGAAGTAATTGGATGTGAAATTCTTACTGAAATGGAACAACAAGTTAAATTGATTCGTGAATGCTTGAAAGAAGTAGCAGATAGGCAAAAGAGTTACGCTGACTTAAAAAGGGTTGATAGGAAATTTGAACTTGGTGAGAAAGTCTTTCTTTAGGTTAAACCGAAAAAGAGTTCTATAAATTTTGGCAAGGTTGTCAAGTTATCACCTTGTTATGTGGGACCTTTTGAGAAAGTTGAAGTAATAAACCATGTAGCTTATCGTTTAACATTACATCCTACTTTGTCATGAATGCATGATGTTTTCCATATTTCTTTGCTTAAGAAATACGTTTTAGATTTATCACACATGTTAAATTGGAATTCCTTGCAGGTCCAAGACCTAGGAATAATCATGGTTAAACCCATACGAGTGCTTGAAACTCACCAATTGCATTTGAGAAATCGAGAAATAAGTCAATGTAAAGTCCAAGTGGGACCAGTTTAATGAAGATAGTGCAACTTGGGAAAACCTAGAGGATATGAAAACTTCTTTTCCATATCTATTTGAATAGAATTGAATTCTGTAGACTTGTTAAAAAAATCTAATTGAATTGATTTTTCTTCTGTATATGACTATAAGTATGCCAGTTTTGGGTAGATATTTATATGAAATGAATAAATAGCTATTTAATGCTGATTTCTAGAACTATAAGTTGTTGATATATTAGACTTATGGTAAGAGAAGTGAATGAATTGATTGTCATTGATATAAATTGTTAAAATGAGGTAATCATCGGGATGATGATTCTTTTTAGGAGGGAAACATGTAACACACTCAAAAATTGTTATATTCCTCTTTTACATTTCAAGTGTTGACATGTGATCTTCTTCTAAAGATGCGTTCTTTTGGTTTTTGGAGATCATGTTTGATTTGGATAAATATTTTATGTTCTTATGATCATTAGACTGGAATGGAATGGCTTCCTTGAATCCATTTTTCACTTCTTGTAGGTGAGTTACAATCTGGTTTAAAAGTTACAAACTTATCTCTTTGTCTAACTCATCCTTCGATCAATTTCAATGATCCAAGAAATGTTTTAAACCTTCTTAGTTGAATGAATGGTAAATTGACATTCCATAATTGAGGGACATGGTGGAAAAAAAATTGTTATTACAAGTTCTTTAATCTTGTGTGAACGTGTTTCTATTCAGTCATATGTTGTGCTTAGATCCTTGAAAATTGATATTGGCAGTCCATTGCTGACGTAAATGAAATACAACCTGTTCATGGCATAGGAAGGATTCGAATCCTAAGCCTAAGTGGGTAAGAATATATACTACCTAGCTATGTTACTTAATTGATTTTATTTCTAACCTAAGCCTTGTGCTAAGGGAATATGGAAAGGTTTCTAGGCTATCTAAATTAACCTAAAACCTAATGCTATATGGTTATGAGATGATCTAACCTAATGTTGGAATTACCTAAGGTAATGTGTTAAGGCCTAAGGTAATTATTCCTAAACTAACCTAAGTTTAAGGATCTATCCTAAGCTATTTTAATGGGAACTAAAAGGGTCGCATACCTCTAAGGCGACGGTTCTAATGGAATTTAATTGTTGATAAGATTCTTAAAGGCATAAGGTACTGTCATTTTTTTGGCTAGTTGATTTAGTGGAGGCTTATGTGGAAGCTCCACTAAAGATGGAGTTGCATGTTAAATTGGAATTGGCATTTGCCAGATTTGGGAGGCGGTGGCAAGGAGAGTTGAGTGGGAAAATTGGAATTAATGAAATTAATTGGCCTCGGGTTTTGTTCACAAACCGTCTAGGAAACTTGGAAGGTGGATTTGTGGGAGGTTGTTGGTTTTTGCATGCTTTTCAAATTTTTCTCTACATGGAGCAAACTGGTTCTTCGAACCAGCAGTTTGACTTGCACTTCATTGTTATTTTTAACTCACCTGGTCTATTTTCAATCATGGGAAGGTATATGAGGCATTCTGAGGAAAGTTGTTGGTTGGTTGATCTTTCGTGGAGGAGAAAAGGAGTTAGAAGCTCATCTAGAAGTATCCTTCGATTTAGCAGAAGTGCTATGTAGCATGATAGGATTTAATCTTTAAGATCTCTTGATTTCTTCTAAATGATTCATTAAAATGACTCTGCTCTTATGAGATTCTTGGCTTGCATGTTTTATCTGGTTATTTGCTTGTTGGGTTTTGTAATCTTTGGAAATTTGGGTATGAATCCTTGGAAAATGGTTGATATGTGTTTGAAACTATCTTGGTATGTGCTATTTAGTGTGACAGGCATGAGAAACTTGTTACTGTAACTCTACTTGTCATTTCTTGAACCAGAATATGAAGAAGTTTTTTTCAACTGACCTTCGTTGTTGTTTATTTTGGTTTTGGGTTTTGGGAACTTGAATCCTGTCTGATATTTCTTTAGAGCTCATCTTTGTTTGAGCTAGAGCTTGTATTTGGGTTCATGTTGTTTGAGCTAAAGATTGTAGTTGAGCTCATCTTTTGTTTGAGCTAGAGCCTGTATTCGGGTTCATGTTGTTTGAGCTAGAGCTTGCAGTTGAGCTCGTGTTTTGTTTGAACTTGAGCTTGTGTTGAGATGGTGTTTCATTTGACCCTGTATTCAAGTTTATGTGTATTTAAGCTTGATTTGGGGATAGTGTTTTGTTAAGGATTTGGATTAGAGATTCTTGTCACTCTGAACAGTGTTTGGATTCTTGAGTAATTCAGATTGTCATTTTAAGTCCATATGTACCTATGTACTCGTGTTTATTCTTGTGTTAATCTAGAATATTAATGGAAGTTCGTAATTTTACACAGTAATAGTATTTTGATTAGTTATGAACTCGTATGAAATCATGTTTTGAGTCGGTGTGAGTTCTCTTTGTTTGATATCAAACTGGAATGGGAATTTGTGGTTTCCCTGAACTGCGAATATCTATTTGATTAGTTCTGAACTACTCTATGAGAAACTTGTGTTTCATTTTGAAGTTGGAATTAGGGTTTCTTGTTTACGCTATAAACTAGTTAAGGTTGTTGTGTTATATTCTGACTTGTTCATAACATTTGTATATATCAGTGCTCACATTTGAGACTTTGTGATTCGGCACTATACATGTAATTTGATACATAGTGTTTGAATTTTTAGTTGAACGACGTGTTAGCTCTGTTATGGTATTTGTGAGTTGGTTTTAAATTGTATTTTTAGTTGAGAGTTTATAACTCCTTTAATGCAAACCTGATTACTCCTAGTAATTCTAGGTAAGTAGTATGACCGAATTTGTTTGAACATCTCATGGATATTTAATTGGAAACGCTTTCATTTGATAGAAGAATTTGGAATTCTTTTAAACAAGTTTGTACCAGTGCTTAGAAATAGTAGTGGAGGTAGAATACTTAGATCTGTTCAAGTCTGATTTCGTTTTATAGTTCTAATAGAATTATGAATCACCCACGACTAATACAATGTTGTGGAGGCATGCAAAGGAACTTCAGTTTCGAGTTTGAGCATACTCTTGAATTGGTTTAGTTTAAAGTTTCAGTTTTCTAGTCTTGTTGGGATCAATAAGTTAATGCTTAAGTCTTTTAGAAGAAGAAGGAAATTGGGAACCCTTAGGGATAGGGTGTTGTTTTAGAACTTTACTGAGTGTTGTTCTAAACTAAAATTGGAACTCATACTTGTAACGATAAGGATTGTAAGGGGAACTTGCAGTACATTTCTTGCAATGAGTTGGTTTTGTTCTCTCTTCTGGGAACCAATGTATGAGCTTATTGTTTGGATTAGAGATGAGAATTTGTTGTTAAGTTTTGAGAATAAATTAAAGTTGAGTCAAATTCTGATAAGACTCCCTTTCTAACCTGTAAGGTATAGTTCATATGATTGAACCCTTATGTTATTAGTTCTCTTGCAAGATGGAGATTTATTATACCTGTTTAGCCTTCCTTGTTCATATCATTTGTTAAAGTGATGAAGGAAGAGATTTTTGTTTTAGTTTGTTGAACAAGAAAATACAATCTTGTTGTAAGACTATTTAAACTCTATATTCCTTCTTAAGATTGATATGGGATTTTGTTCTGTTTAAAAATATGAAATGTTGCATTTAAAGGTAGTTGTCCTTTAAAAAATAATTAAATTCATGTGATGAACTTATATTGGTTTTCTGATATTTTTTTTTAGCATAGTTTGGAATGGATATCCTTCTTCCTTGCTTAGGAGTTAGATGTATCATCTCAATGTGAACTATTCTGTAAACCCTTTCTTTCTTGTTTAAAGGTAATTTTTAGGATCAAATAAACTTTAATTTTGTAAGGCAGATGTTGTGGATTATATTTTGTTCTTCTCTTGAAAGTGAATTCAAATTGGTTAAATGTACTTATTTTCTATTTTCTATTACTTATATTGATATTTATGATGTAATCATTGTCTCATTAAAGCAGAGTTGTTTTAATGGAACAATTATTGGAATGCACTTCGTTTTAAGGCTTAGTGCTTATCATGCCCAGTTCATTGAACTGACCCGTGCTAGAAATTTTTTAGATGGACTTCATAAGTGATAAAAGAAGGCAAAACTTATATGATGCATTGGCTGATTTAAATTTGATTCCTCGTAAAGAATTATGATTCATTCTTGAGATTGTAATGAAAAAGAAAATTAGTATTCTTTGAGAATGAAGGTGGTTGTTATGCAGTATGCCTAAAATGCATAAGGCTTGTAAATGTATAAGTTATAAGGATGAATTAAAAGATGAGAATTTACTTGTATTGGTTGTGTAAATTATCTTGTACTTGTATGAAAAGATGGATTTCTATCTTGTTGATATCCTACATATTATTTTTTTCTTGATTGGTTATCCTTTGATAAGTTGGATAAAGGGATTTAGTTCAAATTACCTAATCAAATGCAACTTGTTAAGCTGTAGAATATGATGTTCTTTATCTAAACTATATTATATAGTAATGTAATGTGTGTTTAACGTACATTTATAAAATTGGATATTGGGTAGGATATACCCTAACACTTTAACATGTAGATAAAGACTCTCTCTTTCTTAGAATTTATTAGACTTCATTTTGTATGAATTCTACTTTAATTGGATATATATTTGGACATTGAACCTGTCTAAAAGTTATTTTACTTTTTAAACGAAACTTGATAACGTTGTTTGGTTACGGTTAATTAGAAATGTAATCGAGAGATATAACATTAACAACAACCATAAGTATAAATGAAGTTCTTTATGGAATAAATGAAGCAAATTTAGGAAAGAACTTATGGGTCATTGGATTATGGTTTGGCAGGGTTGTTGTAGTTAAGAGATAATTCAGACTAAAAATGTATTAACAATCTCCTCGGGGGTATGTACATCTCGATGAGGCATTTTCTATAGGATGTTGGAATACACCAACTGCAGGAGGTTTGTACTTTGAGAAGGCTTGGGCCTTCTCAAGAATATAGCATTGTAGTTGACATGTGGCATCACCCTTCCACATTGATCATCTAGATCTACACCCAATTGGAACTCGGACTTAAAATTAGTTTCCCTTTAGGTCTGGATAGGAGCATATTTAGGATATGAATTAGCTTCCAATGGCTCAGGGTACGTTGGCACATCCGGTCGAATTAGGTCAACCGAGTATGCCCATTACCCTAAGCCATTGTGAGCATCTTCCTATAATAGGTTATGTTCCTACCTAGGTCTAGGGTTAAACCTAGAACAAGTGGACTGACGGTAGTCAGTAAAGACCAATCATGATAATTGAGGAGTGAGGTGAAGGACGTATTCCAATATGACGAGTATGTCATCTAGGAATAGTGACATACATAATATGTTATAAATATTTTTCCAAAGTATCACAAGCTTTTGGTTGTGTTATCCTATGTCACAAAGTTTAAAACAATGTGATATCAGAGGAATATTAGTAACAAATATTTAGATATTTTCTTTAAACAGATCACTCAGTACTCGGTGTAGGGTAGGATGAAAAAGTATACAAAGTATACGATATGTATTCGATACATAAGATAACATAAATAGATCAGTAGCTTACCAAGTTATGGAATGAATAGATCGGTGAATCACCAAGTCATTACAGCTGCATATGTTTATCCATTGAATTTGATTGGCATGGAATGTTTATTCTAAATAATGCTTTATTTAGAACAGTGAACAATATATAAAAAATTCCCTTGTTTCTAAAGTCTTAAAATGGGAATGTTACAAAGCCCACAAATTGAATAATTTCAAGGACAAATGGGGCGAGATCAAATTGAGCACCAACATCAGCTCCAACTCGAGTGGATGGGTACTCCTGTGAGTGCCACAAGAACAAATAGCATACCAAGTGCCAAAAGTAGACCATTAGGTGATGGATTCAAATAAAAAGCTTGCAGAGAAGAACAATAATAACCAACTCCCCCAAGGGCAAACCAAGAAACCAGAAAAATGACCACCAAGGACCAGGAAAAACAAAAATAAAAAAACACAAAAGCAGAAAGAAACAAAAAGACTATACACTCTACAATGGAGTATACCTTGATTCTAAGAAATCAATCAAGGAAATGTTTCAAATGCCTTCCATTAACATGCAATTCAAGAAATTCCCCATCTAAGTCTTTTAAAAAGAAATTATGTTCACCAATTTGAATACCAATTGAATAAGGGCCCATCCACAATGCATCAAACTTTCCATGTTTTCCTTATCCTTGTGCTCTGCTTCCCATAATAAAATAAAATCTCCCACACCGAAAGCTCTTAGAGTCACTTTTTTATCAAATAACTTCAAATTTTCTCGAACTTCACATGCCCCCGATGGGATGCCCTTCTTTCTTCATCTAAATCAATAATATGATTGATTCAAGCATCATATGGACTAACTTATTGATCTTCAAACTTAAACAAACTAAAATGAAGACAATTTGAAAATGAAGGGGAAACAAAGCTTGAGTTCCATATACCAACTCAAATGGGATTTTACTAGTAGCTCTTTTGACAGTGATTCTATCATCCCAAACAGAAAACTTTAGTTTCTCACCCCAATTATTTTTTTCATCTCTAAGGTTCTTCTAATGATCTTTAACAAGTTTTTATTGCTGGACTCAGCTTGTCCATTTCCTTGGGGATTGTAGTTAGAAGCATATGTCAAATTTATTCCATACCCTTTGCACATTGCCACCAAAGGTTTAGCTCTAAAAATCATGGAATTATCAGCAACAATCTTAGCTAGCACTCTAAATCTGCATATGATTTGATTCAGCATGAAGTCCATGATGACTTGGTGTGTTGCTTTCTTGGTGGGGATTGCTTCCACCCACTTAGTGAAATAATCAAGTGGCTACAAGAATCCATTTATGACCAGCACTAGAAGGATATGGAATCTCACCAATGAAATCCATTCCCATTGCTTAAATAGGGCTTCAATTGACACAGGATGCAAATGAATAGAACCTAAAGCTTTCAGTATTTTAGAAAAACACTTACAAATTTCACATTTTCTAACCAATAAAGTTGTATCCTTGAAAAGATTTAGCCACTAATAACCAACCCTCAAGATTTTATGTGTTGTAACTCTTCCAGCAAAATGTCCCCCACAAAATCCTCCATGGAGATCAGCAATTATCTTAGGGCTTCATCTTTAGTAATGCATCTTAAGAGAAATCCCTTGGGGTTCTTCCAAGCTAACCAAAAATCATTAATGACATATTTTTGGGAGGCTAACTTAAGAGCTCTTTTTTATTTTTAGTCAAATTTTCAAGGCAGCATAGATGTCTAAGATAAAATATTATATCTTTGTACCATTCAGAGCTTAACAAATTTTCAATGACATCCTCCCTTTCTCCTTCTACTTCATTCACCTCAATAGTTTGCAAGTTTCTCTTAGCCATAAGCTTAGCTAGGTCCAAACCTCTTATCAATTTTGTGGTTTAGATATCCATGTCATATTCCTGCAACTTGTTTACCCATATACATTTTTGCTTGAGACCTCCATCTTTGATAAGATATCATTCACCATGGTGTGGGGAACATAAGCAACAACTTTAGAGATCAAGATGTAAGGTCTGAAAACCTTTGTTGCTTTCACCAAGGAAAATTCTTGCTTCTCCATGATGGTGTACTTCAACTCAGCTCCTTGCAATGCCTTATTGAAAAAGGTAATTGATCTCTCAGCCCCTTCATCATCCTTCTACAACAAGATAGATGCAATGGTGTTTTCTGAAGCAAAAGAAAACATTTGAAAAGGCTTCTTATAATTTGGAGATGCTAAAACAGGGGCATGCTTTAATGCTTCTTTGATCCCATTGAAAGCTTGAATGGAAGCTTCTTCCCATTTGATAACTTGGTCTTAGGGATGGTCAACTCAGCAAAGTTAGACATAAATCTTCTAATAAATTTTATTTTTCCAAAGAAGGATTGAAATACCTTCTTAGTTCTCGAAATTGGAACCTTGTTGATGGTTTCTACTCTCTCAAGATCAATCATGACCCCTTCCTTTGATATAATGTGACCAAGCTTAGCCTTTTGCACTCCAAAATGGCACTTCTTGGGATTCAATGATATGCCATACTCTCTACACCTTAACAACATTCTCTCCAATTGTTTCAAGTGATCATTTCTTTTTTTGGAAAACACAGTTACATCATCTTGATAAACAATAATGAAATCATTAATATAACTAGAAAACACTACAACCATTTCTCTTTGGAAATTTGCTCCAACATACATTAATCCAAAAGGCATCCGACATAGATATAAGTTCCCAAGGAATGGTAAAGGTAGTATTTATTGTTTCGCATCCTTCACAACAACTTGATTATAGCTAGAGAAACCATCCAAAGTAGATAACAATTCAGAACTAGTTACCAATTGTAGCATATTCTCCGTGTTTGGAAGAGGGTAATTATGTTTCAATGATGCTTTATTCAATTTCATAAAGTCTATGCATAGCCTTATATCACCATTATTTTTCCGACAGGTACTAAATTTGTAACCCAAGATGAGTACCTTATGGGCTGAATGATCCCTCCATCCCTCAACTTCTTCAATTCTTCTTACATCTTCAAAGAAAGGAGAAGATTGATTGGCCTATGTTTTTGCTTGAAAGGCTTGGCATTAGATTCAAGAGGAATTTCATGTTGGAACAAATCTTCCCTGTATGCCTTCAACTCAGAGTAAGACCAAGCTAGGCAGTCTTGATATTTCTTCAACAATTGAACATAGGATTGCTTCTCTTCCTTGCTCAGATTGCTTCCTAACCATATTTTACGTGGTTTTTCCTTTGTGCCCAGGTCATACTCTTCCACATCTGTTGAAGCCAACATACTTCTGTTAATAATGTAATTAACATTATCAAAGTTTGATTCAAGTGCCACCAAACCTCTCGGGAATCATGTTTGTCTTTACCGGACGATGTCTTTGCCAAATAAAGTTTCCTTTCCTTCAATAACACACACCATTGACTCCCAATCTATATTTTGGTCAAGTAAACTCACCTTGTTTTTACAAAAACCATTTCACTGGGCATCGTCATCGAACACTTGCCAATTTTTAATGTTGTCGTGACAGATGGCCTTTGTTAGTATTTCAACATCATACACATAAAATGGAGATACTATACAATTTCCAAATATGGATCCTAGCACCGAGATCAAATTGAGCACCAACATTGTGCATGCTATTCTTTTTTCATTTTAGGGTGCCAATCTTATTTCAGGAGTTTTCAAAGATTTACAAGATTAGGAATATAGTCAAGAAATGATCCTTCAAGTGACTTTGAGGGCATTTATTCAAAGCTAAAGGTCAAAATTTAATGATTACATAGTAGAATCCATGCCTAATGGATGCTCCAAGCTACCTATCTCCTTCATATAACACACGGATGGCCTCGAAAGTTGCCAAAATTGTTATCCAAATAACTCTCCTAGTTATTTAGATAACTTACATACATATTCTGGATCTGAGATCTTCATTGTAGGTCATGCGTGCACTCTAGCTATCTACTTGGTACATATCCTTGGTCATAGTTTCCTTATGTGCCCTTACGTGCTTCCCCTTCTTCCCTTTTCATTTTAATTTTCCTCTTTATTCCACTCTTCCCCTACATGCATCTTCTATGCATTTTCCTTCTTCCCAATAGTTATTCATCTTATGCATGTGCCTTGCACTTGCTTCAATCAGCTAATTCCCTAGCCCTCTCACACACCCTACACATTACTTTGTAATAGTTTTACCTTGACCATACGTTTCTTGCTCACTAATTTTCCCCATTTCATCTATGTAGGTTGCGATTGGGAGCGCCTTCTTCCTCTTTCTCTCGTGCCTCATTCTCTCGCACACATAATTTTGTGCCCTCCTCTATTCCATTCTATGCCATTTTATTCTCTAACACACTTGAGTGTGTCATACACAACCAATCAAAGTGCGCTAGATGGGTGTCAAATCCTTACAACAAATCAATGAGTGACACATGGCAGAAATGAAAAACACTTTTGCACGCTTTTCCATCTTTTCAGTCAATCAAAGCATGCGCCATATGTCTTACATGCATAGACAACTCTAACAATATTCTCATAGCCATATATTTTTATACAAAGCTCGATCGGCATGCACCTTGTCTCAATTGATAGCCGCTTAATGAAGGATACGATCATAGATATTCAAATTCAAATTCTTGATGGATCTAGTAGGTGAGAAATGGGAAAACATATTTCTAAGCATTAATGAGCAGATTTGATTGCTCTAACCACCCAATTTGATCTGATTTTCCTTTTTCATTCTCTAACACACCAAACAGAGAAGTGCATTTGATAGATTTATAGCCATTGAATGCTTTTTGTTGGTGGTTTTATTTCAAATTCAGGTTTTCCCTCTTTCTTCTCTTATTCTTTCATGGATTCATCTATAAATGTAAGAGTTGGGATCATTATTAATGTTGGACCTTTTTGGATCCTTACGCATTTTCGAAGGACTTCATATTTTTGTATTCTAGGTTACTGCACTTATATATCCGGCTTGTACATGTGGATATTGGCCTCTTTTTCCATTGTAATAGTTTTGTGCATTTCTTGAAGTAATGGAAGTATTGTTTTGTGATTATTCTCTATCCTAAGTGTGTTTGTATTCTTTCTTCTTTCCTTTCTTTTACATTGCATGCTTGTTGTGTCACTCTATGTCCCTTATAGCTCCATTTTTAGTTGTGTTAAATGAAATTGATCTGGTAAATGTATTGTAGTTGTGTTACATGTGCCTAGCCTTCTTTCACACCTTTTTCTTTCATTTTCTCTCAGAACAAACGGTGTTCATCCCTCCTTTTCTAGTGTTATCACCTTCTTTAGATTATTTTTCCATTCTGTTATCCTTCTATCCCTAGTCCATTGTTATTATTAGCTTATTTTTTCCTTTCAAAGCATTAGGAGTAAAGCAAGATGCAAGAGAAATATATAGAGGAATCGGCCTTCTCCAGAGATTCGTCTCAAGTGCATAAGGTCCCACAACTTGGAGATGGTTCCATTTTTGTCTCAAACAACTAGATTCTTCCAAATATGAGACATGGGTGCACGTTTGAATGACCAACATCTACATTTACCCCCTTTTTCCGACGACTTATGGGTAAAGTATCAAACAAAAATTATGTAAAGTTGTTTTATATGGATGATCTAACTGCAATGCAATACAAGGACCACACGTGTTTGTGTCATTTGTTTCATAAATTTTTTCCAAGTTCGAGGGAATACCGAAAAAGATGTGCTACCAAGGAATCAAATGATAGGGGAACTAAGGGGTTCGACACCTATAGATGTATGATTTGTAAAAGTAGGCTAAAAGAACGGGAAATCCAAGTGATGAGGGTCAAAGGGCACACATCCCATAGACAAATGGTGAATCTTGATATTGATTTTATTTGTTTGTTTTAATGTTTAAAGGACTAGGGTCCATTGAAAATTGGACACACTTTTTAAAAAGTGATGATAATCATGTTTTGGGGGAATGGGAACATATGCCAAAAAGGTATAAAATGAAAGTGACTATGGAAAATCACCGATGATTTAGGGAATCACCGATACTTATCCCAAGGTAAAAATTGGGTTATAAATAGCCAAAGCATGGGTTCATTTCACCACATTTTTATCATGGTGAAATTGATTTGACAGAGTAATCGGGTGAGAGAAAAAATGTGTTTTAGAGGAGAAAAGGGTGAATCTTAAATAGAATGACGACTTGAGGTGCAATAGAAGCCCATAATGGTTGAGGTAGGTGATTCTAACCTGATTTGTTATTTTTTTTATTTTGTAGGTTTTTTTCTCTATTTTGGGGGCATGTGGATGCCCTGAGGAAAGAACATAAGAATCACGACGATTCAAGCAATCGCTAAAGTGATCAAGTGAATCATCGGTGATTCACCCGTAATGTGAACATTTTTTCCTTTTGATTATTGTCATGGTTTTTTAAAGGGATGTTTTGGATTTTTCCATGGTATTTTTGGTTCCTATATTAAAATTGGTGTTGAACGTAATTGATATTAATTAAATTTTGTGACGATGATTGCGTAATTACTTTTTTCTTTCGAATATGGAATTCTAATTTTAGATAGTGATTTACCATTGCAATTATTTGATGTTTTAGATGTTGTTGGTATTTTTGTTGATGATTTTGATGTTTATCCGGATGAAGTTTTGATATGTTTTGGATGATTTTAAATATATATTTTTAATGATGATACTAATGTTAATTTATTTTTGTTTTTCGTGGACGTAAAGTTGACGATCCGTGATCGTATACCACTAATCTTAGATGAGGTGAGGGTTGATATGTCAGATGATAATTGGGAGCATGTAGAGGCCATTGGTTTTAGTGTTATGATACATTTTAGATCATTTCACAAATCTAAAATTTTATGTTGGCCTTGTTGGAGCAATGGAATCCTTCCACAAATACTTTCTAGTTTCCTACTAGTGAGATCACGATTACTTTGGAGGATGTACAACACATCCTGAGTGTACCTATCTCGAGGAGAGGGTGTATACATCATTATTGAGGAGGAGAGGGATGAAGTGATGAATATATTGTTGGGAGAGGATGATAATGATGTTAGATATGAGTTAGGAGTGTTTTCTTATGGTAAACTTTACTCACCGATGATATAGCAGGTTGTACTTAGATGACCATGATGATGATGGCCATCATTTTCTATGCTTTTCCAAATTCTAGAGGTGACCATTTTCCATGGATGATGATAGGGGTTGTGTCTGAGATGATGGAGTGTCATACTATTTTTGAGTGGTATTGATATTTGATTTTATTACAAAGCTTGGGATTTTGAGCATATTTTCATTGCTCGATTGGTGGGATTACCATGGGGGTTAATGATAGGCATCCTATATTTTTGAGATGGAGGGAGAATGTAAGTCATGGGATGAGGAGGAGGAAAACATATTATAGAGATTTATTGTCTGGATTACAGGTGGGAGAGGTGGTATGGAGGCCGTATCTGGATTTTCCTATTTGTCCTCACTTTCCTAATGAGTTATTTAGTTTATAACAACCTATATGGGTATAGGCTCTCACGACTAGGTGAGAATGAATTACTTATTTTTTATTGTATCAAGATGCATTTTGGATTGGTATAAGGAGTTCTAGAGGATCCTTTATAGTACATACAAGGGGATGAGGATACAGAGACCTTGAGAGAAGTGGTGAAAAATCCTAAAAATATTATGGAATAGTAAGGGGCCACATGTCCCAATCATGAGGGTTAGATTCTTCTTATTAATGACATAAGGGTTAGCCCAGAGTATACAATATGGTAGACCGATAATTAAGGATATTTGATAGGACTCGGGTTTCAAAAAGAGTTAGACGATTATGTGCTCAAATGGCCAGGAGGAGAACCAACATAGGAGGTAGCTGAGGGTGCGGAGGATGAAAATGAGGAGGGTGATGATGATTTGGTAGCATCTATTGCATTAGTAACGGTTGAGAAGGCCGTAGTAGAAGGAGAGAGAGATGAATTTGTTGGTATTTGAGACACATTGATTGTTAAGATGGATATTTTGCTTACTTAGTGAGATGGGCTCAATGTATACGGTTGACTCGCGCCATTATATATAGAAATCAGTATAAGGGATAGAGAGATGGGATGAGGAAGGCCTCAATGCTTACTAGGCCTTTTGTTTCAAGTGTAGAGTTAGTGGAGATGGTACATGTAGGCAGAGAGAGATCTTAGGGTAGTTGACAGAACCACAAGATAGTAGTAATAGACCAGGGGCTAGAATCGAGATCACCTATAGGGTTTGGGATGGTTTTTAGGGCTCATTATGAGGTAGTACGGGTAGATTATGACTACTATGTTAATTTGATTACACATGATTATCCCAATGCCACTTTGTATGTTGATCACTTGGCCGCTAAGGTGGAAGGCCCTAGTACTAGTGCTATGAGTGTGGTTCACCCACCTCATAGACCAAAGAGAGTAGGTGATAGTAAGAGAGGAGATGAAGGAGATGCTGGTATAGTTGGTGGTGCTCAAGAAGGAGAGGGTGGGGTAGGCCCTCCTAGTCAGTACCTTTGTTTTCATTTTACTAGTTTAGGATAGTTTTGATGTATTTTATATATGGCTCATTGAAGCCCTTTTTTGTATGACATTGATATGATGTATTTTGATATACAACTCTTAGAAGTCCATTTTTATATGACATTGATATGGTGTATGATCAAGATATTTATGGACTTGATTTATATGATGATTATGATGATGATGATGATGATGATGATGATGATGATGTTTATGATTTGCATGTGTTAACACATTTTTAATGTATGTTTTTTATTTGATTGTATTAGTGTTAGATGGATTTTGATGGATGTATTAGTTTTGATATTTTGTGAATTTGTTTGATAAAATGTTGAATTGTTTTAATTAATCCAATGGATTCAAAATGTAACTATATAACTAAGTAAAATGAAATGATTTCCCCATGATGGATTTGATACATACTCGATGGGTTTTGAAAGCTTGAACACACTTGCACTAGCAACTTTAATGAAAGTTAAATAAGATCATCAATGGATAGTTACACAAAACTTAATAAAATGTAGGATTAAATGAATGTTTATTTTTAGGACATGAAAGGGAATTTGAACATGTGTAGGTCAAGATAGGAATAAGGTTCTCCTTTTTCACAGACTAATAGAGAAATGCCCTAAATTTTCATATTTGATTTTTAAGTAAACCGGTCATCGGGAAGTTTTTGTGGGAGTAAAGTTGATCAATGTGGGAAGCTTTCCTAGATGCTTTTGATATTGATGTATGTATTTTGAAGGCTAATCAATATGAGAAGCCATTTTTTATGGGTAGCCATCCTTTGAGGGTATGGTCTAAATTTTTACTGGTAGCTATCCTTTGAGGGATCAGTCTACTTTTGATTTTTATAGATAGTCGTCCTTCACAGGATCGGTCTATGATTTATTTTTGACTTTTGAGAAATGCATCCAAATTATTTTAATAAATATATTATGAGCTTGGGTAAAAACCCTAACAATTAGTTCTAGAGAGGGGAAAATATGTGTATATGATACACACATTCGTAACCCATGTCATGTCTTTTGATTGATAGGTGAGTGTAGTGACAGATAACCATACACTTTCAAATCATTACTATGAAAAGATGGATGATATGATGGAATGAAAAAGTTTTAAACATGATGATTAATCATTTAACAAGAAATGGATGAAAATGCAAGGAATTCCAAGGTTCCTTTTTAGGTTCACGATCAAGGGAAGAAAGACGATATGCTCCCAACCTATATTTATGGGTGATGACATATGGTGATGAGGCTAGAATATGTCCGATTAATGTATAATAGATGATCTCATATTACTCTCCTTTTTATTAAGTTTGATTGCATTTTGTGACTTTTATTTGATCTGATATGAGTTAGGATGTAATTGTCTATATTTTGATTGATTGTGTTTCTAATGTTTAAAAGCTCTAAAATTCCTGACAAAGTGTGTGTTTGAAATTTAGTTTTGTAATAAAGCAGGTCTAATTAGTCGAGGAAATGAAGTAGGAAGCATTCAATATGTTTTTGGTAACATTTGTTCCCACACATCTTAGTTCCAAAATTCCAAGCTAGTTCAAACTCCATCACACATTCATCATCTAGTTCTGGAAATTTTGGACTTAGTTTTAGAACTCCAGTATTTAGTTCCAAAATTTTTGGACTTAGTTCGAACTCCTGGGTATAGCTCTGGAACTCTCACGGTTTTGATCCTTAATGATTTCCTATGGTTTTGGAACTTCTCTGAAGTTCCAGAACTGATGGGAGTTATCTATTCTAACCACATCCGGAGATTTTGCATCTACGACCCTTTCAATCAGGAAAGGATGAGAAGATTTCTAAACACAAATCCAGGATAGTTATCTTACAAATTGTCTGATCAGCCACAATCGACTCAACATCTATTTTGGGCATGATTCGATTTCACCAGAATCATTGAGACATTGTGATTATAAAATGTATATAAAAATCAGAATATATATATATATATATATATATATATATATATAGATAGAATATGATATGAAATATATATAGAACAAAGAAGAGAAATATAAACTAAGTACTCAAATCTAGTACATTTTGTAATACCGAATGTTTTATCAATAAAATAGCCATTCTTATTTGAGATAATTTTGAGTTGTTAAATCTTGATTCGAGGAGGAGCAAGGGCCCACTCCCCCAAGGACCAAGATATTCATTTATTTGGTATTTATATTTCTTCAAAAATAGCTTAGATTTATTAATTCTGTATTGTTTTAATTTTTCCAGTTAAACTCTATTGTATACTTGTTCCTGTAGGTGTTTAGATAGATTCCTATATTTCTTGCAATTGTTTTTAAGCATTCTAAATTGAGTGTGTTTATTTCCAAAAGCAAGTGTGTTTCCTTTCAGCAAAGCTTTCAGTGTGTTTACTTTCAGCAAGTTTTCATAGTATGATTTAAATAAGGTTTTACCAAGAATTCCTTAAGACATTGAAAAGATCCCCAGAAAATACAAAAATAACTACAGTCAACTACTAGATCGATAAGATTACTCTTGTTGCATATAGCTTTAGACACACCCTGGTTTGATATGACATCAACAAGAAGTTGATTAAATGAAGGGAATAATGACACCCATCATTTTTGGCACCATTTTCGGGACCACTAGTTGGAACCTTCTAATTAAGTGTTAGCAAGAGCAACAAATCATACATCTAGTAGTTGAAGGATCTTCCCTACTATATCATAAAATATATGAGTAGACCAAGAGACTCATTGGGTAGATTCCTCCCAAAAACATCTTCACAAGAATTCATAACATCCTCTAGTCAAAGTAAGGAAATTGATCAAGAATTGGAGGCACCATCATCCCCTGTCAGACAAGAAACAGAATTTCCACCTTTGGAATTCTTAGATCAGTCACCTGAAGGAAGTGGAACTTCTAGGAGAAGGCTTATTACTCAAGATCCATTTAGGGTGAGTTTTTATTCTCAATTGAGTAGTCAACCTCCTACTCCTAATTTTTCACCTTCCCCAAGGCATACCGCTTACCACATTGATTGGGAGGAAAATTTAGAAAATATTTTTAAAATGGCACGAGAAGCTGAGAGAGTACTTGATAGGACCTTTACCTATCCAATCTAATTGGGAGATGATGATACATCAATGAAAAATATCTCACTTGCACATTTACCCACATTTAGAGGGATGTCATCTAAAGATCCTAACCAATTTCTGTTTGAGTTCAAGGTACTATGTCAGACCTATGACTATAAAATAGATAATAAAAACTTAATTAGTTTCCATCTACTTTGAAGGATGTAGAAATGAGTTGGTTCAAGGGGTTACCATCCAAATCTATTAGCACTTGGGCACAAATGGAGACTGCCTTCCTAGACAAATACCAAGATTATTGTAGAGGGAGAAATAGGAAGGAATAATTTTTCAAAATCAAGAAGGAGGAAGATGAAAACATAGAAGACTATTTAGATAGATTCCTCTTTGTTAGCAAAAGACGTGGATTTGTGCTTCAAGAAGAGTTAAGTAAAACCATTTTCCTTAAAGGTCTAGATGAAGAATATGGGGAAGCCCTTAACTTGATAGAAGGTGGAGACATTGATCAGTTAAGAATGAATGAAATTAAGGATATTTGTAGAAGCTATTCCAGAATGAGAGGTGGACCTAGAAAAGGAAAATCAATGAAAATTCTGAATCCAGATATGAACAAACTAATGGATGAGTTAGCAAACTTTAAAATATAAATTTTAGTGTAATTAACCTCTACTATGGATGGATTACAAGCTAAAGTAAATGCCAAAATTGAACCATTGGCTATGTATTGTCCTAGATGCAGGAAGAAGCATGCACTAAGAGAATATCCTTTGGATAAAATAGAAATGTGTCTTATCTGTGAATCTAAAGAACATGATACTGATGTTTTTCTTTACTTCCCATTATTAAGAATCAGCTTAAACAAACTAGTGCCTCATCTACAATAGAAGAATTGAATTTTGTTCAGAGATAACCTAACCAAGGGTAGTTTATGCCAAGATCAGTTCCTAATCCATGGATGATGCCATGGGATGCTCAATCAGTACCACAAAATTAGGGACAACCACCTTGGGTACCTCAACCAACTTGGAACCCTCAAGATTGGAAAAATCAAGCTTGGTATGCTCATGGACATCAAAAACCATGGGATGGTCAAGGAAATCCTTATGCTTGGTCACAACCTAGATGGAACCCTAGTAATTATGCTTAAGGAAGAACATATCCAAATCAAAATCAATAGGCCATCATGGGATCCCTGCACAAAATTCACAAACTAAGAATGTAGTCCAAATGCAAATACCAGCACAACTAGTAAAGAAACCCAAGAAACAAACAAACAACTCTTGTTTATGGAACAGAACCAGAAAAATCAGTTGATTTACATGCTATGGATTGTAAGGATATTCAAACTAGATCTAGGAAAATCATTAACAGTCCACCCCTTATAATCACTGAAATGATAGAAGAAAATGAAATTCCTAGTATTGTTGTTCCAAAAGAGGATATAGAAAGAAAATAAAAGGAACCAGATAGCAACACTACTGAGACTCCATTTCTAGAGAGATTTAAAGAAGCTATAGAAATCAAGGAGTCTGAATTGGTATAGGAATTAAGGAAATTGAATATTGAAATACCACTGTTACAAGTAATTAAGGACATTCCAGAATTGAACAAATTAATCAAAATATTATGTCTGAAAAATCCTGGAAGGAAGAAACAATACCCCAAGACTATCAAAGTAGATGGGAAACTTGCTGATTTATTAGCAGGAAAACTTTTACTTCCCAAATACGGAGATCCTAGAAGTCCTGTTATTTCTGTCTCTATAGGAAATAAGGATGTACATAATGTTTTGATAGATTTGGGAGCGGCTATCAATGTAATGATAGTGGATACTCTAAAAACATTACCATTAATGGGTATACAACCTACTAATACCATATTGCAGATGGCAGACCAATCTGTAGCAAAACCAGAAGGAATTATTGAAGATGTGGTGGTTATGGTGGAGTCATGGGAATATCTAGTTGACTTCCTTATACTGCAGCCAAAAGGTAAAACATTGGGTTATCCCATTATTTTGGGTAGACCATGGTTAGCTATAGTTTTTGCTTTAATTGATTGTAGGTTAGGTGATATGACAATCTTGAATGGTAAGAACTCCAAACAAATTTCCTTGTATCCTACCGCATGACCTTTTACTGACAATCATGAACAATTGTGGGTTGATTCTCCTGAAACTAATAAGCAAAATTTGTATTCTTTGGCTATGATCACATTACATGATCATGTAAGAGAAGTAGAAGAGATGATTAATCCATCATTAGAGGAGCACCAACTATCCTCGAAGCAATAATAAATATTTTCAAAACCTACGAACTTAGTTCCGGAACCTGCGGCTATAGTTTCGGAACCACCACATTTAGTTCGGAACCACGACAACAATAGTTCTCTTTGATTGGAAATAATTTCACTCCAGAGGAACAATATTTATCATGGGGAGAGGATGAATTAGTAGCTTTAGTTTCAAGTACATTAGGAAGTGGTGAAGAATTTTTGGAAAGTAGCAGTGACAAAGAATTTGGCCTACAAAGAGATAAGTATCATAATTCTCATTACTGTCCTTTTTCTAGTATTCTATCTCAAGGAAATTTTGGAGATGTTTCTACATACCATATGTTTTTACCACATGCATGTCCATTAAATAATTTAATGAAACCCTTCCCACAAATCAGTTCATCACATATTGGAACCAAGCATTTTGAAATTCAACCAAGTAAAAATTTAAACATTAACAATTGGTTGAAGGATGATGAAGAAGATAAATTGTTTGATGTTCTAAAAAATCATACTAAAGCTAAAGATATGAAGGAATTCACCCAATTATCTCGCACTCATCACATCTATACTAAAAACATTAAACCAATTAGGTAGCCTCAAAGAAGGATTAACCCAACCTTAAGGGATATAGTCAAACAAGAAATTGAAAAACTATTACAAGTAGGTTTTATCTACCCTATCTCAAATAGTTAGTGGGTATCTCCTCTTGTAATTGTTCCCAAAAAGAACAAAAATGGAGAATATGTGTTGACTATAGGGAACTAAAAAAGCCACAATGAGAGATTATTTTCCCTTACCATTCATAGATCAAGTCCTAGATAACCTTTCAGGTAAACAATACTTTTCTTTCTTAGATGGCTTTAGTGGGTACAATCATATCAGAGTTACTGAAGATCAGGACAAAACTACATTTACATGTCCATGGGGAACCTTTCCTATAGGGTGTTACCATTTGGTTTATGCAATGCTCCTACAACTTTCCAGAGAGTTGTACTTGTAATATTTGTTGATCTAACAAATGATTGTGTTGAGGTATATATGGATGACTTCACTGTACATGGAGATACATTTGAAGATGATTTGATAAATCTAGATAGAGTGTTAACAAGATGTGAACAACACAACCTGTCTCTTAGTGATGAAAAATGTTTGATGATGATGGATGAGGGGATTGTATTAGGACACCATATTTCAAAAAGAGGAATTCAGGTGGATCAAAACAAAATAAGGATCATTTCAGATTTACCTATTCCTCAGACCCCCACAGATATTAAATCATTTCTAGGGCATGCTAGGTACTATAGGTTCTTTATAAAATATTTCAGTAAAATTACTTCCCCATGTTTAATTTTCTAACCAAGGACTATGAATTTCTTTGGGATGAAAAGTGTCAGCATGCTTTTGAAGAAATTAAAGAAAAATTAATCAGTGCCCCAATATTGAGAGGACCTAATTGGGAAAATCCATTTCATATCCAAACATATGCCTCAAATTATTCCATTGGTGTAGTTTTGGGACAGAAATATGAAGAAGGAAAGATGTATGCCATTTATTATCTTAGCAAGAATCTTACTACCATTGAAAAGAATTACACCACCACTAAAAAATAATTTCTTGCTGTGATTTATTCAATCAATAAATTTAAACATTACATTATAGGGTACAAGATATTTGTACACATAGATAATTCAGCAATTAAGTATTAAATAAACAAACCAGTGGTTGGAGGAAGAATAATTAGATGGTTATTACTTTTGCAAGAATTTGATATTACCATTGTGGACAATCCAGTAAATCTAATGTAGCTGATTTTTGTAAAGACTAACCACCACAGGGGGAGAAAGATCCAGTTAAGGATAAATTTCTAGATGAACAACTATTTGCAATCTCAGCAAGTACACCATGGTTTGCTGATATGGAAAATTATCTTGTAACAGGGAAGTTTCCTCCTTCTTTCACTAAGAAACAAATAAAGAAGTTAATCAAAACTAGTGCACAATTCAAATGGTTAAATGGAATGCTATTTAAATGTGGTCTTGATTTTGTCTTACGCAAGTGTGTAAGAGAGGATGAAATATTTGACATCCTCAGAGCATGTCATGATGAACCAAGTGGAGGACACTATTCAATGAAAAGAACAACTCATAAGATACTTGGCACTAGTTATTATTGGTCATCTCTGCACAAGGATGTGAAGAGATATATCAAGCAGTGTGATCCTTGTTAAAGGATGGGACAACCAACTTTCACCAATGAAATGCCTCTTCAACCTCAAGTTGTGGTTGAACCATTTGAGAGATGGGGATTAGATTTTTTTGGTCCCTTTAATCCTCCTTCACAAGGGAAGGAATATATTCTTGTGTGTACTGACTATGTGACAAAATGGGCAGAAGTGCAAGTAATGACAAATGCCACTGAGGAAGCAATTGTTGATTTCCTTTGGAACATAATTATGATAAATTTTGGAGCACCGAGGAGCATAGTTTCATATCAGGGACCACAATTCATGTCTAATATGATCCAAGCTTTCACAAGGTATTACCAAATCAATCATAAGAAGTCATCTCCTTACCACCCATAGTCAAATGGACAAGCTGAAGTAACAAATAGAGAATTGGAGAACATCCTTACCAAAATAGTTGAAGATGGGAGAAAATATTGGGTAAAGAGACTACCTGAAGTTGTCTGGGCTTATAATACAACTTGGAAAACTACAACAAGGTTTTCACCATATGAATTAGTCTATGGGAAAAAGCCCTTGTTTCCTATAGAGTTTGAACTTCAGACATTGAGGACAATAGTTAAGGTGGGAATTGAGTTGAATGCAGCTCAAAAAGAAAGAATCCTTCAACTTAATGAGTTGGATGAATTAAGGATGGAAGCACTTCAGCAGACAGAGATAATTCAAGAGCAAAGGAAGCAATGGCATGACACACATATCAAGAAAAGGAAATTCAAAGTAGGAGACTGGGCATTACTGTTTGATTCTAAGTACCAACAATTCAAGGGAAAATTGAGAACTAGATGGTTGGGACCCTATCAGATTGAGCAGATATTTGACAATGGTTCTATTCAGTTACTTCCCATTGATGGCATCATCGAACACTCTTAGTTAATGGACATAGGTTGACACTCTATAGGAAGCCTCCCACTAAGGATGAGTTCTTGAGGAAGATTGAAGCGTTAGACAAAGAATTTGATCATATGGAAGAACCCAGTTCTTCCAAAATGATCAAATAACCATATGATAGATCCTAAATAAAGGGAAGAAGATGAAAACTAGTAAATGGCATTTTCTTCCCAAAAAAAAAAAAAAAAAATAAATAAATATATAAAAAGAAATTCTCTCAAAGGTCAATTGAAAACTAGCAAATGGTGGTTGACCTCTTCTTTTTGCTAGTTCAAATAAAAGGGAATTCTTTTGAATTCTAGCTATCTTATCTAATCATGTTTTGTTCCACTTGTAGGAATGACGAGTCATCATAGCAAAATGATTACATCATCAAGGATGGTAATTATATCTTTTAACTTATTTAGGGTTGAATTAAATGTTTGCATGTGTGATTTGACTTAATTTAAAAGTAGGTATGATGAGTCATCTATTTATACATTATGATTACAAGTGTGTAATCATGAAGATGATTTAGATGGAATAAGTGGTGGAATGTTTATCATTATTGCAAAATAAAGTAAAATAAGTTGCATAGATATTTTGAGGAGGATCAGTGAATTGATTTTGTGTTCGCAACAAAGAATAGAGAATTTAACTAAGAGAAGAGGTTTTGCAGCTAAGTAAGAGGGCCTATAACTAATTTGCACAAAATCAAAAGAGACAAAACTCAAGCCGATATGGGGATTAAAAATAAATCAGAACCAGAGGATGATTCCTAGCTACTCACAGACGAAGAAGTGGCATCTATCTTTGAGCATGCAGGATGGCTAGAGTTCCTGAAGAAATTTTCAAGGCATAATGACGAATTGGTAAGAGAATTTATCATAAACCTAGAGAAATCTAGGAAAAAGGTGAGAAATATATTTATTCCTTTTTCTATAAATATTGTAAGTAACGTGTCTGGAGTGCCAATTGTGCATGTCCCACAACCTGCCAAAGGGACTTTGAAAGAACTGGTTGAAGTCTTACTGCAAGAAGGAGAAATTGAACCCCAGTACATCTACAATACAAAGAAAATCATAAAAGGGGTCAGAAGGGCTAGTTTTCCCAAACCCTTTGATAGGGTAGCATTTTGGATAGTGAAATATTTAACCTGTGATGGTCAATTTGGGTCTGTGGGAAAAGAAGTCCTAAAAATGCTCATATATCTGAAGTATGGAGCCACAAAACCTGAGTACATAATAAACCTTCCAGGGTTTCTTTTTTATTCTATCTAGACCATGGCTTAGAGGTATTCCTGGGGTGTTGGGACAATCAGGCATCATGGTCTAATTCATTTAATATGCCAGCACCATTTTCTGTTAAAGAAAAATGGAGAAGAAATTTGGGACAAGTTTCTTGGAAAATTCAAGAAAAACCCTAATATTATCAGAAGGACAATTCTAACCCCATTCTCTCCTTCAACTAATCTAGAAATTGATGCCCCTGCAGAAGAACAGAGGGAAATGGAAAGAGAGAATATACCAAAAAGAAGAAGGTCTGTGAGAAAGATCAAAACAATAGAGCCTTCTGTACCTTTGAAGGAAATTCCTTCTTCTGCAACAGCTTCAGAGGAGCTAATATTTGTCTCTGACGGTGATAGCTCACCCATGCAAGAGCAAGAAAGAATAGTAAGAAGAAGCTCTAGAAGGAAATCCACCACTGGGCATGTTGAAATTCCCAAAGAAGAAAAATTCATAAGAGGTCAAGGGAAACCCCAGAGGGAAGGAGTGAGTAGGAAAAGATGGAAAAGGAAGCTACTGATATTTTGGGTAAGCATGGCCATGACTCCTCCTAAGCCAAGCCAAGATGAGATGGACAGAGGAGATAAGATACTTAAAGAGAAGTATTTTCAATACTTGGTGAACCATCAACATTGCCACATGAAGAAGAAGAGTTGGCATCCTGGAGAAGAAAAGGAAAATTTCCTTTGATAGAGGAAGAATTCCCAACTCCTCAAGTAATTTTAAAGGAAGAAGAAAGACATCAAGTTAAACAGGCTCTGTTCTTGTCTAGAGAAAAGCTCATTATCAGATAAAAGGATGAGGAATTGGATTTCATCAAAAAAAAATTAAAACAAAGGGAAATGCTCATTGGAGAACTAACAACTCATCTTGTAGCTAGGACTGAGGAATTATCAGCAACCAAGAAATAGCTGATAGAAAAAGAAATAGAATGTCAGACTTCTAGAAAATAGAGTGATGTGTCCACAGTCTCTGCACAGACTGAGTTAACCTATTTTCCACTCAAACAACTATGGAATGACACTTGCAGGGAACTTAGAGAAGCCAAAACATCAAATGAAGAATTGAATACCAAGATGGAAGAAGAAAAGAAGGAAAGAAAATAATGGGAAGAAAAATTTTATAAGGAGGAAGGAAATAAATATAAATGTCTTGCAAAAATTCATATGGTTTGTATTATGAGTGAAAATTTACTTTCTTGCAAGAGGCCCTCTCCTGCATATAGTTTGTTTTTAGAAGAGCAGTTCATTTGTTGACAGTTGTCAAGGATTGCATGTGGACTTCCACATGAACTAAAAGATGAATCTAAATTCATGGCAGCTTACTCTCTATCTAGTCCTGAGTAGAAAAATATCCTGTGTGAATTTTATCTTTGTAATTTTATGCTAGAGAAAAACATAGGATTTATGATCAATTTGTATGTAGGGGAGAGCCAACTCAATGCATTTGTCTCTATTCTGCAAAACCAAATTACATGGAAGGAAAGGGAATCTAAATTTTTATTGAAAGCCAGCTCAATAGGTCTCTATATGAGAGCTCACTATGGTAAACCTTCTACCTTCCTCATACATTTTAGAACTCATGCCTTTGATGAGAGATTCAAGACACATTATCTTGCCATTCTGCAAAAGAGTATTGATGCCTTCACCTCCTATGAGGAGGAAAAGTTTGAAGATATTTATGAAGGATGCTCAAAGAGATGGGAACTCCTTACTGTTTCCTTGAGAAGAAGGGAAGTAATTTCCCCTACAAATCTGATCTGGAGTTTAGAAAGGGCAAAAGCGTTATGCACAATAATTCCCCAAGTCAATGAAACCTACAGAAAATATGGATGGGAATGCAAACAAGGCCCCCTCTACTTCTCACCCCCATATCTCCTTGGAAAAATAGAGAACCTCAAGATCCTACTAAATTTGAAGAGTGGGAGAGGAAAATAGAAGTAGAAGTTGGGTACATGACATCTAAGTTTAAGCATTGGAAAATCAAATTTCAACCATTTAATCTTAGTAATCAAATGGAATTCAGAACATATAACCCCACTTTTGAAGAATGAAGTTTGTAAAGGGACTTACAAACAAGTAAGTTTGGGGGAAATGATGAGGCCAGAATATGTCCGATTAATGTATAATATATGATCTCATCTTACTCTCCTTTTTATTAAGTTTGATTGCATTTTGTGACTTTTAGTTGATCTGATATGAGTTAGGATGTAATTGTTTGTATTTTGATTGATTGTGTTTCTAATGTTTAAAAGCTTTGAAATTCCTGATGAAGTGTGTGTTTGAAATTTAGTTTTGTAATAAAGAAGGTCTAATCAATCGAGGAAATGAAGTAGGAAGCATTCAATATGTTTTCGGTAACATCTGTTCCCACACAGCTTAGTTCCGGAACTTCCAAGCTAGTTCGGAACTCCATCACATAGTCATCATCTAGTTTAGAACTTTTGGACTTAGTTCTAGAACTCTAGTATTTAGTTCTAAAATTTTTGGACTTAGTTCCGGAACTCCTAGGTATAGCTCCGAACTCTCATGATTTGATCCTTAATGATTTCCTATGGTTCTGGAACTTCTATGAAGTTTTGGAACCAATGGGAGTTATCTATTCTAACCACATCCAGATATTTTTCATCTATGACCCTTTCAATCAAGAAAGGATGAGAAGATTTCTGAATGCAGATCCAGGGATAGTTATCTTATAGCTATCTAATCAGCCACAATCTGACTTAGCATCTATTTTGGGCATGATTCAATTTCACCAGAATCGTTGAGACAGATTGTGATTGTAAAATGTATAAAATCAAACCTACATTAGATAGATATATAGATAGAATATGATATGAAATATATATAGAATAGAGAAGAGAAATATAAACTAAGTACTCAGATCCAGTACGTTTTACAATACCGAATGTTTTATCAATAAAATAGCCATTCTTATTTGAGAGAATTCTAACTTGTTAAATCTTGATTTGAGGAGGAGGAGCAAGGGCCCACTCCCCCAAGGACAAGGATATTTGTTTATTTGGTATTTATATTTCTTCAGAAAATAGCTTAGATCTGTTAATTTTGTATTGTTTTAATTTTTCCAGTTAAACTTTGTTGTATACTTGTTCCTGCAGGTGTTTAGATAGATTCCTATATTTCTTGCAATCATTTTTAATCATTCTAAATTGAGTGTGTTTATTTCCAAAATCAAGTGTGTTTCCTTTCAGTAAATCTTTCTGTGTGTTTACTTTCAGCAAGTTTACATAGTATGATTTAAATAAGGTTTTACCAAGAAGTCCTTAAGACATTGAAAAGATCCCCTTAAAATACAAAAATAACTAAATTCAAATACTAGATTGATAAGATTACTCTTGTTTCATATAGCTTTAGTAACACCCCTAGTTTGATATGACATCAACAAGAAGTTGATTAAATGAAGGGAATAATGACACCCCTCATGGACCAATCTAATTAGGGGAAAACTTTCCACGTTTACTTCTCTAATTGAGTGAAAGTTTAATTTTGTTTAAGCACAAGATCACCAATTTTAAAATCATGTTCTTTGATATGTTTGGTATATGCTCTTTAGACACATTCTTGATAAACCTTATGGTGTTTAAGGGCCATTATATATTTTTCATCTAAAAGTTCAAGTTGTGCTAAATGATCTTGTTGATATTATTCGTCAGGAATAAAGTTTTTAAGTGATACAAAAAGTGATGGGATTTGAATTTCAAGAGGAAAAACAACTACAGATCCATAAACAAGTGAATAGGGTGTAGCTCCTATAGGAGTGTGGATACTAGTTCGATAGGCCCAGAGAGTAAATGGGATTTGGAGATGTCAATTTCTCCCGACATCATTTACTATTTTCATAAGGATTTTATTGAGTGTCTTATTAGAGGCTTCAACCTATCCATTTTCTTGAGGATAATATGGGGATGAAAAACTAAGTTTGATGTTGAAGGTATCACAAGGATTTTTAACTTCTTTTTTTTAAAGGATTTTCCATTGTCTGTAATAAGTTTATATGGGATGCCAAAATGGCATATAATGTGTTGATATATAAAATTAGTGATAGGTCCTAATTTAGTGGATGTTAAAGGAATAAATTCAACCCATTTAGTGAAGTATTTAGTGGCTATGATAATGGAATGATGTTGTTAGGATGATTTAGGATTGATAGCACCAATAAGGTCTAACCCCCACTAGGAGAAAGGCCATAGGTCCTGAGAGAGCAGTCTGTAATGCTTGACGGGTAATATGGATGAGATCTGAATGAAGTTGACATTTAACACATTTATTGGCATACTCACAAAAATATTTGGTGATAGTAGGCTAGTAATACCCTAACCCTATGACATGCTTAGCGATGGATTTTTCACTAAAATTTCCTCCAAAAATCAATCATGTAATTTTTAATTACTTTGGTTGACTCATGTGATTTAAGGCATATTAATAAGATACCATCAAAACTACGTTTATAAAGGATGTTGCCAATAATGAAAAAGTGAGTGGCACATTGAAGAAATGATTGTTTAGCATTACGTGATAAGTCAAACAGAATTTTTGATTCAGCAAGATAGTTGTAAATCTAAGTATACCATAAATCAGTTGGGTTATCATCAATGATATTAATAGGAGGGATCTCATTTTTATGGGAAGGATGATCCAAGCGTTGAAAAACTACGAGATAATTTAGTGTTATCTTTTGACTCCTCAGTTTATAATGGGATTAGGGCTCTTAAAGAGGCCATCGTATCTCAGTAAATATGTTAGAAGATTGTGGGATGGTTTGAATGGTGTAGTGATCGAAAGCACCAAGGAGAAATTCAACATTGGATTTGTACTTTTGTAAGATTTCATTTTTACATTGATATTCTCCTTTGACTTGACTGATAACGAGTTTTGAATCTCCATAGATGTCTTAAATGTGAAGTCCTAGGAGAATAGCAGTCGTGAGACCCATGATATTCTTCCATATTATTAGTGTATTCGAAATTAAGTTTGAATGATAATGGAATAGGAATTCCATAAGGAGGTATAAGAAAAACACCAGTCCTTTCCCCTTCCTGGCACTTAGAACCATCGAAGAAGAGAGTCATCTTGACAGGGATGAATTCATACTCATCGACATTACTGATGGATTCATTTGGAAAATATTCATGAGGAAGTTGATTATTGGGTAAGGGAGCGTCAACAAGATGATGCAATGGTCTATCCCTTAATTTATTTTTGCAAAATTAACTCAAGGTCAAATTCAGTCATAAGCATGAGCCATCAAGTGATACAATCATTATGGTAAGGTTTAGAATGCATATTTTTAAGTGGATTGAAGCTAATGACAACATATGTTTTATAATTAAGAAGATATTGACGTAATTTGGAAGTAACGAAGTATAAAGTATAGTATGGAAGTTAAATTATACAACACAATTATAAATATTTGGACCGATCCTGCATATCACTATATGAATAGGAAAAATATTGATCATATTTTATTAGAAATGAGGTGAAGCCATCTAACTCCTATGGATTTAATGATTAACCGACTTTAAGTATGTGAGGATCTTGAGAGGTTCCTAAATTAACATCAATGGTAGATCCATTGAGGAAAATTGGTGTATCAGATGGTAAGGATTTTTGGAAGAAGTGATCCTTAGCTCCCATATGGGAAAGGATATCCTGGTCATCATCACATTGAAGGATTTTTATGACAGGTGAATATTCTTTGACCATTTCTAAAAAATGAGAGGAATTTGTTTAATGGCATGGTCGGATTGATAAGTGAGAGGTCCCAAGGATATGGTGTTGACTAAAAAAATATGGTATGGAAACAATGTCATCTACATCCATAGGATTTTCAATGGTAGTGGGTGATGATGGTTCTAATTTAGTAATGAGGATGGATGTAGTAGGTTTGGATGTAGTGGCCTCGAATGTTTTGGAATTGGGTTTCTTATAACCTAAACCATATTTTTCATAAGTTTTAAGGGAATGTTGGATAACCAAATCATGTATTCCTTGTTCATAATGGCCAATGCCAAAACCTCTCCATGCACAATGGTGAAGATACATACGAGAAAAATTTGGATTATCTAAAGATTTGAAATCTGATGTAAAAGGCATGGCATGGTTTTGATCCATTGTATGGAATGATGGATAATCAAGTCCCCCATAAAAAAATTGAGGTAAGCAGGGCCATAAGAGATAACATCTCCTTCATTAGGGTCATATCTGGGTTGTTTGTTTGGAAAACCATAAGTTTTTGGTGAAGGAATGTGATTAAGCATGAGGAGACAATATTCTCCTAATGTAAGGCATTGACAACATCATTAAGTGAGGAGTCATCGGTAGTTTGGTGGAAGGGGTGGATGTTCTAGTAGACACTTCATTAGATGATTCAAATGTAGACTTGGGAATAAGTACGTCATTAGGATGATACATCATATAACAATCAGTGAAAGTATTTGGATCTATGGGAATGGTGAACATTTGACCTTCATGTTCATATTTAAGATAGTAGTGAAGAGTTTATGGAATGAAACACGTGGTGCATATCTATGGGCATCCTTGTAATATATTATATTTAAAATCCCCTTCTATGATATAGAAGAGTTCAAGTAAGGTTTTAATACTGAATTTAAGTGGTAAAATGATAGTGCCTAATGTGGGTGCAATAGTGTCATTGAAGGATCATAGTAAGACTGGAGTTTGAGTGATAACAATGTTGGGTGATTTCAGTTGATCAAAAGTGAGGGAGGATATAGTTTTAATAGTGGATCTACTATCAATAATGACCCTTTTTATATGGACATCATTAATTTGAGCATTAATGAAAAGTGGTAAGTCATGATCTTATAGTTTAAGAGAAGGTATTTCAGATGGTTCAAATGATATGGTATTTGATGTTTTAAGGGCTCCTACAAAGTTTCAAAGGATGAAAGATCATCTAAAGTTAATGTCATTGATTTTAGGGCTTGCATCATGGATTTTTATGGAGAGGTGATGTTTGTATGAGTTCATATAATGACAATTTAATAGGAGCTTGGTGTAAGTATTTGATGACAACCTTTTGCATTGTAGTGGATAATGAAGATGACACAACAAGAATGGAAATATTAGTCTTAGGTGATTTTTTTTTATTTGTTGTTTCAGAGCTATGGGGATAGATAAATTTGGTTTATCGATCGAGAATATATTTCGAAGGTGGAGGTATGGCTACAAAATTTTTACCTTTCTTCGGCTCATACTAGTCTCGTGTCGTAGTTCTCGTGAACAAGTAGTGATATATACGATATTGATCTAATGGGAAGGAATTTCATACATGGGTTCCTTGGATTTAGTCAAGGGAGATGATGATGATAATGCATATGATGCATGAAGGAAGGGAGGCTAACAATGAATCTGATTTTGATGTTGTATGTGATTTAGGAGAAAGGGAAGCTAGATTTTCCATCTTGTATGTAATCAATTGGAAGGATTTACAATCATTAATGAAATGACCTCATAACTATGATTCTCGCACGAGATGTTGAAGCCATACTAGTCATGTTTCCATACTTGCAGATCGATGGTTTTTTTGTGGTAATTTTATGAGTGATTTTTGGAGAAGATCATATAGAATGGTTGCATAACACCCTTTAGATATTGAGGTGGAAGGTGGTGGAATTTTAGGTATCTTATCTTCTAGTGGCAATAAGACATTGTTTGGAGATTGTTGGGTTGTTTTTGTTGATGAGTAATAGATAGTATAAAAATGGAGGATGATGACCTAATGGGAAAGTTTGATAATTAGATCATTGGTGGGGAATGATGAGATGACTATCAGGAGTTAAAATGACCCTTTTAGGTGCGATAGATGCAGATGGTAATGGAGTTTTAGGTATCTTATCTTCCGGTAGGAGTAAGGACTTGATTAAAGACTATTGGGTTGTTGGTTTCGATGAGATTTAGATGGTGTGAGATAAAGGATGAGGGCATAAATTAAAGGCTTAATAAATGGGCTTTGTTCTTGAAATAATAGGGTGATTTCTAGGAAAATGTGGGAGAAAAGGCCGTGGGGCCAAAAAAATGATAGTATTCTCAGCAAAGGTAATAAGGACTTTTGAAGGCTTCCATAATGCCTTATATATGGGGTCCTCTTGTGGTCCCGGATGAGCTAGGTATGGATGTAGAGATAGTTTTTGGTGATGGAAAGGGAATTTGAATGATACGGTTAATGAGATCTACATGATTTTTGGGTTTCATAGGTTTTGGATCATTTGGTTTTAGGGGACAAATTTGGCTCATGATTGGTTTAGAAAGAGGTGGTTGTGTCATGAATATTTCAATAGGTACCATAGTTATATTTGAGAACCATGGCATAAACATGGATATAGATTTAGTAGTGACATGTAGCAAAGGTGGGGAAATAGTTTTAGTATCATTTTTGATAGATGGGGATTTAGTAAATACATGTTTAGGCTCAATGGATATTGGTGTTGGTTCAATGGATGTGGATGTTGATTCAAAGTAAGTGTGGATATTGATTCAATAGGTGTGGATGTTAATTCAATAGATGTTGGTTCGGTGGATATGAAGGTTTATTCAAGAAGTGGGGGTGTTGGATTAGTAATTGGAAATGGTTTAGTAATGGATTTAATGGTGTGGTGAGCATGAAAACATTTGTTTGTGGTTGATCAATGGATGGGATATTATTTTGAAATGGATGTTTGAATATGTCAAGGTTTTGATTTAGGAGTGCATTGGGATTGTCCAAATGAAGTTCACCTTTGTCAATCAAGTCTTCATGGAATGTACGACACCTTACAATGTCATGTCCTTTGACCCTATGGTATTTACAATATTCATTATCCCGATACGAATAGGGCTTAGATATTGATGTATCAATCGGTCGAATGGGTGAGAGATATACCATATTTACAAAGTGAGAATTCTGTCAAAAATTACACTATAGGTCTTTCCTATTGGAGTATAACTATGTTGTGGATGAGAATGTTTAGTAAAGGACTTTCCTAGAGTATATTTAGCCACTATGGTATTAATAAACTGATTTATATTTTTAAGGGTTAGAGGATGTATTATATGGAAACTCAATTCATGGTTTCTTAGGATGAATCTTAACATGACCATCTTCTAGAGCTTACAATTTCAATTTACGGGCCATAGTAAGAGATTCGTCAAAGGTTTGGAATGAATGAATTTGTAATGTTGATGAAATATGTTTGAAACATGATTGACAGAAAACCTCAATCAACTCATCTTATGGTAATGAAAAGGTTAATTGATTGATGGTACCCCTCTAGCGCTCAAAAAAATCAAAAATAGATTCATCCTCAAATTATTTGATGGCATAAAGGTCATTAATAGGGACCTTATAGGATATTTTTATGAAGAAATGTTCTAAAAAAAATTCTACAAGTTACACAAAGGAGAAAAGAGAATATTACAAGATGTTATTATACCAGTCCAAATTAGGACTGGCAAGGGACATGGGAAAAGTTATCAACATGAGATCTTGGTCATGGGCTATCAGATAAAAATCATGGTGAAAAGCAAGAATATGTTGTTATGGATATTCATTGTTATAGAATTTGATGGATTTTGGAAGCTCCTAGTGAGGTGGGTATGCTTTGTATGGGACTGAGGGATGGATAGGTTCATTGCAGATTTGATCGTAAAAGAGCACATTTTGGGTACAAATGAAGCAGCTTCCAGACTAGATATATGACTCATGAGGGCTTGAAGGGGGTCAGTTTGTGCTAGTTATTATGAGGACGAGCTAGGATGAAATGCAAACCGACTATGTTGTGAGTACATTTGGTACCTGTTGAGGGATGTTATGTCGATAAGGAATTTTCTATTGAAGAATAATTTTTCGATAAGGAATATTTTGTTACGGTATATGTTGTTGTGGGATGTTATAAGTGAGTGGAACATTTTTTTGGGGTGGAATGTTTTTCTAAGGAATATACTATTGAGAAGAAATACTTTGATGTGGGATAATTTGTTGAGGAATATATTGTTGTGAAGGAATTCTTTGTTGTAAAGGGATATTTTGTTGGGGGATGTTTTTTTATGATTGAACATTTTTTGTAAAGGGATATTTTGTTGTGGGATGTTTTTTTGTGATGGAAATTTTTTTGTAAAGGGATATTTTGTTGTGGGATGTATTTTTGTGATGGAATATTATAAGTAGGAATATTTTTTGTGGTATATTTTGTTGTGGAATGTTCTGTTATGGAATGTACTATTGATATGCTAAAGGTTGTGAAGGTTATATGTATTGGTAAGGGTGTTAGGTAGATGTAGTAGTAAATTGTTGTGAATAAAGAGGTGGTTGTTGAAAACATGTAGCAGAGCCAACGGAAGATGGTGCTTGTTGCAGAATTTTTTGAGTGGGAATAGATTGTGGTATGGATATTAATGGTAGCGATTGTTGTGGTATGTATTGTGAAATAGGGTGAGTGGTGGCGATAACACTAGTATTAATTGAAGTAATTGATGTCAAAATGGACATGGTGATATTTTGAATGCTTCTAACTAATGAGACATGATAGTAGAAGTTGCAACAAAACTTATTAGAGGTGTTTGGGTAACTAAGGATACTAGAGGGGTAGATAATGAAGCACTAGTATTACTTTGTGGAGGTGTTGAACCAATAGATTGTTCAGGTGATGATGTATGTTGTTGGGTGATTGTGTCTTGAGAGGAAACCATATGAAGACTAAGAATAGGAAGAGAAGACGAAGCTTCTGACGTTTTAGGTTGACTCAAAGGTGGATATGAATGTATTTGTTGAATGACAAGTTTATAATTTGGATCAATAAGACATGAAATCATAGATGAGGGATTAGGGAAATATGGTTGTGGTTCAAATTCATATTGTTGATTTGAATCAATGGGGAGTGAAGAACTAGATAAAGGATTGGGGATATTCAAATTTAGTTCGATTTCAAGTTGTTGTGAAGAACCGTGATAAAGGATCTGGAATGTTTGAGGATGGTTTGGGTTCAAATTATTTTCAAGAACCAGATAAAGGATCTAGAATGTTTATGGATGGTTTAGGTGTAAACGGCATATTTAGACACCCCTATCTTCTAGATAGGCATTAACAAAGTAATGGGTTTGAATCCAACATTTCTTTGAAAACAAGATCTCCTCTTTCGAAGAAGGTGGGCTTAGAAGATTCAGATTTTGAGTGGGGAGTATGGTTGTTCAGTTTCTTCTTATTCAGATGTGTGGAAAAATTGACTATGAAACTGTTGTGTAAAATCTAAGGGAAATTGTCTCATTTATTCATTATATTGCTCCTCTATTTCATTCCAAGTTCATTGAGCATCAGTTAGAGGATTGGATGCAATTAGTTGATGGAATGTTTTGTTTTTGTAATGGTGTGGTAAATAATGGTGTAGATATAGTAGTGGATAGTGGAATTTCTTTTTGTAATGGTGTGGATAATGGTTGAGACATGTTTTTAGAAGCTTGGTTACAGGCTTGTTGTCTTATTTGTACCATTTTAAACAAACACACAAAAGAAACACAATCACCTAAAAATGAAAATTACTAAATGGGTGAATTAAAAAAATAATCAAAAGAAAGCAAAATGGATTTTTAGATTTTTGTGATTTAATTACAAAGAGTGAAATGTGTTAAAATAGTTAACAAAGGTGCTAGGAAGTGGCAAGATAGGGTTGGGTTCATTTTTTTAAGGACGAGTCCTCGATATACTCAAAGGTATGTGAGGCCCAAATTTTTACTACTATCATTACGGGGAGTGGTATTGGGGCCTAACCCCTCACTTCAAGGTCCAACAATGATAAGGGTGTCAAGTGCTTTGCCAATATATATTAACAAATAAGTGATTATACTCAGCTAGAACACCAAGTCGGTTTCTCCTCTTGGTGATCAAATCCAAGTAGGTATCCACCTAGGTAGGAATTTTTTTAAATGCATTTGTGTTTAATTGGTTTGGTTGTGTGGGGGAAGAAAATGAATGCAATAGATTATCTTCCTAGTTAATTCTATGTGAAGCGTAAAGGATGAACTATTCATTTTAAAACCCCAAATCAAAATTTTATATTTGATGAAAATAATTAATCAAAATACAATACTGAAAAAAATAATAAGGTCTAGGACTAACTACTAAACACTCCTATTTTTTTATTTTAGTAATTTTTAAGCGAGCAATTCCAAAGAACCCAATAGTTGATTTTACGTAAACAATACCCTACAAATAGGTTAGGAAAAACAACAAGCAGAAAAGTAACAAACAAGAAGAAAAAAACAAATTTTTAGGATTTGAAAAACACCCAGAGAAATAACAAGTGATTTAGCTAATCATGGGAAATTATCACACAAAGAATCAAAAAAAAAAAAGATATTATTTTATTGATAAAGTAAAACAAAAAGACAAGGGTCAATGTCCCACTGGGTGTGCAAAATGTTCATAGTAAATTTTACTTCTTCAACCTTACTTAATAAGAAAGAAACTAAAACTTACCAAACCTCAATATGGCGGGGTTTAGAGGTAACCGCGGATATGAATGGACGATGTACGATTGTTACGCTCCATGTAAGAAATTATATTAGCTCTTATCCTACAAATGAAGATGCAATCATAGACACTACACAAGATATTTATTAGTAAAAATAGTGAGAAGGTTGCCTAGTAAAGGAAAATCCTAGAAAGTCAAAGGACTTCCTTGCAAGGATGTCAACCCATTGTTTTACACAATCAAGTGATTTTGGAAACAATTCATGATATATAATGGATAAATAATAAATGTTCTGACAAGTTCAGATTTTATTACAAACATGTATTTAATAATGAAATATGAGATATATGATCTAAGGTTAAAATTTGGATTCTAAATTAGTTTTAGAATTATCGATGAAGGTGAATCCTCCTTTTTAGTAAGCTTAATGTCTTCGGATAATCTAAATTCTTGTGGTCACTGTAGTCTTCCTCAAAGAAGTCAAAAATGTACTCTGGTTCCTCCTCTTCTATATCGGAATCAAAATCAAAATATGATATTTTTGAGTCATTTTGATCTTCAGATTCAGTATTAGAGCTCAATTCCTCTAGTTCAACTTTATATTGGTACTTGAACCAGGCCAAGTTTTTTTCGATGCGAAAGATCTCAAAATAAGCCTCCCAAAACTTGTCTGTTGCATCACGAATCCTATGAGTGGATTCAAAAATGTTCTACGGCTGATGTAATGGGGTGGAATGGATGGTGCACAACTCAAGGTCATGCAAAACTTCGTATTATTCCCAATGTAAGGAATGATGGATGATAGGTAAGGATTTGATACTAGTTTTTTCACATCGTTAACCACCTAGTGCCATCTAAACAAGCCATTCTAGACAACATGTTAGTATCCAAGAGATATAAATGTAATTGATAAATAAAATTGAGTGATGTTGCAAGGAGACATAATAGATAGGAATTGTAGGTGATTCTAAGAATTCATGCGATTCTAGAGGATATTAACAAAATAATAAAAATGTGATATCCGATTAATTATCAGTAACTAATATAATGCTATAAATACTTAGATTATTATACAAAATGAAGAAACTAACATGTAATATACCCGAATATGTAAATGGAAGATATGAAATGAATAATTGACCTTGATGGAGACGATGAATGGATCTTGTAGTTGGATTGTAATTTATTGGCCTCTCGACAAGCTCCAAAATGATTCTTAAACCTATTTAATGAATGTGAATGCTAATGTTTGATAACAAAGCATTGTCGATGATGCAATAAAATAGTAATGAATTTTGATAGAAGACCGTAGTTCAAAAATGGCAGAAGATGATCCTAAAAAGGGACTACAAATTGGGTTTAAATAATTGCTAGTGATTTACCAAATCATCGATGATTTTGGCCTTTTTGAGATTATTTTGGAATAATTTGCTAATTTAGGATTTTTTGTTCAAAATTTTGAAGAGTGGGTTTGTTGAGAGGTTTGAAAGTGTCGAGTTGGCTAATGAGGTGTCAGATTTGTTTAGGAAATGATAAGATAGGTTAGATTATTATCTAAATTAGCTTAAGTTTGTTTAGGATAGGCATTAGGTGGCCAATTAGGAATTATCAATCGTATTAATATCAGATTATTATGATAATGATGTTAAATTCTTAGGATTTTTCAGATAGTGGTGGATTTATAAATTCCTATGATAGGGGTGCCACGATAAGGGAGTTAGAGGTGATTTAAAAATATTTTATGGGAAAATCTTAAGTGGATTGAAATAATTAAGAAAATAAATATCATGGAATATATTATTCGTGTATATGAAGAAATCACAGTGATTATAGAGGATATTAATAGACTAATAAAAATGTGATATCCGATTAATTATTGTTGATTGGATAATGCTATAAGGACTTGGATTATAATACAAAATGAAGAAACTAACATGTAATATACCCAAATATGTAAATGGAAGATATGAAATGAATAATTGACCTTGATTGGAGACGATGAATGGAGCTTGCAACTCGATTGTGATTTGTTGGCCTTTGATAGGCTCCAAAATGATTCTCAAACCTTCTTAATGAATATTGATGCTAATATTAGATAACAAAGTGTTGTCATTAATGCAATACAACAAAGTAATGAATTTCAATAGAAGATTGTAGTTTGAAAATGTCGAAGATGATCCTAAAAAGGGACTGCAAATTGGGCTTAAATAATTGTTGGTGATTTACCAAATAGTCGGCGATTGAGACTTTTTTGAGCTTATTTTGGAAAAAAAAATTTAATCTAGGATTTTTTTGAAATTTTGAAGAGGGGGTTTATTGAGAGTTTTGAAAGTGTCAAGTTGGCTAATGAGGTGTCGATCTATTTAGGAAATGATAAGATAGGCTATATTATTATCTAATTTTTCTTAAGTTTTTTTAGGATAGGAATTAGGTGGGCAATTAGGATTTATCAATGGTACTAATATCATATTATTATGATAATGGTGATAAATTCTTAGGATTTTTCAATATAATTGTGGATTTATAAATTCCTATGATAGGTGTGTCAGATAAGGGAATTGGAGGCGATTTAAATATATTCTATGGGGAAAGCTTAAGTGGGTTAAAATAATTAAGAAAATAAATATCATGGAATAAGATATGTATATGAAGGAATATTTAATTTAAATAAGAATAGGAGGAAATATGGGGTGTTGATATAATTAATCTAATGTAGTGATATATTACGAATGTTAAGCGGGATAATTAAGTGAAGATGGGGGAGTGTAGATTTTCATTGTCTACAAATTCAACACAAATCTATTGTGCATCATTTCTTCAAACAAATTTGTGTAATTGTGTGTTTAGACCAGAGTAGGCTTTATATTCACAATGGGAGGAGATTTGATATGACATGAACCCACAAAGCATTCTCAACTTCTTAGCCACCCTCAAATTTTATAGTATTTTCAAGATAATGGTTGGCTAGATTACATAAACTGGTTTCAGGGATTCAATGAAGCAATGGTTGAATATTTTTCCAACACATTTCATTATCCGAGGAAAAATTGAAGGGTTTATCAACAAGAATCAATTATTACATCTTAGTAAAAATAACTAGCCTACCTACATATGGAGATCCATTTCCAAAGAAGACTAACCCGAAGTGGCGGAGAAGTGAATTTGTAGATGATGATGATGCATTTTTCATAGATAGACAAGGTACACAGAGAACTTCCCTTAAAACCTTATGGGATGAGGTTGTAAATTTTATAATTAAGTACTTTACTTGTGAGGGAAGGTATTCTAGGTTGAATACAATTCATTTTAAATTATTGAATCATCTCAAGAACAATAGACAAGTGAATGTACCTAATTTATTACATGAGATACTAAAGAGGATGAGTAGGGAGGCATAAAGGGGTAGGTCTGCACTATCACACCATTGCCTCATCACCTTGATTATAAAGCACACCCTGCAGAGAGATTATCATGAGATAGGGTGGGGATATTTTTCAAGGATACTTATGAATTGTTGAGAAGTAGAAGAAATAGGAGAAGAAGTATTGAAAGCTTGTCTACTCATACAACCAAGCCAATAACATCTGCCTCCCAACCACAACAACCCCCTTCTCTTGAAATTTCGCCATCTTCTGAGGAAAATCCTATACCAATCTCCCTTGAGAGAATTTTCATTGTTGAAACCCTCCTAGAATTCTCCACTCCTGAATCCTCCACCTCCAAAGGTAAAAAAATTCTTCCAAATCCACTCCTACACCACCAAGGCACTCTCATAGGCTCAAAACCAAAAGGCCAAAGACCTATAAACCAAAATAGTCAAAGACAATCTCACTAGATAGTAATAAGGAAGCTATATAAATAATTCTTGGGCCTCACCCAATGGAGACACAACAGGGAGATATTGATGCCCATGTTTATGAGCAAGAGTACCCTGAAGATCCCATGAAAGGTCATGTGGAGAAAAAGGAAAAAGAAGTTGGAGGAGAAACTGGACAAGAATACCTGAAGAGCCCATGGAGGAGCATGAGGAGGTAATTACTAATATGAAAGGTCAAGGAGAGATAAAAAAATGAGGAAAAAAAAAGAAAAAGAATTTATAGAGGAAATTGAACATGAATAAATGCACAAATTTTTGAATGGGTCATTGAGCACCGTGTTCATGGAATTGAGCAAAAGGAAAATGTCTATAGAAGTTGAATAGGTACAAGAACACCTTCCTGTAGTTGTGGATGAAGCAATTAAGCAACTGTTAGGGAAGACACAAACATTTTCACTACTAGTTATGGAATAATCACCACATGCTAGTATACAACAATTGAATGTATCCCCATTGCAACCACAAATTTTCATTCAAGAAGTTATAAGGGAGCCTGTGAAACCACCTTGTAAGGAAATGACCACACAAACAATATTGCCTAATATTGATTACTTGAAGAATCAATTTGAGACCTATGTTAATAGGTTAAAGGAAAAGTGGGAAAGAGATAAAATAAGAACTCATCTTCTAACATAAGCAAGAACTTGAGGAAAAAGGAAAAAGAAATTACAAGGCTAAAGAAGAAGAAAGAAGAGACAATCTAGGTGGCCCATGAGATATTCAAATGTAGGCCTCCATCTAATGTTTATGTTATCTTCTTAAAGGAGTAGATGTTGTAACTCAAATTAACCTGCATCAATTATGATATACCATATGATATCAGTGCAACTAGGAGCTTTTTTATGTTATATCTGAATAGCACTCATGAAATTTAGCTCCTATTATGTGAACTCTACATGTAAAACTATGATCTTGAGTATGATAGGGATTGGATTCCAATCCTATACATTGGATATGTTCAATTCAAATCCCTATGTTCTTATTTTATGAATGAGTTGGATAGAGAGAAAAATGGAGGAATACATGCATTTGGAGAAGGTACAACCACTAATGGTCAGGGATGAAGCTACAAAACTGGAGAAGTTGTAGAACAATATGAAAATTATATGAAGAACAAGGTGATTAGAAGGAGAGTATGGAAAATGAGGAAAACAGCTCATGAGGAAGTTAGGAACATGATTAGTGACTAGGGAATACATGTAGTAACGCATGTGTAGGATGTGCTAGACTGATATGTATCATGAAATACAAAAGAAAGAGATGCATTCTTATCCTAATATAATGCCAACTCTAAGAAGAGTGAATGCATACATTGACATTTCTACTAGATGTGTAGATATCTGGCTTCTAATTGGTTATCATCCTCCAATCTTCCACTTTCCAATACCACCATGGACATGTGAAAGACCACTGAATGAAAGGATACATAACAAAGTTATGCACATGTTAAGGATAAATGGTGGTTACTTCTTCACAGAAGAGGAAGGGATAAAGACCCCATTTGACTTTAGGTGTTTATGTTATTTTCAATAGTAGGAAATTGAACCACTTAAATGAGGACATTTAAGAAATTAATCTTGGGGGTGTGATGAGTCATGTAAATCCCCTTTATAAACACCTCATCATCTATAATTTTGTTAATCCATTGAAGCTATGTCCTTGTATTTCTAGATACTATTGAACACTATCATCATGACTTGAACTTATTGGCATAAATATTGATTAATATAGTTATAAATAATTATCTTTATTTTTGGTATTTTGAGTATGAATTAATTCTATTGATTTAAATAATTTTTTAAAATGATGCCACCCTTGTTTGCAAGAAAATTTTTATATGCACCAACCTATATGAAGCCAAAGGACTTATCTATAGTAACCCATCTGTAGCCAAAGGAACTTTCCTACATTAATGGAACTGTTTTGCAGCAACTCATCCAAAACCAAAGGAGATCACCTACAACAAAGAATCTGTTATTATGAAGATCTCTTGGAATGTGAAGACTAACACTCTAAATTTTTATGTGTCATTTAAGAGGAAGTTACAACTAGAACATGGGAACTGGAAGATAACTCAACTATGGATTTGATTATTCATTACAACTCACTAAAGAACTGATCAATTAGTTAACACGTGATTTAAGGAACTTTTTGGTTACTTGAGTTATGTGTTTGATAATTAGTTATATTACATGTGTTTAAACTCTCATTGTTCTGTTTGAGATCTTCCACTTGTTCCATCAAAGATATTTTACTTAGTCTATTTGAACTCCTAGTTGAACTCTTCTTCTCACGTTTTGTTGTAATTGAGGAGTATAAGAGAAAAGGGTTAATGTTGGAAATATATCTAGATGGAGAATAAAGAATAGGGAAATTAGAGAATAGAGGATACGCACAGATACAAAAGTTTCTTTGTTCCTAGATGTAATATTCATGCCAATTCAATAAATAATTTGAGTTATGTTTAATAGATTTTAGTTACAAGCCTTAGGAGGGATTAGCACCCAAGGTAGGGCCCACTTATGGTCTGCTAAACCCCTCCATAGTTTTGTTTCTTTGTTTCATTGCATGATTAGACTAGGAAGAAATTTATCTCCTTATCTACATTCTGAATTTCCAAGCTTTGTTTTATACATAGTGTTTAGAAGCCATTTTCTTTCATTTCTAAGTTTTGTTTCAAGTATTGTAGTGATAAATTTTTTTCCATACCTCCTAAATTCTTTATAACTATGCATACAACACTAGCATTATTGAAAGTTTGTAACCCTTGGTTTGATGATTAAATGGTTGTGAATTAGTGAACAACATATTAATTGTTGTAAGTTAATTTGCACCACCAATAACTCGCGTGAGGAGATAAAGGGAGTTTTCCAACAAGTAATGCATTGTTAAGAGTGTATTCTTTAATACATTTATGGGAGAACTTAATCTCGTGTGATGATTTAGACTTAGATGCTTCAAGAATATATAGAGTCATGAGGGTGATGTATAATTTTGGCATCAACATGGATGTTATCAACAAGGATGACACAAGGCTCAGTTATGTAATCAGTAGATGAGAAATGATTTACATTTTGGTGATTTTATTTGACAATTTTATAATACTCAAAGGGGTTGGCATCACCAAGCAAGGTGAACTCTTTGCAATTATAGATGAATTTTATGTACTGATGGAAATTAGATGGCATGTATTTCATCATATGTATCCAAGTTATACCCAAAAGGATTTTATATGATGTTTCCACATCCACAACATGACAAAGGGTGTACAAAAGTTGAGGGCCAACTTGTATTGGGAGGATGATTGTACAAGAATATTGACGCTCAAGTTGTTGTCATAGCCATGAATGGTAATAACATTAGAATCTAAGTTGAACATTGTGTGACCAAGACAATGTAATGTTTTCATAGAGTAGATATTAAGAGTTGTTCCATTGTCTACAAAAATCTTTTTACCTTTTGGTCCGCTATGTAAACTTTGATGTGCAAAGAGTTATTGTTTTGGAGGTTATGTTCAACATATCCTAAGGGCCAAAAGAAAAGATAAGGATTTCATGTGAAAGGTTTGCAATCATAGCTTAAAACTGTTGAACGTTAATGGTTTTGGAACATGTGCTTCATCAAGATCACGAGTGAGGATGTCTTGCAAGCTAGGTGAATCTTTCAATAACTCTATTAGATATATGTGTGTAGGTGTAGTCACTAACTATTTAATAAGGTCAAATTGATTGGGGTAGAAGTTTTATCATTATAATTTGACTTCTGATTTTGAGGAGCCATTGTTTTAGATTCTTAAGGCTCAATGTAAGACTTAGATGGTTTGTTTGCTGCAAGAACCCATATATTCTTCTCATGTTGGTAATAGCATTAGTTGGAGGTTAAATTTTTATGGTGGTGATCAGATGAGGCACATACTCAATAAATGAGATGATGGATTTAAACTCAATGTTATGGAGGATGGGCCTTTATTATCATTCTTATTATCACACCATGTTTTGGGAATGGGTTTGTGAATACCTTAATGTTTTCATTTAGTTTTTTGTTGGATGAAGTTTCATCAACAATAATTTAATGGTGGAAACTTTAGGAGGAATTTACTCAATAAATGAGATGATGGATTTAAACTCAATGTTATTGGAGGATGGGCATTTATTAGCATTCTTATTATCAACACTTTGTTTTGGGAATGGCTTTGTGAACATGTTAATATTGTCATTTGGAGTTTTTTTGGATGAAGGTTCATCAACAATAACTTCTCCATTTTTTATGAGATCTTGAACAAAGTGACGTAAAAAACACATCGATCAGTTGTATGACCATCAATGTGATGAAAATCACAATAAGTGTCAGGTTTGTACTAAGTGGGCTTAGGTTCTCCTTAAACCCATGGTCATGTGATAAGGAATGTTACCATGTTGGCATTAAGAAGTTGTCATTGTACATTTGAGAGAGGTTATCCCAATGGAGTGAAGTGATGTCATTTAGAATCATGTGAGAAAGATGCATCTTTGCTGGAAACAACAAGAGGTTGTTTAGCTTTGTTTGGTTTAGCCTGAGTGTTTTGGACATTTTGGACATTGCGGTTTTCTCAGAACACCATCATTAACCACATTATGATTTTGATTAACGTGTTTGGATTTGTCTTGGTGAGAGCTATTATGATTGTTATTATGTTGCCCATTATCCTTTGAGTGAGGTTTGATCAAACCTTTTGTGACAAGGTATTTTCAATCTGTGATCCTTTCTCAATAACTTCCTCAAAATTATTGAGGCAATGAATTTTCATGTGAAATGATAACTCACTATTGATTTTAGGTACAAATATGTTCACAATTTATTTGTTGGGAATTGAGCATTGGAAGAAAATTGTAATTCTATGCCATCTTTGGAGGAATTGTGCAAAGGATTCATTAGGAAGTTTTTTAGCATTGCACAAATCCATCATTGTAATTTCAGAGTCTAGATTGAAGGAAAATGTTTGAAAAACTTCTCCAAGAGGTTTGTAAAATTTTGTATAGATCCCTTCTGGGGTGTAGAAATCAATCCAAGGCTTGTCCACATAGACTTCGTAGAAAAAGAAGCATTAAGAAGATATCACTATAGGCCACCTCCGACAAGCCATGTAGAATTATTTGATGTGTTCTCTAGGATCATTATTTGCCTTGTATTTATTGAATTTGGGTGTCTCAAAATATTTGGGAAATGGTATGCATAAAATGTCCTTATCAAAGGAATAAGGACATAATTCTTCAAAATTGAATTGTTTACGTTGGTGTTACATACCTAAATGGTATCCTTCATCATTTTCCATTCTTGGGAAAATGGTGAATTGTTCTGTAAGATAGATAATGAGCCATCACTCTTAGATTTTTTGTTCTCTTTAGTTGGCATTGTATGGCTCTTAAATGAATCGTCACTAGTCTTCTTTGGTACCTCTTTGTGAGGAGGTTTGGTAGTGACTTTTGAATTTAGAATAGTGAGTTGTTTAACCATCTCATTGATTTGATCCATGAGGTATTTAGTGGGATTATTGGTTGAATCAATTGATTTTCCTTTTTCCCGTCATTATATTTGTCTTTTTTTGTTTCATCATTATTGGTGTTATTTAAGGTGTATTTGTTTTAATCCTCGTTATTTGTGTAGCTAGGGCTCGATCCATCATCATTGTTATTTGACATGAAAGGGTTACTAAAATTTTTGTTTTTTTTTCTTTTGTCTTGCCAAGTAATGTTCGTAAAACATCCTCGTCAAATTCAAAGGGTAATTTTTCTCCCATCTCAAGGAGACGAAGTAAAGATTGATCTTTATTCATGTGTAAGATATTCTCAACATGATTTTGTTCTTCGAGGGAAATGTTTTTTTGAATTTCCTCCTCAATTTGGTCATCATCACTATAAATGTGATTGGAAAAATTATTTTTCATGTTTTTAGTTCTCCCAAAAGGGCTATATTATTTGTTTTGTGTTCCCACCATTTTTGAAAGAGGGGTAGTAAAAATAGACGTGAAAATGTTTCATCCTTTAGTAACATGAATGCTAATATGGAAGAGAGATTTTGAGATGAAGTTAGTAGATAACTTGTCCCTTAACAAAGTGATCAAGATAAGCAAGATTCTTTGGAATTTTTCAAAGGAAATATCCCTTAACAAATTAAATTTCAAGGTAGAAGTGTGTGAAAGTGGTGAAAAAATCAACCCTTGGAAAAGAAAAATTAGATTGGTAATAATATTTAGTTTTGAAGGGACTAAAAAACCCTTTACACAAAAATAAGCCAAGGCACACATCCAACAAAAATATCCAAAAAGCACAAAGGTCAAATAGGCTTGAAAAAAACAGTGCAAACAAAACAAAGTAGACCAAAAGCAATCTAAGTATTACAATACACCATTTTTTAAAAAGGAGAGAATACTTAGAATGACAAGGCACAAACAAACCTAAGAAAGGAAAAATAGAGAAAATTTCAGCCAAAGGGCAGCCATCAGTCCCCTCCTTTCTCTTAGAAATTTTTCTTTTGGTACAAGTGCTTAGGCCCACTTCTTTATTCCCTTTACAATTAATGATGACCTTGGAAGGAATTTTTCAGTGTTCTTCTCCTCCATCTCCCTGATGTCTTCCTCATCAATACTACTCATTTCCAGCCACATGTTAACCTCTTCCTTTTCTACTTCAATTTTGGCAATCTAATCTTGTAGGATCGAAATCCTTTGCTCCTACAAAATGAATTCTACATTCAAACCTCCAAAGATGCTTTTTTGTATTTCAATTTGTCTATGGCAATCTTTAACTTCTTGAACCAATTTTTTTACCACCAAAATGGTGTCCGCAACCACCTCCACTCTAAGGATACGGGCCTCCCAATCAATAGTTTCTCTAGATATCTCCCTATTCCCAAAGACTTTCCTCCTCGGCCTTATTTCCTTTTCAAATCACATAAAATATCAGCTATGCCAATAAGGACCTCATGTGATTTCCCCTTTTTTTTTTTTTTTTTTATATGAGACGTCAAGGTCTCATTATCTAAATCCTCACTTTTTTCCTAAGGATGAGGGGGTATAAGGATTATCCCTTTCTTAAACATCAACAAAATTAAGCCATGGTGGAGAGGGGTTTCCACTTATCATTCGGTAGTCTTTAATAGAAGTAGTCAAGGACCGAAGGAGGAAAAAGGAAAGCTCATCTCCTGGTTTCTATGGAGATAATTCAAAATGGATAGGTGGTAAGAGAAAATATTCCTAAATTTACCCTCGAGTGTGAGGTATTTCATCACCATAATACACACATCCACCCACCTACCCGGAAAACAAGTTCTAGCAATACCATCATCATACTGAATAATTTTTTCACCAGGGCCAAAGAAGGTAGAAATTTCATGTTTTTTCCTAGTTTTATCCTTAAAAATTTTAAGACCATCGGTGGACATACCAATGGCTTCAATGATGGTGTTCTCATTTACCTCAATTTTAGTGCCTCTCATATTGACATGACCATCCTCCTAGGTTTCCTAAATTCATTTGTAAGCTCATGGTCATGGCCTTGTAATTTTTCAATAAAAATAGAAAATCCACCCCAACAAAGGAAATGCCATAAGGTAGCATCCATTTTCAGATGCATACAAGTAGTGGGTTTTGTTCACACTCTATCTCCACCCATGTTTTTCCCACCACAAAAACTAGTCGTGGTATTGAACCAAAAGAATAAAAAAGGACCAAAATCGAGTTTAAACATAGTGTTGGTGTTAAGAACCCTTTCTAAATTATTATTCACCTCCACACAATTTTTTTCCTACATATCCCTATAATTATGATTCCCTATCTCAACAAATCTTGTCTTCATTAATCAAATTTTTGATATGATTCTAAGGTAACTCCTCATGGTGCCATCTCATCTATCCCTGTAGGTCGTTTCCATGATTTTCCAATCCATCTGCAGTCTTGTTCCCACTCCTGAACACGTGTTGTATCTCGACCCTCTCAAACTATCCCATCATCTACTTGGCCTCCCTAATTATATTCTTAATATTCCAACCTGTGTTATCATTGTGCTTAAGATAATTAATCACACACATGGAATCCCCTTTAATTATTAGGATTTGTATATTCATAGCTTCACTAAGATTTAATCCCCATAACATAGTTATGGCTTCGACATGGTTATTTGAGTGGTTCCCAACTAGACCAATGTATGCCCTTAGATATTCACCCTTGTGGTTCCGAATTATCCCACCCCCAACAGTTCCTTCCCTTGTCTTATTAGATCCATCATATTTTAGTTTTCACTAACCAAATGTTGATCATTTCCACTTGACCTTTTTTTATTTTCCTCCCTCTATTTGTTATTTCTTTCATTTGTGATCTTGAGATTTAAATTATTTAGAATATCCAAATCTAAACCTAAGGGAGGTTTTATAGACTTACTTTTGACAGTTTTAAAATTATCTTTAAGATTCTGGATGATTAGCTTCACCACCTTATTTGGATTAGATCCCTGGTTCTGAAAATCTTATTATTCCTTTCAATCCATATACCCCATAGAGTATGCGGAAGGGAAAATTTCCATAAATCCTTGACACTGTCATGGTGGAAAATGGAATTCCATTGTTTAGGGAGATTTGAGATATCCCTAGGAAGGACTATCTAAATTTTAAATACATCCAACGCAACCGAGAAAAGCTAAAAATCAAAGGAGCATTCTAAAAAAAGATGGTTAGTAGTTTCTTCTTGACCTTTGCAAAGGATACATATGTTTATGATTATCATGCCTCTTTTTCTAAGCTTGTCTACATAGTGAGAATTTTCTTTTGGATAGCTTCCCAAAATAAAATATTAATTTTTGGAATAATTTTTTTGTTCCAAACTCTCTTCCAATAATCATTAGTAATAATTTGTTCAAAGTTAAGGAGATAGCTAGATTTAACTTCATAAATCCCAGAATCTGTGTTCCTCCATATTAGCTCATCTTGACTCTGTCTTGGTGGAATGTGGAAGAACTTAAGTTCATTGTTGAGGGTATCAAAGGGGAGGAGGGGACCATTGTAAGAAGGTGGAGGGATAATCTATTTCCATTTCTTACCTTCTATCCAATAGTCACACACTCTTTCACCAAACTCTGTTTTATAAAACTGGAAGTGATCTTTCCAAGGCATATCCTCTTTTAGAGCTTGATTTCTAATCTAGGGATCCTCCTAGAAATTGATATTTTTACCATTCCCCAAATTCCACTTGACCCCTTTATTCATCAATTCCCTCATTTTCCCCAAATTATTCCAAAAATAGAACCTTTAGGAAGATCTTTATCAAGTAAAAAAACCTAAAGTGTCGCCAACATTCTACAAGTATTTTTTTTAGAATGTCAACCCATATGCCTTCCTCTTTATGTAACCTCCATCCAACTTTGGAAATGAGAGCTTGATTCATCATCTGCATATTTTTCAATCCTAGGCCACCTCTATGTTTTGGTATTATCACCTTTTCCCATGCTATCGGGGGAATCAGAGTGCCCACTTCCCTTCGACACCTTTTGATTCTTATTTTATATTGTTGATTTCATTAAGGACATTATTATATTTTTGATTTAGTATGATGTTAGACATTTGATCATGGATTATTGTTGATCTTGACTTGGTTATGATGCATGATTATTATTAGAAAAACCTCATATGTGGATGATGATATATTGTTTGACATGGATATATTGTGAATGTTGTTTGAGCATATGATTGTTGGATATTTGAGTAGACTTGGAAATGGACATTATATGATGATGATTTAGTTTTGATATAATTTTTAAGTGATATTTTTGATTGCCTTGATGTTTTCATGATTCATATATATAGATGGTTTTGTGATTTTATTTATATCATGTTGGATGTTCTGATATGGCCACAAGGCTGAAGGAGGTATTTGTGTTTTGCAGGTTAAAATATCACAACAAACATCGGGGATTGGAGACCAACCACATTGGAATTCTAGATGAATTCAACATGGTCACCATGGCAACTTGTTTTATTGTGTTTTGTTTGTTTGTTGTTAGGGATTCCCATGGGGGATCACCTTTAAATGTGACCATGGGTTTTGTGTATTTTATTATGTGGTCCCTTTTATTATTGTTTGTATGTATTTTATTAGTGATGTGTCCCTTTCTTTTATTTAATTAAGTTGTGGAGAATTAATGTGAGAAAACATATGGTTAAAATTTAATTAATTAAATTTTGATATAAGAAAGTAATAATGGAAGTTGTTGGCTCTTTGTATTAAATATGTAAGGGATGTGTAAGTTTGTGTAAGAGTTGTGTAAGTCAAATTTTGGAGTATGAAACACTCCACCTCCTTGGAAATTCGAATTTGTCCTTGGGGGCTGTTTTTGGAGGCTTGTGGGACAAGTAAAATTTGTCCCATACCACTAAATTTAATTTACCAACCATACCTTTGGTTGGAGGATTCATTTTATCCATTTTTAATGCATCTTTTTATCAATCATGTTGCATGTTTTAATTGCACTTTCTTCATGTTTTAATTTTGCAGTCCTTTGGGGTGTTAGATTTTGGAGTGTGCAAGTAAATTTGTCATATTTTCACCCACCTCTTTATTGTGCTTGGGAGAATGAAATTTGACCTTTGTGTTGGAATTGAGGATGTGTGAAGTGGCATCCTACATGGATCCACCTCATCCTCTTCCTTTCCCTCTTCTATAAAATTCAAAATATTTTCTTATTTTGGGTTGTTGAATCATTTTGCATGCTTCCTTGGGGAGAATTTTCTTGTGCTTGGAGCTCTTGATTTTAGAAGGAGTTTGGAAAAATTTGCATGCTTGTTGGCTGCTGATTTTGGGACTGTGTTCTTGGCATTGAATCTTGTTGTTTGGAAATAAAAGCTACCATGGAGAGGTAGAAACTGAGTTCTTCTCTTATGCTGTTATTTCTTTTTGTGTTTGTGTGAATGGTGTATATTTTATTTATTTGTTCTTTGTTTTGATAGATCTGCCATAGGGATGGTGTAGGAGAAGGCTATGGGGAATTCATGTGGGGGGAATAAGGGAATGCCAGTGGAATCAGAATTTCTTGTGGAGGGATTTTGGGTTTGGGATCCACCATGGAAAATAAATAGCTTGCACTTCTTAATTTTTGGGGGCATAAGGATATGTGTGATGGATTTTATTGGTGTTTTGTTATAGGTGGATGCCCAATTCCCATTAGGAGGCATAAGAAACTTCCCCCATATCTCTTTCTCCTTTGGCTTGCAATGAAGAAGCTTGAGTTTTGTTTGTTGTCTTTAAATGTGGTTGTAAACTGATGTTTTTGTTTGGACTGTGCTTTCAGTTTTAAATTGTGCATGTTGAAAGAATGTTGTGTGTTGTGGAATCCTGTTGTTTCCATGAGTTGATATCCATTTCCTATTGCATTGTGGTTAGGGCTCGGGGGCCAATGATGAAGGATGGATTCTCCTTTCATTGGATGTCTTGGTTGGGTGGAGAGTGTTTTCTTTCCCCCACTTTTGTTGTGATCGAATTGGAAGAAAAGGAAACTTGCATGTTGCTATTTTGGAGGAGAAGAAGACAGTTTTGTTAGTCCCTTGTGAAATATATTTCATTGTAACCTTTCCCACTTTGAAGTGGATGAATTGTAATATTTTGGTGAAGGGAATATGTTTGTAATTGGTTATGAAAGTTACATATTCAAAATGTGAAAGATATTTATATTCGGTTTATACATTTGAAAGGAAGAAAATGAAATTTGCTAATTGCATTCAAGGAATGGAAGAATGTAAAGATGTATTTCTTTTAGAATTAATAAAGAATTGTAAGACCTTCCCTCATTTGAATTTTTGATTCAAATTGGAATCTCAGATTGTGATTGAAATACTGTTTAGAAAAATGGAAAAGGAAGAAATATGTATGAAGGAATTATATTACTTTGTCTCTTTGGAAATGTATTAAATTGGAAACCATATTTTACAAATTAGTTTTTTTAATGGATTTTTTAAAACAATTGAATGTATTAGACTATATTAGAAATGAAATTTCATATATGGATGATGAAATTGTTAAATAGATCCCCAAGATTTGATCTCTGTTTTAAGTTTTTTTCTTTTAAACTCGGCAAATATTTTAATTAAAATGCACAGTTCAAACCTGAAATAAAAATTCAACATTGAGATGTTAAAATTTAGCATGCTATGACATCAATGAACTCAAATTGATAGAAACACTTAAGGAAATAATTCAAAACATTACAAATCGGGCCCAAACTGCTCACAATCATTCTCTAGGTCTTTTTTTCACAATTGTTGGAAAAATTCAATTTGGAATCCATTGAGTAAATTTACCTTTCTAAAACATCCTAAATCCTTCCTATAATGATCCTCCATGTCTTTTTGGCATGTTGAGTGAAGAGAAGATCAAATTGAACCAAATTTATAAGTTAAAATTTACCAGTTGGGTTTTTAAACACCTACAAAACGTTTTCATGAAATTTACCCCTTAAAATTTATCAAAATGTAAAATTTATGATTTCTATGAAAAGAGGGTGTCGAGATATTTCCAGAAAGTCCTTGTTTTCCCAAAACTAAGCTTCCTAGAAAAGTTATGGTCCTTTGAAGTTTTCCTTCCTTGGCAGGAAAATTTGGGAAAATTTTTCTCAGTGGGCCCATGGCCGAAAAATTCCCTTTAAAAATACTTAGAAATATTTTGGAAAAAATTATTGGGGTAAATTTTTAAAATTTCCTCCACCAGCCTACAAATTAATCGAGGTCTGCCATGTAGCATGGCAGAGGGGTGGAACCCCCGTGACTTTATTGTTTTATAAATTTTGTTTTTGGGAAATTTTTGGATTATACCTCCGCGGCCCCGCACTCCCGCCCTCACCCCGCCGAGACCTTTCTATAGAAACATGGACCCATGCATGTCATTTACCCCCTTTTCCTTCCCTTTGGCAAGTTTCACCAAATACCCCCGCCACCCATCCGTCTCTCTCTCTCTCTCTCTCTCTCTCTCTCTCTCTCTCTCTCTCTCTCCACTCTGCTCGTTGAACGCCACGTGTCCCGAGCAGACTGCGAGCGCGTGGGTGCTAAATGGTCTTTCTCCTCTTCGGAGAATGTCTCCAAATTTCTCCACCGCCACCCTTCCCCATCCTCTCCCCACCTTATCTTAGAGCTCTACACATTTCATGGTATTAATTTACCCCCGAACCCAACTTTAACTTCTAACCCTAGAATTTGGACCTCAGTAACATCTGATAATTGCTAATAAAAGAAAAGTATGTTCTAATAGGTTAAACTTGTTCTGGAACCTGTTAGTGACAATTTTTGTCTTACAACCTAGTTGTAGAGACTCCTTTTAAAATAAAATTATTCCATAATTTTCCTAACTAACCCTAGGTTGTTTCTTGGGTCTCAAGTGGATTGTTTTAGCGAGCATCACAAAATCATAGTTTTAACTTCAGTCCCTGACCACAAAAATATTTTTGTATGCCTTCAATAGATTTCTTGATTTTTGGGGCATAGTAAAAATAGACATTGTGTATGTGTCCACTCCTTGCATAGAACTTTGAATAAATTGGGCTTTCCCATCTTGTGTTAGTAAAGTGCCTTTCCAAGAAGCTAATTTCTTGTGAAATTTGTCAATGATTTTATTCCATCTCATGTCATCCATTTTGTTACCACACAAGGGAATTCCCAAATAGCTATCTCGATAGATTCTTAATATTGCATTTTGTGATAGTGGCTAGGCATTATTGTTGTTGTTCATTAACATTGATGAAGTAACATGAGCTCTTCCTAAAGTTAAATTTTTGACTGAAACCTCCTCATAGTTTTTAGTGATAATTTTGAAAGACCTGGCTTCCTAAATAGAGGCTTGACCTAGAAAACTGTTTCATCAAAAATTGTTGAAGAAATTGGTTCTCAACCCCATTAACAACCTTAATTCCCTCAATTATCCCCTCATTTTTTATCTTAAGCAGAGCCTACTCAAAGCTTCAGCCATAATGATATAGAGAAAGGGTGATAGTGGATCACCTTGCCTAAGACCCCTCTCATCTTTGAAAAAACCATGAGGTTTTCCATTGATAATGATTGAAAAACTTAACATACTGATACAGATTGAATCAGATTGATGAGATGACTATCAAAGCCCAACTTTTGAAGAAACTTAAAAATAAAGTTCCATGAAATCTTGTTATACACTTTCTGCATGTCCAATTTGATCATCATTGCTTATCTATTGGATTTTTCAATATACTAGATGGTTTCATGTATGGAGATGAAACTTTCCATAATTTTTATTCCTCGCACAAAGGCTCCTGATTGGGAGATATGAAATTACTATGCACATCCCTCAGACGGAAGGCCAAAATTTTTGAAATAATTTTTTAGACAATGTTGCAAAGACTGATGGGCCTAAAATCACCAAGGTATTTGGATCCTATATTTTTGGAATCAGAGAAATGAAAGTGTGGTTGACTTGTCTAAGCATATATCCTAATAGAAATAAATCATGAATCGCAGTTACAACCTCCCATTTTACTATGTCCTAGTACATTTGGAAGAAAAAAATTGGAAACCCATCGGGTCCAGGAGTTTTATCTCCCTCCATCATTGAAACAATGGCTTTAATCTCATCTTCTAAAGGTATATTTGTTAGCTCCTTGTTAATATCTTCATCAATGATAGATCCAAAGATTCCCAACATATTGTTAGTGACATTAATATCCATTTGGTTTTCCTTAGAGAAGAGATGTTTGAAGAAGGAAGTGATAATGTTGATTATCTCTTTCTCTTTCAAGAACCGCCCTCCCATCATGTCCCATGATTTCCTATATCTTCCTTTGTTATCTTTGATGGTGACCAAGACATGGAAAAATTTGGTGTTTTAGTTAGCCACGTGTAACCATTGGATCTTGGATTTTTGTTTCCAGTATATTTCTTCCTGCGCAAAGAAAGAATGTAGCTCATAGAGGATGGTTTTCTCCTTTTCTTTATACTCATTGCTCCATGCTCCTTCTTCCATAATCTCCTCCATTTCCTTTAATTCCTCAAAAACTTTTCTTTTTTATAGGAAAATTTTGCCAAAGGTCTCGCTATTCCACTTTTTTTGTATTGTTTTTGACATTTCTAATTTTAGTCATCACTTGGTACATACAGTTACCTCTCATCTCAAGGTTTCACCATTCCTCAATCCTTTCCTCCAAATTAGGATGATTGGTCCACACTTTTTCAAACCAAAAAGGCTTGCCTTTTGATATTTATAAGTCACCATTTTTCAAGATGATCGGATTATGATCAGATCTATTGCAAGGAAGGGAGGAAAGTGAATAATTTTTTTCCTGTAGCCATTAAACACTGACAAGGAATATATCTAATCTTATTTGAATCAGTCCCTCTCCACTCCTTTTTTTTTCAAGTGTACTTAGAACCACTTAGCTCAAGATCATATAAATCATTCCAATGAAGAAAATTGTCTAAATCCTCCATGCTTTCAGAATAAGAAGTTATTCCCCATTTTTATCTCTAGGAGTCAAAGGAGTATTGAATTCTCCCCAATAATCTAGTGAATCTCTTTTGATAAGCTTCTGAAAATAGTTAACTCATCCCAAAGAATCCTTCTACTAGAGCAAGAGTTAGGAGCATAAACATTGGAAAGAATGAACTTACTTCTAGTAATTAAATGAGTGAAACAAATGGCTAAGTGATGTTGAATGTTGAATAAGGGAACCCCACTAACCAATTTTTATCCTAGAGACAAATGAGCCCACCTGAAGCTCCCAAAGATGGTTGTCTGTGAAACCCAGACTTCCTTCCAAAAAAACTTCTAGAAATCCATCATTTTTTCAATATTCATTTTAGTTTCCTACAAAATAATAATTTTTGACTTCCTATCCTTCATAATATCCTTCAAAATTATATGTGTACTCCAGTTGTTTAGACCCCTAATATTCCATGAAAGAATTATCATTTGGAAAATTGGATTTTTTACCACCTCCCAAGGTTCTTTACTTCCCTTCCATAACTTCCTTTCTAGAGGTTCATTCTCTCTTTTATTTCTCAGATGGTCTACCAAGAGAGGATTTATTATCTCCTACATCAGCTTTATTTTCATTTCCTCTTGTTCTAGGAGTTGCCTTAATTTTATTTGGCTTTTCTTAGGTTGCACCATTGGGCTTTGAGTTGCTTCATTTCCTTGATCCTCTGCACCAACCAAGATAAGACCGAGGCACTTCAACCTATAATTTCCCCTCCATATAACTGGTTGGTTTAGGATCCTTGTTTTTTTCCAAGGTTCTCTTAAGATCCTCTTCAACTATGGGTATATCTTCAAAGGTTGATGTCAAGCACATTGAACATGTTTTTGGTAACAAATAGATATTCTTCAGGTCTTTGGGAAAAGAAGTTGGCTTCCAATGTATCTTGCACAATAGATCCAAAAATATTATCCTCATGAAAACCTTTTCCCCACAGTATCCTCTAATTTTTTAAGAGCTATCTCATTGATATCCTTGCTGACCTTTTTGTGTCCTTCATCTACAATAACTTCCTCTAAGTCTGGTGTTATCTCTTCTAATATAAGCTTTTTATCCTCTATAGGATTATTAATTTGCATCCACATAAGGTCCACTAGAATTAGGATTCAAGATCCCTTTTCCTTTTAAATATTCCTTTGCATGTCCATTGTTCTTTTTAGGCTGGGTTTTCACTTCTGCCTCTTCTTTGACCTTAGGACATGTTTTTACATTATGTCCTACTTTGAAATAGCAAAAGAGTAGCACATAAAGGGTGCAAAATCATTTTCTATTTTCTTAGAGTGAACTTCCCATTTAGCTTTGATCTTGATACTCATGGGAAGGGGTGTCTCAGAGCCACAATGACATAGAACTATGAAAATAGCATGCAAGATTTGGCACTAGTAATAGGGTCGATGATAACCAAGGCACCAATGGATTTAGAAATCCTTTGTAAGACATAAAAATATGAATATTTGAGAGGAAACCATAGAAATATGACCTATAGAAGGTATTCCTTGATAGTAGTCTCAAGCGGGTTAAATCCTGGTTGCCATTTTGAACCAGAACCATAACTCTACCCATAAGCCATGGCCATCCGACCAAGATTTTTAAAAATATTCTTCTAGGGATAAAGAGATAACACAAAAGGCATTAGCATAAACTATAATTTCCATTTATCCTTTGTGTATCAATTTCCAATCATCCCATTTATGAAACTCATGAATATTTGGCCAACTACTTTGAATCTTAGCCATAATAGTATTTCTCATTGACTCGTTAATACGTTCGCAATGGAATCTGGTATTTCTAAAGAAAAACTATTCTCACTACAGTATACATGGTTGATATTGAAGAGAGATACTTGTTTTGATTTGTTCCTTGACACCATCTTTGACCATGTGATAGGGTCCCTAGGCATCTCCCACTTATCTCTTTTAGCTGTGAAGTTCACATCCTTCCTAACATCTTATAGATTCTATTACATTTCCCTTACAACCTAGTATCTACCATTTTCCCACCCATTCCCAAATTCAAAATCCTCACTCAATGTCATACCACTTGCTTGCTCACTCAAAACATTGTTACAATAATATTTGACAAGATTGAAGAAGGATTTGACAAAAAAATATCATACTCTAACAAATTGAATGCTAGATGGGAGAATGATTTTGACAATGATAAAATGGTTCACGAAAGTACGCTACCTCTAGAAAAGTGAATGCTAAATGGGGAAAGGAATTAGAAATTAGGATATTTTTATTGAACTCAACCTCTAACAACATGATTGATAGAATAGAAGAGTGTATAAAAAGGATTCAAATCATATGTGACATGCTCAACCCTTAACAAGGAATAGTTAATAAGGAAGAGGTTTATCAATGAAAAGATAAGACTCAAGTATCAATGACATGAACATTGATAACAAAAATATGATGAAATTGTCTAAAAATTTGACAAAGGGTTTGTCAAATTAGAGACGTGAGATAAATGGGTATGTATAGTTTAACAATGATGGTGTTGAACTAAAGGACGTATGAAGAGGAAGAAAATATCAAATATTTATGAAAGATAAGATATAAAGGACTTGATCGTGACAAAGTAAAATATGACTATGTTAAGACGTAAGTCATGAAAATGAAAATTCTTAAGTGAGGATGTGGATATCCACAACTCAAGACTTAATGTGAAATAAGGACTGAAATCCTAAACTTTTGGGAAATTTGATCCAAAATTTAATACTAGAATAAAAGATATGGTGATTTAATGATCTCGAAAAAGGAATACTAAAATTGAAAAATGAGAACTCCAAAAGGGGTGAAAGAAGATCAAATATAAGTTCCAAAAGATGGAAAATTGTGAGATGATGGAAAAGAGACAAGATCTTTAAATAGTGTATTTTTAAGAGTTAGAAGAGAGGTATTGAATGACTGAAAATTTAGATGAAGGATGACAAGAAAGAAGTGAAAAATAAGTCCAAATAAGGATAAATTTGAGAATTGTGAAAGGGATCAAAATAGTCCCAAATAAGGAGTATTTGGGATAATGAAGAGAAATTGAAAAAATAATTTGAGCAAATATTACTTGGAAAAAATAGAAGAAGATGAAAGATGAATCCCAAAAAGGAGTGTTTGGATGATATAAAAGGATACAAATGTAAAAACAAGGATTCCAAACAAGGAGTGTTTGGGGAAAAGATATTGAAATATTAACGTGAAAGATGGATCCCAAACAAGGAGTGTTTGGGAAGAAATGAGTGTGGAACACTACTACAAAAAGAAAGAAAAATAAATAAAAGAAACAAACAAAAAGAAAGAGTTTTTTTTTTGGCCTCTACCTTAGATTGGCTTGGACAATGTTTGGCTTCCTGGGTGGATCTCTCAATTAGGTTTTAGTAGTATACCTAAGTGAGCATGGTGTTATTGCTAGTTGTTAGATTTACTTTACCCCCTTTGAAACCTTGAGCAAATATATTGCTCAAAATGAATCGCACTGGGGTCGCCACTATTGGATATTTATGACTATAATCTCACAAGTTTTACTAGTAGTTGGGATGGGGGTACCCATTTTGTCAGCAATTTCCCTCAATGTGCTGACTACTTTGGGGTTCCTGTGGTAATCCTCACAATGAGTTTTATGGATTATTACAAGATACTACCCACGGTTATGGAAGTTGCACAATATCCTTGTCAACCACACCTACAAATATAGTGTATAGTGTTCATTTTATCTTGATAAAGAAATGAGATTGTTTGATCAAGGCAACCTATAATTAGTAGTTTAATGTTTTATATCCACCTTTTATATTTGTTCCTGTACAAGCAAAATTTAGGAAGTTTCCGAGGTAGGTAAAAGACAAGATGATAGAAGTAAACTCATGTTTTTGATTTTCCATATCGCTTTAGAAAGCGCAAGGAAAGAGAACACGTGTGAATAAAATTTGATTAAAAAGAGAAAATAAATATTAATTCCCTTTTAAACAAAAAACTAAAAATGTGAGAATCATGTTTTCTCATTTCTAATGTCGCTTAAAAAGGGAAAGGAAAGAGCATACGTGTGATCTCACAAACACATCCCGATTAAGAAAAAAATTAATTTCCTAATTAAACTTAAAAATAGAAATAAATATGTCAAAATAGAATTAAGTAAATAGAAATACGTATTAGAGAAAATTAGAAATGCTGGAAAAATTAGAATATTGAAAAATAGAGGTCAACTATTCTAGTGCATGAATCAAGTACGCTAACACATGGATTTGGATTCACTAGCCTTTAAATAAGCACATACAATGTGTGTGTATGTTAGCGTTACATAAGGAAAAAAATACAAAATACATAGTTAAACAAACAACAACAAAAATAACACTAATGTAGGTTTAAATAATGTTAGCACAAGAATTTATGATGCTTTAGCGTGTGAACTTCAAAGAAGGTGTAGATATGAGCAATGGTAGCGCATGTACCTTAACGTAAATGCGAAAAATGTAACTCTAGCGTAGATACTTGTATGCTAGTGCATGAATATTAATACAAAGACATATTTCGTGCATGCTAGCACATGCAGATCTAGAAAATAAAAAAGTTAAAATATGAGGAAAATGTTGTTTTTAAAATTTTGGAGCCTCTTTGCTTCACTTGAGAGCCTAAAATTCAACAATAATGTTAAATAAGCAAAAGGAACACAAAGAAAGAGTTAGATCACAAAACTATTAACTAAAATGAAAGAAAAAAATATGGGAGCTCCCCATCAAGGCGTGTCAAAATGTATGCAACAAAAATCACAAATTAAGTAGAAGTATATAAAAATACAACAATTATACCTCTTTCAATTTTTCTTTGCTATCACATCTTGCTTTTTCATTTTGTTTTTAGGAAAAAATGAGTTATGGTTTAATAAATGCCTGTGGGAGTAAGTTGACAATGTTGTTGATGTGAGGCTGCATATGTAGTTATACATATACACATACTTCCGCAAGGAATTATATACATATGCGTAGGTGCATATCCGATTCTGCACCTACATTCGTCACCTTGTAACCACGTACTATTTATTGAGTCGTAACTCATTCTTGTTGTGCTTTTTGGTATGATTATTCTTCATCTCATTGTATGTGAATAATTTTATACAAGGTGATATACTTGTTCATTGTTGTACTTTCTTATTAGAAATTACTCCAACTTTTTGGTTGTATGTGATGATTTCAATGTTTGAACATATCACTTAGTGCTATAATGGTTATTACTATACTAGTTCATCAATTGTTGGCAATCATGAATTGCTATTATGATGAATTTATATGTAGTCAGTAAAGTATTATCTCAAAATTTGGAAATAATTATTGCATAAGGTGAAGGATCTACACATGGTTACAATAATATCATTTCAATATTAAAGCATAGTTGATTGTATGGCACTAACCTTCTTTGTTATCATGGCATTCAAAGGTTGTAAAGTATAATAGTGGTCTTCAACAATGAGCAAGTAAAATTAATGATCAAAAAGGTAAAAATGAAATACCTTTAGAGCAAGGTAAACTGATGGTAATTATTTGGATCTTAGATTATTTACTTAACGGTTTAATGGAATTTTTTTACATATATAATGTGTAATCTATTATTTTAAATATCATCATGCATTATATTTAAACTGGTTGGTTGATATTGTCTTGGACTAATCATAACATCATGGTAAGTAAACATTGATCACATTTAATGATGTTGGTCTTAGACCATATACAACAAGATTTAAGGGATATAATATTGGATGGCTAAGACCATAGTTATGGAAATGATTTTTTAAATTGGATAAATTCAAACTCAATTGAATTGGGCAAATGGGTTATAAGATTAGATATTGTTTATAAAGTGGTCTTTGACCAACCATATGGCTTTGCTCATTATTTAAATTTTTTATTGTGGGATAATTTTTATTAGATCATAGTCAATCCCAAGCCAATTTTGTTTTTTATTATAAATTCTAATCATTGAGATTTGGTCAAAATGATCCATGCAAATAAGTGGTTTTATTTGATTTATATCTTTTACCATGCATGTAATGGTTTCGACCGCTTGAATTAACCCATCCAAATATGGAGCAAGATTTTTAGGGAAGATTAGAAATTTGAAATGCCACAATGTGCCACTATTGAAATTAGTTGCATTGAATATCGAGAAGCTTTTTCAAAATCCTAGAGCTTCTTAGGAAGCTACCTAACTTACATGTTCTATTCTTATTGTTTCAAATGTATTTTGGGTTTTTATTTGTGCTCCTCTCGAGATTCACTTGGTTGAACTCGTATGATTATATATGAATCCATTTTGGGTTTAGATATTGTAGAAGATTAGTGGCTTTGAGGGTTTTTCTACGTTTTTTATTTTGGGTTGATTAGATGTAAATTTGGGATTTTGTAATGTGCATCTTTGTGTAAGAAATATTGGAAAAACATGGTTTGATTTCGTGGGGTTTGCGGGGAGGAGCTTACTACTTTCACAGACATGGATCCTCTCCCCAATCTTCCGCCTTATCTTGAAATATCAGCTATTATTTGGTTTTGAAACTCTGGTTTTTTTATGGTTTTCTTGTGTTTTGAATGCAAAAGAAAATATAAATAAATAAGGAGATCTGTTACATACTCTTATAGGAATGTGTATGTCAATTAATGTTTTCTATTTTTCCTTATTTATTGAGGTTTGTATGAAAATTATTAGATATATTTGTGGAATATTTTCCATCCTTATTATGATGCATAATGTTTTAATTGATTTATGATTCGTGAGCTCTTAAGTATATCTCGATTTGAGTTATAGCCTTCCAATATTGAATACAAGTTTCAAGGGTTTATTCTTCCCTGTAGGAAAAGGGAGTTAAACAAGTGGTGTGGTCTTCTAACTAAACAATATTTAGTATTTGTATGAGTTGTTTATACCTTAATTCTATTTTGGAAACTTCCTTTGGTTGGGTACGATTGATAAACAATTTCCGAGGATACTTATTTTGGTTACATGTGTGTGTGTTGTGTGTGTGTGTGTGTGTGTGTGTGTGTCCAACTAAAAGAAAATGTTATATATATATATATATATATAAAACACACTAGTATAAATATTCACCGATCTTATAGCAACATGTGAGGCTTTAATCTTTATCTCGTATTAATGATTGTATTTCAGATTACATCTAGATAAGCCTAGTGAAATATTTCAAAAGGAGCTCGAATTATATATCCTTGTGCATTCTTATTTCTTCATGTGTTAAACTAACGAACCCCATCGAGTAGGCAGGAGGGTTGAGATTAGACTCACCCAATCTTCATAGTTGTAAGGGTTACTCAATAATGAGTTAGTATTGTTATTTTTGTTTAAAGATTATATATATATTGATCGTGTTGAATGGGTTAGAAACCCAGGAATTCAAACCCTACCTCCTTTCACAAAAATGAAATGGATAAACCAGATGAGTCAATAATCTACCCTTATGTGTTTGTTATTCTCATTAGATCGGAAGTTAATACTTAACTACATTAATCTAGTACCAAAACCTACTTGCAAAGATAGGTTGAGGTTTCCCAAACTCACATAAATTATAGTTAATCCTGAAGTTTTTTTAAGTATACCACTAGTAATTGAATTTTTATATCTAGTGATTATATGAAGACCGAATGAGAAATCTGATTTTCTTTAACATATCATAAGATTTTTTTGAAATAAAAACTTATTTCTCATCAATGCAACATTTACAATTGTTTAACTTCATCATGGAAATTGGAGTTATAAGTGAGTTCATTACAGGACTTAAGACGTAGTGATTATTATTGATTGTTCCCAACATAAAATAATGGGTTATTGGTATGAAAGACAAACCAATACCTAGAAGTATGCAAAAACAACATGCCCAAAAGGTGAGGAAAGGAACAATTTAGATGATTTGAGTAATCATTGGCAATAAATCTAGGATGAAGATATCTAAAAGATGAAAACTATAGTTGTATTTTTGGTAAAACTAGCTGAAAAAAAAAAGGAAAATTGTTGCGTGCATTTTAAGTAAATTGGGAATTACACAAGGAAAAGTCTAGAAACACAAGTGTAATAACAAAATAAAACAGTTTGGGAAGACATAGTGGAGTTAAAAATAGTGTATGCCTTGTTTGTTTCTGTGAAATATAACTTGTTTTTTACTATATGCTACATATAATAAATAATATTGTATGTTATGACTGGATGAAATGAAAAAAATATGTCATATTTTTTACCGTGTGATAGTTGTCTTTGGTTGAAAGGCTATTACAATAATAAATTTGAAAATAGATAGACTGAAAATTGGAAAATTGTAATTTTTTGGATTAAAATGTTGATGATTATCCTTAGATATCAGATAAAATTGTGTTTTATTATTCTGATTGCAATTAATGAGTAAAAATCATCGGTATAATGATTCATTAAGGGGTAAATATGTCACAACCTGATTTTTCATTCTATTGTCTAGGCAAAAATGAGTTATGGTTTAATAAATGCTTCGTAAGAGCATCCCGACTAGTGTTGATGTGAGGCTACACATGTAGTTATACATAAGCACAAACTTCCGAAAGGAATTTTATATGTATGCATAGGTGCATTTCAAGCATTCACTGTACGTACTCATCACCTTACGATCGCAAATTGTTTATTGAGTCGCAACTCATTCTTGTTGTGTTTATTGGTATGACTATTCTTCATCTCATTTTATGCGAATAATTTTATACATGGTGATATAATTGTTCATTTTTGTACTTACTTTTTAGAAATTTCTCTACCTTATTGGTCAGTATATGATGATTTTGATGTTTGAACATATTTTTGGGTGTTGTAATGGTTATTGATATATTGGTACATCATTGCTAGAAATCATGAATTGCTATTGTGATGAATTTATACTTAGTTCAAAGTATTATCTCAGAATTTGGAAATAATTATTGCATAAGGTGAAGGATCTACACATGGTTGCAATAATATTGTTTCAATATTACAACATAGTTGTGTTATTACCAAAAAACAACACCCTCTCAACTTTCATGAATGGATGATGTGTAATCAGTTTTTTTAGGTAACATGGGATTATCTCTCAAGTTGTGGGACCTACTACTTGAGACAAACCTCCAAAGAAGGTTGGTTCCTCTACCTAATCCTAATGTTAAAACTACTCCTAGAAAAGGAAATGCAGCTACCTAACACTAATATATGATTCCAAGGACCGAAGGCGAGAGGGATATGCATAAAATTAAAATCCTAAACTACAGGAGGTGATAACACCAAGAACAAGGGTTGGATATATTCCAATGAGTGAAAATGAGAGAAAAATGAAAGAGGAAAGGTTAGACATAAGTGCCACAATCCAAAAAAACATTCAAATCATCATTTTTGTCAAGAACAACAAATTTAAACTTTAAGGAGAACAAGATATTCAAAATATCCTATAAATGTAATGAAAGGAAAGGAAATGAAATAAAACAAAAGATAGGGCAGATGATCAAAAATATGAATCAGATTTACTTAAAATTATGCACAATTCATTACAATTTAGGAAATAAGGCAAAAGTTACTTTGTAAAACACCCAAATTTGAAGCATGTAACTCATAAAAGTTTTGGAACAATTTTGACAGAGTTCCTTTACATTTTCATAATGTCCCCTCACAAATGAGGGGTTTTTACATTATATAGATAGGGAAACTTGAATTTTCTTCCACCAAATGACAACCTACATTAATTCTTAGAAAAGAGGTATGGGAAACCTTACTAATTTGTTTCCCAAAGGTACATATTTTTCACAGAGAAAGACATGAACACCATACCTCATTAAATTTTTTATTGAGATACTTTGTACTACATTATTTAATGCTTAACCCATCATTTATAATCCTATTGTTAGATGGTAGTATGTTCATCCGGGTACCTATTGGTAGTAGTGTTTTGGAGTCGACTGGTTGCAACATTCTTACCATTGGTCGATAGCATATTTTAATGATGTCGGTCAGAGCATGACTTCTTCCTTATGTTTTTGGTATTGGTCGGTTGTGTTTTCTTGATACCAAATGGTAGTGTAATTCCCTACTAACGATCGGTAGCATTCGTACCCCAACACATGCAACACTACCTTTACTTGTACCACCATAACTCGGGCATTACTTGCCCTTAATACTCATTGGTAGCATGATTTTTTGTCATTGGTAGCAGCATGATTTTTTTCTCCGCCGGTAGTAAAAGGATGCTACCAACACATTTTCCATACTCAACCCTTCATGATATCCTTCATGCTTCTACCGATGGCCTCGCCGCACCATTTCATCGTCACTCTAATAGCCGATAGCATCAAAACCTACTACTGATGGAAGCATCAAAACTCTGCTACCATTCAAGTAGCATCGAAACATGCTATTGGTGGTAGCATTCAAACATGCTACCATCCAAGAACATTCAAACATGCTACTAGCTGGTAATATTCAAATATACTACCACTTCACATCATTTCCTCTAGACTCTTCAAGGTCCCGCCAAATTTATCGCGTCCATATTTTGTAAGTCGACTAATTTTGAAAAAAGAGAGGGGGAATTTGGATAAAATTTTGGTGACTTATGTGGTAATCGCCTACTAGATTGAAAATATCAGTGGCCTTGAAGCATCAATTAGGCCTGATTCACCTAATATTCTGAAAATTGATATGAAATTTGAAGAACTCACCCCTAGATCTACTTGATTCCCCACCATAACTCCTTACATGCAAATATGTTGAAGATGAATGAATAATTTTAAGCTTTCCCCAAACACCTTACTTTCATCATGAAACTTTTCTAAAATAGGAATGTGCAATAGCAATAAAAGGCACAAAACTATGTACAAACATGAAAATCATACATATCCCAAATGGAACATGCAAAGTGTGCACAAGCACTTATTTACAAAAATTAGACCTACACTACCAACAAGAATAATGTCCTACAAGCACTTGGAGGAATTAGAAACTAATATACAATGTACAAAGGAGATTCCCGATTCAATAACAATGCTTGGGATAGATTCTATTGATTGGGCTCTACAATTCCTTTCCATCCAATTTTGACAATAGAAAGCAATGTTCACCTTGTAGCTTGAAATCATGTAATGGTCACTCCATATTGAATAAAACTTGGAGTGTCTTTCTGGTTTGGTCATGTTTGCATCCCATTTTAGGACTAAGTCTCCTTCTTGGAAGATCCTAACCCTTTCCCTTTTATCAAATTTCACCTTAATTTGAGCTTAATATTTCTCCATTTCTTACATAGCTTGATTGATCATCTCCTCTAGCTCCATGAGCTCGTATACTTAAATTCCATGGCCTTAAACTCAAATAAATCCATTTTCTTGATGATATCTAAAGCTGGAAATTCAAGGGATATTGGTAGTCTTATTTCTTTCCCATAAACCAATTTGTAAGGAGAGCTACCAGTTGATCTCTTGGGTGTAATTCTAACATCCCACAAGGCCTATTTCAAATTTATGCAGGGTTCATTTTAATAATCCTCTCGGTAGAATGGAGGTGGAAAATCCCACGATGAATATACACGAAACCACTTTCATGAAAAGGTGAATTTTCCAATTTTTGAGAACAAAATTTTTCCTAATATTATTTAAGCGAGAGTGAGGGCCTTGAGGAAAAAAAATTATGCAAACACGAGAAAAATAGGTATTATTCATTGTTGACGCATAGTTTTTGTTTGAAAATGAGTATTATATGGTTGTTGATGTAAGACAACAAGAGTTATCTTTGTGCATCAACAAATGCTTGTTGTCAGCTAATAACAAATTTCATTGATGCATGACAACAAATTTTATTAATGTGTAATAGAAAAATTTGTTGACGTGTGACAACAACACTTATTTCCACACATCAAAAAACTTTGTTAGCTTGTGATAGCAAGTGTTGCTATCACGCATCATCAAATTTTTCGATGTGCAATAGAAAAAATGTTGCTATCATGTGTAAAAAAAAAATTTTGTCACGTGATAGTAACACACTTGTCGCACGTCAATAAAATTTGTTGATGCGTGATAAAAAAATGTTTCTATCACACGTCAAAAAAAAATTTTTTATCATGCACCTAAGGCTCGAGAATCATAATTATGTTCTATAAATACCCCACCGCCCCTCATTTTCATGTTTACGCTTCCCGGATCCCAAATTTTTCCATTCTCCTAAAGCACTTACTTGCTACGGGAATCATACATCTCTACACCGGTGGTCCAACCAAACACAAGATTCTCCAATCAAACGCAAATACAATGGCTACTACAAGTGTCTCCCAATCTCAAAATCAAGATCCAATGGAAAATCAAGTAAACTAGGCATTGGTCACCGCCAAGCCCTACCCAAGGGCAAGATACAATATAGGAACTTGATGTGCCCCCACATTTATACAGTTTTGCAAATGAATACAGAATACAAGGATTTTCTAGAAGCATGTGATTTTGATGGGCTCATTAACATGTCCCAGTTCAAGATTGATCATGACATTCTAAACTACCTTCTGTCCTCGTACAATACAAAAGACGGTTATTTTACTATTAATGTGGATATCCATTGGTTGACATACCTTCCATGTAAAAACTCTCCCATAGTAAAAACCAAAGCAACCCTCATTGAAAATGATAAGAAGTACCTCAAATCTAATTTTGGTTTCCATGTTTATTGTATGTGTAATCTGTTTTCAATTTTCATTTCAAAATTTTTTATTTTGATATAATTCAAATTGATATTAATTCCAATGACTTTTTGTAGCTCATGTCAATAAATCAAGATGAGGTGTGGATACACAAGGAATTGCACACCACTTTCTTATTGCCATGATTTATTTATTTCAAGCCATAATTGTTTCACAAGGTCAGAAAATGGATATTCTAGACTAGGATATTGCATACATTCTTGCAATGATTCGAAAGTTAAAATTTGATTGGTGCACCTTTTATCTAATAAGGTAAAAGATGGCATTACAAATGCATTATTTTCTAAAAACTAGTTATTCACTCCACAAATTATCTCCTTGGCCTTTATTACAAGGATATTTTTAATTTAAAAGAAAAACCAACTCCTAATTGTAAGGACGAGACAATGAAGAATTTGTCAATTCCATTTCAAGAACAACATGTATATAGTTTATATTTCAACATTACACTTTGGTTATTGTCTTGATTATGTACTTCTGATTGAATCTTTATACAGTACTAACATTATGTAATTCTATTTAAATCTTAACCATGTGTAGGGAATATTTTGGAGGCCCTTCCGCAAAAAAAAATTGACATCAAGAGGAAGAGGCCAACAACATGCTGAGGCATCAGGAGATTTGCAATCGAAAATGGAAGTTCACTCATCGTTAAACCCCAAGTGTTTGCATTAGTTAAATGATAGAGACATAATACCCTAACATTTACTATTTACAAATTACCATTTTCTATTTACAATTCACCATTTACCATATTGAATTGACATGTAATTGACTGTTATTGCACTTGCAAAGACTTTGCACTATACACATGCTTCTCAATAGTCTTCGCCAACTCACTCAGCCTCAATCAGTATAATTTTTGATTCTCAACACCCTGCTCTGCCATCCCAGCCACACATAGCTCAAACACAACCAATTACTACTCCAACATGGCCACCTTCAAGACAATGATAGGTTACCCCTTAACAACAAGGTATGATTTTATTGCTTTAGTACAAGTTTTGAATAGTTTTTCATATAATTTCGTAGCTTTTGCATAGTTTTAATAGTTTTTCATATAATTTAGTAATGATTTTGTTGATTTTTCTTAGAATTTGTAGTACATTACAGTCCTTCGCTATCTATACAAATAGTGGCACCACCACATCCTCCACCATTACGATTCAAAATTCCAACCATAGGTTCAAGTAAAAAGAACATTGGTAAATACATGATAATTCATGTAGCCCTAGTAGGACACTAAACATTGCCTCCTCATTTCCAATTCGACCCTCTCTCTCGGTGGCTTGCCCAACATAACCAATGTATTAGTTTTAAATAATATAACTTTAGATGAAGATTACTTGGGCATTGATAGCAATGACCCAACATGATTTTTCAATACATGTGAGATGATTCAAGGCCAACAGGTATATTTCTATTTCAACGTAATTTATTCAACTTTTTTTACATTTCACTTTCAATTTCAATATTTAAATATTGATTTATTTTATCGTAAATAGGATCAGGCCACCCAAAGGTAAAAATAGGTAGTAGACGATACTCAATCCAAAATCCCCATACCTCTCCATCGGCATCATCTTCTTTAGATGCAGATGGTGAACAGTTGTTATCATTTCCTTTGGAGAACTTGATTTTTTATGATTTTCAATCCCATGTCTAAGAGTTTATTATACCTCATATTAGTCACCTTATAGAATGGGAGAGAAGGGAAAAAGTACTAATCAACGAGATAATAAGTCGTTATGAAAATCATTGGAAAAGGGATAGTTTATACGTTGTAGTCCAAAATCAACCTGCGAACATGGATGTCTTACTTGCCCAAGAAAGAGGTGGGACTGTCACATATAAAAACAATTATAAAGATAATATTTTAGATAAATCATTAAAAAAATTGGAAAATATTAGTGCTGAATCCTAGGCCTATTTCAACAAATGGTCTAAGGACAAGGATCTAGTGGTAATTGCAAATGCCAAAAGAGATAGAGTGGTCATAAGTATTATCACTTTGAAACAATATTTTTTGTTAATTTTAAATTTTCTTATTTTACTAATATGTTTAATTGAGCTCACTATTTTTTTGGTTGAAATATGAAAATTTGAAGAGTCAAGTAAAGGTGTTCCAAGTTCACTTGGAAACCGCTAAGAACAATTTATTCGCAGCAATGAAGATGAAATAAAATAATTTTTGTTAAAAAAAAAAAAAAAAACTTAAGTGGATAATTAAAGAGAATGGCTTCGACCACGAGATTTTGTTCAAAGCAAAGGTAGTTGTAGATACTAGTTTGGTATCCCATAGAGATGCAAAAAGGAATAACAAACAATTGTAAAGAATCTAGAAAGTGTTGCGAAAGATCTAATTAGTTTTGGGATTATTCAAGCGAAGATTACATGAGGGAAAGCCATTGGGGAAAGGGGCAAAAATATGTGTAGATCAAGAGTTTCGCGCTTACTACCTATCCAAGTTAATGTACCAAACTAAACATAAAAACCTTGAAAAACTCAAATGAAATCGATACCTAATAGATAAGATAAGATCTGAAGATGTAGATGGAAAAGAAAGCCGATGTAGACAAGACAAGTGCACATGAGCGATCCTACAAAGTAGATCCAAGAAACCTACGAGACACAAATGCTTGATAGAAAAAGACCACATTAAAAGATATTTGGGTGGACTACCCGAAAAGTGGGTCCGAGAAGTGATAAGCTCCCTCGGCGGATGTCAGTCCACGTTTTCAATTAAGGAAAGAAGCATACATGATAAAAGATGTAAGTAAATGTCTATATTTTGATTAAAAATGATAGACAGAAAAGTAAACAGTAGATAGAAACCAATAAAAATGGGAAAGTGTGAAAACAATGTTGGATTTGTGTTCCCTAAATTATTTTACCTGTCTGTAGGTAGATCGGCGTCGATTAGGAAAATCGGCGTCGATTGAGAAAAATCGGCATCGAATGAGATAGGTCGGCGTCGACTAGAGAGAATCGGCGTTGACTGGGTACGGTCGGTGTCAACTTGGGGAAAATTATAGGAAGATTGAGAAACAGACAGTGGAAGCTAGATCGTCAATCTCCGTTGGATCTACAAGAGCCATAGGGATACTGACAAGGCTCCACCTGCACTAGATGCAGGAACAAAGTCACCAAGAGATTGATGGAGGCTCACGATGTCGATGTGGTAGGAGCAGAGTAATAGTACTCCTCTCAGGGATTGATTTGGATAGGATTCACTCTCACTTGATAGATAATGCTTAGAATTGATGCTCAAAACTCTCTTGTTCTTTCTGTCTCTCGAATTGAATTTTGGACCTGTATTTGTAATCAGCGCCATTACAAAAAATCAGCATCGACCGAAAGTACCTGGTCGGGCGCTAATCAGGAACAGACTCGAAATGGCCAAAAGGGATGATTTTGGAGATATGAAGTGATCCTTCCACCTCAAATATGGGAAATATCTCGGGCGCTCGGTTTGGGAGGAGGAGAAATAGGGGGGATAGATGGATAAAATAGATATGGGAGGTTAGGAATTGAATTGGGGTAGATAAGTAGTTAAGATATATGTAGAAAATATAATTAAATAGTTAATATTTAATTGTCTATGGGTAAAACATAATGGGGTGAAATAAACTTAGGATAGATGTTTAAATCAAATATTAAATAATATCCTAAGTGAGAAATGGTGATGTAAACGTGCCCCTGAGTTACCCGAGAAGACAAACATGCACGGGGACGCTAAATTGAATAACCAATTTTACATGTCTACATTTTTCCCCTTTTGTCAAGTAACTTGCGATAAGCAAAGTTGCGAGACAAAAACAAGGAGTTGGAAGAAAGGAAGAAAAAGTGATGATGTGATCCCCCTCAAACTAGGGAGGGTATGGGCCCCAAAAAGAGAAACCGATCCCAAGTTTGAAAAAGGTAGATGAAAACGTAGGATGCCCCAGCTAGATGCAGAGTAGATCGATCATTAATAATGCACAAAAATAAATAAAAAGACAAGAACCTAAGGAAATCACATTGGTAGGGAAGACTCAGACAGTCTCCGCAAGAGATGACGTTAGTACCTACTGAGCACCCATGAGTGTAAGGAGGGATGTAAAATAGTAGCACCTAAAGAGAGACACCTTGGTAGGGACAACCGGACATTCGCAGAAGTAGACAACATTAGTGCCTGCAGACCCGTTAACTCTAAGCTGCTAAAAAATGTGAGTGCCCCATGTGCAAGGAACAAGCTCAAAATGGGTGATAATATCGAAAGTATGTGCCAAAAAGGAACACCTAGGGCACAAGAATGACCAGATAAATAAGCCAAGCATCAACACTATGGCAAGAAGATCAGGAGATGGAAGAAAGTGACATGGAGAAGACAAACTATAACTCATCGGCAACAATGGGCCTAAATCGGTGTCAATCAAACAAATCGGCGCCAACCATAAAAATCAGCGCCGACCGTACCGAGCACATATAAATATGCGAATGGAAAACGTGAACGATTTATTTAGACCGCGACAATTGATTTAGAGAGAGTTAAAAACTGATTTTGAACAACATGGAAGCCTCTGGGAGTAGTCAGAAGCGGAAGAGGACATAACCTGGGGTAAGTGGTTATACCCGAACTTTCATATAGTATAATAATTTTATTATTTATTTATTTTTGAAAAAAATGGAATTGGTGGGAGGCCAAAGTGTTTTTGACTTTCTGCCTCCCAATCGGCGTCGATTGGAAAAATCGACATCGATTTGGAAAAATTGACGCGTTGACTATATGTGATCGATCGCCGATTGAAATAAATTGATGCCGATTAGATAGAATGAACTGATAAGATGATAAAATTTGTTTTGGATGTTTTGATTTGGATAAATAGGAAGCTAACATTGCTCTTGATGTTATGGATGCAGGCATGAGAGGCATTACACATGTGGGATGTTATTCCTAAGCTACTGGAGACCATTCTCCCGATGTCATCGACGCGGATCGGGCGCCACTTAGAGCTAGCTGGGCTCGAGGGCTTCCGGTACTACCGACAAGTGCCTCGAGATGTAGAGTTCTGCAAGCACTAAGTACGACAATGGGACAGATGGACTTATACTTTTTGGTTGAACGGGTGAGATGACCATCACCCATGAGGATATATATAGGATCCTAAGGCTTCGATCACCGGGGATCCGATTGAGATTACTCCATGAGAGTAGCAGCAGAGGGCCCTAGGACGATTATATGGGGACATGGCAGATGATTCAAAGATAGTGTCTAGGGTGGTGAGGATATCCTCTCATTACAGACAAGATGATGCCAGGAGCAGATGGATAGTGTTGATTCGAGATGGTGATCTCCTATTTTGCTCTGTCGATTCGTGGAGATGGGAGATTTATGTTGTTATTACTAGATTGTGTTTGTGACATCCTACAGTTTAGACAGGTGTTTGCATTTTCCGATGCCCTAATAGCTCAGATATATTATGAGTTATAGATGTACACCACTGGCAGGAGGACAAGCATTGATGTTATTTTTGTGCTCCATTACTGGGCATATAAGCACATAGCAGTGATCAGGCCATCCGGGCTTCCATGGATGCTAGCAGCAGTGGGGGCCATTGATTATGGATTTCAGCGATAGCAGGCTGACATGCCCTTGGGAGATACAGGAGATCTGCGGAGTGGTATGCTGAGCGTTTCAGGATGCTGACACTAGAGCAGGTCATTTGGAGACCATATCGGGTCTATCCGACATGGGCCAGTCAGGAGGCTCACCTGGTGGGGTTGAGATGGAGCAGGGTGGTTAGGGGCCATAGGCCAGATATGTGGGAGTGCATCTCATTTATACGGGTATTGAGGTAGTTCGGCCTAGTGCGAGATAAAGTGTTAACCACCTATAAGACATACAAGCGAGACAACAAAGAGACTGATCTACTGATTTTGATCCCAAAGCAGATCCGTTGAGAGAGGCCCCACCTTCCACAGATAGTGATGATGATGCCGGAGTGGATGACGACTATGTGGCATGGTATTCGATAGAGTTACCCACACACCCTGCCAAAGATCTATAGACACCGACAAGGATGATATAGCCATAGTGCCGGAGAGGTGGGGGGAGAGCACACCACCGGTGTAGACACACGAGTTGCCCTCAAGGAGATCGAGCTCTAACAGAGGAGAAGGATGCCCTGTACCGGAGAGAGACGGCTCGTCAAAAGTGAGATACAATGATCCAATAGAGGAATCTCTACCATTGGCATAGAGAGACCCTCGGGGCCAAATATTGTGATATAGGTACTATGTCGAGTCCTGGGACACGGTGGTATGACCTAGTAGGGAGGGCCACCACCACCAAGAGTACCAACAACGCCATTATGAGCACCTGGTATGGTGATCCTAAGTACTTATCAGTCTCTCCTTGCTGAGGTGAGATACTATGAGGATGCCCTAGCACAACATGCCCCTGATGTGCCTCGTTACGGTGCGAGGGGGATATCAGCGATAGTTGCAGCTGGTGGTACATCGAGGGAGGGAGCACCGGGAGATACCGAGGTGGCAGACGCCCCAAAGATCAAGTTCTTCGAGCTCGATAGGTGGTGGCCAAGAGAGATAGCCTAGACCAAAGGAGGGTGGAGGAGATAGCATCTTCCACCTATCAGATTTTACGATATAGAGATTGGTGTATTTTGATATCGATATATTGATGTAGCCTTGATTTGAAGGAATTTTGATGTATGATATAGATGGCTTGATTGAAATCCATCCATTCTTTGTTGCATCAGATACTCATGTATATATATAGATTCATCATTTTCTTTGTCATATGATTGTACTCATGCTTTTTAATTTCGATATACATAGATGATGTAGCGTAATTGTGATGGATATAGACATATGCTGATAGATGATAAATAGATGTGATTGGATGGACATAGACATAGAGGATAGATAAACGTGATGTGATTTGATGTGATTGATATGTGGATTTAATTTTGATGAAAAATAGATATAGATAGATATAGTGTAACTTGGAATACATGTTTGGATATGTTTTTTTTTTTTGAAAAAGTAGATAAGAAGAATATAGATAGATGATAGATTTTGACTAAATTAACATGTTAAATGTCAATCTAATTGGATGAATAACAAATAATGGGAAATACTCTCTATGAGAGCAAAGAACATAATGAAATGACCCGATTAGAAATAAAGGAAATACACCTAGATAAGAAAAATAATGATAAGCTAGGCCCCTAACCGACCATAAATAGAGACTTTGATAGGAAACCAAAAGACCATGCATACAAGGCCATATATGAGGTTAAAATAAACCTGACACTAGCTAGTCGCAAACTAGATCTAGAAGGTAAATGGAAGGAGAAGTAAGTATTTATCTTGTCAAAATTTACAAAGGATAGAATACATGCTCACGTTGGGAAAATAGGGTTCTCCATATGATCGACAAAAGGTCTTATGTCTCAGCTTCATGATTTTTGTTTTGACAGAAGAGCAAACTGATCAATGCGGGAAGTTTGCTAGATATAGAAAGACTGATCGATACGGGAAGTCTTTCAATGATGCTAAGAAGCAAACAAACAATCGTCCTTCAAGGGAATGGTCTATATTTCGAATGTAGCCATCCTTCAAGGGCATGGTCTATATTTTGAATGTAGCCATCCTTCAAGGGCATGGTCTATATCTTTTGATTCATTTTGAAAATGCATAGATAGTTGTCCTTCGAGGGATCAGTCTATCTTTTGGGAATTTTTAGGATAGCATTTTTTTGGAGATTTTAGAGATTTTTGAAAGAAGCTGAGTGTAGACTAGATAGATTAGATAGAGGGGAAGAAACGTATAAAAACACGTACTCATGCCCCGAGTAGATTTGATTAAGATAGATACTTGGGACAGATGAAGAAGTGATTAAGGTGTCCCTACTAGGAGGAGGAACATATCCATAAGAAAAATGCCATGAGTAGAGCCGTGATACTCATATTTAAGGTAGAAAAGACATAACGTGGAGAACCACATAGTTCCGAATCACCATGAAAATATATGACTGGTTGTTAGATGGATGAAAGATCTGTTTTGTGACTAAAATCATGTAAGATAAATTTTAACAGTAGAAGGGCCTTAGATGCAAGGCATTAAGAGGTTCCATTTCAGGTACACCATCCATGGAGGATAGATGATAAGCCCCAGACCCATATTTATGAGTGACTACGTATGGACCCATCCAGTTAGGAGAAAACTTACCACGCTGACTCCGTTCTAGTGTAGTGACATTTTGGTTTTCTTTAAGAACAAGATCACCAACGTTGAAGTCATGGTGTTGTAAGTGATTTTTATAAGCATGTTTGACATGCTCAAGATAGATTTGATGATGCTCAAGAGCATTGAGATGCCACTCATCTAGCAACTCAAGTTGCGCTAGATGATTTTGATGATAGTCCTCATCAGAGACAAATTCTCTGAGAGAAACACGAAGAGATGGGATCTGGACTTCCAAAGGAAGAACAAACGACCTCGACCCATAGACTAGAGAGAAGGGAGTAGCTCCCATAGGAGTATGAATGCTTGTCCAATAAGCCCAAAGAGCAAAAGGGATATGTAAATGCCAATCCCTACCAGCCCGACTAGTTACCTTTGTGAGGATATTACGCAAAGTTTTATTGGAAGCCTCAGCCTGGATGTTAGCTTGGGGATAGTATGGAGAAGAAAAGCTGAGTTTGATATTGAAAGCATCACAGAGGTTCTAAAATTGATGTTTTGAAAGATTTACCATTGTCTGTGATGAGTTTGTGTGGAACACCAAAGCGAAAAATGATGTGTTGATAGACAAAATCAACTATGGGTTTAGCTTTGGTCGATGAAAGAGGAATAGCTTCCACCCACTTAGTAAAGTATTCTGTGGTAGTAATGATAGAATGATGATGCTGTGAAGAGCGGGGATTGATGAGACCAATGAGATCAAGACCCCATTGCGAAAAAGGCCACAAATCCGCTACAGGTTGCAAAGCCTGACTAGGGATATGTGTGAGATTGGAATGTTGTTGACACTTGACACATTTCTTAGTGTATTCACAACAATCTCGATTAAGAGAAGGCCAATAATAGCCTAAACGTAAGATGTGTTTAGCTATGGCCAAGCCACTAAAATGTCCACCACATATACCATCATGGACTTCCTGGATGGCTTTAGATGATTCAGGGGTTTTGAGGCACCGAAGCAAAATACCATCAAAGCCATGTTTGTAGAGGACTCCGTCTAGAATAGTATAACGATTAGCACATAGGATAAAAGATCTTCTACCATTGGAAGTTAGATCTGGAGGAAGCACTGAACGAGATGGATAATCAATGATCTATTGATACTACTCATCTTGAGTATTGGTTGTGACGACATTGATTGAAGTTAGTTACCTGAGATGAGATGGTTGATCTAATCATTGCCGCATGTACCACATAAATTCATGAGTCCTCGGTGAAAGGTAGAATAAGTGAGGCTAACAAAGCCATTGTATCTATGAATTGATTCATAGTGTGAGGAATAGCTTGGATAGTGAATTTATCAAAATATTGGAGTTGAAAGAGAATGATATTACGATATTTTTTAAGGATATCATTCTTACATTGATAGACACCCGTGACTTGATTAACGATGAGTTCAGAATCACCAAAGATGTCGATATGGCGGGTGCCAAGATTAATGGCATTTTGAAGACCTAAAACAAGAGCTTCATATTCAGCCATATTATTGGTACACTCAAAGTTAAGTTTGTGTGCAACTGGGATAGGTGCACCCCAAGGAGGAATCATAACGAAACCTACACCTCCCCCTTGTTGGCATTTGGATCCATCAAAGAAGAGTTTTACTTTAAATGGAGAAAGACCGAAATCAATTTGTTGGATATATTCATCGGGAATTGAGCAAGGGGGACTTGAGTGTCTGGAAGAGGAGCATCAGCTAATTGATCTGCAATGACCTGACCCTTGATAGATTTTTGTGGAATAAACTCGAGATCAAATTCTGTCATGAGCATGAGCCAACGAGTGATACGATCATTGTGATAAGGCTTCACATGCATTGTCTTGAGTGGATTGACACTTGTGACAATGTAAGTTTTTTGATTGAGGAGGTAGTGATGAAGCTTAGAAGTTGCAAAGAAGAGAGCACAACATAGATTTTTAGCTTTGGAATAACATGTTTCATACTCATGGAGAGTGCGATTGATGTAATAGATGGCCTGTTCTTTACCATTAGCGTCTCGATGTGAGATCATGGCTCCCAAAGCATGGTCAGTCATAGAAATATAAAGATAGAATGGATCCCCCTCGTGTGGAGGTGTAAGCATAGGTGGGGAAAGAAGATAAGCTTTGAGATCATCAAAGGCCTTTTGGAAATGCTCATCCCATTCAAAATGAACATTCTTATGGAGGAGATGATGAAAAGGTTGACAACGGTCTGACAGTTGTGAGATAAAATGACATACTTGATTGAAGGTGTCCTTGAAGACCGTGGAGTTGCTTTAAGTTAGAAGGGGGAGGCATCTCAAGGATAGCTTTTATTTTTGCGGGGTCCACTTCAATACCCCTAATAGAAATGATAAAGCCTAAGAGTTTACCAGTGAGAATGCCAAACACGCACTTAGATGGATTTAGGTGAAGACAAAAGTGAATGAGCCTCTCAAAGAGAGGTATAAGAGTGAAAAGATGATCCTGATGGCATTTGGATTTACCGAGGAGATCATCGATGTAATCTTGCACGATTTTTGTAAGAGATCATGGAAGATGTAGGTCATTGCTTGTTGATAGGTTGCTCCTGCGTTCTTAAGACCGAAAGGCATGACACGATAACACAAATTCCCCCAAGGAGTTATGAAGGAAGTATTATGTAGGTCCTCTGGTGTAATGATAATTTTATTATAACCAAAGAAACCAACCATAAGAGAAAGCATCTCGTGACCTGCCGTTAAATCCACGAGTTGGTTGATATTAGGTAGAGGAAAATCATCTTTTAGACAAGCAAGATTAAGATCCCAGAAGTCGGTACAAATTCAAATCTTCCCAGTAGCTTTGGTTACTGGTACTACGTTTGAAACCCATTGTGGATAATCAATGGGTTGGATGAAGTTAGCAGAAAGCAAATGTTGCAACTCTTCTTTAACAAGAAGGGCTACTCGAGGGTGCATTTTACACATTTTTGCTTAACCGGTTTGATGTCGGGAAGAGTAATGATATCGTGGACCACGATATCAGGATCGAGTTCTAGCATATCCTCATATGACCAAACAAAGGCTTGACGATGGTTGGAAAGAAAAGTGTTAAAGTCCCCTAACTCCTGTGGATTAAGGGATTGGATGACCTTAACGATGTGAGGGTCTTTAGAAGTCCCTATATTAAGATCAACAGTGGCTTTGTAAAGAAGCATAGATGTGTCAGAAGGAATGGTTTTAGGAAGATAAGAATCCTCTACCCCCAAATAGGTGAGGATAGAATCATCATCCATACAGTGGATAGTGTTGATAGTAGGAGAGTCATCTCCAACTATTTCAGGGAAGACTAATGGTATGGAAGTGGATTTGTTATTAGTTTTATAGGTCAGTGGCCCTAAGGAAATGGTATTGACTAAAAAAAAAGTTAGACGGGATGGAAATGGCATCATCCACATCAAATGATGCTTCTAACCTAACAGAGAAGATGGTTCCTCAATGGGAAGAGGCTCATCGAGAATAGTGATGGTGGATTTTGAAAGAGGTTTAAATCCTAAACAAAACTTTTGATGTGCTTTGAGAGTTAGAATGGACACGAGGTCATGCACACCCCTGCTCATACTTTCTCATGACAAAACCCTTCCACGTGCATTGATATAAATAATTTTTGCAAACGTGGGATTTTGTAGACAATCAAACCCTACTGAATAGGGTTTGGCCCTAGGAGGAGAATCCGGGTGATAGTGAGGTGTATCAAGACCACTGTAAATGAAGTTAGTCTGTTGATTTGGTAGACCAATGGTGATGACATGACCAAGACCTGGCTGATATTCAGGTTGTTTTTCTGGTCTACCATACTCATTAGGTTTGAGATGGGGGTCAAAAGAGAGAAGAGGAAGCTCTCCTAGTGAGAAATGATGTAATGTTTCTTCTAGATTTTGTAAATCTAGTAGTTTTGTTGTAGGTATGGAAGAGGATGAAGCCTCATCAGGAGAACAAGCATTCTCTTTTAGAGGGGCAGACCCTGTGGTCATGTCACATTGTGTAGAAGGAAAAGGATCTCCTGGATGAGTATAGATTTTTCCCTCATATTGATATTTTAAACATCGATGGAGGGTTGATGGAACGCAATGCATTGCATGAATCCAGGAGCATCCAAGGATCATATTGTAGTGTAATTTCCCTTCAACAATGTAAAAGAGTTCGTGAAGCAACTTCTTACCTACTCGAATGGGCAGGACCATAGTTCCTAAAGTAACTGCTAGCTGATCGTTAAATGATCGAAGATCGAAAGGTAGGGGTGACACTATGTTCTTTGGTAACTTAAGTTTATCGAATGTGTGTGAGGAAATGATGTTGAGTGCAGCACCACTGTCAATCATAGTGCATTTTAACATAGTGTTGTTGATTTGAACTGTGATAAAGAGTTGAGCTTCCAAATCCTCAGAAGAAAGAGAAGGAATTTCTGAATCTTCAAAAGAAATGGTGGTTGATGGTTTATTCAATCCAAAAATCATCTCAACCAATTGGAGCTCATCTTAATTCACTGCGATACAACATAGATTATCAATCAAATCCTGGCGATGTTGTGGAGATGATTGAATGAGGTCAAAAAGAGACATTTTGACCGGAGCATGGGTAAGTTGTTTCATAACACTCTCCTCTACTGACACGGGAATCTGAGCCCGAGGTGAATCATGAATAGAGACCCTAGGTCTTGAGGCTGATGTGGAAGGAGGAATGCCTTCAGGGGCTGCAAAAATTACAACCCGTGGCCGAGATGTAGATGATGATAGATTATCATATTGTTACATTCTAGTGGCGATATGAATCGTGTCGATTTGAGAAGGTGGAAGACCATCCAGCGTGGAATTGATAAAAATAGAGGCTTTAGTAGATTTTTAGGCTAGATGTGGTTGAGCTGACAGGAGATACTTGTTCCTCCTCTTCTTCCAGCAAAAGATCACTTTCTTCCAAAAGACTGTTAATGACAGATTGAAGGGCTTTACATCCCTCGGTGTCATGTCCTAGAGTGCGATGGTAAGCACAAATCAAATTAGAGTTGAACCAGGAAGGTTTTACTCCTTTAGGATTATAGGGTTTGATTGGAGGAAGGGATATGGATGAAGACTAGATAAGTTGGTGAAGAATCTTGGTATAGAATCCAGTAGACAAAGATGAGGACAGAGATGACAGAGGTGCCTCTTTTACCTCCATGGACTGCTGAGGTAAAAGAATCTGCATATCTGGTTTAATAGTCTTTTTAGGGATCATTTTACTTTTTCAGGCATCGAGAGAAGTAGCCTTAGACCCTTGAGATGGAAGCAAGTGAGGCATGATTGATTTCTTCGGAGGAGGAGCTCCTAAGATATATTTTGAAGAAGATGAAGATATGACAAGTGTTGTGGTCTTCAGAGATAGGGAAGGTTGTTTGATCGAAATAAATGACGATTTAGATAATGCTGATCTAGATGAGGGAGGAGCTCCCAAAATAGGTCTGATCGGAGGAACAAAGGGTGCCTTGGCTTTTGGTGATGAAGATGATGGTCCTGATAAAAGAGGTGATTCCTCTCTAGTCCGTGAATTCACTTTACAAGGCACCAGTGAAGAAGGTGTTGTAGAAGAAGAAGATGATGGTTCGATGGTTTTATAGAAGAAGACACCCTACCAGTAGATAAATCCAATATTTTATGAGGTGCAGAGAGAGATTTTTGAGGGAAAGCACCAAGGGTCTTAATAGTCGAAATATGGGTTTTCCTTTTTCAGGGATGGTGACAACTTCAACCGCATAAGGTGATTGTAGCCTTTTTGGGGAAGGAGATGAGGAGGTGTTGATGATGTAACGTTAGACTTTAGTTGTCTTGGTTTAAGTCCAGGAACCGAGAGTGTAGGTGTCGGTGCTATTTCTTTAGATTTTCCCTTAATAGGTAAAATAGTATCGGTGATGGAAGAAGTGGATGATGAAGGAGCAGTTCCTTGCGAGGGAGGTACTTTTGGTATAGTAATTGTGGGTGTAATTCTACATGGGAAAGGAAAAGAGAAGATTCAAAATTGAAAATTCTTCCATTGAATTTGGTACAACTATAGGTATGTTTACCAATGTCATAGTTGCGAAAAAATGGGAGAGACAGAAGTAGATGTATTTGTAGTGGAAACTCGAAGAGATGTAATTTCCTTGAGCATCGAAAGAATATCGCGATGAGACAGATGAGGATGACACTGTCTCAGGTATAGACAAAAGATCAGATAAAGAGGCAGAGGGAGATGAATCCATCTCTAAAAATGTAGGAATATTCAAAGACGAGGTGTCTGAAGATGGTGGAATCCCAGTGATAAGCGGAGCGGCAGGAGGTTTTGATTCGGTAAATGTGTTCACATATGGCTTAGGTTCAGAAGAAGATTCTTCAGTAGAGATGAAGCTGATAGTATGGGTGTTTGGTTTTTGAGACTCTGAAGCATCATGGTTTGGGGAATGATTGGGAAAAGGTTGTTTAAAAACATCAAGTGCCTGATTTGGGGGAGCATTTGGGTTATCCAGGATGAGCTCACCTTTATCAATGAATTTCTGGACAAGATTTTTGAAGGTCTGACATTGTTCAATGTCATGGCCTTTGGTTCTATGATAATAAAGAAGTCATTTTCCCTATACTAGAATGGACGTTCTTGGTTTTCATCAAAATTTCTAATAGGAGGAAGTTTGATCATGTGAACTTCCAACATTTTTTCTAAGATAGAAGCATATGATTCCCCTAATGAATTAAAAGATCGAGATGACGAGGGTCCTTTTCGAGAAGATGAGGAGTCTCTCCATGGTGTTTTATTAGAAGTGTTATCAACATGTGGTGTTTTTAATACGATAGCATTAGTGGATCCCTAATTCTTGTCTTTAGAAATGGAAGGGTTTGATTTTGTAAACCAAGAAAAATATGGTTTAGATTTAGAGCGAAGTTTTAATTTCCCTTGTTCAATGGCATGAGACTCAAGTTTACGTGCCATTGTAAAGTCTTCTTCAAATGTGTGAAAGTTCTAGATCCTTAAAGTAAAAGAAATATGATTAGCACAAGATCGAGTAAATAACTCAATCTGTTGAGATTGAGGAAGGGAGAAAGACAATTGGTTTATTAGCCCTCTCCAACAAGTGAAAAATTTTGCAATAGACTCGTCATCGAATTGACGAATGTTATAAAGATCTGTAATCGAGATCTTATGTGCGATGTTTATTGAAAAGTTTTCAACAAACATCTGGGCCAATTGAGAGAAAGAAAACAAGGAATGTTGAGGAATGTTATTTTACCAGTCTAAAGCAGGCCCTGCTAGAGATATAGGAAAAGTATGGAGCATAAGCTCCTGGTCCTGGACTATCAAGTAGCAAGCGTGTTTGAATGCTCGCATGTGCTGTTGAGGATCCTCTCGACTATGAAATTTTGAGAACATAGGAATTTCCCATTGGGGAGGATAAGGCTTAAAAGCCACTGATGGATGAATGGGTTCATTGCACACTTCTTCAAAAGAGTATGAAAGATGAGCCCCTTTGGTGGAGGCTTCTAGGTCTGCGATTTTCTTGAAAAGAATTTGGACCACGCTAGATTGAGGAGGAGGCATACTGGTATGTCCTACATAAGAAGTGATTGGTGGATTTTGTTGAGGCGTCAATGGGGATTCATCTGTTGATTAACAAGATGATAAGAGGAATAACTAGGTGTTCTAGGTGACGCCTGGTGAGGTATTTGTTGTGAAGGATCCTGTGTATAAATAGGCTGTGAGATGACCAGTGGTTGAGAAAAAGGTTGTTGAATGAAAGTTGGAGCTTGTGATTGGTGGACTCCTACACTTGTCAACTGAATCGGAATGGATTGAGGAACATGGGTATTGATTTGATTGGACATGGTGGGGAACAAGGTCTGAATGAGGCTTTTGATTGCCAGATTGGTTATTAAGGGCACCGATGCTAGAGGATGGGTGAAGGTCACTATCGCTAGAACATTGGAAGAAAGACCAACTGGAGGACGAGAAGTAGGAACCAACTGACTCGTAGAAGGGGGTTGATTCATAAAGAGGTACTGACCCTGGGATGCAATGGATGGCATAGAAGAATTAATGAAATCTATGGGTGCGCAAGTGCACCCATTATAGCCAGAGAAGAGGACTTCTCAGAAGTAGGTTGTGGAATAGTCGATGTAATTGCAGCGCTAGGAATAGGCAAGACTATTTGAGAACTAGTTGACATGGTCGAGTGGAAGAGAAAAAGGAGGCACAGGTGCGCCACCCTCTTCTGTGGTTCGAGGTGAGAAAAAGGATGCTAACTATTCTACAAAAGACTGGGATGGTTCACAAGGATAATCATAAACTTGTTGGATTGGTGGTCCCTGATCAGATATTCAAATGGACTTATGTACTACATAGTCCATAAGGGCTACCGGATTGCAATCAAGTGGCACCTGAAATTCAGGATCCCCGCGAGGAACATACTCTATATCAGAAGAAGATGATATTTCTGAAGGACTATGGGAAGCTAGACGTGATGGGATTGCTTTAGGCTGATAGAAAGGATTATATGACCAAGATGGGGAACCAACTAATAGTGGTCCCGAGGAAGACCGAGGGGTGCCGAAACATCCACACTAGTGGTGATCTCGGAGGAAGAAGGGGCCAGTTGAGCCATTCTTCTAGATTGTAACCAAGTGATGACCGTCATAAACAAGCAGAAATATAGAAAAAGAAGATTGACCTAACTAATGCACTGACAATTCAAGCAGTATAGGTGATTATCTCTTTTAAACTTTCCTTCTTTTAAGAAAGAAAATATTAGGGAAGGCTTTTTAGAACAGGAACTACTTAGATAGCCAAACTAAGGATGGTTTGGGGAATGTTTTGGTGAGGAGTCCTAAAGGCACTTCATTAAAAGACCAGTACGTGGCTTGATATAGGGGCCTACCCCCGCACTTCACACACCACTGCGATAAGGGAGTTAGGTGATTTTCCAATATATACCAGAACTTTCGTGAATTTATAGCACAGCCCAAGTACCGCGTAGGCTCTTCCTCTTGGATGTCACTTCCAAGTAGGCAAGGCCAGGGGAGGAATTTTTGTTTTGATGCTTTATACCTAGTGATTTTGGCTTTGTGTGCAAGGGTGAAAAATAAAAATCAAATAGTGTCACTACCGATTTTGATTAATTTTTCCAGCCTATTTAGAAAACTAGATGAATAGCATACAACAAAAATGACAAAGGAAAAGTTCTTTTTAAGCACTAAGAACGAAGTGTTGGATTTCGATGAAGACAAGTCAAAAAAATTCTTTCCCAAATGTGATTAAATTCTTTTTAAGCACCAAAATTGAAATGTTTGAATGTGATAGAAAACAAACAAACAAGTTCTTTTTAAGTTCTTAAAAAGGAGAAAACACCGTAAAAGAGAAATACCTGTAGATTTATCTCTCCAAGGTGTGTGGACTTCAAAAAGTGTATTGTTGAGCTCTTCCCCTTGAACAATCCCATGAACAAGCAATGTGCTCTGTAAGAAAAGGTTAAGAAAACACCCAAAAATCTAGAAAGATATATCCAGATGATAGTAGAATGAAAATTTCTATTTAAAGAACTAGAAAACTTTCAATAAAATAACAATTTTGCAAAAAAAGAAACAGATCAAGAATGCAATTTTGAAATCAAATGAAAGATTTATTGATCTTCCGAATAGGAATTGGAATTGGAATTTAGTTTTGCAAGAAAGAAGAAACTTTAACTTTGCAAATTATAAATGAAAGAAGCAAGACCAAAATGAAGGAAGGAAATGCTACGGAGAACTGATGAAAAGTAGTGAAGAAACAGAACAAAAGCTCAAAACTGGAAAAGAAATGAACTTACCAATAAGGGACTTTGGTTGGGTCCCACTGGGCATGCCAGAATGTAGATCAAGAATTTCCGTGCTTGTTACCTGTCCAAGTTAATGTACCAAACTAAACACAAAAACCTTGAAAAACTCAAATGAAATCGATACCTGATAGATAAGACAAGATCTAAAGATGTAGATGGAAAAGAAAGCCGATGTAGACAAGACGGGTGCACACGAGTGATCCTACAAATTAGATCCAATAAACCTGCGAGACACATATGCTTGAGTGAAAAAGACCATGTTAAAAGATATTTGGGTGGACTGCCCAAAAAGTGGGTGCTGGGAAGCGATAAGCTCCCTTGGAAGATGTCATCCGCATTTTCAATTAAGGAAATAAGCATACATGATAAAATATGTAATTAAATACCTATATTTTGATTAAAAATGACGGACGATAAAAGTAAATAGCAGACAGAAACCAAAAAAATGGGAAAGTGTGAAAACAATGTTGGATTTGTGTTCCCTGAATTATTTTACCTATCTGCAAGCAGATCGGTGTCGATTAGGAAAATTGGTGTCGAATGAGAAGAATTGGCGTCGACTGAGATAGGTCAGCGTCAAATAGAGAGAATTGGTGTCGACTGGGTATGGTTGGTGTCGACTTGGGGAAAATTATAGGAAGATTGAGAAACAGACAATGGAAGCTAGATCATCGATCTCCGCTGGATCTGCAAGAGCCGTAGGGATACTGACAAGGCTCCACCTATACTGGATGTGAGAACAAAGTCACCAAGATATCAATGGAGGCTCACGATATTGATGTGGTAGAGCGAGTAATAGCAGTACTCCTCTCAAGGATTGATTTGGGTAGGATTTTCTCTCACTTGATAGATAATGCTCAGACTTGATGCTCAAAACTCTCTCGTTCTTTTTGTCTCTCCAGAACTGAATCTTGGCCCTGTATTTGTAATCGGCGCCAAACGGGATGAAATCAGTGCCGCTTCGAAAAATCGGTGTCAACCGAGTACCGATCGGCGCCGATCAGGGAACAGACTCCCGAAATGGCCAAAAGGGATGATTTTTGGAAAGATGAAGTGATCCTTCCACCTCAAATATGGGAAATATCCCATTGCTCAGTTTGGGAGGAGGAGAAATAGGGGGGATAGATGGATAAAATAGATATGGGAGGTTAGGAATTGATATGGGGTAGATAAGTGGTTAAGATATATGTAGAAAATATAATTAAATAGTTAATATTTAATTATCTATGGGTAAAACATAATGGGGTGAAATAAACTTAGGATAGATGTTTACATCAAATATTAAATAATACCCTAAGTGAGAAATGGTGATGTAAACATGCCCCAGGTTACCCGAGAAGACAAACACGCACGGGGGACACTAAATTGAATAACCAATTTTAGGTGTCTACAATATGTCGGTTTGTGCAGGGGAAAAATTTAATGTTTTGAGGGTTGAAAATTTGAAGCTTTAAATTTGAAAATTTGAAATACTTTATATACTGAAGTATGAAACTTTAATATGTATTTGATTTTAAGTATTTTGCAATCTGGATTTTTATATCTTGTTATATATTATATATATAATTTCTAGATTATATATGGATTTTATGTTTGATATGAATGTGATGGCATTATGATAATGGTTAATTAATTTTCTTAAGAAAAATCACTCTACTTGTAAAATTCAAACTTTGTATCAGGTTTCTTCATATTTAAACCTTCCGAGAATCTTCTCTCTACTTTCAATGATGATTGCATTAGATGTGGATGATGATATTAGAATAGATATGGATGATGATGAATTATATGTGGACATAGATTTAGCTTCAAGCATGATCATGGATGATGATAATGGATAATTTTTTAAGAAAATTTGGAATGTGGTATGACAGAGACATATTAATAGAGTTAAATCTTCTTCTCTCTACTTGTAAAATTCAAACATTGTATCAAGTTTCTTTGCATTTAAACCTTCTCATAATCATCTCTCTACTTGTAATGATGATTTCATTAGATGTGGATGATTACATTAGAATAGATATGGATGATGATGAATTGTATGTGGATGTAGATTTAACATTAAGCACGATCATGGAATTTGGGTGATGATAATGGATACTTGTTTTAAGAAAATTTGGAATGTGGTATGAAAGATGCATTTAACTCTTCTCAAAATCTTCTTCTCTCTATTTGTAATGATATGATGACATTAGAATGGATATAGATGATGATGAATTATATGTGAATATTGTTTTATCTTCAAGCATGAATACGATCATGGATGATGATAATGGATAATTGTTTTAAGAAAATTTGGAATTTGTTAGGACAGAGACATCTTAATATAGTAAAATATTCTTCTCTCTACTTGTAAAATTCAAACTCTATATCAAGTTTATTCACATTTAAACCTTATCAAAATATTCTTCTCTCTACTTGTAATGAATCAATGATATGATGACATTAGATGTGGATGATGATGAATTTTATGTGGATGTATATTTATCTTTAAGCACGATCATGGATGATGATAATGGATAATTGTTTTAAGAATATTTGGAATGTGTTAGGACATAGACATCTTAATACAGTAAAATATTCTTCTCTTTACTTGTAAAATTTAAACTTTGTATTAGGTTTCTACACATTTAAACCTTCTCAAAATATTCTTCTCTCTACTTGTAATGAATCAATGATACGATGACATTAGATGTGGATGATGACATTAAAATAGATATGGATTATGATGAATTGTATGTGGATGTATATTTAGATTCAAGCATGATCATGGATAATTGTTTTACAAAAATTGGAATGTGTTAAGACAGAGACATCTTAATACAGTAAAATCTTCTTCTCTCTACTTGTAAAATTCAAAATCTGTATCAGGTTTCTGCACATTTAAACCTTCTCAAAATATTCTTCTCTCTACTTGTAATGAATCAATGATAGGATGACATTAGATGTGGATGATGACATTAAAATAGATATGGATGATGATGAATTGTATGTGGACGTAGATTTAGCTTCAAGCATGATCATGGATGATGATAATGGATAATTGTTTTAAGAAAATTTGGAATGTGTTAGGACAGAGACATCTTAATACAATAAAATATTCTTCTCTCTACTTGTAAAATTCGAACTCTATATCAGGTTTCTTCACATTTAAACCTTATCAAAATATCCTTCTCTCTACTTGTAATGAATCAATGATATGATGACATTAGATGTGAATGATGACATTAAAATAGATATGGATGATGATGAATTGTATGTGGATGTAGATTTAGCTTCAATCACGATCATGGATGATGATAATGGATAATTGTTTTAAGAAAATTTGGAATGTGTTACGATAGATACATCTTAATACAATAAAATCTTCTTCTCTCTACTTACAAAATTCAAAATTTGTATTAGGTTTCTACACATTTAAACCTTCTCAAAGTCTTCTTATCTCTACTTGTAATAAATCAATGATGCAATGACATTAGATGTGGATGATGGCATTAAAATAGATATGGATGATGATGAATTGTATGTGGACGTAGATTTAACTTCAAGCACGATCATGGATGATGATAAGTGATAATTTTTAAGAAAATTTTTAATGTGTTAGGGAAAATACATCTTAATACAGTAAAATCTTCTTCTCTCTACTTATAAAATTAGAACTCTATATTAGGTTTCTACACATTTAAACCTTCTCAAAATCTTCTTCTCTCTAATTATAATGAATCGATGATATGATGACATTAGATGTGGATGATGACATTAAAATAGAAATGGATGATGATGAATTGTATGTGGACATAGATTTAACTTCAAGCATGATCATGGATGATGATAATGGATAATTATTTTAAGAAAATTTGGAATGTGATATGATAGAAACATTTTAATATAGAAATATATTCCTCTCTCTACTTGTAAAATTTGAATGTGTGATTTTTACATGTAATTTGATATTCATCCCACAAATTTCAAACACTTCATTAAAGCATTTTGTAAATACAAAAATAAATTAAACATGATTGTAAAAACTCAAGCAATGTCATATGATAGGGTTTAAGCTACCTCTTGTATTTTAGATGGTTGTGAAAAAGAATATGGAAGGAAAATGAGAAATCATCCTTCGCAATGTGTTGAAAGACCTTTGATTCAAGAAAAATCAACATGAAAAATGGATTAGTATATAGATGGGTGAGTTTCTGACATTTTCAGTCCCAAGAAGTGAGAGCTTCCTCGAATGGATGTCAACCCACGTTTTCAAGAAAAAATATGAAATAATGATTGAGCGGATTAAGGAAGAAACAGAAACATTAAAGAAAATGTAAATGATAACCTATACATGTCTAGACAGTAGAAGTCTGGAAGTTTGGAAGAGTATAACAGTGGAAGAATATGTAGATCTAAACTCTGAAGGCCTTACAAATTAGTATTCGACAGATACATGTAAGAAACATTTTTTAAAGCAGAAAGTTTTAATAAATATAAATGAGAACATGTGCATGTCTATACGGTGGAAGAATATGCATTTTAGAACTCTGAAGGCCTTACAAATTAGTATTCGAAAAATGCATGTAACAAACAAATTTTAAAAATGGAAATTGGTATTCGAAAAATCCAAAATAGTAATTATATAAAATCAATTTTTATAAATAATTTTATTCAAATAAATGTAAATATATATACTGTAACATCTTTAATGATAACAAGAGCTGAAACAAAATATGTTAAAAATCCTCCTCAGTCAATATTTGCATCTGTAGAGTTACAATTGTGTTCATTGTTACGTCTAACTACAAACTATTATATTTGAATTTGTTAATATGAAATTGAATAAATAACCACAGTTAAAATGTAAGGTGATAAAAAATAAAAGTAAGGTCAAGGAGATACCTATTTAAAGTTGAAACAATCCATTAGCAATAGTTTCTGCAAATTCGATGTTCTCTTTTGTAGAGTGTGATGACGCACCAATTCAATTCTCATTGTTGGGAATAGTTATACTTATAGTTGTATTATTTACACCTCTTCTTTCGGAAATGGAATTCCAATACACAATTTCTCTGTCAAAAGGAAAGGTTTCCAAGGAGTAGCGAGAAATAAAACACATCAAGCAACTTTCCATATTTTTATCCAAATTGTTTCTCAATTTTGATTTTATAAATTATAAATCACTGAAAACCCTTTCATCTTCCATAGACCCCAAAATCATTATTTTGCATAACTCATATAATCTAAAATATTCACTGATGTCTTCTTGTAAGATAATATTTTAATATATTCCTCGACGGAGCTTTGTAATAGCACCACTCTCAAAAGGTTCGTCTAACTTTATATATTGATTCCTCATTGTTGTTGCGAAATTTGGTGATTGGGACTTTAATAAATCAACATTCAATATACCTTTGATTTCCATACCCTTGACCTCTGAATTCTTGGTGAAATTTTCCATTATTGTACCCATAGATTTATGGAAATGATTTCTTACAAATTCTATAAGAGTACCTTCAGTATTCCAAAAATTAGGATTCATCACACCAATTGCTTCAAGAATTTTATCTTTAGAGAAATGTTCTCTAATTTCTAATGATAAGGATTTTGAAATTTTTCTAATCTTTATTCTTGTTTCAACTATTATAGAATCAAATAGATTACTTGTCATAGGAACTTCTTCTCTTTCCGATCTTGTAATATTTTGATGTTTTTACAAAATGTGCAGTGGTATGTCCCTCCCATTAACATTGATGCAGAGGTGATCATGGATATTAAATCTGAAATATTTATTGGGATTCTTAAGATCTAATAAAGATTTCCAATTCTTGAAAATAGGTGTATCAAAACTATCTTGGGATGTGTACAACATATAAATATTTTGACATACCATTTTTCTCATCCGTATAAAATACACAATATAGATTAATCTCCCTTGTGCATGCTTCATCAGTGTATTGATCTCCTATAACATTGGAAGAATACCAACCAATGTAAGCAATTTATCTAAATCAATTAAACATAATAGAAAGTCCCTCGCCTTGTCAACTTCATGATGATATTTGTGCATGAAACCAACCAATGAAGGATACTCCTCATGAACTCTACATATAGGTTCATATAAAGAAATCCATTTCATCTCAACATCCTTCAGAAGTTTTTTCCATCTATAATTCTAATTGTAAATTTCTAGAACTCAAGAAAACACTTTGGGTTTTTTGCCTTATAGGCATGAATTTCTCTTATAAGATCTTCTACTTTAGCAAAACATTTGTAGTTGCTTAGCATTTTATACACTAAATTCATTCTGTGAGCCATATAGTGAATTACTAGCATATAAGGGGTTGTTGTTTACAATCTAACACACGGCCTTGTTCGAGTGACCTTGTATGAATGATGCACCATATGCTCCAACGTATACCAACTTTGTAGCAATTTCATAATTAGTCATTCCACTAATATATTTCAAATGAGAAACAAATATTTTATGTAGGTTTTTGGCATTACAATTTTCAACCATTTTCATAACACCCAGTAGATGTGGTGTCCTTATATGATTTTCTAAAGTATAGACGTGGATACATACCCATGCAATTTTTTCGATATTGTCACTTCATCAATTGAAAGAGAGATAAACTTCACTTTTTTACATTCTCTTTCAAATCTTCCTTCTCTATCATAGAAAGGCATTTTTCCATTTCCCATGCACTATTGTTTGACCAATGAGACTGAGGAATGTTGTGCATTCCATTATATTGATACAAAACTTTGAAATTAAGGAAATATGAAATTGGTCTTCCTTTCTTAAGTATGTGAAATAAAGTAAAGAATTGTTTGATTTTTGCATGCAGATTTGATTGATTCATCTTACAAATTTATGATGTTATCATTCCTCCCTTTTCCACAAGATGTCTGCATTTTTTCTACTCTGCTTCATACTATCTGTTGCATATTTAACATGCATTATTTTTAGTTTTCCACCGGTGTGTTTTGATTTTCTAGCCATCATCTCCCATTACAGTAAAATATATTTTTCCACGGTGTTTTTCTATAGTCTTCAACTTCAATTGCATTTTTTGTTACTTTCTCTCAGTTTCCACATACATATTGTATGTATACATTCAGATGGGATATCTTATAAATTAACAAGATGTACATGTTCAATAAAGAGAAATTTTGTAGCCTAATCAAACTTGTATGTCCTCCCAAGTGTCCACATAATTTTGTTTGTTTTCAATGTTTTAATTTTATGAGTAGAATTTTGAGCATTACCAAAATCACCTGCTTTCCTCTTTCATGAACCAAAATTTGCATTTGATTTTTGAGTTCCATTTTGCTAAGTATTTATATGTGTGATATCTCGATGCACTCCTAGTTAAACCTCAATAGGAATATCTTCAAGCTCGGGCATCCCAATAGGTATATCTTCAAGATTTGGTATGGTATTATCATAGGTGTCATTTAGATGATACATATTACCTCTCACACAGTCTGTACTCTAATTCATTCTAGTGGAAGCTATATGGGTGCTAGTGGTTGTGGTATTTATAGCAATAGAGTCTCCAAAATAATTGAATAGGGACTTCTAAGATTTTTTGGTTAATTTTTGGTCTTCTCATTCTGAGCACTAGCACCTTCCATTGTTCGAATGACTAATTTAAAACTCTTTCACACGTCTATAGATCTAAGTTACGTGTCAATAGTAAGATTGTTGTGTGTCAACAATAACACTATCGTGCATCAAAAAATATCCTTATTGCTTATCAGAGAAGTTTTTTGTCATGCATCAACAAGATAACTATCATGTGTCAATAATAGTTTTGTTGGGTGCAAAAACATAACCCCAATCATACATCAGTTGAGTATCCTTTTCACACATCCATAGAAAATCATTTTCCCATGTCAGCAAATATAATAAGTTGTACTTTGATAAATATTGTTGTCACGTGTTAGATAAAAAATTTGTCATGCGTCAACAACAGTACAATCGTGCATCAATAGAAGTAGTGTTGGGTGTTAACAACCAAACTCTTATCACACATCAGTTGTATCTCCTTATCACCCATCCACAAAAAAACCTTTTCTGCACATCAAAAAATAGCTTTGTCACCCAACTGCAAACTACTAAACAAGTAAATAGATCTGCACTTTTCACTCGTGCTTAGAGTATGCAAGTTCATGGTATTTAATATATTGGTAGCTCAACTAGTAGTAAGGTACTAATGATAGTATACTACCTAGTGAATCACCTAGTTTTTTAGAGGAGATGATTTCAAATGTAGGTGAATCCAACCCCTAAAAATATATATTGTATATTTTAGGTGAACAGGACACTGACCTGCTTCGAAAAATTTGTCTTTTCAAAATTTCCTAAAATGAAATTTTCACCGTATTACAAATATTCACCACTAAAATTATCCCTGAATTTATGTGCCAAGTCCTCTGATTCTCATCCAAAGTCCTTATTATCCTCAAACTATTTTTTTGGTGGACTCAGCCTGGACATTATCCTTGGGGTAATAATTTGAGGAGGTGCTCAAGTAGATGTCATTTTTAATAGCCCAACCAGAGATCTTTTTCTAAGGAATGTTAAAGCATTATCAAAAATAATTGTGGATGGAATACCAAACCTAGTCATGATAGCTTCATAGAATTCTATAATTCTAGCTTCATTTTCCTCCTTCAGTGCAACTACCTCTATCCACTTAGTGAAATAATATGTGGTTGTGAGGATCCACTTATGCCCTAAACTTGAATGTGGGTTTATTATTCCAATGAATTTCAATCCCCACTCCATGAATGGTTGATCTATTGAGATGGGATGGAGTGGAAAGTCTGCTAATCTTTCCTTTCCTGTAAAGAATGCACATTTGTTGCATTTCTTGATCCATGCATAGCAGTCATTAAAAATAATAGTCCAGTAATAACCAGCTTTCAAGATTTTGAGAGTTGTAATACTCATGTAATACTCTCTCTTTACTTGATCTATTTTGATTCACCTTAAGAGGACACCATTCACATATTTCTTGAATAAAATACCATCAATAAGAACATATGGAATAGAATGAAGTGTGAAGGACCTTATTTTAGTTTTATTTAATCCTTGGGGGAATTGGTCTATTTAGAGAAAGTGCACTACATTCGAGTCCATCAAGAGTTGGGTAAGTCATTGGCTAATTGTTCTTGGTCATCGTGAAGCACTAAAACATCTTCTGCTCAATTTTTTGGTTTGAATCCAATTGTTCACATATCCCCTTACCTCTAACTAGCTTGGTTACCTTGATGTCAATATCATATTCCATCACCTTGGTTATCCAACTAGATCTTTTCTCATTTAGATCCTTGTTAAGGAGGAAGTATTTCACACCAACATGTGAAACTAACAAATGAATCTTGAACTTCTTCAAACTCCTTATAATAGCTAACACATGATTTTCAATAAATGAGTATCTCACCTCATAGTATTGAATATTTTGGTTGAAAAATTCAACAGGTTGTTCTAATCCCTCTTTATTTAGTTGTACCAATATGGAAGATATTGGTTCAGCACCCCCAAAGGCATATAATGTGAATTCCTCTATGAAATGTAGGTTAATGAGAGTTGGGGCATGTGCAATTGCTTTTTTATAGCTTTAAAATTGTCCTTTCCTTTCATTATTCATTTGAAATTTGTGTTCTTCTTTAGCATTAGTGTTAAAGGTTTGAAAAGATTAGGAAAGTTAGGTAAAACCTCCTAACAAAATTTATCCTTCCTAAAAAACTTTGGAGATATTTCTTGTGGCTTAGCAATGGTAATGCAATGATGACACTAACTCTCTCACGGATCAATGCTCAAACCTTCTCCGAAATAATGTGCCCAAGGATTCTACCCTCATGAGCTAGGAAGATGCACTTTTTGGATTGAGAGAGACTCCAAACTGCCTACACCTTTCAAATACATGTCTTAGATGGAGAAGATGATCAGTTGCATTCTTAGAGAAAATTGTGATATCATCAAGGTACACAAGAACAATTTTATTGATCAGTTCTTTGAATGACATGTTCATGGTGCTTTGAAAGGTTTCTCTAGTATTAGATAGACCAAATGGCATTTTTCAATAAGCATGTGTTCCCCATTTTGTAGTGAAGGTTGTCTTGAATAGATCCTCCTCTTTTACCATGATCTAGTTGTATCTTCAGTATCCATCTGGGAGATAAAACCTTGTAGAACTTGGTACCATTTATAATATATGTTCCATAGAGGGCAGCAAGTAATGATCCTTCAAGGAGGCCTTATTTAAATCCTTGAAATCAACACATAGTTTGATTTCTCCATTCCTTATCCACACTATAATAAGATTAGAAACCCGTGATTAATGCTTAATAGGAAAAATTATGCTTGCTTCAATTAAATTGTTTAGCTCTTTCTTCATTAGGGGATTAATGTGTGGATTTACAGGTATCTGCTTCTGCTTTTCAGGTTTGGTAGCTAACTCCAACTCAATCTTGTGTTAAGCCAAACTAGGTTCAAAACATCTAAGGTCTTCATAAATCCATGCAAAGATATCACAAATGTCTTGGAAAATTCCTACAAAATCACTATTTTCTTGTTGGATGCTCTCCTTGCCAATATGAAGACATCTATCTTCACCATCTTATATGGCTTGTGGATATTCACCTTTGACCATTATGGTTTCTTTTTCTTCTAAACTGATCATTGGGGTTAAAGATGGATTCCAATGTCACTAGGCCATTAGGTAGCTTGTTTGATCTGAGTTTAATCACTTGGTCCCCATACTTGTCTTCCAACTTATCATGTTCCTTGAAGAAAACTTGGCTTCTTCTTGAATAAAGTTGACAATCTGTTGGTAATTCTCAAAAACCTTCCAATTTATGTTATTTTCAGGTACATGAGGTCTCATTATCATCTTGACATGAGGCTAAACTTTGTATCTTTTAACATCCTTAACAACATCAAAACTTTCTCCAATTGTAGCCAACCTGTCGGTAGTCTCATTCTTATTTTTTAGAATGACATGTATATTTAAATATTTAAAATATTCCAAAAGGCCCCATACCTTGTGCTTGTAGGCCTTTAGCAAGTCACTCTTGGTTGCATTTGATCCTCTAATCTGGTTTACTATCCCCAAAAGTCTTCAATTTTTTCAATGTTCTTTTTCCTTTCCCATTGAAGACCATCAAATGAGAGACTCATAATTTTTGTATTGCTAGAGTAGATGAATTAAAATTTGAAGGAGGAGTAATACTTTATACTAGTAGGAGACACAAGGAATATGTCTCCTCATGCTCCTTGTCTACTTCTTGATCCATAAAATAACCTCTTCAAAATATCATCCTCTTCCTCATCATTTAGATTGATCATGATAGGATGGGTATATTCTCCTCATGTAGAATATAAATACTAAGACCAGCTTCTTTAATTTGTTTGTATGGATTAAAATCATAACATGCATTTCCCCATTCATCAAGTAGTGAATCAGGAATGCCTTCAATCTAAGTATCTGTCTCTTTAGTACTCTAAAAATCTTCTTTCTCAAATATAGTATAGTTAGCATTGATGGTGTTAGGCACATAAGTTTCTATATGATATGTAATAATAGGTTTAGACTTGATAGTAGCCTTAGTGCCATACCTAGTCCTGAAGAGCATGTGGGACCAATCAGCTAATAAGTATCCCCCAATATTAGTAGTGAAATCCCTAGATAGACATAGAGTAATAGTGGAGGTAGATCAATTATGAATACATCTTACAGAACTAAGACATTAGGACATGTATGCAGTGTGAGGCTTAAACCTTTTATAACTCCAACAATTCCCACTTTTGTCCCATCCAACTACACTACTCCCTTAGCAAGAGATTCATAATTGAGACCTAATTGATCTATAATCCACTTTGTTATTACTGATTTTCTCTCTCTGGAGTCAATCATGCAATTTTTCATCAAACTATTCCCAATGATCAAATTTACAAAGAAGGGTGGAGGTTTAATGTTGTTTCTTGGTTGATCCTCCTTTTTTTGCATTACATTTGTAAGAACTTTTTCTTCTTCCTTGGATGATTCACCTAAAATAGAGAGGTTTGCCTAGGGTTCATTTTAAGACCCCCTTTTAAAACTTATTTTAGAAGAGGTGGCGAATCTCCAAAACTTACCTTTGAATTGATGGAAAATTTATGAAAAAATGTTTCGTGGAAAAGGTGATTTGGCAGGATGCAAATTTTTTGGATTTTGCATAGTTGTAAGGGTGTTAGATGACCGTTAGACAAATTATGTTAGAAGGTCTTCTTTCCTAGGTAGGGTTGGAGCCATCTCTTCCATATAAATATGCAACATTTCGTTGATAATCAAAGCAAAAGAGATTTGATACATTTGAAAACAAAAGAAAAAACAAAATCATCTCCATAGAAATATATATATATATATATATATATATATATATATTCAAAGTACCGCATGTCGAATAGGAAGTTTCGATAACAATGTTGAGAATAGAAGATCCCTTCACAAAAGGAGAGCATGCAACACAGAGAATGACCTTTGACATCTTTCGTCCTTCCTCGATTGGATGGTCATCCATTGTCTGCCATCCAACCCAGGTTGGATGATAGACAATGGATGACCATCCAACCTGGTTTATATGTCCGTTCATTTTGTAGGTTGGATGGAAAACAATGGACGGCCTTCTAACCCAAGTTGGATGGCCCGCTGCTCTTTTTTAGACATTTGTATTAAACGAGTTTCCATTTCAATTGGATGGTATACCAGCAAGACTTCCATCACTGCACATTGGATGAAATCCATTTTTCATTCAACCAACCCCCCATGCTATGTATTATACCTCAGAAAATATTTACACATTTTAATTAGAAATGTTGGTGAAATAAAGGCATAAGTTCATTTTTAACTATAAATAGTAGGTGAACTAGCCCATACAAATGAATTTTTGGCTGAAATTTTAGGCAAACTAGGTGGCAACCTACTGCTGAAAATTTTTCATTTCTAATTTCCAAAATCCCTAATATTCGCAAGTTTATGAAAATTCGCAACTAATATTTTCCTAGTTTAGCCATAGCTTTTTGTAAGATATCTTTACGTCTGGAATAGCCAATGATTCCCACATATATATGCTCACATTATTTTTCTTCATCTTCTTAAGAATGTTGAAAGGATTTGGGTTATCTTTATGTTGCACCTTTCATACAATGACCCTTTCTTGCACTTGAGTTAATGTGGGAGGTATTTTAGGTTGAATTTTCATATTTGGGGCTATGTTTGAGCTGTCACTTCCTGGGAGTATCAAAGAAGGTTTAGAAGGACCAACATTTGTTAACTGGACTCCTTCTATAAACCTCTTCTTAGACCATGTATTTGTAGCCATGCTTGAGAAACATTCTAATTTACTCCACAAAATTCATCCATTTTTCAATTTATGAGTGAAGTATCACGTTGTGGTGCCTCCTTAATGATAATTTGTTGTTGATTTTCCTATGTTTCTACATCTTGAGAAATAGATTCACTTTTCACCATCAAGGGTTGGTTCAGAATTCCATTTAGGAAGGTTGCTTGGTTGTGTGGAAGATGATAAGGGAAACACCACTCATAATATTGGACCATGTTATTTTGGATAGGAACCAAAGCTTGAGATGAACTAGCCAAATTTGGGTTATATGGTTGAAAAGGTCTTGCAGAAGGAAACTGATTCTAATTTTGTGGAGAATCTTGGGATGAAGGCTTGTTTGGATAGCAAGGGGCCTTGCTAGGTTGGTACGGAGGCTGATAAGATCTAATGTTTTTGGATTGTTGCATCTTGATGGATACTAACTCATTCCCAAAATTTTGCAATTATTTCATCACTTCTTGTAACTCATTTGAGGTATTTGAGGAAGTAGATGCTTCATTGGAGATTTGATTTCTTGGGGTTGGAATAGGTGATAACTCAATGAGCTAATTAGAATTAGGGTTCTCAATTTCTAGGAATATAGGCATTGGAGTTCTAGGAGCAATATTCCCGACTTGAATGAGACTATTCTAAGCCCTAATAGCAATGTTATAGGCACTTGGTAATGTTCTATCTCCCATAAACTAGATCATGACTAAAATAGTACTATTTAAAGCCTTAAGATAATAAAGAAATACATGTTGAAGTTTAGGCCTTACCACTTGAGGAAATCGGTCCCAAGTCCTTTGAAATCTTGTATTAAAATCAGTCATCTGCTCATTAGGTTCTCTCTTCATTGTTTCCCTTTGCTCTACCAAAGATAAGTGATTTGACTTGTCCTCAAAATAATTTCATAGTGTTGTGCCAAGATCATCCCAACTAGTTGTGTATGTAGGTCTCAAACTTATATACCATTGAAGTGTTTTACCTTTGATTGAGGACACTAACATCCTAACAACTACGTCATCTTTTGTAACTAGATGAATAGAGCATACATTTGCAACATCTTGAATGTGCTCACTAAGGGTAACATGATTCTCAGTAGTGAAGTATGTTATGTTGTGCATTAATAGAAAGAGGTATTTCACCAGTGAAGCTGACAAATAATAAATTCCTCTGTGGTGCTTCCATAATTAGAATGGGTCTCAAAACTCTAGATGACTACAAGAAAGGTCTACTGGAATGTGGATTAGAAAGATTCCTATTTGGTGGTGAGGGTGACCTCATAACTATTCTACCCCTTCTTCTTCTTTCGGTGATAAATATAGATATTCAAAAGTTCATTCTTCTATAACACTGAATCTTGTTTGAACTCTTCTCATGAAAATGGGCACTTATGATCACTAAAACTAGTTGATAGAATGGTTGGAGTCATCAAATGTGTTGTTGTAGAGCCTCCAAAGGATGAAATTTACCAAGATACACACCAAAACTTGGCAAAATGGAAATATTAACTTCTTCATACCATCCCACGGGAGTGCAAAAATTGTTATCACTAAAAAACAATACCCACTTTGATTTATCATGAATGGATGATGAACAATCAATGTTTTTGGGTAACATGGGATTGTATCTCAAGTTGTGGGACCTACTAATTGAGACAAACCTCTAGAGAATCTTGGTTCCTCTGCCTAAACATAATACTAAAACTACTCCTAGAAAATGAAATACAGCTACCTAACACTAATCTAGTATTCCAAGGGACCAAGAAGAGAGGGAGATGCATAAAATTAAAATCATAAACTATAAGGAGGTGATAGCACCAAGAAAAAGGGATGGAGATATTTCAATGAGTGAAAATGAGAGAAAAATGAAAGAGGAAAGGGTAGACATAAGTGCCACAATCTAAAACAACATTCAAATCATCATTTTCATGGAGCACAACAGATTTAAACTCAATAAGGAGAAAAATATATGCACAATATATCTACAAATGCAATGAAAGGAAAGGAAATGTAATACAACACAAGCTAAGGAAGATACAAACCATAAAACATGAATTTTATTGCTTAAAAGGATGCACAATTCATTACAATTTAGGAAATAAGTCAATAATCACTTTGTAAAACTTCCAAATATGAGGCCTTTAACTCACAAAAGTTCTAGAAAATTTTTGTGAGTTATTTTACATTTTCATAATATCCCCCACAAATGAGGGGGTTTTACAATATATAGAGAGGGAAACTCAAATTTTCTTCCACCAACTGATAGCCTACATTAATTATCTAAAAAGAGGTATGGGAAACCTTACTAATTTGTTTCCCAATGTTACCTTTCCAGTAGAGAAAGACATGAACACCATACCTCATTAAACTAGTCATTGAGCTACTTTATCTTTGCATTCTTTAATGCCGACCCATCATTACTATTCATGTTGTTAGCTAGTAGCATGTTTGGTTAGTACCTCATAAGAGCAAGTGTTTTGGAGTCTGTTGGTTACAAAATTCTTGCCACTGGCTGGTAACATGTTTTCCGATGTTAGTCGGGAGGATGATTTCTTCCTTATGTTATTATTGTTGGTCAGTTGTGTGTTCTTGCTATCAACTGGTAGTGTATTTTTCTGCTACCATTCGATAGCATCTGTACCCCAACACTTGTAACACTTCCTCTACTTATGCTATCATGACTCAAGAATTACCTTCCTTCACTACTAGATGGTAGCATTATTTTTTTTTGATTGGTAGCATGATTTTCTATTGCCATCCGATAGCAAAAGGATGTTATGGGTTCCTTTTCTATACTTGACCCCACCCGATAGCCTTTATGCTTCAAACTCAATTGACTTGGGAAAATGAGTTATAATGCTTGGTATTATTTATAAAGTGGTCTTTGACTAACCGTATGGTTTGGCTCATTATTTAAAATTTTTATTGTGGGCTAATTTTTATTGGATCATAGTCAATCCCAAGCCAATTTTTTGTTTTATTAGAAATGCTAATAATTGAGATTTGGTGAAACGACCCATCCAAATAAGTTGTGTTACTTGATTTATATATTTCACCATGCATTTAATGGCTCTAACCACTTGAATTAACCCGCCAAATATGGAGGAAGAGTTGGAGGGTTGCAGAAAATTTTAGAAACCTCCTTTGGCTAGGTTTGATTGATAAACATTTTCTTGAGGATCCTTATTTTAGTTTTTATATATATATATATATATATATATATATATATATATATATATATAACACACTTTGGTATAAATCTTCTCTTGATCTTATAGCAGCTGTGAGGTTTTAATTCTTATATGTATTAATAAGTGTATTTTAGATTACATTTGGATAAGCCTTATGAAATATTTCAAAGGGAGCTCGACTCACATATCCTTTTTCATTCTTATTTCTTCATGTGTTAAACTAACGGACCCCACTAAGTAGGAAGAGGGTTGAGATTAGATAATATCTCTCAATATTCATAGTTGTAAGGGTTACTCAATAATGATTCGGTATTATTATTTATTTTGTTTAAACAATATATATATTTATTCGACTGTGTTGAATGCATTAGAAACCCAAGGATTCAAACCTTTCCTCCTTCTATTGGGAATGAAATGGAGGAACCAATTTGAGTCACTAATCTACCCTTATGTGTTTTCTACACTCATTAGAGCTGGTAGTTAATACTTAACTGCATTAATGTAGTACCAAAACCTACTTGCAAATATAGGTTGAGGTTTTTCAAACTAACCTAATATAGTTTATTGATGCTTATTTGAGTTTCTTTATAATGAGATTATAGTTTTCATATAAACACCATTGGCAGTAATGTTTATTATTTTCTAGTACAAAAATAATTTGGTTTGGTTGTGATTTGATCTTAACACAGAAAAAATATATGAAAGGCATGATTGGATGTTTGATAGTGGTTCAATTCAGTTGTTCTTACTTTTATGAAACATGAAATACTTCTTTCTTGTTAACTTTTAATATGTTATTGATTAATTAATGGGAAGGAGATGGCAAAAATCAAGTGTATATTTTATATTTCTTGATAATGTAACAAGGTATTTTGTAGAGGATCCATGTCGGTGCTTGTAGAGTTGACCATGTTTAAACTATCATTTTTATAATGCAGTTTTGATAGGAATTTTGCTATGATTAAATATGGACAACATGACTAGCATTATTTATATTATTCCTATTATGAAAAGAATGTAATTACATTTGATTAAAAGTGAAATATTCTCTTGTGATTGAAAAGAGAATTCATTGGGCTTATTATATACTTGACTATCTATGATAGTCTCTTTTTGACTATGTATCGTTGTGTTAAATATGAGGTTATGTATAAATGATATGATCATTATGATTGTGTTGTGATATATAAAAGTTTTGTTGAATAATTGTAAGCTTTATTTGTGTGTAAATTATTTAAACAAGGAATTATGATCTAGGTATTTTGTAAGGAAAAGGTAGGATGTTATAAAAAATTAATCACAGTGAAAGGTGAAGTTAAATATGACAACTAGATGTAACTAAACTTCATGACCTATAACTCAATATATGTAAATCTAATTTTGAGATGATGTGTAATGTACTTTCAATTATTATACGAACAACCCACCTTTGGGTGATCAATCATATCCGCAAGCACCCTATGGGTAAAACATCTACTTTGACATAAATCTAGTATGAAAGTACATTATGCTTGCTTAAAATAGAACTATTGTACCTATTAGTCTAAGTTGAATTAAATTGATCTTTTAATTAATAATGAACAAGAATGATCAATAAGTTTTGTTAAGAATTGGTTGTATTCACATTTGACTAAACCTAATCAATTGTCGTAAATCAAGTAAATTTTATGATCTTGTGGAAGTAGGTACACACTTATGTAATGATTCATGGATATCATTTCATGCCTCTAACATGATTTGGACAACATCTTGAAACTTAGTTGGCTTATCTATAGGATGAAGGCATACATTTTCATAATGAATAAACTAAAATGGTTAATAAATTATTATTATTATTATTTTTAAATGCTTTTACGAGCTTTGAACCGGAGGGTTAAGGGGGCCCACCCATACAAAATAGAAAGAAAGGAAATGAAGACCACAGATAGAAGGAACAATTTCGAAGATCGAAGGCCCTTTGAGGAGAGAGAGGAACCAGGAGGGACAAAATGAAGTAGGACAGAGAAAAAATCATAGCCAAAATAACCACAAAATACAAAAAAGGAACGAGGACATAATATGAATAGCGGGAATGGCTAGAAAGGGAAAAGGCCACCAATGAGCACTAATCTCATACCCTAACATGAGTCGCACCACCAGAATTTCCTCCAACATTCCAAGAATCTTCTCGAAGTAAGAAACAAAAATTGGCACATGCTTGATCCTTGAACTCATCGAGGTTTTCGATAGCAAAGTGAAGAGGGAAAAGGGCCACATCAATATCTAGTGGAGGAAGAAGATGAGGGTCAGGGAGACCATGCACGAAGATAGTGTCTATATTTTTGCATAATAAAGCAAATCCCTATATTGATCATTGAGCCCTTTGTACTCCCCTCCCGAGGTGATAGCTAATTCATAAACTACCTCAATCCATAAAAGGGGATCAGGTAATTGAAAATCCACCAACTCTGTGTGAACGCCGCCCCAATAAACAAGGTAGATGAGGTCCATTGCCACGAGTTCCACATCAGATGAAAATAGTATGAATGAGAAGGTAGAAAGAGACAAAGGTGACCACAATATCAAAATTAGCACGAGCCCTACACGATTCCAACAGGTAGGGTTCACCCAAAATATTTTTGATAGCTTCGGCTTCTCTTGTGGAGGAGTATCTAAAGATATCTAAGATATGATGGTGATCAAGAGCTGAAGAGAGTGTCATCTCTGGCTGCTCTCCATGAAGAGAGAAAAAGAAATCCCAAGAAAGCCATGAAAGGTGAACCAAGAAACCCAAAATTTGAGATGGAGAAGAAAAGGCCGATGGTTGATTATAAATTCGAGACACAAGGAACACCATTATTATGATTATATAATCCTACTCTTTTTTGTGTGAGATGATCTCAAATAAGCGACCGAGTCTTTTAGGTTACTTGAAATTTTGATGGCATTCAACATACCTATGGAAGAATCAAAAAGTAAATCGGTGGCACTATTTTCTTCACGAGATGTGTGATTGATGCTCCAATTCTTAAGTTTTCGTAGCTAATACAGGATGTTGGAAATATAAAAAATTAAGGTGTCATGATAGATTTGAACCCTTACCAATATCATGCATGATGACTGGTGAGTCACCTTAAATCATGAGAGAATCACAACCATTGTGAACTACAAGTTTAACCCCTTATAGAAGGTCTTGGGCTTCAACTAGATTACAAGTTCCCTCTTTTATTCGGATGGAACTTGCCACAAGAATTTCACCATTCTCTTTTCTCACTAGGAAACCCACCCTAGATTTTCCTAGGTTACCTCTTGATGCCCCGTTGAAATTGATTTTATAGAATCTCTCGGGGAGGTGGTATCCACCGCGCATTTCTTCTTCTGATAATTTTCTAAATCTGGGATAAACCTTGATGAAAAATCAAGCTAGGAGTGGGGATTTTTATGAGGGGTCATGCTTTCCTGATCTTAGTATCTCGTGAGGTGAAATTATGATTATTGAGGTTGTGTATGCTTACTTTTTCTGAGATGGCAATATTTACTTTATTGAAGAATGAAGGAAAACTCGATACCTCCTCCCTAAAAATGTGAAGATTACGCTCCCACCAAATGTGCCAAATCAAAAGGAAAGGTGAAATAGACCAAATGGAGCTAAGAGAGCTTTTACCTCCAAACTTAGGCCAAGATTTTAAGGTGTCCACAATGTTCCTACAAGGAGCCCAAGCTAAGTTAAGCTTATCAATTAACCAATTCCAACCCTAAACAACAAAGGGATAGAAAAGTAGTAGATGCTCAATATCTTATTCTGCATTCTCATAGAGGACACATTTAAAAGGTTTGGCATAGCCCCGAGATCTTGTTGAGTTGTGTGAGTATTTTCCTTTTAAGAACAAGCCAACCAAAGATGGCCACTTTCAGAAGGATCTTGGAATTCCAACAACCATTCCAGCTGGGAGCCCCTTTACCAGACATGGAGATGAGATTAGCATAACCTACTTTGATAGAGTAAGAGCCTGAGGGGTTTATGACCATAATAGTGAGTCCTCTTAAGCCTTCCATGTTAATTTTCTATAGTAAAGGACCTCTCTAAAGGAAAATACTTCTAGATCCTTTAGTCTAAGATTTGAGGATCCTTCCAAAAATACGAGGATCCATCCAAGTCAAGAACACCATAGTCTGTCACTTTGTTTCCCCAAATAGCCTTGGATATGTTCATTAATTGATTTAAAATAATATTTAAATTAAGGGTCTCAAACCCATTCTAAGCTGTACTCCCATAAATCAGCCCTTAGTCCATTGTTGTTGCCAAGAAATATGGTCCATGATAATATGCCTGTATTTATAAAGAAAATTCCAAATATGTGATCCCCTGGGAAGATCTTCGCTGGAGAGTAAAAGCTCCGGATGGCCTGCTTCAAGGTATTTATGAGAAAGAACTTGGAAAGCCAACCTTTGGGGATCAAAGATAAAGTTCCAAACTAATTTAGCACCAAGAGCCAAATTTTGCAGAGCCAAGTCAATAACTCCCAGACCACCTAAATTTTTGGGAAGCTTGACATCATCCCATTTCACCAAGTGAAATTTCCTATCTTCGTTATTACCTTTCCAAAGAAAGGTTCTGATAATTTTCTCAAACTTGCTAAGGACATATTTGGGAATGTTCAACACATAGAGCATGTAGATGGGAAGAGAACAGAGAACTGTTCTTATAAGAAGATCATAGCCATCAAGATAAATCTATTTCCCCTTCCATGATTAAAATCTCAGGGAAAGGGACCAAACAAAATCATCCTAAAGAGAAGCTTTTCCCACTCCATAGAAAAGGAGCATGCCAAGATATTTATGGGGGAGAGAACCCAACTCAAAAACCAAAATAACGTGAATTATTCTCTACATACGAAGAGAGACATTAAAAAAGAAAATGAAAGACTTGTGAAAATTAACTACCTAACCAGTAGCTTTGAAATAGGAAATGAGGATATTTTCTATATCTCGAGCCTCGAGACATGGAGTGCCAAAAAGAAAGGTGTCATCTGCAAACTATTGATTGGAAAGGGGAGGGAGATTCATAGCCATTTTAATACCAAGTAAGGAGCCTTACACAATAGAGTTTTTAATGGCTCTACCCAAAGCCTCAGTGACAAGAATGAAGAGAAAGGAGGACAATAGGTCACTTTATGCACCCAAAATTACATGTGCTATATTGTCAGAAAATGGTTGCAAAAGTCCCTAATGATGATTTTGTCCTTTCAGAAGGTGATCGAGATCCAAAACCCATTCGTAGTGTATATTTTTATCCTATACATCCTTATCTTTTCCACGATTTCTTCCAGCTTCACAATTCATTTCATGTTTTTTTAACCTTTAGTGTCAGGACTGCCTCCTAGGTAGGACGGCGGTCCTGGGACCGCCTCCCAGGCTTGAGCGGTGGTCCTAGGACCGCCTCTTAGGATTGGGTGGTGGTCCTCGGACCACCTCCTAGGCTTGGGTGGTGCTCCTAGGACCACCTTCCTATGAAGGGCAACGGTCCTGGATGCTTTTTCCAAAACTCTTCATGCATGTTTTTGACACCAGTCGCTTCACTTAACTCGACTTTTAGGGTGCGTTTGTGAACTGAATTGCCTAAAAATAGTCTTGATGGCTTAGTTTTCCTTCCCTCTTCTATTTTTAAATATATTTAATTAGTTTTAACTGCCTCTTCTTACCTTGTGCATGAAGGCACATCCCAACCCAAATCTTATGTATTCCATGCTTTTATTCAAGAAAAAGGCCTGAGAATTTTTATATGTCTTGCATTGTATTGTTGTTATGATTTTGCTAGGAATTGCATAGCCAAGCTTAGATCTCTTGTGTTATCTCCCTTCTACTTACAATGCATACTGATTAACATCAAGCTACCACTAATCAAGCACCATCCTCATGTTGTTGTTCTTGCATTCCAAATCCCTTGGACTCACATGAACACTCAGAGAAAGAAAGGAACATACTGAGGGGAAAAATTACTACACACTAGATTTACCTCTGTTATGTGAATTCCAGGTTGGATTTTTTGTTTTATTTCCTTCATTCTTACAATTTATCATTGTTACATCATATCAAATAGAGTAGAAATAAATGTCCTTTCATTTGCAAGTAATTAGTTAATTTCCAAGAGGGTTTGAATCTTTCATAGAAACCCTTGGTGACAAATCCCCTTTTTCCTATCCCTGTGGATTTGAAGGAGATAATATCTATAGGATGTTGTCTACATATCATATATCACTTAAAAAAATTCTTATTTTAAGTTAGTTTAGTTTACATACACTCAGCATAGGTGAATAACCACGCCAGGTTATCTCGCTTGTTTAATTTTAGTGTAGACATATTTTAATTATTTAGAATAGAAGAAAAATATTGTTTTTATTGTAATATTTTAGTTCTGTGATTTGTTTAGATTATTTTCCCTTTCAACAGTAGCATAGATTGTTATTTTCAGCTTAGTTAATTTGGACACTTCAAACTAGATCAACACTTAGATCCAAGTTAGGCAAACAAACCATAGGGAATTTATGTTACTCATTCATAGCCTCTAAATATCCCCTTTACCAATTCAGATACCAAGAGATTACACTACCATATCTTAGTCAATGATCCTCCTATAGTTATCCACACACATTCAAACATCAGTTTCTCCAGCATGAACTTAGGGGGTCAAGTGTAGTTGAAGGTTGCATATCAATTTTCATCCGTGCAAATTGGTGAACCTGACGTGAAAGATTAATTCCTTCTTTTTTCCTTTATTTTGTTGTTATTACCTCACCTCTCCATTTATTCCCCTATTTTGGTAGGTATTTTATACTTTCTAAAATATGTTTGAAAGAGAGTTTGGTGGGCCATTTGGATCTGATAGATATTACACCAATGTACAACCAAAATAATCTCATTCTCTTTCAAGGTGGGGTGAAAATTACACAAGAAAATTCCAAACCTCCCCTAGTTACACTTCAAAACCCATTAGCTATGTAAGGATCGAGGAGGTTGATCAACCGTTAGACATGCAATACTGTCAACCTAATGCAAACCACGTTGTTATCACAAATGGAACATGTTTTTACCATAAGGTCTTGTCAAGACCTCACATTGCCATGAAATCAAAAAATGATGATATGTTTACATGAATATCTAGTCCTCATCGTTAGATAGATGAGTCTTTGGATAGAATAAAGGCTTTAGCTTCTGAGATTTCAAATACCTATCCTAAGTTTCTTACTTCGAGGAAGACAATAATTATAACTCTGAATAATTCACGACATGATATCATGAGCCTGCTCAATCAAACCCTATGCCAAAATCACCCCAACAAGGGACTCAATCCTCTCCCAATGATCTCATTTTTACTTTAGTAGGGAGGATTAGAGAACTAGAAAGTTCCCAGACTCCACAACCAACGCATGTAGTAGGGAAGAACATGGGGCATCCAGTTAACAACAAAGGATACATCCCTTTCAATGAGAAACCAACATAATATCATGTACAACAAGGTTATCCAACTCATTCAAATCCAGGTGATCTTCTCACATGGTTAGACACACTAGGGATGGGTCCTCATACTTCTCAAGCTTATCCTATGTAAGGGCTTTTGGAAGTGAGTTCTCGAATGCCGCCACAATAGGCAATGTGACGTTCCTTGGTTTAGCGCCCACTAGTCCATATCCTAGTAGTATCCCACCTTACATGCATATATATTAAAAAACTCCCCAAATGAACCCATATACCATTCCTACTCCCTACATGCCATATCAAGGGACCCCATATATTCCCGTCAACGCTTATAATGCAATTTATCCAACTCCTCCTCCTCTACGTCCTCATCAAGGATCTTCAATGGTGGAATCTTACGCAATGGGTACATGTGTTGAGTACTTAAAGGAGCCTCATAAATTCACCATACATGGTGTCATGCTTCCATGCCCATTTCCAGAACTTCCAAAATTTAAGGGAGAAGGAGACCCAAATGCTCATATCAAGGCCTACACTACTGGTATCAGGGAATTTCTTCCTTGAAATGTTTTAGTGGCTAAGATATTTACAAATAATCTCGAAGGAATCGCATTTGATTTCATCAAAGAATTTGACATGAACAAGGTGTTGTGTACAGGGATTAGGGGTTCCTACATATTAGATAGGAGCAAAATGAATCTTCCACCCATTTCATCTAAAGATGGCGCCAAGTTCTCTACTCCTCTGCAAGTGCACCCAACATGGACCAGATGGAACTTTACAACCTTTTCCTTCACTCGCTCAATCGAGAGTGGGGAGGAATTTCAGAAGTTTCCTTTCCATAGTTATGAGGAAGTATTGGAAGGTGCGCTTTGGATTGACTAACCCACTATTGATATAGGGCGTAAGACCTACGGTTCCAATGGGAATCTAGTATCCCCAAATAAAATAATGTAAAGTATCAAAATAATGGTGCAAAAACCAAGAACCTAAGGGTGTGAATCGTAATCATGGTGCTACCATGAATGGTGATCAATTCAAGAATGTTGGTTTTCCAAATAAAGGAAACAATAAAAATAACAAAAACTTGGGAAATCAAAGAGGCCTTAACACTATGTCATCTGTCAACATAATTGATGTAAATCGTTCACCATAAAATAAAAATCAAACCCAAGGCCCAAACCACTATCAAAACTCTTGCCAAGGGGCAACGAATTATGGTTATAACAATCAATTTCAAAACTACAATTGAGGTTATAATCAACAACAACAAGACGCTTATCAAATGCCAAGAGATTATGACCCTACCCTATACTATGGTTTCCATCAGGTTCGAGGTCATGATGATAGGACTTTCTGCAATTGCAACAATTTTCTGCAAAGACTTACCAAAAACCAAAGGTAACTCTTTATATACATGTTTCTAACAAATCTAAAAACAAACTCGCAATTTGACTATATAGGACCTGTAGCTCCTCGGAACACTAATGTGAGCATATTTTGAGATATGCTCCCTACACATCCTAAAATTTTTAAGGTGAATTCACTAAACACAAACAAAGGCATTCCTATAGGAAACAATGACCATGAATCCTCAACTTCTAATAACTCTTGGGTCGCTCCTAACCTTGGTTCAAATGATAATACAAAAATCTTAGGATTATTTTAGCTAGAGGTTGAGTGTGATATTAATGCAAAAACTTGGATGATGGAGTATGTTTCACAACCCCTTTCCACGCTTTCCTTCCCATAGGATGATGTTCTATAATTACAAAACTAGTAGGAGCCTCTGGTTTAGTATCGGATTTGAACAAGACCTTTTCTCACATTTTGTTTCTAGATTTGTTGAAGAATTCACTTGCGCATCATTCTACGTTGCTTAATGGATAGGTCTTGGTCATCTAATCCATGTTACACCACCTCCTAGTGCTCAAATAAATCATATTGACTTTGACATACATCCTCCAGGATAGAATGATAGGGATACTGGGTTTTTTTTCGATATAGACAAGATGCCATCTTACGCTGAAATTTCCCGAAGAGGTGATCTGCCTTATTTTTATAGGTCTAGGTTTATAACAATTACATTAAGAGAGCCATGATTGATGATGGGGCTGCTATAAATGTGGTTCCTTTCTCTTTCTCACAAAATTTGGGATATGGAGAAACAAATTGTTCCTCTACAAGAAACACGTTATAAGGGTACGACAGTCTTAAAGCGACCTCAATTGGAACCATAGTTGTTCCAATCACGCTTGGTCTAAAAACCATCTTAACATATTTTTACACTAGCGACAGGGAAAAAATTTATAACATGATCCTCGAGAGACCCTGGATTCATCGAATGAAGGCTAACCCTTCTACCCTATTCCAGGAGATTAGATTCCTCCATTAGGGGAAGTTCTTCATCACTCAAGGGGATCCTAATCCCTTTGATATACATTTAGAAAACCTCAAGAAGAAGAAAGGAGTCCATACAGAGTATGAAATTCCCGTGAATTAATTGAAAAAACCCACCTCCATCAAAAGAATTAGATCCGATCACCCCAGGTATGCTGAAGGTTAAATTTGTTGACCCAAAAACATTGGAGGTGGAAAAAATAGATAAGAGTAAATCAATATTTGTGGAAACAGTGTCCACTAAAACCATAACGGGAATTATGAAACTCTTAGAGAGTGACGATTCAATCTTCCTCCTATTTGAACCACAGGGAATGGGTAGTCTTCTCGGTTTATCATCTCTTCCCTTGATGACTTAGGTCTAGATGTAAACATGATAGAATTAACAAATGAAGAAGGGAAATTTGAGATTGAAATGATTCCCATCAAAACCATCTCTGAGGGTTTTTCTATTCTAAACCATGGTTTAAACCCATATTTGTTTGAAACTAATATTTCCATATCCATGGGGCAAGGCCTCGTCATTTAGAAATTTTCACAAGTAAGCACAATTCTCCATACGGGAAACAAGGCCGAGTAGCATAGTCTTGCTCACCCACTCACCATGTCTCAAGAATGTCAAAAAGAGGTGGAAAGGCACCTCTTTTAGACAAATTATTTTAATGATTGGACATATACACTTCTGGGAAAGGGTTACAATTTTAAACCCAGAATGTTAGGCCCTTGTCAAAAGAACGAAAATTTTGAGTATAATGGTTCTCCACTGTGTACTCTTAGGGGCGAAGAATTTATATTCATCAACTTTCTTCACCTTATCTATCATGACATGTAGTTTCACCTACATTTTCACATGTACATTACTGCATCTACATTGCACTTTCATTTTCCACTTCATTTTGTAAAATTTGTGATGAAGGGACTTATTCTTATAGCAACTCCTACAAACTTTTGGAAAACATTTGTAAAAAATTCAAATCATGTCTCTTCAAATTTACGGTTTCGTCAATTGTTTTCAAATCATTTCATCAATCCAAACAAGATAAGACAAAGCTTTGAAAGTAACCATACCAAGGCCTATATACTTGGCTCTACTTATAGTCTCTTTCTAGGTTAGGTGTGTTTTTGCCTATAGTCTCTTTGGAAATAAGAACATACTAAACATTTTTTCTAGATGAGTAACTCAAATGCAAATCCATAGAAAAATTTATTTTACACATTTATTTTCCTACTAACCTTTGGTGTTGAGCTGCATCTCTTACTAGTGATGTAGGGTTGGGAAAGGAGATAAATTCCCTAACTCGCCTATTCTTTTCCGTGGTGATGAGCCCATGCTTCCTCCTGTTATCATGGGGCAAGTAGTAGGGGGCCTATTTGATAAAATTTAAAGTTACAAGTAATTCGCTCAAATGTTGTGAAATCATAAGTCAAAATAAAAGTGGGTTAGATGTCCAAAAATTCAAAAGAGCTTAAAACCTCAAAACCAGATTTTGTCAACCAAGTGGTCATCTACGGATCTAAGTCTAGATAAAATGGAAACCAATTCACATTTTAAAATATGAAGAAAACTTGAGTAGAGTGAGGTTGTAGCATCTCAATTTTTTCTTTCCAAATCCTTTTCTTTCTCTCATCATTACCATTCGACAAATGTTTATAACTTGTGCCCCTTCTAGCTCTTGGTATTGATCCTTCACATCATAATGGTTGAATGGAGTTAGGAGCGGGGCAAGTTCATTCACTTATCATATCACTCTTTCGTGAAATTTTTCCAAAACAATACGAAGTACCAAAATTTTCTTAGAGAAACTAAAGTTCAATATAACAATGTGATTGCATTATCATATATCAGCAATACAAAGCAAAAAAATCATTCTATTAGCATTCATGTCCCTTTGCATTCATTTTGAAAATCATTTCAAAATAGTAAATTCTAAAAATCTAAGAGTACACACGTGAATCAAATCATCAATGGAATTCAACTCTATGCAAGGAATAACTAGACCGAAAAAAAGATATATGTACATATCATGGTGGCATAGTTTTGTACAATGCCATCGCACACTAGGTGTGGTCAAAACACTCGCAATGAACACAAAATATCAAAACATTATATATGCCTCACAAAATGGAGACAAAGAAATAAAGGAACTTTTCCTATCTACCTCTTTGAGGCCCTTTATGACCAATCTATTTATGAATTTCTTAGGAGTTCTTCTCAAAAGTATTCAAATAGTAAATGGCCAAGCCTAATACAAAATACCATTCCCAAATCCATTCCAATTCAACCACGCTCAAAAACAAAAATGGCCGACGTGGGCCCAAAGCTCAAAAATCACCAAGTTGATATGTGAAAATGAATTTGGAAATGAGTTTATTTAGATGTGTGTGTGTGTGTGTGTGTGTGTGTGTGTGTGTGTGTGTGTGTGTGTGTGTGTGTGTGTGTGTGTGTGTGTGTGTGTGTTATTATAACTTTGTTTTGAGTGTATGTGTTCATAGGGTTGGAGTGTTGGCATAGGTATATTTCTACATCCCCGCACAGATGGTAAGTCCTCTTTTCATTTTAATTTAGTGTTTATTTTTCAATATTTTATCTATCTGCACTTGAGTCTTCTTTTCATTTTATAGGTAGCGGGAGTTTGGACGGTGACATTTCGACACACGGGCATGTCAGGTATATCTTCTAACTCCCCATTTTGGGAATACCATACTTGGACTCTATGTTTTATGCCTTTTCATGGCTAAGATGCTTCTCAAGGGGGAAATATTTACGCACCCAAAATTACATGTTCTACATTGTTGGAAAATGGTTACAAAAGTCTCCAATGATGATTTTGTCCTTTCAGAAGGTATTCAAGATCCAAAACCCATTCGCAATTTATATGTGTATCCTATACATCCTTACTTATCTTTTCTATGATTTCTTCCAGCTTCCCACTTCATTTTGTGCTTGTTTTGTCCTTTAGTGTCAAGATCACTTCCCAGGTATGGCGGCAGTCCTAGGACCACCTCCCAAGATTGGGCGGCATTCCTAGGACAACCTCCCAGGCTTAGGGGTGGTCCTAGGACTGCCTCTTTGTGCAAGTCGATGGTCTGAATGCTTTTTCCAAAACTCTTCATGCATGTTTTTGACACACGATGCTTCACTTAACTCAACTTTTAGGGTGTGTTTGTGAACCAAATTGCCTAAAAATAGTCTTGATGGCTTAGTTTTCCTTCCCTCTTCTATTTTTAAATATATTTAATTATTTTTAACTGCCTCTTCTTTCCTTTTGCATGAAGGCACATCCCAACCCAAATATTATATATTCCATGCTTGTATTCAAGAAAAATACTTGAGAATTTTTGTGTCTTGCATTGTATTGTTGCTACAATATTGCTAGGAATTACATAGCCAAGCTCAAATATTTTGTGTTATCTCTCTTCTACTTGCATTACATCCAAAGCGCCATCAGGTTGCACTTTACTCAAGAACCATCCTCCTGCTACTATTATTTCATTCCCAATCCCTTGGACTTACATGAACACTCAAAGAAAGAAAGGAGCATACTAAGGGGACAAATTACTACACGACTGGATTTACCTCTATTTTTTTAATTCCAAGTTGGATTTGTTGTTTGATTTCCTTCATTCTTACAATTTATAATTGTTACATCATATCAATTAGAGTAGAAATAAATGTCCTTTCATTTGCAAGTAATTAATTAATTTCAAGAGGGTTTGAATCTTTCATAGAAACCCCCGGTGATGAATCCCCTTTTCCTAACCTTGTGGATTTGAAGGAGAGAATATTTGTAGAAGGTTTTCTACCTATCATAGATCATTTGAAAAAGTTCTTGTTTTAAGTTAGTTTATTTTCCATACACTCAGGAAAGGTGAATAACCACACCGTATTATCTCACTTGTTTAGTTTTAGTGTAGAAATATTTTAATTATTTAGAATAGAAGAAAATTGTTGTTTATGATTGTAATATTTTAGTTTTGTGATTTATTTAGATTAGTTTCCCTTCAGCATTAGCATAGATTGTTATTTTTAGCTTAGTTAATTTGGACACTTCAAACTAGATCAACACTTAGATCCAAGTTAGGCAAAAAAGCATAGGGAATTTACGCTATCCATTCATAGCCTCTATATCTCCCCTTTGCCAATTTATCTACCAGGAGATTACACTACCAAATCTTATTCAATGATCCTCCTATAGTTAGCCACACACATTCAAACATCATATGCTCTGGCATGACCTTGGGGGGTTGAGTGCAGTTGAAGGTTACATGTCAATTTTCATCCGTACAGTCACTGTGTCTGATCCCACGGCTACTAGAGAAGACACCTTTTATTGAACCATTGACTAGGACAGAGAAGTGAGTGGAGGAAACACAATTAAATATCCATCCACAAAAGTAGTCATTAAATCCCATACACTGAAGATATTTTAGAAGGAATATCTAATTGAGATGATCATATGCTTTGTTGAAATCAATTTTAATCATCATGCTAGGTCGAGAGGAAGATTTAAGAGATTGAATGATCTCATGGGAGATAATAATACCATCGAAATGGACCTTCCTAGAATGAATCCACTTTTTTCTTGAGTAATAAGTTTATCCAAAAGAGGTCACAATCAAAAAGTGATTTCTTTAGAGATGATTTTGTATGTAGTATTATAGAGATATATGACAAAAATCATCCAATTTTTAACAAGATTCTTTTTGGGGAACATAAAAATAAAGGTATGATTCATTTCCCCATAATCTTCCCTGATTTTCTAGATTCTTTGATAGGAAGCCAGACGTCATCACCAATTTCATTCCAAAAATCCTAAAAGAAGGCGGAGGAAATTCATCGGGGCTAAGGGCTTTATCTCTCTCCATAGAAAAAACAATTTTATGAATTTCCTCTTTAGAAAAGAGGGAGAAAAGAATAATGTTGTCCTCTTCATTGACATTTTTAAGAATCGATACAAAAAGGTTTCTGATCAATGAAAGAAGATTTATATTCATTTTTCAACAAATTTTAGAAAAAAGAAACAGCTTCTTCCTTAACAGAAGCTTGGGAAGAGAGCCAAGTACCATCCTCCAACTTAAGTTTGGAGATGTAATTCTTGTTTCTTCTAGCCTTGACCGAAGAGTGGAAAAACTTATTGTTCTTGTTTCCATCTTTCACCAAGGATCTTTGGATTTCTGATTCCAATATGTATCTTATTTTAGGATAAGATCCCCCAATTCTCTGAAAATCTCTTTTCCTTCCAATATTCTCGCTTGACCCATGTCATCCAACAAAATGGTTTCGTTTAAAACTTTGATCTCATTTTCCACTCTTGCATTTTTCCACGAATATATTTTTAAAAGAAGAAACATTCCAAGCAAGTAAGTTCTCCTTAAGCAGAGCAAGTTTTTTAGAAATAATGATCATTCTAGTTCTATTTACGTTGAAGGATGCCCACCAAATTCTGATCAAATTAGGAAAATTGGGATCATGCATCCACATCAGTTCAAATTTAAAAGGAGATCTACATGGAGGAAGGTCAAACTGAAGGTGAAGAGCAATAGGAAAATGATCTGAACCAGAAAGAGGAAGGACTTCACTTTCAATGAGAAAATTATGTTGAAGCCAAACATCAAATACTAGAAATTGGTCCAATCTAACCGCCAAGTTGCTAAAACCCAACCATTTATTAGTCTAGGAGAACCAACCCCTCTTCGACTCTATATCCAGAAGGCTCGAGTTCTCAACAAAGGAGATGAAATCCATTTGAGAACGATCTTGCCATCAATTCCCACCTCATTTATCTTTGTCAAAAAGGGTGACATTAAAATCTCCTACAAGTAAATTTTTTTTAGTGGCAAAATACCTAAGGTCTGCTTCTTATCCAGACTAAATTTCTCTCTTCTTGATAGGATTAGATGGACCATAGATGCTACAAATAAGTAGTGACTCATCAAGAGTGCTTTACTTCGACCCTGCATCATTGAAAATTTAAATCCTTAGAAATAAGTTCCATAGATAATTTACTGACCTTCCACATGATGCCCAAACCACCAAACGTGCCTTCGGAGTGACAAACACTCAACTCCATCCTTTCCAACTACGCGATCATCCCAAAATATAATCATCTTTGGACATTTTTATTTCTTGAATCAAACATAAATCTACTTCATGTTTAATGACATAATGCCTGAGAAGGCATTGTTTGTTAAGGAATTTAAACCCCTAACATTCCAGGAGATGATTCTCATCCTTTCTTCATAGAGGACTTGCCTCTCCTACTTGAGATTTATTCTTTAGAAGGCCATCCTGGAGGGTTCTTAGGTCCAAAATCAGTATGAATGATAGAAAGGGTTGGGAGGATATATCTCCAAGTACATATTTGAACTTCCCTATGATCATTGTCCAAGTCATACCCCTCTTCCACATACGCCTCAAGTGGGTGAACATCCTCTACTTCTCGAGCACACACCCATTTCTCCAATGAATCCACACTAGCCTCATGCCCTATTTCTAAGACTTATTGAAATAATGCAAGGATGCGGGTAGAATCCTGCACCATCAACATAGTTTCCTTAGCAAGGAGATGGTAGCCGATTCAAAAGCAGAGGCTTGGATGCCTGATTACTACAAGGCTCCCTAACCATTTTCTTGATCAATGTGAATAAAAGGAGTCAAGTTATTTTCAATGGATCAAGGCTTATTGATATTTTTCCACATGACATTACTCGGAACAAGACTGTTATCCAAAATGGTGCCCCAGCTCGTTTTTGTGGCTAACTCCTTGTGTTCTTGCCTCTCTTGTGCCTCAGTCTACATTTTTATTTTTAGGCACTCAAGGATTTTTGGAAATGGCACCATCAGATAGAGCTCTCTCTCAGCTTTCCAGAAAGGTAAAGTTTGCCTCCTAACTCCTTATATTTTTCAAGTTATGGCTCGGCAGAGTTTTTGTGGAAAATTTTCCCATTTGAGGCCCGCAGCCAATAGGAAGCTGCCACATGGTAGAGGAGTTTGGGGGTCGGAGGAAAATTTGAAATTTTTCCAAGTATTTTGGTCGAAGGTTCAAATGGAAATTTTTGCCCACGGGGCCCGCGGACCAATCACAGTGTGACACGTGTCACAAGGGGAAGGCGCAATGAAAAATTGGCTAAGTGTTTGAGAAGGAGAGAGAATTCCAGAGTGAATCAGAGCTTGCCACGTGGCATCGACCAGTGGAGTGCGGGGAATTTTTGAAAAATTTTTCCAAAGACAAAAAAGAGGTAAAATTTGAAAAAATTTCCCGCCGATCCGTTTTTGGGCGTTTTTGCCCTAAATCTTCAAACGATCATATCTTTTGATCCAAAGCTTAGATTTTCACGTTCTTTATATCATTGGAAAGCTGTTAAAATTCTCTACATGATTCCATGGTCAATTTCTAATTTTAGTTCAGTTTGGAGAGATAAAATTCAAAAATGGTTCTGGTACGTGTCCATGGCCAGAAATGACATTTCAACAACCAAATTTAATACAGAATGGGTCGCATTCTTCTCCAATATGGTCAAAAATGATAGGGTATGGGTTTGTAAGGTCCTCCATGTTGTTTTAATGCATTTTCCATCAATGAGGAATGGGCTCCCATGTTTTTTATGTTTTCTCTCTCCTGGGCTCGACCCATGTACTGTAAAAGCCAGATTTGGCTCATTTCTTCATGGTTGAACACTTTTTGGCATTGAAAACTTCTTCTTTCACCTCCAGCAAGTGATAGTTGTAAGAATCAGACCTTTTTCATAGTTTGTAACAGGTTTATACCTCTTTGATGGTGGAATGCAAGAGATTTTTACATGGAATTGATAGTGCAAACTCTGTGAATGCTTTTAGTCCTCTGTTTGTATTGTTTTACTTCATTTTAAGACCTCTAATTACATCTATCAGCTTGTGTATGTTTTCCCTTGTTGCATTTCATGAATTTGTGTCTATTTACATGGAAAAAATGTTTCACCACTCCTTTTGGTGCATCACCATATTTAGTTTAGTTTCATTTTTGCATTTTTATCCCTGTCTCCTTGCAATCTAGGGTAGAATTAGGATTAGAACCTCTGTAGTTGTGCAAAATATAGATCTAAATCAGAGGATTTTGAGGAACCAGCCTCTATTCTAGAGATTCCTCTCTCATTTTCACAAGTCCCACACTTGGAGAGAGGTTTCCATGTTGTGCAATCACACTGGATGCTCTAAACATCATTTAGAACCTTGATTTGCATCCAGGGGTGCTGCTGATTTGCAACAATAGTTTTGGCATGCCGGTGGGACCTTAGAGGTCTCATTTTTATTACAGAAAAGTTGATGTGCATCTGCTGTAATTTTCTTGCTTGAAAAGAGCTATAATTTGCATATCTGGCGACTCAAAGGGGAAGAATCAACTGGTTTCAGCAGTGCAGGCCTGAAAACTCATGAGAAGAATCACTACAAGGTCAAGAGCTGGAGAAGAAGAGGTGTTGTTTGAATATCTATAGTTATCTCCAAGAGTAAGGCAAAGTGGGAGGAGAATCCAAAGGTCTCCATCTCCACCAAACAGAACTCTCTCAACTCCTCCACCTGGTAGGCCTTTCATTCAATCAACAAGGGTTCTAAGACCAATTAGAATGGCACAAAACAACCCCTATGTCAATTTCATGACGACAGCACCCACTTGCTCTCAATGCACAACATCCAATTCCTATTACAGCCTTGAAGAACATTCCATACTTCATTGGAGAAAATCATACTACTCCAGGTGATCATGTTAAGGATATTGCTAACCTTTGTGCAATTCATGAAATCAATGAGATGCGAAGTGGTACATCAAGTTCTTGGCATCTTCATTCAAGGGAAAGCATTGCAATGGTTTAGAAGCCTTGGAGCTAGTTCTATCACAAATTGGAATCATTTGTGTATAGCACTTCATGAGAAATTTGGAGAGAAGGGAGACAACTTGTCTCTTTTGGAGCAGATGACAACCATCGAGAGAGCTCCCCGATGAATAGGTGGACCGATTTCAACTTCAGATTTCAAAAGACTTGGGAGAGAATTCCGGTGGCGGTTAGGCCAAAGCAAAAGGTCCTTTTCTCTATTATCTCAAAGCTCTAAATTCTGATATTTCTATGTTGATTCGGTCCATGGGAGGCATAACTATCCCTATGGCTTATAGCATTGCCATTAGGGCTGAAAATTGTTTGATCAAGTGGCAAACTAGCCCCTAGACCTCCCATGCCATTGTTTCCAAGTTTAGAGAGTCCAAATACCAATCAAACACCTAATTTGGCTCCTTCTCCCACTCCTAGAAATCGAGTTCAAATGAAGCTTCTACTTCATCTCCAAGTGCCCTAAATGAGCTTGAGAAGTCATGAAGCAATTTGCAAAACCTAGGCGATGAGTTGGTTACTCTCAAAAGGCAACAAGCCCAAGGTTTTAGACCTTCTTACCAGATCCCAAGCTCAACCTAATAGGTAGCCATACCAACCACAAAGACCTCCCTAATCCATTTGTAAATGTAAATCAAACAAGGCCTCCTGCCAATAGACCATTTCAGCCCTATAATCCTAATGCCATATCTGCCTCTAAGGCATTGGTGCCAACACAAAACAACGTTGCTCAAGAGTATGATTGGTGTTTTCCATGCAATGAACCTCATAACCAATCTATGTGCTTCAATGGTGCTTTGAATCAAGCATTAATGGTGACAACTCATTGGTGTGGAGGGGGGAAGGTCGAGAAACAACCAACAACAAGAAACATTCCAACAGCAATCAGCCCCAAATGACACCACATTGGTAAATTGGCAAGCAGAAGATTTTTGTGGCATGAATCAAGTAGTTTCTCAAGGTGTTGCAGCCAACACAAGGTCAAAAAGAAGGAATTTGGGTGAAGAACAGCCATTAGCTCCAACCAATCCACAACCTTCCATGGCTCCACAAATGGTTGGCAAGCAAAATCCAATTTCAAATGCACAAGGGCAGCCAAGAACAGCTCCTAGACCAACTCAAATACTAGTTATTGCTGCCCACGTGCAAGGAGTGAATGTACAAGAAAAGGGACAGCAAAGAGATCCTTCATCACCATTCAGTATCATTGATCAGATGAAGAAGACAAATGTTAATATATCAATGTGGGAATCCCTATCTATCCCAGGCCAAAGAGATTTGCTACAAGCTGCCATGAAGGACTGGCCAACTTCAAATCAGCAAGTTCAGATGCAAGAGAAAGTGCTCACAAATGTTGCCCAGCCTAAGGGGAATCATGGAGGATAGCAAGGTAAAATGTTGAAGCCCCCTCCTTTCTATGTTTCATTAATCATTGGAAATCAGCTAGTGCACAATTGCATGATAGACTCGGGGCAAGTAGCTCAGTGATGCCTAAATAAATAACTGATCAACTAGGGCTCTAGTATGAAACAATATCCAAAGGGGTAGTGCAGCTAGATGGGACAGTAGTAGCAACAGTTGGAGTGATTAAAAACTTGAGTCTTACCTTGCATGCGTGTCCAAATGTTGTTGTTTTACAAGATGTATCAGTCATAGACCTTCCACCACTCTTTACCCTATGCTTGTCAAGGGACTTCACAGCCAAGATTGGGGGATATTTGTCTGCTGATTGGTCACACATGTTGTTCAGAACGAGGTATGGAACTAAGGCTACAATCAGGTCTGAACCTATTGCAAACTTCCACATTGAGCCTTACACTCCAAGTCAGATCAATGCCAATTGTTCAACATTTGATCAAGAAGACCACCCAAGCACCGATGAAGCTGACACCAAGGTTGGGAGCATCCCGGATCTAACTCTTGATGAATGGGCAAACAAGGTACATGCTTTTGATCCTTATCAAGAAGTAGAAGAATCTGAGCTAGGGGTCTATTGTATACATGAAGAAAATCAGCCTATTCCTAACATCACCAAGCCAAACCACAAGGATGACAATGAGGTATGGCAGCTGTTTTTGATGGATCAAGAAGTAGACAAGGTGCAGGAGGTGGAGCCATGCTTGTTTCACCTCAAGGAGTAAGGTACTATTCAGCTTTTAGATTTCAGTTTGCATGCTCCAATAACACTGCTGAATATGAAGCCTTAGTGCAAGGGATGCATTGGGAAATCAAGAAGAAAATAAAGAACTTGCAAGTCTTTGGTGACAGTGAATTGATTGTAAATCAAGTCAAGGGACAACATGCTACCAAGAATGATCTACTCAGGTGCTACAAGAATAGGGTGTGGGACCTCATGGAAGATTTTGAGGGTTTTGGCATCAAATCCATTCCTAGGAAAGAGAATCAAGCTGCTGACAGGCTTACAGCAGTAGGGGCAGCCTTTGACATTGTGGAAAGCATTCAACAAGACAAGGTACAACCAAACATCCACGTGATTGTGAGGCCTTCATTGCCAGATAACAATGTCAGTTGGCAAGTGTTTGAGAATGACCAACAAATCATCCATTTCTTGCAAGAAGAAGCTGAGTTCTCAGCTAAGAATCAAGAAAAATTGGAACAGCAGTATGGTGACCAAGTGGTACAGCTAAGAACTAACAAGCTGCCCAAGGGACTTATCACTTTGGAGTCCATTTTTAATCCCAATGATCAGTTTAGAAAGGAGAAAGAAAACATTCAGGTCAAGAGAGAGGATTCAGTATCCATCTTGGTAGAAGAGAACAAACCATTGCAAATTGGAAAGATGACAACTAAACAAGAAAGGTATGAGTTCATACAGTTGTGTCAAGAGTTCCCTGATGTGTTTGCTTGGAGCTATGAAGATTTGAAAGGTTTCAATCCCAACTTAGCTCAGCATACCATTGAATTGGATCCAAATACTAAGCCTGTCAGGCAGAAACAAAGACCAGTCAATCCACACATGGAGCCTCTCATGAGGAAAGAATTGGACAAGCTGATTGAGTCAAGAATCATATTCCCAATCAAGCATTCTAGTTGGGTTGCCAACTTGGTTCCAGTCAGAAAGAAGAGTGGAGAGATCAGATTGTGTGTTGATTTCAGAGACTTAAATAGAGCATCTCTCAAGGACCATTACCCACTCCCTTCCATGGAGCAAATCTTGCAAGTTGTGGCTGGCTCGAGAGGTTTTCACTACTTGATGGCTACTCCGGCTACAATCAGATTATGGTGAAGGAAGAAGACCAGTTCAAGACAACCTTTACAACCAAATGGGGGACTTTTGCATACAGGAAGATGCCATTTGGGCTGTCAATCTGGTGCTACCTTCCAAAGAGAAATGGACATGGCGTTCAAAGGTTTGATTAACAATGTGGTGCTGATTTACCTTGATGATATCACTATTTTTTCCAAAAATGCAGCAGACCACCTCTCTCATTTGAGACAAGTTTTCACGAGGTGTAGGAAATTTGGAGTGTCTTTGAATCCTAAGAAGTGTATCTTTCTTGCACATGAAGGAAAGCTCCTTGGCCATATTGTCTCCAAAGAAGGATTAGCAATTGATCCAGAGAGAGTCGAAGCCATAAGAGCACTACCATTGCCAAGCCACAAGAAAGCCCTTCAGAGTTTCTTGGGGAGGATAAACTTTGTTTGGAGGTTTGTCCTAGATTTTGCAGCCCTTGTCAAGCCCATCACCAAAATGTTAAAGAAGAGCATGGCTTTCAAGTGGATAGCAGAAGGCAAGGAGAGTTTTGAAGCAATCAAAGAAGCCATTTCTCAAGCACCAACTCTCATCAACCTAGACTTCTCCAAGGATTTCATCCTCTATGCATTTGGAGGTAATGACACTATTTTTACCATTTTGGTACAGCAGAACAAGGATAATGATGAGCAGCCAATTGCCTTCTTCAGCTAGAGCCTAGATGACTATGAGGTGAAGTACTCTTTTATTGAGAAGCATGTGCTGGTAGTAATCAGAAGCTTGAAGAAATTCAAGCATTTAGTCTCAAACAACAAGGTCTAGTTGCTGGTCTCACATGTTGGGGTTAAGGACTTCCTCCTCAACAAAGATTTGAATGAGAAAAGGGCAGGTTGGATCACCCGTGTCATGGAGTATGACATTGAGATCAAAATCACCAAGCTGGTAAGAGGAAAAGGATTGTGTGAGCAGCTGGTTTTGGGGAAGCAAAAAGAAGCATGCAATGAAGGAGAGGTTGTTTTGACAGTTCAAGACAGCCATGAGCCATGTGGCACTCAAGAAGAAAACAATGTTGCCCCCACTCCTTGCTAGACCCAAGGTATAATGCACTTCCTAAGCACAGGCCTATGCCCTCGGAGATGAACAAGACCCAAAGAAGACACTTCAGATTGCAGGCTATCCCATATGCCATTGTTGATGGAGTTTTGTTCAAGAAAGATGTGAATGGAGTGCTGCTGAGATGCATTAGCACAAATTAGATTCATAGGGTGTTGGAAGAGTTCCATGGTGGATCAGCTGGTGGTCATTTTGCACCAAGAGTGACAGCTCTAAAAATCATGAAGGCTGGTTATTATTGGCCTAAAATTTTCAGTGATTGCTATGCATGGATCAAGAGGTGTAAGAATTGTGCATTCTTCACAGGAAAAGAGAGACTTGCTGCCCTTCCATTGCATCCAATCTCAGTTGACCAGCCATTCATGCAATGGGGTTTGGACTTCATTGGAGTCATTAATCCTAATTCAAGTCAAGGGCACAAATGGATTTTGATAACCACGGACTACTTCACCAAGTGGACTGAAGCAGTAGCACTCAAAGAAGCAAATGAGTCCAACATCTTAGACTTTTATGAGGGGATAGCAACCAGATTTGGTATACCTGCTACAATAATCTCAGATAATGCATTGGCATTCATTGGATCCAAGGTGACTGAGTGGGCTGTCAAGAATGGGATCTACCTAAGCACTTCATCAAACTATTACCCTCAAGGTAATGGCCAGGCCAAGTCTACAAACAAGAACTTGTTGAGGATCATTAGGAGGACTCTTGATGAGAATCAGAGGTCTTGGCATACCAAACTGAAATCAGCCTTATGGGCTGATAGGATAACTCCCAAGAGATCCACAGGTAACTCTCCATTCAAACTTGTCTATGGAAGAGAGGAAATCTTGCCCATGTCACTTGAGTTTCCAACATTGGAACTCATGAAGCAATTAGAGTTGCTAGAGTTTGAGCCCATGGAGGTGAGATATGCAGAGTTGATGGAGCTACAGGAGGTTAGAAATCAGGCATCCCAAGCAATGGAAAAGGATCAAGCTTTGATCAAAAAGACCTTTGATAGGAAGGCCAAGGATAGATATTTTCAGGTTGGAGATCTAGTGTTGAAATGGGATGTGGATAGAGAAAAACCGGGAAGGCATTCAAAATTTGATGCCATTTGGAGTGGCCCATACATGGTCACGAAGTGCAAGAACAACAATGCTTTCAATTGGCCTCATTGGATGGTGAAGAACTACGAGATTCAGTTAATGGAATCTATCTCAAGCATTGCTTCTAGAGGGAAATTTACCACCTTGTAAATATTAGATTATATTTTCATTCCTCCAAGTGCTTTGCACATTGTTTTGTTGTAGGTTAGTTTTGCTTTCCCTAAGTGCTTTGGCATAGCTTGTTGTCCTGGAGATGTTTTGCAGTCCTTGCTTCCATCATGTGATATTCCATCTTCCTCCTTGCACATTCTAAGTCAGTTGAGGTTCTAAATAGAATATTTGATGACTCCATGCCCAATGGACTACTTCAGGCAACTGGTATTTTCATCTAGCAGGCAGATGACCCCTCTGAGTCGCCAAAATTGTTATCCAAAATGGTGCCCCAGCTCATTTTTGTGGCTAACTCCTTGTGTTCTTGCCTCTCTTGTGCCTCAGTCTACATTTTTTTATTTTTAGGCACTCAAGGCTTTCTAGAAATGGCACCATCAGATAGAGCTCTCTCTCAGCTTTCCAGAAAGGTAAAGTTTGCCTCCTAACTCCTTATATTTTTCAAGTTATGGCTCGGCGGAGTTTTTGTGGAAAATTTTCCCATTTGAGGCCCGCAACCAATAGGAAGCTGCCACGTGGCAGAGGAGTTCGGGGGTCGGAGGCAAATTTGAAATTTTTCCAAGTATTTTGGTCGAAGGTTCAAATGGAAATTTTTGCCGCGGGGCCGCGGACCAATCACAGTGTGACACGTGTCACAAGGGAAGGCGTAATGAAAAATTGGCTAAGTGTTTGAGAAGGAGAGAGAATTCCAAAGTGAATCAAAGCTTGCCATGTGGCATCGACCAGCGGAGCGTGGGGAATTTTGAAAATTTTCCAAAGACAAAAAAGAGGTAAAATTTGAAAAATTTCCCATCGATCCGTTTTTGGGCATTTTTGCCCTAAATCTTCAAACGATCATATCTTTTGATCCAGAGCTCAGATTTTCATGTTCTTTATATCATTGGAAAGATGTTAAAATTCTCTACATGATTCCATGGTCAATTTCTAATTTTGGTTCAGTTTGGAGAGATAAAATTCAAAAATAGTTCTGGTACGTGTCCATGGCCAGAAATGACATTTCAACAACCAAATTTAATACAGAATGGGTCGCATTCTTCTCCAATATGGTCAAAAATGACAGGGTATGGGTTTGTAAGGTCCTCCATGCTGTTTTAATGCATTTTCCATCAATGAGGAATGGGCTCCCATGTTTTTTACGTTTTCTCTCTCCTGGGCTCGACCCATGCACTGTAAAAGCCAGATTTGGCTCATTTCTTCATGGTTGAACACTTTTTGGCATTGCAAACTTCTTCTTTCACCTCCAGCAAGTGATAGTTGTAAGAATCAGACCTTTTTCATAGTTTGTAACAGGTTTATACCTCTTTGATGGTGGAATGCAAGAGATTTTTACATGGAATTGACAGTGCAAACTCTGTGAATGCTTTTAGTCCTCTGTTTGTATTGTTTTACTTCATTTTAAGACCTCTAATTACATCTATTAGCTTGTGTATGTTTTCCCTTGTTGCATTTCATGAATTTGTGTCTATTTACATGGCAAAAATGTTTCACCACTCCTTTTGGTGCATCACCATCTTTAGTTTAGTTTCATTTTTACATTTTTATCCCTATCTCCTTGCAATCTAGGGTAGAATTAGGATTAGAACCTCTGTAGTTGTGTAAAATATAGATCTAAATCAGAGGAGTTTGAGGAACCAGCCTCTATTCTGGAGATTCCCCTCTTATTTTCACAAGTCCCACACTTGGAGAGAGGTTTCCATGTTGTGCAATCACTGCTTTGGATGCTCTAAACATCATTTAGAACCTTGATTTGCATCCGGGGATCTTTGCTGATTTACAACAACAAGACCATTCTTACAATCCTTTTGGAAGTTTCCCTTCTATTTGCATCTAAAACAGTGGAGGAAACCCTCTCATATTTGACCCTTTGGACCCATTTTCTAGATGGGGAGGATATTACAATATATTCCTGCAGTTTTTTGGACATGTCTATTGAAACACATATCCGAGTGAAATCTGAAAGAGAACCTTCAAGAGAAATAGGGTCGATGCGTATGACTCTACCCAAACTAGTGCATATTTTAGTCAGGATTTTGGGGTTCTAGTATTCACAAGGTAGAGCATATAATCTCACCCATACCTGAAGCTCCTCCATGACCACTTGCTCCAGATCAAAGTTAGCGCACCAAGCATGAATGTGGATGCCAGAGTCAATGAATAAACAATCTTTTCTAGCTAGAGTATCATCTCTTTATGCTTCACTTTGAAAATAACCAAGAAGAATCCTTTGGCCAGGAAATGAACTCTCAAACCACTACCCCATTGAATGTCACACCAGCTACGAATCCCATCGGAAGATAGCCGAAAACCCACAAATTTTATGAAGATTTCTCTTGAACCAAGGAATTTGAGCTGCACAGAAATACCATCGGTGTCATCAAGAGTGATTGACACATATTCCTCTAGTATAGAGTCTTGATTGTCATTTATACTCCAGAAGGATCTAACCGAGGTGGTTTCGATGCATGCGCCTAGGGCCCGGGAACTGAGCAGCTCAAGTGGTAGAACTACCCTTACTTTCCTACGACTACCATCGGACGACCTAGGATAAATGATTCATTACTACTACCATTAGAATTTAACTTTTTCTCCGCTCCATTTTTTTCAAGTCCACCTCAAGCTTGCATCATCATTCCATTTAATTGCACACCCTTAAATTGACATATAATAAGCCTTAATGAATGATTACTTAATATTAGTAACAATAAACTTAAGAAGTAAAAAATGAAAAATAATCTAGATAAGTGAGTAAGTGATATGGTGAGAGGACAAGTTTCTAATGACGAATGTGTCATCTTGAAACTGAGCATGTAAGCATGTCTCTTAAACTTTGGCCAAAGTAGTGTAAGTTGTTGATTACACTATCAAATTCACCAGGTTCTAATTAAGGTGTAGTATGCCAAATGGGATTCAATTGACTGAATTCTAGGTAGACACTTAGAAAATATCACTTGATTACCAATGCGGGAAAGGCAACAAATATTATACTTTGTATACACACTCGTAAAGAGTAAACTATAGGGAATCGGTAGATTTAACTAACCCATATAGTTGCACATGGTTTTTTATTTTTATCAAATGGATTGAATTTATATTGATGTTGGATTTAAATGTTGTGTATTTAAATCAGTGAAGGCATGAAGTTAGTGAGGAAGATAAAATTTAAAAATCCCCTTTATTTGTGAAGTGTAATATATAGGTGTTACATCTACAAACCTCAAGTAGATATGTGAAGCCTTTAAGCTTATGAAATATTAATATTGGTTTTATTATGGGTGCTCTCGATCAATTCTCTAAATGAAGAGTGTAGATGCTACGAGCTTGGGTACAAAAGGATGCAGGAGAAAAATTCAACAGAAATTGGCTACAATTTGCATAAAGCTTCCAGGATGGATTTGTAAAGGAATTGGAAAGATTTTATAGCTGAGGGTGAGGCCATGAGAAGTGGATCTTGGGTTGAATTGGCTCCACATGTAATAATTATAATTACCTAAAATAGTAAGATGACCATATATGTGTGGTTGTAAATTTGCAAGGGAAATCATTACCTAAAATATTAAGATGACCATATATGCGTAGTAGATGTGAGGATGAGAGTGTGAGTGTGAAAGTGTGTAGTGTGTAGTGTGTAGTGTGTAGTGTGTAGTGTGTAGTGTGTAGTGTGTAGTGTGTAGTGTGTAGTGTGGGATTATAGTGTGTAGAATGTGTATGATGTGTAGATGTATAAAAAGAAGATGTGAAGGATGCATATTAGATGTATGATGGAAGGTGTAGGCTCTAAAATGTAAGATAATGTGTATGTATAAAAATTTAGGATGTGTGAAGGTGTGTGAGGTGTAGTGTTAATTGTGGAGTGTGTGAGGTTCATGTGTATAGGATGCCCTCCACAAACAAGTGCGAACCGAAGCACAAGAGTATGTCATATGGTAGTGACGATATGAGTGTGTCTCAATATGTATGTGTGAGAGGGTAGGTACGTACTAAAGGAAGTGTAAGTCATATGTTGATGCTAGGGGAGATAAGTGTGATGCCCCCAAGTGTGTATGATATAGAAAACAATCATGTAATGTCATCTAGAAGGTCATCGACATCAGGGTCAAAGGCAAATGGATAAGCATCAGAAACTTGGTAAGAAATAGTGTCGATTTGATCACATAATGAGCCATTGATCCGTAAGTAGCACATACCCATAACATACTCCTCATTAGTGAAGGGTGGTAATGGACATCCATGTACATACCAAGGAGTGATATTTTACATATAGCCAAGAAAGGAACTGTTGTAGATGAATACATGACCAAAGGGTATGGGAAATGATATATCAGTATGATCAGGATCTAATGTTACGTAGTCATTTTTACACCCACAAAATAACAATGGAACCCCATGCACATCGTCCTATCACCCAACAGTATTTGGGTGCTCACCCGAGGCACGCGCAGCTCGAGTCTCTCTTTTATGTGATTTGAGTGGGGGAACATCATCTATGATCCAAACTTTAAAGAAAGTGAGTCAGAATGAGACATGCAAACATCATAGAGCTTAGAATGGATCTAGACCATTGCATTCATTACAGAAAGAGATACTTTAACAAACTTAACGAACTGAAACAAAACATAAAGGAAAATACATAGGGATTCATATTCATCTTATAAACATATGTGAAATAGAACTATGAAGATATAAGGATGGACCGGAATCATTAATGATCATATTCAAATAATGTGGTAACCTCATTACATCCATTAGATTCATTACATAACATTGCAGTATGGTAGACCAAAGTCATTTATCATAGTTGGATCTACATTCCTTAGGTCCCAAGAAGAATTTTTATAACCCCAAGCCCCTGATACATCCATCTCCTATATTTTATCTACCCAACCCAACAGAATCCTTGTAGCCATTTTTTCAAAGCTCCACTCTTTTTAATCTATATTCTTAACCAACTCTATCAACACTCACACACACCTTTTCCTTCTGCGGGCGCTTGTATTTATAGGCACCCTAAAGTACCAACTCATCCTTCTCGTGGCCTCAGATCTGGTGCCAAGTGTCTGAATGTGGTCCTCTATGGGCGCATGCTCCTCTAGGCCTAAGATCTCCACTCTTTTCCATGATGGCATTCTAGAAGCCTCCATCATAGGGCATATTCCTTCCTAGGCTAGCCTTCCACCAGGCTGGCACCTTATCCACTCTGCATGCAGTCGGGTCACACTTTTCTCATTTTTTTGCCCAAAACATAAAATATATCCCGAGACCTTTTTCTTTCGAGCACGTAACATGGGTTCTTCTAAAACCCTCCTAGAACCTTTCCTTATGCACCTTCTCCTTGCGTGCCCACTCTTCAACTTAGGCCTTGCGCCCATGCACCTTTGTGTACTTAGTCAATATTTTAGGGGCCCAACATCACCCCACACTTTACCTATTCTGAACACTTCTTTAAAGAAAGAATTACAATAGGCTTAACACCTTGGAAAAAGAATAAGGGAATGAAGAATTGGGGAAAAAATGAAGAATGGGGAGTGTTGTCATTATTGCAACAAGATAGGAAAATTTCTTTGCAAGTTATCCTCCAACTTGTTCCAGGCATCAACTTCATTTTACGCTCTCTGGTAGAGGTCACCGACTAGGGTGCTTACTTCCTCAAAACCCATTCCATTTCCTCAAGTGTTCAATTATTTAACCATTTATTCCAATTCAAAGCCCACGTCCTCAAGTGCATCCATTCTTCTTGTAATCTATGGGTCCAACTCCTTCAGCCAGTTTTTAATTGAACCTCGTAAGGTTTCAATAGCTTCTAAATTTTCTCAACCTTAGCCACGATCCTTTCCCACTCTATTCTATGCCCTTTGTTATTCTCTTGGAATTCCTTTAGCTCTACCTTGTGAGTGGTGACCAGAATACTTTCCATGTTATCCTTTTATTCGTAATTTTCATATGTGGCCTCGTGCAATATGGGTAGCAATTTTCACATCAGCAAGCACCTTCTTTGTACTCGCAATGATTGATACAACATTTAATTTGTCCTCCTTCTCCAGGTGTGTCTCTATTTCTTTTTTGCAGATTCTAAGGCTAGAGGTTACCTCTCCATGGTGAGGATACGCATTAAGTCTTCAAGGCACTCAAAGGAAGATCCATACTTTTTTGCGGGTTGTGTCAGGTCTAGATGCTTCAAAACAATGGCATCTGTGAAGGATTCTACCTTCTTATATACCTCACACACCCTTTCCTTTTCTTCCCTAAGTTCACACTTTAGTTGTGTGCTGATTAGTTCCTCTTGCTTCAAAATCTTGGTGCTCTCTTCTAGCTCTCCTTCCCTCTTTTCTAGCTCTACCTCTAGAAATTTTACCCTATCATTCCTTTTGAATAACCTAGTTTCCATCTCAATCGAGACTTTATTTAAATCATTACAAACTTGTTCATCTGAAAGCTCCTAAGTACTCACCAATGGGTTATCCCCTTTTGACTCAATATGCTTCATTAGTGCTCCTTGGCTTACCTCAAACTCTGGCTCATCAATGTGGGACTCAATTTCCCATGAAAGCATTTTCCTTATCTAAGGGTATGCACCTTCTTCATCAAATGACTTCATTACCAAGAGTTGATCTATTAGGACTATGCTTTGGAAGCGTACACACAATACCTTGTTGTGATCATCAATGTAGTCCATTCTTGGTCTTTTTATCTCCATGCACCTTCCTCCTATGTGTGTTCCCTTAGGAATAGTTACCAATAGACTGGGTCCTCACGCTCTTTCATTATCTTTCCCTATGCTTTCTTCCTTATCTTCATTCATCACTATATTAGTGTTGTGCTCCAACTCTTGTTCTACCAAGGCTTCAATGATTTTCATTGCTTCTCTTTCTATTTCCTTGTTTACTTCATCATTAGTGAGGCTTGGAGTCTTCTAACCCTTTGTGCTAACCTATTCACTTCCTCCCATGTCCTGATCACCCTCCTCTTTCGGATTCCCTTCCTTCGCACAAAGTGATAGTCATTCTTCCCATGTGCGCCTTCTTCTTCTAAATCGTGCACACTAAAAAAAAGTGGTTCTTGGTCCCCTTCAGGATCATCTTATTCATCGTCATCCCTCTCACCCCTGTATTTCTCCAAGCTCTATGTTTCCTCTGAGTCAGCTTCCTCCATCACTTTCTACTTCTTCCTAACAAGGAATTCCAGTATAGGAGACTCTACTTTCTCTTCCTCCCCCTCTAGTGATTTCTCCTCTTTGATAAGTTTTCCTTACTTTGATGCCCTCTCTCTGACTAGTGACCTCTTCTGGCATGTGTAAGTACTTTTTCTAGTGCTTATTCCTGGGGCACCCACCACTTGAGTATCTTGGACACTAGGTGCCTTTTTCTTTATCTCTTTTGTCTCCTTTTTCTTGGGTGTGGTCTTCTTCCTACCTGTTGGGTCCTCAAGTATAGCTATCTCATTCTCAAGATAAGTTCCCTTCTCAAACTTATGCCTTATTTGAAGGTATACATGTGTTGTGGACCCCTGATAGGCGAGTCATGGGTTTTATCATCTGAAATTTCTTGTGACATGTATTTTCCACATACACACACACACACTTGTTGGGGTAGACCAATGTCCTGCGCATCTCCCTGTGGTCTCGATCCATACTTCCAAGGTCAAACTTTAGCTTCTTGGATTCCTTGAATCTATTTACCCCCACCTGGAAGTACTGAGCGGTGAAAGAAAATGGAAGTTTACACCATGGGATCATGTTTTCATCAACCAACCTAAATCTACCAATGTAGAAGTGTTGGTATATTGTGAATTCAACTTCTCCTTCTGTGAGCTTTGGTAGTTGTTCTGGGATCCTCCACTCTACCCTAAATGCATTCCTCAAGTGCATATACCATTTCTCAAGACACGCCTTATGAATGGTCATCATGTTATTGCAAGTATATTTTTCAAATCTTTTTGTGGGTGAGGGGTCTTCCTCTGGGTACTCCCACATGAACTTATCTCGCATTTGGCACTCCAATCTCTAAAAATACAATAGTTAAGAGAAAATTACTAAAAATTATCTTGTCACCCTCATATGCACTACTAATGATCTCATTTGTGATGTATGCAGACAAGTTGTATAATTTTCCCCCGATATTCTTCTACAAACATTGAGCCATGATTTGTTTAGTCGCATCCATCTCTCTTGGTCGTTAAGTTTTGTTACCAGGAGCATGGCCATTCTCATCACTAGGTCTTGGATATCTACAATATCAAAGTACCTTGACCCCTTCTTGTATGCATATGTGGTGACGGTTTCTTTGATGGCTTCTTTGTTGCATAGGTTATCCTTAATATCTTCTCCCTCATAGATGAGACGTGTGAATTTTGAAATCAGTTGAGGAGTTATGTGCATCTTTCGCCCAATGAAGTGAAAGTGATCTTCATGTACACACAACATCAGCCACTAATAGAGGTGCTTAGGCTTCCCAAAGTAGGGAAACTCATAGAGTTGCAACAATCCTACCTTCTCCAACTTCACTTTTACTTCATCGCTATAAATGGGTAACCCTTGGTGTCCTCTTGTTCATCGGGCACACTAACTCTAGCGCCATCTCTTTTTCAATCACATTTTTATGATGGTTATAATCACTTACTGTCATGTTTCTTAAATGGGACTCCCACTCCTTTCCAAGAAAAACCCCATCTAGGTACTGCATTTCTACATACCATTCTTCATTTGTACTTGTGGTGGTTTCTTGTAGTTTTCCCTTGCCCTTTTTAGGTGTTACATCTGGTATCTTGGGTGCCATTATGTAGGTTATCTTTTCACTTCAACTTCTCTTTCTCTACTTCTCTACCCTTTCCAAGTTTAGATCTTGAACTTGTGAAGAAACTCCTTTCCAACCCGTGCCCTAGCTATCAAACCCTCGCTGGAATATCCCCTTCACAAGATGGTGCTTCTCCATAACTCTCTCTACACCCGTGAACTATTCCCCCTGGTTTGCAGATCCAAACTAGTCACTCACGATTAAATTTCTCCAATTTTTCTTCACACGGATCAACTTTGGAAACCCTAGTTTGCAAAATCTCTTCCTTCTTGTATTCATAAAGTAAAATAATGAAGTGTCCAACCTTCTATTTATATTTTTTCCCACTTTTTAACATTAAATGCTACCTTACCTACCACCATACTTCAACACTTAATGCGGATTTGTCAACAAAACCTGACTTTAGCACTTTAACTCACGTGCCCAATCCTACGCGGACAATCCCCCAACCTTTTGGCATGCAACCAATACATCTTGACAAGAGACTCTTGTGTGCACATCACCAGCACCGAAGGTACTTCCGTCATGATTTTTTCTCTCACCTACCTTGTGTTTCTTTTGTACTTCTTCCTCTTTTGTACATGGATCCATAATGTAGCCTTACCCTGACACCAACCATCCTTTTTCACCTTTCCTCTCATGCACTTCCTTTCCCAATGCCATCCAACCGGTCTTTCCAACACAATCCTTCTTGGTGCATCACACTTTGTAATTTCTTCCACCTTACTCCACCCCACAATAAAATGATGTGCGGTCCTCTGTGCATTCATAACCTTCAAAAAGTAATGAGATTATCGGCACCCAAGGCACAACATGAAACAAAAACAAGAAAGGGAAACACAAATAAAAGAAAAACGCATTAAAGGAAATCCTAAACTAACTGGCAATATTGCCTTATTACAAACACCAAGAAGACTTATTTATAGTAGGGCTTCAACCTACTCCCATTGAAATGTCTTGGAAATCTCATCCCATCCAAAGCACTTGTAACTAGCACACGCTTGAATCAAGGATGTACGAGATGATGTAGGGACCCAACCAATGGACTTTTAACTTCCCAGGATGGTGCAGAAACTTGGAATCATATAGTAGCACCATCTACCCAACCTCAAACTTTTTGTTCTTAATGTGACAATCATGCCATGCCTTTTATTTTACTTTTTTAGTTGTTTAGCTCCACTGGCGAGTGATCGTCTTTCATCTAATTACATTAACTTTTCAATTCTTTCTTCCAACACTTTTTCATCATCTAATCCTCTTGCGCATGCTATACGCAAAGAAGGTAACATGAATTCAATTGGTAGGACAACCTCCATGCAAAATAACAATTGAAATGGTGTGGCCTTATTCAACCTCTTGTAGGTTGTCCTATATGCCCAAAGAATGGCTGATACTTTGTCATCCCAATCCTGTCTACCAACATCATAGATATTAGTCAACATGTGACTAAGTATTTTGTTAAACGCCTCAGCAGTTCCATTTTCTTGAGGGTGATAGGGAGTATTTTTGTGATGGGCCACCATGAATTTTGATAACAAAATCCTAACCATTTCATTAAGGAAGTGCGTACCTCTATCACTTGTTAAACTTAATGGGCATCCATACATGTTGATTATGTTTTCCCATAAAAATATAGCAGCTGTAGCCATTGTACAATCCTTTGTAGGTGCTACCTCTGCCCACCTTGTCAAATAATCAGTGTAAGTGAGGATATACTCGTGAACCAGTCCTTCACGTCTCTAACGAGATTGGTCGAACAAAGTTGAAATCCCATTTCTCAAATGGTTCCATGCTAGCTATTGGTCACAAGGGAATTTCATACCTTTTTCTAGGTTTTCCAAGGTGTTGGCAATGGTCACAGGCCTTGCAAAACTCAATGCAATCTTGATAGATGGTCTCCCGCCAGAGCCCTGTGAGTATAATCTTCCACACAATTACATTTCCAGCATAGTGTCATCCTGCAGTCCCACCATGCACCTCTTCCATAATTGTAATGCACTCATGTTCTAGCATACATCAGTGTAGAATCTCATCATGACCCATTTTGTACAAATCTCCACTAATTAGCATGTAGGGCATAGCGCGTATGGCCAAATTCTTCTCCAAGACCTTCATTCCGACTGGCGCCACACCCATTTTGAGAAACAATGTAATATCTTCTAAGTCTGAGGGCACATGCCACAACCTAAATAGTTGTGCATCTAGCATGGTATCCTTAATGCTTTGCACATCCTCCCTGAATCGATTCTAGACAAATGATCAAGTCTGGAATTACTTTTACCTAGTTTGACAACCACCATGAACTTGACTTATTGAAACAATAGTAACCACTAACATATGTGCCCTTGTAGAATGGTCTTGTTCACCAAGTATTTCAATGCCATATGGTTAGTGTAAAATATAAAAGGGGTTGCCAAAAAATACTGTCTAAATTTATGAAGCGCGTAGATTATTGATAATGCCTTGCACTTAGTTATAGTATAATTCTTCTCCGCTGGCATCAACTTCCTAATTGCAAAGCACAAAGGATGATCAGCAATCCCCTCACTAGGTTGTGCAAGTACTACTCCAATGGTAGTTCTTGAGGCATCCACATGAACATGGAAAGGCTTATCCCAAGAAGGGAAATGTAGGATGGGCGCATAGTGATAAGCCTATCCTTCAAAGTTTTAAATTCCTTCTCGTGTGCCTCTCCCCAATGAAAGGCACTTGTATGTCTAAATAACTCTTTTAAAGGTGTGAAGATCTTGGCATATCCTTTGATGAACTTCTGTAGTACCCTATATGCCCAAGAAATCCATGCCTTTGCGCTTTGACTAGTAGGCTCCCTCAATCCTAAAATTACTATAATTTTAGCGGGATCTACTAGTAATCCTTCCTTATATATGATGTGTCCTAACAATGTCCCAAACGGGGTAGCAAAGACACATTTCCTAATATTGAGCGATATCCTCAACTACCAAAACCTTTCAAGCATTAACCTTAAGTTGTCACAATGGTCCTTCACTAACCCATATATTGTCAATCATCTAGGTAGACTTGAAGAAATTTATGGATGAAGTCCTGGAAATCTTGTACCACAATGCATGAGAATATAGCATGTGCATTCTTCAACACAAATGGATTAACTGTATTCCCACTCGGTGGCAAAAGTTGTCTTCCTCTATTCCTCCTTCGCGATTGTTTCTGGTGATAGCTTGAAAATCCATCTGTGAAAGAGTAGACCTCACATCCTACCACTCCCTCTAAAATTTATTTAGTAAATGGGGTTGGGAAAGGATCAATGATACACACTACATTCAGGTCTCTGTAATCAATACGGATCCTTATCCTTCCATCCTTTTTTATGCTAATTACCATTGGACTTATCCATTCTGACTCTTCAACAAATTTGATGATACCTAACGTTATCATATTTTCAATTTCTTCCTTGACCTTCACGCACAGGTTAGGATTCATTCGGTGTGGCCTCTTTTGGACAAGGTGCCCACCCTCCGTAACTTAATTCTCATTTCCCCCAAGGAATGGTGAACACATCTTAGTTCATGATATCTGCATGGGAATAAATCCTCAAACTCTCATAAAATATCAATGATTTTAGAGACTTCTTTCTCCGACCAATAGTCTTTAATGATAGCCTCTTTAGGCTCCTCTCTTAAGCTGATGTTAACCTTCTTTTTCCTTAAAGTTTCATGATAGGTGCGTGCCCATTCATCAGAACTGTCTAACACCTCGCGCGTCCCCACATAATGGTCAACATCTAAGTTTTCCACTTCTTCTCCATCAATAACGTACACCATCTTTCCTTTTTATTTTTCCAAACATGTGGGCTCAAGATAGATCTCTTATAATTCTTCTTCCTCATAGTGCACTTCCATTCCGGGTTCATCTAGCAACTCCAGTAGCCTATCTTCTACCATGGCACTATCCTCAATGGTAAGGCACTTGACAACTTGTAACGCCTTATCCACCAAGGGTTTTGTACTTTGATACTTGAATGCTTGAATGAGATCAGCCGCTAACTCTTGCCAATTCCATGTCTGGCAGCATGTATCAGAATGAATGTACCATGTGTGCGCACAACCTTGTAGGGTGGAATACAACTTGTGAACCCATAATGAAGGTGGCAATGCTTCTATGCTTCCCATCCAAGTTGTCTCACATGCTTGGATATGGAGGAAGCTATATCTTTACCATGGTAGTATTTTATAGCCATGGGCATGTTGCTCCTACAAAACCTTACAGAGAGGGAAATTCTCACCTCATCCCGATGTGTCACCCACCATCACATAGTAGTTTTGAGTAGAACATAACTTAACATCCCTCTTTATACATTCTCCTTCTTCCACTGAACTTCCATCTCCTACAAAAAGACCTTAGGGAAGGCTCCTCCTGAGTACTTAGGTAGCTCCTTTCCCCTAGGTGATGAACTATATATGCCTTTGTCACCTTTGTCATTGACCCTCTCAAATGCCATCCAATTAACTCATAGGTCCCATGCACCCAATTATTGCATGTTATATTAGTGGTGTCACTTAAGGACTAAGCATCCTTAAACTGGATAACTCCTTCTATGGGATGGATTACCTTTGGATCCTTGATTGAGCGCACATATATTCTATCCAAGACCTCTTCTCCCAAAGGTTTAGTATAGGGTGTTGATTTTCCATCAGCCAAGGGTATGATGACCCATTCCTCCTCATTTTCAAAGCTTATGTATCCCTTGTTGAACCGAAGATCTGCATTGTTCTTATAGCACCATGGGTGCCCAAGTAATGCTAGGAAATTGTCTGCCTTGGCAAGCACCAAGACTTCAAAGTCCCCAGTAAACTTAGCCCCTTGAATGGTGATAGCTGCATCCTTTAAGACACTCGATGGGCATTGCCTTTGTTTTTTTTTCCATATACATCACATTTGAAGATGGTTGTAATGCAAGTCTTCCCATCTGATGTCATGCATCCAAGGTGATAACATTGACCTCCGCGCCTATGTCAATGAGGATATTACTAAAGATCCATCCATCCAAGACCACATTTAACATGATCTCCCTATCATAGTCAAGGATGTGAGGGGTAAGGATTTCATGCAAGAACTACCTCTCGCACTCTTCTCGGCACGTGTTACCTTTTCGCTCAACCATGATTCTAGGAAGGGAATAATATTCTCTTTCCTTAGTATTCTACATACTTCCTTGACCTCATCGAGGTCAAATTTTGGCATCTCGGCCTTCCTTCTTTACTCCTCCCTCTGGACTACTCATTTAGACACTAGATTTCTCCTTGTAAACTTTGAATAATGTCCATAGTTTCTTGATATAACTCCTTTTGATGTGTAGGGTCTAGGTACTTCCCATATACCACTTCTTCCCTTGAAACTAGGTTCTTCTGCCTTGGTATTTCATTTTCACGGATGACCTCTACTCTTGTTGTTACCATAACAAGTTCTAAGCCTACATCACGGGTCACCCATGGCATCCATTGTGTGTCATACTTCTTAATTCTTACCATTGTAGTGCTTGTGTATTTTCGGTGCTACTGATTCATATCCTCAAACAACTCAGGGCACTCCTCATACTTGTGCTTCTTCTCGCACCATGAGCACTGTAACAAATCTGGGCACTCGCGCTTGTAGTGGTTTGTAGACCCACAATTAAAACAAGTTCCACATGGGAACTCACTTCTTCCTCCTCCGTGGTTACCATGACCATGGAATCCTCTGCGAAATCCCCTTCCGTGCACACCTCCATCTGCGCACTCCTCATAATGGCGGTCATCATTCTTAGAACTACTGGTAATGCTAGTATGGCGTACACCATGATCAATGGCCTCATGGATCTAGTTAATAACCTGATAATCCTTGGTATCATGGGTTGTAGAGGTATAGATCTTACAGTAGTAAGACACATTCTTCTTAATTGCATATTGTAACAAGGGACATCTACTTGCATCATGGTCCCCATGACAAATCTCTGATCTCTTCACCGCTACGATGACGTCTTATCTTCCAGGGCAGCTATCCTTGGCATGCCCCTCTACCTCAAAATCTATACATCATATACCACTACAAGTCTCATGAGCTGAGTTCACATATAACTTTTCTAGCTGCTTAGCCATAGCAATGATTTGAGCTTCCAAAAATGGGCTAACACTAGTGTCAATGCTCCTAATAGCTTTAGCACACAGGGCAGCTTCCAACACCTCACGCGGGTTTATGAAATTCCTATGAGATAAATCCCTTCTAAATGGGGTTATCAACCCTCCAAAAAACCATTGAGCATGATTTGAAGGGTGAATGTCAGATGAAAATTTTACAGGAGAGTCTTAAACCATGTGTTAGAATCTCGCACACTCTCCACCATTCCCTGTTGAATTTCATTAAGGGCGTTGATGCTCTTATGTTCAAACTCATGGATGTGGAATAACACTAGGAAGGCATTTTTCAATGTGGTGTAATCTACCACCGTCTAATGGGGATCATACTTCCTATACAAGTGATGTGTGTTCCCTTACAACATCATTGCAAACCGATCTGGTTCCATTCCAGGGTTGTGATCCCCTTTTCGCACCATAGCAACTCACACTTGTGAATGTGCTCTCTGACATCTTCAATACTCCTATAGTCTAGAAATTGTAAAGAAATCTCAAAGAATACTTGAGGAGGTGGCTGGGACCATTGTCCTCTGGATCCAATTCCTCTGGTGTTTCCTCCTCTACCAGATCTACTAGATCCACCAGGTCTTGTGCCTCCACATCCACTAGTAGCCAGTAATGGGTCTAAAGAGTTCATACCTAGGGTCCCCAACGTCCCACTAAATTATGTGCTAACCTTATATGAGATTGTTCACTTTGCGGATGTGTGTCTGCGCCACTCCCGACACGTAACCTAAGCCTTGTATATTTTCTCCTTGTCTAAAAATTCCTCCGAATACTAAAATAATATGTATAGCCATAGAAGTGGGAAATGAAAAATTGTATCTCTTAGGCACAGATATGTCACTTCCACTGATACCAACTAGGTCAGTGATACTCCTTCCTTGATTTGGAAAACCAAGTGCCAGGGTTTGGTCACTAGGTGGGTTTAGATACACGCCAACAAATCTTCTATCTCCGCACAATGAAATCTCATCAGAAGTTGAAGGGGTCTCTCTTACGCACTTGCTAAGATGGGGTAGCACAGACTGCTCAGGTTCCACGTCCTCTGCGTGAACCTCAAATCCTTCCCACAATGTCTACCTCCATATATCCATCACACTTGTAACCTCGCATTGTCTAGCAATCTCCCTTTCACGTGCTTCACTATACTTGAGCTATCTCTCCTCCATTTTCTTTTCTCTATCACAATGTATACCATCTTCCTCCACCTTAGCTTCCTCACCTAATGCTCAGGAAGGTTTTATCCAGCCATTAGAAATGCCTCTAAACCCATGGTCATGATCAAGATCTTCATTGCCAAAGGGATAACACGTAGAAATGATCCTCTGGGCTCCCATAAAAACTTGAACTCAGCAACCTCTAGACAAGAATACGTGGAAATAGCATACTCCAAAGTGTAGCTAGCTAGTACTCCTTTCCACCAATGATCCACAACATGAGTCCACGTCAAATCTGCATCTTGTAACCTCTGGAATTCTTGGGTCCACACACATGATCTATAATACTAGCTTGATCTAGATGCATATGTTGAGATCCATTCATACAATTCTACTAGGAAGCAACAGAAAAATATTTCATACAAATCATGGTAGAGGTTCTCTTCTACCCATCTACAAGCATCAAACTCAGGCCTAGTGTTGAATCTCTGAGAAAACTCATCCTCTGTGCTCTTAAACCATGATTCAACACTTTCCATAGTTAAATGATCTTTCATCACTCATTGCATAGATCATGAGGTATGTTATTTCCCACTACAACTTTGAAAAGAGGTCCCAGCAATGGAACCAAGATGTAGTCATTTTTACACCCACCAAAGAACAAGGGAACCCCATGCGTGCTGGCCTATCACCCAACAAGTGTTGGGTACTCACCCGAGGCATGTGTGGGTGTCGAGTCTCTCTTTTATGTGAGTTGAGTGGGGAAACATCATCTATGATCCAAAATTTAAAGAAAGTGAGTGGGAATGAGACATGCAAACATCATAGAGCTCAGAATGGATCTAGACCATTGCAGTCATTACAGATAGAGATACTTTAACAGACTTAAAGAACTGAATCAAAACAGAAAGGAAAATGCATAGGGATTCATATTCATCTTATAAACATACATGAAACAGAACTATGAAGATATAAGGATGGACTAGAATCATTAATGATCATATTCAAATAAGTTGGTAACCTCATTACATCCATTAGATTCATTACATAACATCGCAGTATGGCAGACCAAGTCATACATCATAGCTGGATCTATATTCCTTAGGTCCCAAGAAGAATTTTTATAACCCCAATTCCCTTATACATCCATCTTCTATAGTTTATCTACCCAACCCAATAGAATCCTTACAGCCATTTCTACGGAGCTCCACTATCTTTTAATCTATATTCTTAACCAACTATATCAACACCCACACACACCTTTTCCTTCTATGGGCACTTGTATTTATAGGCACCCTAAAGTACCAACTCATCCTTCGTGGCCTCAGATCCAACACTAAGTGTCTGAATGTGGTCCTCCATGGGCGCATGCTCCTCCAGGCCTGAGCTCTCTACTCTTTTCCATAATGGCCTTCTAGAAGCCTCTATCACAGGATATATTCCTTCTTAGGCTAGTCTACCGCAAGCTGGCACCTTATCCACTCCACATGCGCATCCAGAGTTCACACTTTTCTTATGTTTTTCCCAAAACGTTAAATACGGCTAAGTCTTGATACCTTGTTTTGTCGGCGTATGGCACGTGTTCTTCTAAAACCCTCCTAGAACCTTTCCTTGTGTACCTTCTCCTTACGTGCCAACTCTTCAATTTAGGCCTTTCTCATCCATGCACCTTTGTGTACTTAGTCAATATTTTAGGGGCCCAACATGTTCCCCAATGTAATCAAACCAATATTTCCCTAATTTAAGTGGAAAAGAGCAAGGATTGCATGCAACAAAAAATTGTGAGATGAAAACCATAAATGACAGTAATGTGAATGAATCCATGATAAAGGTGAGAAGAATGCGGTAAAGGATAGAGATCCTCGAAATCAAATCCTATCCGATCCAAGCCATCATGTGTACATATTGTGTCATCACAAGTAGGATCAAATGGAATATGCTCCCAATAAGAATCATTCATGAAAAATGTACATGTGAAAGGAGGTCATACTAATGAAGGTGGTACATGAGAAGGTGGAATAGCTAGTGTGACGTCTATTGTATGGACACGCCAGCGATAAAAATCATAGCGAGTGGTAGAAGTAGGGCGTAGATGTAGTTGGTACGGAATCTATCATGTAAATAACACCTTTAAGTGGTGGTAAATGTGGTAGCTCATCTATAGGTTGTGGGTCATCAGTAGTGTCAGCTCTTAGAATAGGAAGTGTAGTATTTGAATCATGGTCACAATATTTGTATGGGTGACGGTCACAAATAATAGTATACTCAACACCCTCATGTATAAATTTGACACAATGATGGATTGTAGAGGCAAAATCTTGCATGGCATGGAGACATGGCCTACCAAGTAAATAGTTATATGAAACAAGAAATTCAATGAAAAAGAATACTATGTTGAGAGATGTTTTCCCACAATGATAGGTAAAATAATGTGACCTACGCATGGACAAATAGAGTCGTCATATGCACGAATAGAGAGACATGATGGAATAACATTAGTAGTAAAAAGAACAAGAATTTTGAGGAAGTACATACGACAAAGATTAATTCCATATCCATTGTCAATTAGAGAGGGACATTTTTCTAGTCTCGAATGATGACCCTCTCTCTATATGGAAAATATTATCTCCTATAGGAGGATGGGGCCATCTCTCTCTATATCCCCACCCATAATATATAGATAGGGTCCAACCTATAGAGTCTAGTCGGTGCCTATATCCCTATATGGTCATTGCCAACTCGCCACCCCACCCCCTAATTTCCCAACCCCGTCTCTAGTATTAAGAGATAGCCTTGATTCCCATATTATAAATGTGAATCATGATATGCAAGGGTGGATCATTGTAAAAAATAGAAATATCAACATGAGGATTAGATGGGAAAGCTATATGTTGAGAAAATGCATCAACAAAAGAGTTATATATGGAATCTAGATGCATATCGGTAGGAATGCAAGTAGTAGTAAGGATATGTTGTACTTTATGTCTTAAGTCAGGATTAGAAAGCAAGAAATCATTAATTGAGATACTCATGATAAAAGATATTCTAGAATGATAAGCAAAGAATGAGGATCCTAATAGCATGAAGATCGAGTTCGGGCTCACCAAATGATTAAAATAAAATGTAGAATAATAGCCTAATCTAATGTAATTTTGCAGTAAATAAAAGAGCAATGCAATACTGAAATAATACCCAAGCAACTAAGTAATGAAAATATGAAACCCTAATATGCAAAGAGGGTTAGAAGAGCCTTAGTTGATTCACAGAGGTTGTTAGACTATGTCGTAGTGGAGACTGGCCGAAGCAGAAATGGAGGATTGTCACAAAGAAGCCCTAAAACTTGCATATCTGGAATATTTGATTAGACTGGGGCACTTGAAGAAGGATAGGGGTGTCATGGGTGGCCTAGTTTGGATTCTTGGTGCCTAGGTCTACGTGGATGCTAGAAAAACCTCCTTTGTGATTAAAATTAAATGGAAATATAGTATTCTAATCTAATTCAAGTTTGCATTAAATAAATAAGTAATGAAATAATTGAAATACACCCAAGGAAACTAAGCTATGAAAATATGAAACCCTAATGCGTAAAGATATTTGGAAGATCCTTAGCTGATTCGAAGATGTCACGAGACTATGTCATAGTGGAGACCATCTGAAAAGGAGGAAGAAACTGTCATTCAGAGCTTAATAAAATACAGTCCAAGTTGTTTAGTTAGACTTGGGCACCTGTAAAAGGGATAGGGGCACTTAGGGAACCTTGATCTTAGATCTGGGTGCCCTAATCTACGAAATGACTAGAGAACCTCCTTTGAGATGTTGTTGAATTTTCACATGTGTTCACTTCCTATCATGTGAATGTCATTGTTTGATCACCGAAGCAATGATAAACCTGTAATAGAAGAATAACCTACAAAACCCCAAACAAAGAATCAAAACCATAAAAAATAAAGATGCATATGAAGGGGTCAAACTATCCTCAGCCACCATAATGGTGGACTTATCAATGAGCACTGCACTACATCTTAAACCCAATGTAGTTCTAGGTGTGTGTGTGTGCGCAGAATTATGCCCTAGGTTGCTCTTGTGCAAGTCACACTTTGTGAGTAGCGAGCAAGTAACTAGATGTAGAATGTAAATAATGTGTGCATGGAAACAATAGAATCCCCTCCTATAAAGTGTGATGCATATGAACTATCCTTATGTCCCTTGTGATGGAGCTAGATGGATGAAAATGGAGCTATAGATGTCTTTGATGGATGCAACCTTAGGTGGAGATAGTAGATGCTTAGTTCTTGGTCCCTTATTATAATCACATAACTTTATATTTATATGGTTCCCTCGGTTGAATTTTGTTATTAACCTTGAAAATTCTTATGACTAAAAAGATAAGATGCTCAAATAGATAGAAAGGACCCAAAAAGTGAGAGTAAAGTGTAAAGAGGATAGGGGTGCCCATAGGGGACAAGGGTGCTCAAGACTCGGCATCCTAGTTGGGTGCACTAGTCCGTAAAAGGTAAAAGCGTAGTATGAAAAGATAGATTGGGCCAATAAAGGAACAAAACCGAAAGTATAAACAAAATATGGCCAAAGACATGGGTTAATTATTAATTTTCATACTTAGGAACCATATAAATAGTAGTATGTAATCAAGACTAGATAATTACCCAAAGTGCATGATTTTGTGTCTACACTCCGAGGTGTTGTAAGAGGTTTGCACTTTTTCACCTTTTTTCACGTGTATGTTGTTGAATTTTTCCAAATGTCTCTATAAATCTAGAATTGATGAATCACCTAAAAAACCCCAAACAAAGTATCAAAACCTAAAAAAAGAAATATGTAAATGAAGGGTTCAGACAATCCTCACTACCAAAATGATGGTGATCACCGATCTTTGCACTACATCTCGGACCCAATGTATTTTTGTGTGCTTTTGTATGGAATTATGCCCCAGGCTGCTCTTGTGCCAATCACACTTTGTGAGTTGTGAGAAATTAACTAGATGTAGAATGTAAATAAGGTGTATATGGAAACAATAGACTCCCCTCCTATGAAGTGTGATGTAGATGAACTAGCCTTTCCCCCTTATGATGGAGTACATTGTATATATCTTTCCTCCGGTAGATATAGATAAGAAGAAGAGTATAGAAATCAAAGAAGCTCAAAGCCCTTGGCGCACTGAGAATGGGCGCACGACACGGAGTGTTGACAGAGGAAATGGTGTGCCCTTGGTGCACAGAATGGGTGCATGACACGGAGTGTCAACGGAGAAATGGTGCGCCCTTGGCTCACAGTGGTGCACAAAGCACGGAATGTCGATAGGGAAAATGGTGCGCCCAAGGCACACAGAAGTGGCGCACAAAGCACGGAATGTCGATAGGGAAAATGGTGTGCCCTTGGTGCACGAAAGAGGATGTCGACACACACACGGATGCGCCCTTGGCGCACCTTCAGGAGGCGCAGCATTTTGAGCGCTGACAGGAAGCAGACCCTGGCGCAGATATTCAGATGGCCATAACTTTTGACTGGGAGCTCGGATTCATGCAAGGTTGGACTTTTGGAAAGCTTACGAGGTCCTCTATCCAACTACAACTGGATATCTTTAATTGGGTGAGAAAAAATTCTTAAAAATGCAAAATACAGTTCACCACTTTTGGGTTCGCTGGGGTTCTCACCTACCACCATAATGAGATAGTTAAGTGCAATCTAGAGGTGGTTGGGGTAGTTTTGGAATTCCTCTCTCTTTTCTCTCTCATTCTTCCTATAAATTGTAAGGAGGGGCTTCTTTCTAAAGGTTGGACATTTCTTTTTTGCCCCTCCCTTCTTCTCTTTGGCAGGTGAACTTGTGGAGTTAAAACCTCCCATTTGAAACTGTAATGCAACCTTGCCTCTTGGCATTTTGCAGTGTGTTGTATCAATCTTTGGAGCAAATTAATGCATGACTGTGGATGATTCTCAACCCTCTCTGTGTTCATTTACATCCTCCTGATCTTTCACTGTGAACCTGGCTATCTGTGTATGATCTTGCATTGCATTTTAATGGTCTGTGTTTCTTTGGCAAGACATATGTTCTTCATTCCTCGGTGCATCACCTCTGTTAGTTTAGGTTTTATTTTATGCATTTTCTTACCCTGTCTCCTTGGAAAGTTAGATTAGGTTTTTAGTAAACCCTCTACATTTTCTACGTGTGCATCTGAACAGAGGAATAGGAACCGGCCTTCATCCGGAGAGCTTTTCCGTTTTCGCAATGTCCCACACTTGGGAAAAGCTCCATGTTATGCAATCGCACTGAGAGTCTCAACCCATCATGTTGCAGACATTCAGGGGTGCTGCGATTTGACATCAATAGTTTTGGCACGCCCGGTGGGACCAAGAGGTCATTCCATAGATTTGAAGGGATTTTCAAGAAATTGGATTTGAAAAATTACAGAGTTTACTGATTTGAGCTTTTTTCACCTTCCAGATTGAACTTTGAAATCATTTTTCAAGGGCTTAACTTGCTCAAAACAAGTCAAAATTTCACCAGTTGATAGATTGGGGGTAATCTTCAAAAGGATATTCTTAGTTTTTGAGATTTTGACTTTCAAAATTTCATGGTTTTTTGATTTTGGATTTTCATGTTTTGAAGTCCGGCATTTTGGGTTTTCGAGACTTTCATTCCAAATCAAATTTCAAACTCTAAAATATAAAAATACGAGTTCTTTCAAATTTATATTTTTAAATATTGTCAAGTTTGGTGTGTAACTTGGCAGAGTCTAACCTTTTGAGGCTCACTTTCTAACACATCTAGCGACTCCGAAGGGGATAGAATTCAGCGGTGTAGCACCAAAAGTTACCAGGCATATGAGAAGAATTCAAACCAGGTCCAATACTCGAGAAGAGGGGCTATTTGTCCACTTGCAACTTTCACCAGGTAGAGGAAGGAGATAAAGAAGACCAAAAGATCACCATCTCCACCTAACAGGACTTTGTCTACACCTCCACTTGGTAGACCTTTTCTCGCATCAACTAGGGTTCTTAGGCCAATCATAATGGCACATCTACCACCGAATCCCTTTGTCAATTTCATGGGTAGTAGTCCACTTGCCCTAAATGCTCAAAATCAAATTCCAGTTGCAGCACTAAAGAATATACCCTATTTCATAGGAGAAAATCATACTACTCCTATTGATCACATCCAGGATATTGCTAATGCATGTGCAATCCATGAAATAAACGAAATGGATGTTGCGGTCAAGTTGTTGGCTTCATCTTTCAAAGGAAAGGCCTTACAATGGTTTAGGAGCCTTACAGCAGGGTCTATTACGAATTGGGACCAACTTTGTTTAGCTCTTTGTAACCAATTCGGGGAGAGGGCAGACAATTTGTCCTTATTGGAACAATTGACAACAATCAAAAGGGCTCCTAACGAACAAATGATGATTTCAACTTCAGTTCCAACGGACATGGGACAGGATTCCAATAGCCGTTAGACCAACCGCCGAAGGAGCATTCCTTTATTTCTTAAAGGCTATAAATTTAGACATAGCCATGATGATCCAATCAATGGGAGGAACAACGCTGCCAGGGGCCTACGACATAGCTATCAGAGTAGAGAACTATTTGATCCAAGCTGGCAAGCTTGCACCAAGGCCACCAATGCCTCTCTATCCAGATATGGGAAATCCTACAACCAGTCAAGCACCAGAGTTGAATCCCATTCCAACCCCTAGAAATCAAAGCAATAATGAGGCGTTGACTTCTTCAAATACTTCAAAGGAATTGCAGGAGGTCATGAAACAATTACAGAACCTTGGAAATGATCTGGTGACTATCAAGAGACAACAAGCTCAAAGTGCTAGACCGTATCAGCCTCAAGCACAGTACCAAGCTAGGCCCCCATACCAACAAAATAGACCACCACCTCAGGCTGCAAATCAAAACCAAAACCAAGGACAACCTCAAGCTACCAGGCCGTTTCGACCATATGATCCAAATGTAACGATGTCCTCAAGAGCTTTGGTCCCAACACAAAATAACATGGCACAGGAGTACGACTGGTGTTACCCTTGCAATCTACCTCACAATCAGTTAGCATGTTTCAATGGTGCACTAAATCAGGCTTTGATGGTGCAAACCATTAGTGTGCCTCAAGAACCAAGCCAGGAGGAGAATCAACAGCAACAAACGCAACAAGAAGGACCTCCAACAGAAACCACATTGGCAAATTGGCAAATAGAAGACTTCTGTGGAGTTAACCAACAGCCTTTTCAAGGCATGGCTGCCAACACATGGTCAAAGAAGAGAAATATAGGAGAGGGAAAACCATGTAATCCAGTTGTTTCTCAGTCCACTCCTACACAACAAGGGGTCAGTAGACCAAACGCAGCTCCAAATGTGCAAAATCAGCCTAAGGTACCTGTTGTAGCAACACACACACATGCTCAAGCTCCAGAAAAGTTTGCACCAAGTAAGGGACAACAAAAGGACAATTCATCCCCTTTCAGCATCATTGATCAAATGAAGAAGACGAACATGAATATATAAATGTGGGAATATTTATCCATCCCAGGACAAAGAGATCTTCTACAAGCTGCCATGAAGAATTGGTCAACTTCAAACCAGCAGGCCCATATGCAAGAGAAGGTCCTCACGAATGTTGCTCAGCCTGAAGGGAATCATGGAGGACAACAAGGTAAAGTTTTGAAACCCCCTCCATTCTATGTTTCATTAATCATCGAGGATAAATTAGTACACAATTGCATGATTGATTCTGGGGCAAGTAGTTCAGTGATGCCAAAGCAAATAGTGGATCAACTGGGTTTGAAATATGAGCCAGTGCTGAAAGGAGTAGTGCAACTAGATGGAATGGCAGTAGGAACAGTTGGGGTCATCAAAGGGTTAAGCCTAACACTACATTCCTATCCTAATGTTACAGTTCTACAAGATGTGTCTGTGATTGACCTTCCGCCACTCTTTGCATTGTGTCTATCAAGAGACTTCACTGCAAAAATCGGTGGATATTTATCTACAGATTGGTCACACATGATTTTTAGGACAAGGTATGGAGCCAAAGCAACAATCAGGTCAGAACCAATTGCCAATTTCCATATTGAGCCTCATGTACCAAATCCTATCAATGCAAATTGCTCGGCTTTTGATCAGGAGGAGTGTTCAAGTGATCTAGAAATAGGTACTAAGGTCGAGGGAATTCCTGATTTAACTTTGGATGAATGGGAAAACAAGAGTCATGAATTTGACCCATACAAGGAAATTGAAGAATCTGAATTGGGCGTGTATTGTATACATGAAGAAAATTCACCCATTCCCGACATCATTCAGCCTGAACAAAAGGATGAAAACAAAGTTTGGAAATTATTTTTCGATGGTTCGAGAAGCAGACAAGGTGCTGGAGGTGGTGCAATGTTGATTTCACCACAAGACATCAAATATTTTTCAACTTTTCATTTCCAGTTTTCCTGTTCAAACAACACGGCTGAATACGAAGCATTGATTCATGGAATTCATTGGACTAGGAAAAGGGGCATAAAGAACTTGCAGGTGTTCGGGGATAGCGAGCTGATCGTCAATCAAGTTAGGGGACAACATGCTACAAAGAACGACTTGCTGAGGAGCTACAAGAATAGGGTATGGGACCTCATTGAGGATTTCAAAGCTTTCAACATTGTGTCCATACCTAGGAAGAAAAATGAAGCCGCGGATAGGCTCGCAGCAGTTGGAGCAACGTTTGATGTGGTTGACAACATCAAAAGGGAAAAACATAGCCACATATCCATGTGATTGTGAGGCCAGCAGTTCCAGATAATAACACAAGCTGGCAGTGTTTGAGAATGATCAACAGATCGTCAATTTCTTACAAGAAGAGGCTGAATTCTCAACTAGGAATCAAGACAGATTAGAGCAGCAGTATGGGGATCAAGTAGTGCAGTTGTGGACAAACAAGCTTCCTAAGGGTTTAGTAACATTGGAGTCTATCTTCAACCCTAATGACCAGTTCCGTAAGGAAAAGGCTAACATACAGGTCAAGAGAGAAGATTCAGAGCCAATTCCGGTGGGGGAAGGCAAAACACTTAAAATTGGTAAAGTGGCCACTGAGCAGGAGAAATCAGATTTCATACAGCTTTGCCAAGAATTTCCAGATGTCTTCGCTTGGAGCTATGAAGACTTAAGAGGATTCGATCCAAATTTGGCACAACATACCATAGAATTGGATCCAGATGCTAAGCCCATCAGGTAGAAGCAGAGACCAGTCAACCCTCACATTGAACCTCTAATGAAGAAAGAGCTAAATAAGCTAATAGAGGCAAGCATTATATTCCCGATCAAGCACTCAAGCTGGGTTGCAAACTTGGTTCCGGTCAGGAAGAAGAGTGGAGAAATCAGGTTGTGTGGATTTCGAGACCTAAACAGGGCATCTCTCAAAGACCATTACCCACTTCCTTCAATGGAACAAATATTGCAAGTAGTATCCGGTTCAGAGAGATTCTCTCTCCTAGATGGCTACTCAGGGTACAATCAGGTGATGGTGAAAGAAGATGACCAATTCAAGATGACTTTCACCACCAAATGGGGGACCTATGCCTACAAGAAAATGCCATTTGGGCTATCAAATGCTGGAGCCACTTTCCAAAGGGCAATGGATATGGCATTTAAGGGGTTGATCAATAAAATAGTTTTGATATATCTTGACGACATCACTGTATTCTCAAAAAATGCAGCGGATCACCTCTGTCATTTGAGGCAAGTATTTCAGAGATGTAGAAGATTTGGGGTATCTTTGAATCCCAAAAAATGCATATTTTTGGCTCACGAGGGAAAACTTCTAGGCCATATTGTTTCAAAGGAGGGGTTGACGATTGACCCAGAAAGAGTTAAAGCAATTTGAGCATTGCCTTTTCCATGTCACAAGAAGGCTCTTCAAAGCTTCTTGGGAAGGATCAATTTTCTCCATGATTTGTTCCAAATTTTGCTTTGCTCTTGTGAAGCCAATAACGCTAATGTTAAAGAAGAGTATGGCATTTAAGTGGACATCGAAGGCAAGGTAAGTTTTGAGGCAATAAAAGAGGCTATATCTCAAGCTCGACTCTCGTCAATCAAGACTTCTCCAAGGACTTCGTGCTATATGCCTTTGGTGGTGGGGACACGATTTCGCAATCTTGGTACAACAAAAAAAGGAGGATTAGAGCAACCGATTGCTTTCTTTAGTCAAGGCTTGGAGGAATACGAAACTAGGTACTCTTTCATTGAAAAGCATGTCCTTGCGTAATCGGGAGCTTACAGAAATTCAAGCACTTAGTCTCAAACAACAAAATCCAATTATTGGTCTCTCATGCGGGAGTCAGGGACTTCCTTCTAAACAAGGATCTGAATGAGAAACGTGCAGGATGGATAACTCGTGTCATGGAATATGACATTGAGATCAAGGTCACCAAACTAGTACGTGGGAAGGGACTATGTGAGCAGCTAGCCTTGAGTCAACAAGTTGAAGCAGGTAATGAAAAAGAGGTTGTCTTGGTATTACAGGATGGTCAAGAACAAGAAAATGATGATGTGCCTACTCCTTGTTGGACTCAGAATATGATACACTTCCTACAGACAGGCCTATGCCCCCCAGAAATGAGCAAAGCAAAGAGGAGATACTTCAGATTACAAGCCATTCCATATGTGCTTGTTGATGGTGTTTTGTTTAAGAAAGACATCAATGGAGTTCTATTGAGGTGCATTGGGACAAATCAAATTGAGAGGGTGTTACGAGATTTTCACGATGGATATTCTGGAGGACATTTCACCCCATGAATAATAGCTCTCAAGATAATGAAGGCAAGGTATTATTGGCCGACAGTCTTCAGTGATTGCTATACATGGATAAGAAAGTGCAAGAAATGTGCACTCTTCATAGGCAAAGAAAGACTAACAGCGCTTCCATTGCACCCAATCTTGGTTGACCAACCATTTACGCAATGGGGATTGGATTTCATCGGGGTCATCAATCCAAACTCAAGCTAAGGCCACAAGTGGATTCTCATGGCAACGGACTATTTCACCAAGTGGACCGAAGTAGCAGTGCTCAAAGAAGCAAATGAGTCTAACATACTAGACTTTTATGAAGGAATAGTGACCAGGTTTGGTGTGCCAACCACTATCATATCAGACAATGCATTGGCATTTATAGGTTCCAAGATTACAGAACGGGCTGTCAAGAATGGAATCTATTTGAGCACCTCTTCAAATTATTACCCACAGGGTAATGGACAGGTAGAGTCCACGAACAAAAATTTGCTAAGAATCATTAGGAGGACTCTGGATGAAAATCAAAGAACATGGCATACCAAGCTAAAATCAGCATTATGGGCTGACAGAATAACACCAAAGAGGTCTACAGGTAATTCCCCTTACAAGTTGGTCTATGGAAAAGAGGCAGTATTGCCTATATCATTAGAACTACCTACATTGGAGTTCATGAAGCAGTTGGAGTTGGCTGAGTTCAAACCAATGGAGGCTAGGTATGCAGAGTTGATGGAATTGGAAGAGATTAGAGAACATACAGTTCAAAAAATTGAGAAAGATCAAGCCTTAGTAAAAAGATGGTTTGATAAGAAAGCAAGAGGAAGGACCTTCCAGGAAGGGGACCTAGTTCTAAAATGGGATGCAGATCGAGAAAAACCAGGAAGGCATTCCAAGTTTGATGCCATTTAGAGTGGCCCCTACATGGTCACGGGATGTAAAAGTAGTAACGCCTTCCAATTGTCTACATTAGATGGAGAATAATTCCCGATTCCGGTTAACGGAATCCATCTTAAACATTACTACTAAAAGAAAAGGGTTTACCCTTGTAAATATTAGCCTAGATTTCAATTCCTCTAAGTGTGTATGCACATTGTCTTGTTGTAGTTAGGTTTCTATTTCCCTAAGTGCTCCGGCATAGGTTTTGTTGCTCCTAGGTTGGTTTTCTACAGTTCAGCGTGCTCTCAAGAAGAAGTTGCGGTATCAGGCTCGGGATCAGATATCAGGTTGGTTTCAAGTTATTGCTTATGACTCCATGCCCAATGGATTGCTAAAAGGCCACCGATCTTCTACCTAGTAGGCAGGTGATCCCATTGAGTCACCAAATTGTTGTATATATCTTTCCTCCAGGTAGATATAGACAAGCAGAAGAGTATAGAAATCAAAGAAGCTCAAAGCCCTTGGCACACAGAATGGGCGCACGACACGGAGTGTCGACAGAGGAAATGGTGCGCCCTTGGCACACTGAGAATGGGCACACAACACGAGAATGTCAACTTGAGAGGAAATGGTGCACCCTTGGCACATGAATAGGCACATGACAGAGTGTCGATAGAGGAAATGGTACGCCCTTGGCGCGCAGTGGCGCAAGCACGAATGCAGAATGTCAGCATGGGCAAATGGTGCCCAAGGTGCACGAAATGGCACACGGCACGGAATGTCAACGGGGAAAATGGTGCACCCTTGGTGCATGAAAGAGGATGTTGATACACACATGGATGTGCCCTTGGCACACCTTCGAGAGGCACTGACATTTTGAGCGCGACATGAAGCAAACCCAGCGCAGAGATATTCAGATGGCCATAACTTTTGACTGGGAGCTTGGATTCATGCAAGGTTGGACTTTTGGAAAGCTTACAAGGTCCTCTGTCTAACTACAACTAGATATCTTTAATTGGGTGAGAAAAAATTCTTAAAAATTCAAAATACAGTTCACCACTTTTGGGTTCGCTGGGGTTCTCACCTACCACCATAATGAGATAGTTAAGTGCAATCTAGAGGTGGTTGGGGTAGTTTTGGAATTCCTCTCTCTTTTCTCTCTCATTCTTCCTATAAATTGTAAGGAGGGGCTTCTTTCTAAAGGTTGGACATTTCTATTTTTCCCCTCCCTTCTTCTCTTTGGTAGGTGAACTTGTGGAGTTAAAACCTCCCATTTGAAACTGTAATGCAACCTTGCCTCTTGGCATTTTGCAGTGTGTTGTATCAATCTTTGGAGCAAATTAATGCATGACTGTGGATGATTCTCAACCCTCTCCATGTTCATTTGCATCCTCCTGATCTTTCACTGTGAACTTGGATATCTGTGTATGATCTTGCATTGCATTTTAATGGTCTGTGTTTATTGGCAAGACATATGTTCTTCATTCCTCGGTGCATCACCTCTGTTAGTTTAGGTTTTATTTTATGCATTTCTTACCCTGTCTCCTTGGAAAGTTAGATTACGTTTTTAGTAAACCCTCTGCATTTTCTACGTGTGCATCTGAATAGAGGAATAGGAACCGGCCTTCATCCGGAGAGCTTTTCTATTTTTGCAATGTCCCACACTTGGGAAAAGCTCCATGTTATGCAATCACACTGTGAGTCTCAACCCATCGTGTTGCAGACATTCAGGGGTGCTGCGATTCGACATCAACATGAGCTATATGGATGAAAATGGAGCTATAAATGACTTTTATGGATGCAACCCTAGGTGGAGATAGTAGATGTTTAGTGTTTGGTCCCTTATTATGATCACATAACTTTATATTTATATGATTCCCTTGCTTGAATTTCATAATCAACCCAAAAAATGTTGAATTCCAAAAAGATAAGATGCTCAAATGGATAGAAAGTACCCAGAAAGTGTGACCAAAGTATGAAGAGGACAAGGGCACCTAGAAGGGATGGGGGCACATGACACTAGCATCTTGGTTGGGTGCTTTAGTGTCCAAAATGAAAAATTCTGAAAGGTGTAAAGACAAACTAAGTACAAGTGTAAGACTGAAATTAGAAGCATAAAGGAAAAAAAGGTGGCTAAAGACATGGGTTAATCAAGTATATTTCTTACTTAGGAATCATGTAAATAGTAGTATGTGGTTGAGACTAGATAATTACACAAAGTACGTGATTTTTGTCTATACTCTCACACCAAGAGCAAGTGATGACATGTGACATAGAGATGAAGTGTGTGTGATGATGTAGCCTAAGCATATATCATGAAAAGATGATTGAAGGAGTGATGATTTAGCCTAAAGCGTATATCACTACAAGATGAGTAGGATAAGTGATGATGTATCCTATGACGTATATCAATTAACCTAGGAATGTCACATGAGGAAAAATATTGAATGGTTGAATGTGTGAGTGTGATGTGGTCCATTTTTATGTATACCCTCAATAGTCAAGTATGGACCATGAGACTAGAGTGTGTCATCGGGTAGTGAGTGCAGCACATATGAGTAGATGTGTAAGATGTGTAATATGTGTAGTAGATGTAGTGATGAAACCATGTCATGTGGTGAGTAATGTGTAGTGTGTAATGTAGGATGTGTAGTATGTAATGCAAGACGTGTGAATGATATGAGATATGTAGATGTGGAGTAATACGTAATATGTAAGATGTATGATTCGGGATACATGTATGTAAGATGTGTGAAGATGTGTGATGTGTAGTGTCTAGTGTGTAATGTGTGAGGTTCTTGCGTAGAGGATTCCCTTGACGGTCAAGTGTGAAATGAAACACAAGAGTGTGTCATGGGTAATGCTCAATTTAAATGTATTGAGATGCATATGATGAATGTAAAATATTATATGTTATGTATAATATGTATGATAATTGATAATGCTAAAAAGTGTGGGGGGAGTAAGTGTGATGCCCCCAAGTGTGTGATGATGAGTGTGTTATCAAGAGTCACCTACCAAAGACCAAGTTTGTGTGAAGCGGTGGAATTATGTGTGGAAATAGTAACAACAGGACCATGCAATGGTGGCAGAAATGTGTCTTGACCATCGGTAGAAGGAGAAGTTGCTTTGACAAAATGAATTGGAAACAAAAGTGGAGTAGGATGTGGAGGAACCTTGAATGGTGGTAGCTTTGGTGGTATTGATGATGCTACAGAAGACTTGATAGGAGAAGGTGGACTAATTTTGAGAGGTGGTTGTGTAATTTGACTTGGTGATGCCACAGATGACTTGAGAGGAGGAGGTGTTATATTTATTTTAAGACGTAGTTTTTAGGAGGTGTTTGAATTATTGTAGAAGGAACCTAAGTAACGATGGCATGATGCTCATTAGACATAGATGAATCAGATTTAGGAACCCATTTAGATGTAGCATTTGTAGATGGGCATGTAATAGAATTTTGTGCAATGAATGAGATAAATCCCTGACACTCAATATGTTTTATTCTTCATTGTAAAGTGTAGCAATCATTTTCATTATGTCCATTGATTCGATGATAATTGCAATATGGATGACCTTGATATTTTGCTAGCTGATAAGGAGGATAGTAATGAGTAGGTGGTAAAGTGATTAATTGATGACTAAGGAGCTCAATAAGAATGTCATGTTGATTAGTATTGCGATCAAAGGTAAGAGGCTCTAGTAATGGTATGACTTGAGGCTCCTTGATATGAGAACATGTAGTATGCATAGAATGAAGATGAGATATAGAAGGAGAAAAAACATGAGCTTGAGAAGCGTCCTTAAGATGTTGGATTTCATATTTGAGAGATGTAATCGTAGATTCCATAGCCTTAAATTTGTCTTAAAATAAAGAATTCAAAGCTTGAATTAACTCCAACATGGGTTGATGGGATGGAAAATCATGAAGACTAGGGTTGTCAAATAAATTATCAAAAATATCACTTACTTGATGTGGAGGTGTATCTTGGGGAAGATACATGGTGTCTAGGGACTTTTTAAGAACAAAGTGGAAATTAGGATGCATCGAAGTAAATTAGAAAAAGAAATTTTAGGAATTTTAGGAGCCATGATAAATAAAATGATATTTCAAAGAAGGATACGAAAGACCGATCACGAGTGGGGTTCACCAAAATGATTAAACTAAAATGGAAAGATAGTAGTCTAATCTAATGCAAGTTTGCGAGTAAATAAATAAGTAATGAAATAACTGAAATACGCCCAAAAAAACTAAGCTATGAAAATATGAAACCCTGATGTGCAAAGAGATTTGGAAGATCCTTAGCTAATTTGAAGATATCATGGGACCGTGTCGCGATGAAGAACAGATGAACAAGAGGAAGAAACCATCGCACGAAGCCCGAGAAAATATAGATCCGATTTTTCTAGCTAGACCGATGCACTGGAAAAGGGATAGGGACATCTGCGGCACCCTAGTTTGAGATCTGGGTTCCCTGGTCTATAGAAATGACCAGATAACCTCCTACGAGATATCACTAAATTTTATCTGTGTTCGCTTCATGTCATTTGAATGTCATTTTATGATCACCAAAGCACTAGTAAACCTACAATAGAAGAATCACCTACAAAACCCCAAGCAAAGCATCAAAACCTTAAAAAATAAAGATGCATATGAAGGGTTCTTCTTATGTCGTCATCCATCACAATGGTGGAATTATCACTGAGTGTTGTACTACATCTCAAACCCAATATAGTTCTAGTGTGTGTGTGTGTGTACGGAATTATGCCCTAGGTTGCTCTTATATCAGTCACACTTTGTGAGTAACGAGCAAGTAACTAGATGTATAATGTAAATAATGTGTGCATGGAAATAATAGACTCCCCTCCTATGAAGTGTGATGTAGATGAACCAGCCTTGTATCCCTTGTGATGGAACTAGACATATGCAAATGGAGCTATATATGCCTTTGATGGATGCAACCTTAGGTGGAGATAGTATATGTTTAGTGTTTTATCCCTTTTTATGATCATCTAAATTTATATTTATATGGTTCCCTCATTTGAATTGAATAAGTAACCCTGAAAAGGTCGACTACCAAAAAGATAAGATGCTTAAATGGCTAGAAAAAACCCAAAAAGTGAGAGTAAAGAGCAATGAGGACAAAGATGCCCGAGAGGGGATGAGGGCACCTAGCATTGGCATCCTGGTTGGGAGCTATAGTCCAAAAAAGGTAAAACTACGGTATGAAAAGATAGATTGGGCCAATAAAGGTACAAGAGAAAGTAATAATAGAAAATAACAAAAGATGGCCAAAGACATGGGTTGATTATTAATTTTTTTACTTATGAACCATGTAAATAGTAGTATGTAATCAAGACAATATAATTTACCAAAGTGCGTGATTTTGTGTCTACACTGCGAGGTGTCACAAGATTTCTGCACTTTTTCACATTTTGCCACGTGTATGTCGTTGAGTTCGCCAAATGTCTCTGTAAATCTGGAATTGATGAATCACCTATAAAACCCCAAATAAAGCATTAAACCCTAAAAAATAAATATTTAAATGAATGGGTCATATTGTCCTCAAATTCTAAAATAATGTACTTATTATTAATCTTTTCACTACATCTTAGACCCAATGTAGTTTTGTGTGTGTGTGCGGAATTGTGCCCTAGGTTTCTCTTGTGCCAGTCACACTTTTTGAGTAGTGAGAAAGTAACTAGATGTAGAATGTAAATAATGTGTGCATGGAAACAATAGACTCCCCTCCTATGAAGTTTGATGCAGATGAACCAGCCTTTTTCCCTTGTGATGGAGCTAGATGGATGCAAATGGATCTATAGATGCCTTTGATGGATGCAACCTTAGGTGGAGATAGTAGATGCTTAGTGTTTTGTCCCTTATTATGATCACATAACTTTATATTTATATGATTCCCTTGCTTTAATTTCCTAGCTAACCTATAAAATGCCAACTACCAAAAATATGTGATGCTCAAACAACTCGAAAGGACCCAGAAAGTGTGACTAAAGTACAAAGAGGACAAGGGCACCCAGAGGCAACAAGGGCACCGGCACTAGTGTTCTAGTTGGGTGCTAGTGTCTAGAATGACAAATGTTGAAAGGTGTAAAGACAGGAGACTTAGTAAGAACAAGTACATGACTGAAAGCGAAGCATAAAGAAAAGAAAGGTGGAAAAAGATATGGATTAATCATTACTTTTCTTACTTAGGAATCATGTAAATAGTAGTATGTGGTAGAGACTAGATAATTACCCAAAGTGCATGATTTTATGTCTACACTCTCACATAAATAGCAAGTGTTAGGAAGAGAGGTATATTGTTACTCTCTATGACTATACCCAATAAACACCAATACAAATGGTGTGTTCCTATTTTTTTCATGTTGTCCCTGATTTGTTCTAAACTATACTAATTAAACTAAATGTAGGAGATAAACTATATTCTTTTTGCTAGAGGATTGTGCCTAATACTTTCAAACTACTTTAAAGGATTATGTGAATCTGTATTGATCCGAGAAAAGCTGATTGTGTGTGCCCTAAGACATTGGTGCCTGGGGAGGACACGGGAACATGAGCGCTCATGTCCGAACCAAGGAACTAGTTTTATGATTTTCTAAGGACCCAAGTAATATTTTGTGTCATTTTCTAAATGTGTTCCTATTTTTATTATATGATGTACTATAATGTGTTCTTTCTTTGATTTGTTATACAGGTGATTTGTTCACCCAATGTATGCCCTCCTCATTAGATGTGCATGTGACGTTGATAGGATAATACGACCTAAATAGAGGACATGATGTTGACCTAAATGGTAACCCCGGAGGGGGGGGGATTGCATGGTATAAACCAAGGCACGTGAAAAAAAAGTGGCTAGATATATGTGTTACTAGAGAAAGTAGCAATCATTTCATAGAAAAACAATGTAACAAGTAAGTGTGCTTACAAGATAGACCTTGAAAAGTGGGTTTCAAGCATGGGACATTGCTCATAATGTCACAATACAATCAGGGTTGAATCATTCAAAAACATATAAGTAGTGATCAAATAATACATAGGGCATAACCCGCAAACAATAGCATATAATGAAAAATAGTGACAAGAAAAGTGTAATAGACAACCATGGTGGCATATAGTCCTTCAAGGAAAATTTTGCACATGAAGCACCCGTTAGCATGTTACAAAGATAAAAATTACATCAAAGCATGTATGTATTAATGTAAGGTAGTGTGCTATTAAGAATAGGAAGTAGTAAATGATGAAATGATAACACATGTAAGGTGTGAGAAAGTAGATACCCCTATGAGTATTGGTGGGACTAGGAAGAGGTACGGTGTTAAGTATCATTAATGCATGTAAGGACATGTAAGAGATATGCATTCACTCAAAAATACCAAGTGAGCACACGTGTGTAAATGGAAAATATATTGACATACTAAGTATTCATCTAGCATGGGAAACAAAGTGTACATGTAAGTAAAAAAAAAGCAAGATTAAGTGTAACCAAGATATTCAATATTTTGTGAGTGTGAATGGAATAGGGTTCATTTTAAGAGACCTCTTAGAAATCGGAGGTGGAAAATACCTAGCGAATATCCTTGGAACTGGTTTCACGGGAAGGTGAATTTTTTGGGGGTTCGGCAACAAAATTTTTTCCTAATTTTTAAGAGGTGTGATAGAAGGCTGCTAGATGCATGACAGGAGATTTGTTTTCATGTGTCAATAAGGTGGTTAACATGCATTAAAAAACCTCACCGAGACATTTCAAAGACCTTGTTTACACATGTTAATGAGCCTTGCTGGCGATGTCGTCAACCACCTTGTTGACGTGCATCAACAAGGATCGACAACATCCATCCTTATTGCGCGCATGTCAACAAGGTGGTTGATGTACGTAAACAAGATGGTTGACGTGGCGTCAGTGAGGATCATTGACCTACGTTAAAAATATCATTGACATGCGTTAGTGAGGTTTTTTGATGTGTGTCAACCACATTGTTGACACGTGACAGTAAATATTATGTCGCGCATCTACACCCTCTGCCCTCTGGTTACGTGACAACAAAATATTTGTGTCGCATGTCAACAAACTCTCTGTCGTGCATCTACTTCCTCCACACTCCTATCAGACATCAACAAACTCTCCATGTCACACATCAACAAACTCTCCATGTCACACGTTAACATACTCTATGTCACTCTGCAGCCTCTGCCCTCCTGTCGTGCATTTTCTTGTACTTGATAATACATATGCCCCCAAGTGGTATGAGTGATCTAGTAGTGTTCTACCTAGCGAATAATCTAGGATTATATAGGGGATAGTTTCAAGGGTAGGTGAAGTTGACCCCTAAAAAAATTAAACTATAATTTTTAGGCAAACAAGTCACTGACCCACACCAGAAAATTCACCTTTTCAAATTTTTCAAAAATGGAATATTCGCCATATTACAAATATTCGCCACTAAAATTATCCCTGGAATGGAAATGGTATGCAATGTGAATTTAATAGGATAAGCATGCCCCTAGTGGATTTGGATGAGTATGAGATGAGTTTCATTTATAAAATACCCCTCAATAGTCAAGAATGAACCATGGAACAAGAGTGTGTCATCGAGAAATGGTTTGAAAATGTGCACTAGAAAGATAGATCATGAAGCATATAGCATAAAGAGTTAATGATGGTGAGGTTCACTTCAGATTTATACCCTCATCAATTGATTATAAACCATGGTAATAGAGTGTTTCATAGGTTAATGAATGTGTTTATGTATAATAGTGCTTGACATGTATCACATTGAGTGGGTTTTTAAGTGGCTTTCCCAAGGAGAGTGGCAAGACAATAGACGTCACCCCTAAGCTTATCGGTGATTACATTGTTAGGAATTAATAGTGTTCACATTATTAATAGTGTGTGCAATTATATTATCAATGATAATATAATTATATGTGTGATGTAATTGTGTAATTACTCATGGTAAATGAGTAATTAGTTAATGTAATATTAAGTTAGTAAGTTAGTTGATGTATTGTTATAACAAATGTAAAATAATACATCAATCTTCCTATTTTATAGGAAGTTATTGTACTACATTCTTGGCTATATAATACCCATCCATTATTATAGTATAATACACAAAGAATGTAATATTTAATATCATTATTGTTGCGTATAATCTTAGGTTCCAATTTTATGGTATCCGAAATGGCCAACCTTGGGCTCTACATAGTTTTCACTTGCAATATTATCATTATTGTCAAAGCATTCTACATTTCATGCAATTTATCTACAGACTAGAGTTAACTCACATATATTTTGAAATTCATTTTGAAAAGTTAGATCATGTTTTTCGTGAAAGAGTATTTTAGGGCACACATGATTTTATGCTAATGTCGTGAAAGAGTATTTTCATTCACTATTATGTATTCCTATTTTGCATGCATGAAAATTCATTTAAATTTTGCTCACAATCATCAAAGATCACAATGAGCTCACGATTAGATTCATTGAGATCATCTTAGCTTTGCCATCTATTGATCATTTGCAATCTCTCTTCAAAACTTCAATTGATAAACATTTGGCATCAAATATCCATTGTTCATTGTATTTTTCAGTGGTATCCCTACACCACTAAGGCTTGTTCCAACACATCAATCAATACAAAATTGGTTGGAAATTTGATATGCTTTACAATATAATTCCTCGCACCAAACATTGCATGTAACCTTCTGAGATCTATATTTATTTATGCTTGTTGGTAGAAGATTATTAAGACTGAATCTCTTCAAAATTTCAATGCATGTACATACACTCATGATATCAAATCCAAGCTTAATAGGTATTTATTTCAATAATTATTACCAGATTGTATGTGTTTTCAAAAGTGGTATAGTTGGGAGTTTTTATATATTGCTAAATTAAATGTATCCTAGTCAAAGTCAATTCATATTGCCATATGTCATAAAATTCAATCCTTGCTCCTCATGTAAGTTTGTCACACCAAAAATATCCATTAGTTTATTTTGGTTTTGTATTATTTATTTTTAGACAATCGTGGCATTTAGTGAGTCAATTTCATTATAAATGTTTTAGTTTCCTAACATTTAGTCCTTATGTATCCTTCAACATCAGCATTGTCTTGTATTATGTCAAAATAAAGTATGTTTGTCAATGTAATTAAAATTCAGTGAACATTATAAGTTATCTATTTTTTTGTCATTTTCGTCTTGTGTTGTAGTCATTTTGATGTCAAAAGAGTCAAAATATGAGTCATGATAAAATTCATGTTGTCAAAAATTGTAAAAAAAATAAAATTGCCTCACATATGCATTTTTGATGGAATTTGACATCCAAGTCACAATTGAGGGTGGGAATTTCAAATTAAGCTCCATGATGAAATTCGGGCTGAGCTAGTAGTAGTCTATCAGAGGATGGAGGCAAATGAAGGAATGAGATATTTTAGCAACCTCTCATTAGTTGCCAACGACGGGGCGTCACGAGATGATTTAGTGATATTTTTAGTAGTGTGTGATATATGTTCATTTGAGTTCATGTTTGCAATGTGTTGGTTTGCTAAATAAACCCCTTTCCATAATTTTGGGGAAGATTCATGTTTTCAGAAAACTTGCTTTTGGGGAGCAGGAGAAGATTTCAAGGTAGACTCAAGGGATGGTTATCCAATTAGTGCCAAGCTTGTGGATCTTGGAGATTCAGAATTTGGGCACCCAAAGAGGAAGAGAAAGTCCCACAAGAACCCAAAGAGGAAGGGAGCATTCCTACATAATTTGGCTTGACACTACGCATTTACAAGGGTAAAGAGATAATCTATGGAGTTTGTACCTAGTCTAAATAGTGCTTTTAGGAGGTGTTCAACTTCTACAAAATATGGTGTTACCTCGTGTTCACATTATTAATAGTGTGTGTAATTATATTATCAATGATAATATAATTATATGTGTGATGTAATTGTGTAATTACTCATGGTAAATGAGTAATTAGTTAATGTAATAGTAAGTTAGTAAGTTAGTTGATATATTGTTATAACAAATGTATAACAATATATCAATACTGAGTTTGTTATTGTTTTATATTATTTATACTTCTTATTTTATAGGAAGTTGTTGTACTACATTCTTGGCTATATAATAGCCCTCCATTGTTGTAATATGATACACAACAATGTAATATTGAATATCATTACTCCATGTATAATCTTTGGTTCCCATTTTTAACAATGGAGGCGGTTGTATTCTTCTTATTTTATTTTAACACAAGGTCATCAATATTGAATTTAAGTGGATGGATTTTTTTAGTGTAAGCTTGTGAAATGTGAGCTTTATATACTTAGATATACTCAAGATCTTGCACATGGTGAGAGTCAATAATATCAAGCTCATGCAATCATTTTTCCTGATATTAATTGTCTTTGAGAATGCCTTTGAGTGATACCCACAAGGAGGGTATTTCCAGTTCTAAGGGGATTATTGTTTTAGTTTCATAAATAAGTGAAAAGGGTGTAGCATTTGTGGGGGTATGCACACTAGTGTGGTAAGCCCAAAGGGTGTATATAATATGATTGTACTAATCGTCACCACTAGTATCAATGATCTTACATAATATTTTGACAATTTTCTTCTTTGTAGCTTCAGCTTGGCCATTATCCTATAGGTAATAATGAGTAGAAAATGTTTTCTTGATCTTGAACTTCACACGAGTTGCTTAACATCCTTATTTTTGAAAGGAGATCCATTATCAATGATAATGGCAGAGGAATGTAGAAGTGTGTGATAAAATGAAATATATCGAGACATGTGGTAGTTTGGGTGCAGCTTCAACCCATTTAGTAAAGTATTTTATAGCAGTAATGATGAACTTATGACCATCACCAACTTGGGATTAATTTTTCCAACGAATTCAAAACCCCACAAGGAAAATGACTATGGTGGAGCAATAGGTTGAAGGTCATATGTAGGTGCATGATGAAGATTGTTATGTTTTTGAAATTTATCACAATTTTTGGCATAATCTAAGTAGTCTCATTCAATTTTGGTAAAATAGCATCCCTATCGTAGAAGCTTGTGAGATATATTTTCTAGATAACTCGATCAAAGCATAGACTATCATGAACTTGAGAGACAACCATGGGGATGTCATCGATTCCTAAGCATTGCAGAAAATGTCCTTCGAATTATCTCTTGAAAAATGAAGCACCAATGATCACATAGTGCGTAGCCTCTCTTCGTAGGTGATGAGCTTTATGAGGTTGAAGACCATCGGGAATGATTTGTCGATAGAGGAAGTTATAGATTTGAGTGAACCATTCGAGATGATCATGACTATTTGTAATAACACATGTTTTGAGAAGTGGATTATCGTAGAAGTATGTCATATATGTCGAATGATGAAGGTTCCCGCTCATCAATGATATCTTAAGGAATGAGTGATGTTGCACTAGCCATAGCATCTACATGATGATTTTCTTTTTGAGGGATAGTGGTGAGAGAGTAGGACTCAAATGTGGCTAAGATTGATTTGAAAAGGTTATTATATGGAATGAGACGCTCCTCTTTGGTTTGATACATGTCATTAACCTGGTTAATAATGAGTTATGAGTCGCCATGTATTATGATATTTTAAATAATAATTTTATGAACAACGGTGAGGTCGAGAAATAGAGCTTCATAATCAGCGATGTTATTGGTACATGAGAATCCTAAGTTATATGTAAATGGGAGATGGTCACCATGCGAAGTGATAAACACAATCCCGGCCTTGGCACTAAAGAGGTAATGAGATTTGTTGAAGTACATAGTCCAAGTTTTGGTGTTAATGTTGTAAGCAATAAATTCATCCCGGAAAGTATCACAAATGGTGATGTATCAAAAGAGGGTCGTCACTACTTGATCGGTGATAACTTGATCCTTGATGGTTTTTTTGGGATGAATTTGAAATCAAACTCTGTGAGCAACATGACCCATCATGCAAGGCATCCGAGAGATGAGTGTGAGATAAGAGATAGCGTAGAGGATCAACTTTGTTAATTATGTGAACCTCATTATTGAGAAGGTAGTGTCACAATTTATTCCATTATCAAAGTGATAATGGTGGAGGGAATGATGAAGTGTGTGATAATGTGAGTGGTGATAAAACAACATATATCGATACCAGTGGTGGTTTGCAAGGGTGTGGCTTTGACCCATTTAGTAAAGTAATATGTAGTAGTAATGATGAACTTATGGCCATTATCTGACTTGGGATTAATTTTTCTAATGAATTCAAAATCCCACAAGGAAAAGGACTATGGTGGAGTAAGAGGCCAAAGGTCATATGTAGGTGTATGATGAACATTACTATGTTTTTGAAATTTATCATGGCATTTAGCATACTCTTAGTAGTCTTGTTCAATTTTGGGAAAATAGTAGCCCTATCATAGAATCTTGTGAGACATAGCTTTGCCAGATAAGTAACCGCCGCATATACTATCATGAACTTGAGATACAACCGTGGGGATGTTGTCAATTCCTAAGCATCACAATAAATGTCCATCAAATGATCTCTTAAATAATGAAGCACCAATGATCACATAGTGCATAGCCTCTCATCGTAGGTGACGAGCTTTATGAGGTTGAAGACCATCGGGAATGGTTTTCGATAGAAGAAGTTATAGATTTGAGTGAACCATTCGAGATGATCATGATTGTGTGTAACATCACATGTTTTGAGAAGTGGATTATCAGTAGAATGTTGTCGTAAGTGTCAAATGATGAAGGTTTCCTACTCATCAATGATATCTTGAGGAATGAGTGATGTCACACTAGCCATAGCATCTGCATGACGATTTCCTTTTGAGGGATAGTGGTGAGAGAGTAGGACTCAAATGTGGATAAGATTGATTTGACAAGGTTATTATATGGAACGAAATGCTCCTCTTTGGTTTGATACGTGTCATTAACCTGGTTAATAATGAGTTACGGGTCGTCATGTATTCTCGGGTATTTTGAATAACAAGTTTACGAACGATAGTGAGGCCAAAAATTAGAGATTCATACGTGGCAATGTTATTGGTACATGAGAATCCTAAGTGATATGAAAATGGGATATGGTCACCATGCGGAGTGATAGACACAATCCCAACCCCAACACTGGAGAGGAAATGAGATTTTTAAATTACATAGTCCAAGTGTCAGTGTTAATGTTGTAAGTGGTAAATTCATTCCATAAAGTATCACAGATGGGTGATGTATTAGAAATAGGGGCATCATCCAGTTGATCAGTTATAACTTGGCCCTTGATGGATTTTTGTGGAAGGAATTTGAAATCAAACTCTGTGAGCAGCATGACCCATCATGCAAGGCATCCCAAGAGATGAGTGTGAAATAAGAGATAGTGTAGAGGATCAAATTTGATAATTATGTGAACCTCATTATTGATAAGGTAGTGTCACAATTTTTCCATGAAAAATATGAGGCCAAGACAGCTTTTCAATGTAGTTATAATTGCATTTATAGGATAGAAAAGTGTGACTAATGTAATAAATAGCTCTTTCACGTTAAGAGTAATCATGTTGAGAAAGGAGTGCCCCTAATACATGGAATGTAGCTGAAATGTACAAGAGGAAGGGTCGATCAGCCATAGGAGGTACTAAAACATGAGGATTTAGGAGATATGCTTTAATAGCCTCAAATTCAAGTTTTCAATGGTCATTCTAGATGAACTTGGTGTCCTTTTCCATTAGGCACGTGAATGGTTGAGTTTTTTCTAATAGTTATACAATGAAATGCCAGATGGTCTAGATTTTACCTTGTAATGAGCATAATTTATCTAAATTACGAGGTGGATACATGTCCACAATGGCATGGATATTTTGGCGATCTATTTCAATGCCTAACTGTGATATTATATAACAAAGGAGCTTGCTGATTATGACACCAAAAACACACTTCTTTGGATTGAGGTGAACTTTATATTTTTGTAAGCATTCAAAGAGTGTTCAGAGATCTTGAGCATGGGTGGAATGATGTCGTGATTTTACGAGTATGTCATCAACATAATATTCAATAATTTTGTGAATATAGTCATGGAAAATATGCATCATTGCATGCTAGTAAGTGGCCCCAGGGTTTTTAAGTCCAAAGGGCATAATAGTGTAACAAAAAGGTACCCCATTGAGTAGTAAATTAAGTCTTTTCTTGAACTATGGGGTTAATTTTGATTTTATCATAACCATAAAATCCATCCATGAAGGATATAATGGCATATCCAATAGTGGAATCGATGATCGCATCAATGTGTGGTAATGGGAAACTATCTTTAGGTAAAGCCTTATTGAGATTAAAAAAATCGGTGTAACAATGGACTTTTCCATCCGGTTTCATAACAAGCACAATATTAGACACCCATTGCAGATAATCCACAACACATATAAATCCAGCATCCAAGAGTCGTTGTATTTCTTCCTTTCCTAATAGTATAACTTTCAGATGCATTTTACATATATTTTTGGACAAGCTTAGCATCGGGATTGAGGACTATATTATGCATGATGATGGGAGGATCTATACTAGGCATATTGTTATAGTCCCATGCAAATATGTTATATAATTCATGAAGCACTTGTTTAATATCATTATGTTCAACAAGCTGTAAGGGAAGTAGCTATTTAAACCATTCAAGGGTTTTCATGAGTACAAAGATTGTATTAAATAGTTTCTTCATTTAAAAGAGTGGACCAGTCCTCTATGTACGGATCAGTAGGAATGGTATCAAAATTATTTGTAGTGATATTAGGCGAGTCAAAGTCATAAAATTAGGAATTAGCAATGAGAACAAATGGGAAGTGCTTTTGTGATGAAAATAAGGGAGATGATCGTAAGTCCCCAAATATTCTAAGAGAGAATCATCAGTAGTAAAAGTGTCCAAATCAAGCCAATCATAGGAATTATGATCACTAATGAGTTCTAAATGTAAGATAGGTAGTGTAGAAGTATGTGAAATAGTATAACCTCGGGAGAGGCTGTGAATGGAAGACAATAACCGAGACCAAGGTTTTTAGATTGAGTGGGAATAAACAATGGTTCTGTAACTCTTTGGCCATGTTGGCCTAAACTAGTACTAGAAAATCCATAACAAAGCAGATACTGATATCCAAGACCATATTGAGATAAATGAGAATTAGATGTGGAGGAAATAGAAGTGTCTAGTGAATGCTCAATAGTATTACAAAAGGAAAATGGAGAAGGATCTATCGAGACCTCATAGACAACACCTTGATATAGAAATTTTAGTCATGCATGAAGAGTAGAAGGAACCGCATGCATGGCATGGATCCAAGGCCACCCAAGAATAATGTTATAATTAATATTATTGGGCATCACGTGGCATGGGATAGGTAGATTACATGGCCCAACAATGATAGGAAGTAGATACCCAAGACACATTTAGGAATGTTATCAAATCCACAAATAGAAATAGATGAAGGAACTAAAGATTCCTCAGAGAAGCCAATTTGATGAAGGAATGCTAGATTGTAAATATTAAGCCCATATCCATTATCTACTAAAGCATGTTTAACCCCAACATTATTAATACAAACTTGAATATAGAGGGGGTCGTTATCTAGAATAGTTTGAGAAGGAATCTCAGTAGATGTAAAAGTAATATGTTCTTCATTGAGAGATAAAGTAGTGGTAAACTTATGATAGACATATTCAAGAGAAGTATGAGGATGAATATGAATATTATCTAAAAATGATATGATTTTATGCGCACAATTAGGATTAGCTTGCAAGAAATTCAGGATAGAGACACTCATGGTGAGAGGAGCCTAAGGTATTGAAGTGAGCCAAAAAGGGAAGATCCAAGAGTGTTTGAATGTAGGTTCACCAAATGATTTAACAAAAATAGATTTTATTAAACCTTATCACGAGTAATTGATGTAAAATATAATACACAACTTCTAGGTACAATATGACACAAGAAAATAAGAAAATAAGTATGAAACCCTAAGAAAGATATATAGAAAGAATGACTTATCTTATTTATGCTTGATCCGGAAATACTCTAGATAGGAAAACTACTAGATAGGAAGCGAACAGTTTCATCAATGCTCGACTAAATTTAGCACTACATGAATAAGGATAGACACGGGAACCCATGGCAGGATAGGGCGCTGAGCACTCACAACCTCTATTGAGCACATGTGATGTGAAAATGGTCGAACTGGTCTTTATTGTCTCGTACAAGTGTCATAAATATTGTGTGTTGATCGCTTGTGTGTCATAATATGATCGTTGAAGTACATATAACCTATAAAACAAAGATTCACCTACAAAAACCCATAAACCACATCAAATCTAAAAATAAATAAGCAATATGGGGATTCGGACTAACCCGGTGGTGACCCCAAGAGTGAACTTACAACCGATCACTGCACTACATCTCATACTCCATGTAATTTTGGTGAGTGTATGTTAGAAACGTTCCCTAGGATTCCCTTGTGCAAGTGCACTTGATAACGAGTTATAGCTACATGTAGTAATGTAATAGAATGTGTGTATGGAATAATGAAATTCCCCTTCCTATGTAGTTTATGCAAAGTTGTTACAGCCCTTGTCCCTTGAGTGAATACTAAATGGATACTTTAGAGTGATTTAGGTTCATTTTGGATGTAAGCTTAGCTGGAGATAGTAATTTTTAGTGTTTGGTCCTTTATTTAGAACACATAACTATGTATTTATATGATTCATTTGTTTGAATTTCATAATTGACAACTAGAAGGTTGGCCCATAAGTTAAAAAGGTGCCCAAAAGATAAAAGAGACCCAAAAGGAGCGAGTATGATAAGAAAGGGTCTAGGGCACCCAGAAGGGATAGGGGTGGTTGGGAACTCCTGTCCCTGGTTGGGCATCGGTATCTAAAGCCATAAAATATAAATAAGTTAAATGCCGAGTGGGTGTAGGGTGATTAATACCACATATAAAATAAGAAAAACAAAAAGAGGCCAAAGACAATCATCAATTAGTCGTTTTCGTGCTTATGAATCATATGAATGCTAGAATATGTTTAGGACGTAGAAATGTACCCAAGTGTCTGATTTTGTGTCAATCAACACAATATATTTGTAATCATATACTTCATTTTTCTGATGGGAAGGATTTTCTTTGTTTTACCATTGATCTGGGATGGTAGCATGTGACCAATCCAAATGCATATCTCCACCAACATATTGACAAATTATTTTTCCCAACAACATACCATATGAGGTAGGCATGTCTAATACAAGGACTCTCACTTTGTACTTTTCTTATCAAGGAAGTATGACAATGCTACATCTCGCATCCTTTACCTATCTCATAATGGAAACTTATTTCATTTCCATGGAGAGGAAATGGAAAGAGGTAGGAGAAAGGGAGAGGCCAAGATCTTTAGTAACTTTCATAGGCATGACGTTATCGAAAGCACCAGATTCAATGATGTAATTATTTAATTTGTACACATTGACCAAAAAGGCTATGTATAAAGGTTCTACCTTCTTAGAGGTGGAGGCTTTGGAAGCGAGGAAGTTCAAATATGAAGTGGATTGAGATGCATAAGGTATTTCTTTAGTGGTGGCATCTTTATGGCATAAAGCGAAATTGCTTCCTTTGATGTGTTGAATGAGTTTCTTAAGTTTTGGGATGAGTTCTCAAGTACTCATATTCAGAAATTTAGACTTTGGATTTTTTTAAATGGTCAATGATATAAAAAGATGAGGAAGTGATAGGAACATCATGGTTTATGACAACCTTGACATGAATGTTCTTAGGATTTACATAAACTAATTTTTCAAGGGTAGGTGAGGGATATTTACTGGAGGAGATGGAAGGATTCTTGGTTGAAGTATTTGCATGCTTCTTCTCAACTCGACCACGTGGAATCAGACTTCAATGATCCTCTTTTTATTGTTGTTTTTCTTGAAGTCACAATTTGAGGATTCAAGTTTTTAACTTGGGAAGTAGAGGAAGAACCTTCTTTCTCCTGTTATGATTGATTGAACACCACATATGAGGAAACTATCCATGGATTCTTCATTATCAAGCGTGCATTCACAAAATCTAATCCTAGCACATTCTTCTTCTCCTTCATTTTCAACTTCTAAATCAAAATTTTCCTTTTCATCATCTTCATTGATCTTGCATATTGTTTTGACCGGAGAATCCTCCAAGGCAAGCCTTCAATGTACTCCTATAATCTTGTTCATGTTCTATTTTAAATGAAGTTCTCATTGAGAAATTTCTTTCTTCAACATTGTCAAGTCATTGGCCAACCTTTACAACAATTGGTCAGCTCTCTCATCTTTAGAACTCTAGGATTTATCCTTTGTTGAAGGATTTTTGATCTTACCTGACAATATGAGGTCATCTTCCACCTCAATAGAAATTTCTTGAGCATGGTATAAATCTCTTGGTTGAACTCTCTGTATAAATAAACTCACTTCAGAATTTGAGCATTCACAAGTAACATATTTAGATTTACTTCAGTAGGAAGGGAAACAACTAGAATATTTTTTATGAGTTTGTTGAATTTTTCCATGAAGTCTCTCACAAACTCTTGCAGAAATTTCTTCATCGATTAAGTTGAGAAAGGAGGGCATGAGAAAATTCATAGATCTTCAATAGTTCTTCAAACTTATTTTTCATATTTCCACAAATAAAGATTGAACGTGAAGGAAAATAGCAAAAATATTCCACCACAACATCTTTCAATGTTTCCACGAATGACCACACCATAAAATCTTCATGTTGTACTCCAAGGATCATAGGTTGTGATGAAGGTTGTGATATGATCATCGAAAAATTACTTTTCATCTCCATAGAACTTTGGAAAATTCTTTCTTGATCCTTGTGGAAGTTCATGGAGTCATGGAGCCAAATTCAATGAGGCTGGTGTCATGTCCCCTCACACATGTGTTTTTTTTTCCATTTCTTCTTCTCTTTCTCCTTCAGGGGAATGAGGACTCATGGTTCAACAATTGATTCTTTAGTATGACCTTCAAGAGAATTTTCAAGAACTTGTCTTCTTGTTGGTATAAGGGGAAGTCTGAAATACTTTCTTCATTATTCCTCAAATGTGGGGTCAACAACACCTACACAATCATCCCAAGTGTACCTTCTTTCTACCATCTTTTCTCAAGTTCTTAGGAAGGAAGGAAACTTGAAAAGTGTATATTTCTCAAAAGGATTGCAAAGAGGATTTTGAATATTTGAATGGTATTTTTTTGGTATTTTTCATTTTTTTAATTTTTTGTATTTTCATATATCTATACGGGTGCACGAATGTAGATATCTCCTTGTGGAGTTTCCAAAAATTGTTGGTGAAATATTTGTTGTGTTTCAAATTATGTGTTTCCACTAACACTCACGAGGGTTATGCCCCTCCTTTCGGTGTATGGGAGGTTCCCATTATTGAATTTTAATCTATTTTAGTTATGTCTAATGTTGTGGGGGTGGTCGGTAGGTCGGATATCACATAGGAACACTTCACTGAACTTGTGGAAAGGTGTTTGTATGGGGTATAAGGGAGGAAATTTCAGAAATGAGGGATAAAGGAGAGAATTTAGGAAAGGGAGGGTTATTATTATGATTAGAAAATGACAAGATCTCACACACAATAACTGGAGTAGTTCATCATTTGATTAGAGGAAAGAAATAATAAATTATTTAGTGAAACTAAAAACCGAGAGACACAATTTTTCAATTTCATCTATCAAGGACACCAAGTTCCTTCTTGATCACCATACTTGAAAAGTTGCAAAAGAGAGAAAGTAGAGGAAAAACATGAACAAAGAACATGGAAGAATGTAGTTTTTATTTCTTTTATTAGAGATACAAAGTAAAGCACCCAAACCACAATTTGCAATTGCTACAAAGAATTAAAATTCATGATCCTTTGGAATGGATAATCCATTCCAATTTATAGCCTTTTGAATGGCCTTCTCATCTTCCCTATATGACTCTTTATGTTTCCTATTTTACTTGTGACCTTTTAATTACCCCTAGAAGAGACAAATTAAGTATCTCTCTTATAATTTTGAGAGACTACTTTTACAATTTACAAATATTGTCACTTAAGTAAATAGGAAAAAATACCATGATTGTGTATAATGAAGAATTATAAGAAAGGGAAAGAAGAGGAGAGGAAAAATAATTAAATGGTTCATTGAAGAATCTCCCTCAAATGTAGAATTTTTGATGATGATCACAATCTCCTCTTTCTCCATGATGCACACGTAAACGTAAGGTTTTTAAATGAGTGTTTAGAAACAATGTTGTAAGACCTCCCGGTGTGATCTTGGGATGAACATGGGAACTACTCATGATAATTCATTCTTCATATCACAATGAGAGTAAGGATCTCTCTCTTACTCTTTATTTATGATGTTCAAATCTCTTGATACTTGCATTCATGTCCCGCATATGCACTACAACATTGTAAGTTTTTCCCTTACCGACTGTGAGATGTGAGATCCCAAAAGAAGAAATATGAACACTTTCCTAGATTATTTGGCTTGACTAGCTAACCAATCTCATTTTTCTCATTTTATCCAACTCAACTAGCTCATTCACTTAGCTCACCTAGCAAGATGATGATGGTTTCCCTCCATAATCTTGGATTTCAACGGAGCCTCAAGTGAAGATCTATTATTTGACATTATTAGCTCAAGATTACTTCTAATTTTATCATATGACAATGTTCATGTGCCCCTTATAGGAAAGGATGAGCTTTTGACTGGGTCACTTGACTCACCCAACTCGCCTAGCTCTCCCAAGTCACCGAGCTCAAATCAACTAGCTTGTCGATCTCAACTCAACTTGAGATGCTTCAAGGTTATTGTGAAGAATGAGTTTCCTAATTTTCATTATTATATAGATTTATCACCCTATGAAGATGATAAAAATTAGCAAGATGAGAGAAAATGGAACCAACTATAATTTTCTGCATCCAAAATGGAGAATTTATATTTTTAGCAAGTAGGATCGGGACTTGTTATTTTGGGGCATATCTCCTCCTTTTCTCAAATTTGATCTTTTGAACCTTATGGTGAATTTCATTCTCCTCCATTGATAATTTATTACTATTTTTATTAAGTTTCTATTTTTAGAAAGTGTTTTTCTACTTTTTCTTTTGAAAAATTGCCAATTTTGCCTCATATTTTATTTTTCACCATTTATGATTGTTTTGAGTGATCAAAACTTGTAATTTGAGGTACTTAATATTTTTAGCATGTGAAGGGGCATGGAATATTCTATTTTTATTAATGGAAAATATTGGACTTGGTTTGCGATGGAAACATTATTTTTTAGACTCGGCTCTTTTTGCGATCTCGTACTCCAATTTTTGTCACGTTTCAACCTTTGGAACTCTTGGAAATTGAAAAAGCATATTTCAAGGTTAAATTTTCAAGTCTAGAGCTATGATGATATCCATTAGTGGATCCTCTAAGATTTTAACATCCTGGCATGAATTATTTTATGAAAAACATTTGACAATTATGCACTTTCGACTTTGACGGTCATACGGCGATCAAGTTTACACACAACATGGTAGAAGAAACTAGGGAAAAGTTAGGGTTTTCAACCTTCTTGGTATGGGGCACATTTTCTTGTCCATTTCTATACCCTTGGTATAGGGATAGGATGGGTATAAAAATTCACTTGGATGTGAGCTTGACAAGTGTCATTCGTTGATTACACAATGGGGGAAGGGTGAAAAACAAACACTTCCTTGATATGGTGATCATGTAAGGGGCTAAGATGGGTCACATGAGGGATCATGTTAGGGGATAATATGGGTCACATTTCTTCTTGTCGCTATATCCCTTAGGGACAGAGATATGAGGGATAGAAAACTTTTCCTTGATATGGTGATGACATGTGGCTATCAACGATTTGATGAGGCGGAGAGGAGAAGGGGCTTAAAAATGCACTATGTAGCTTGTTTTTTATCATATGTAAATCCAATGACTAGGACAAGCATGGGGAACATTTTCTTATCTCATCTATCCCTAAGGAATAGAGACATGAGGGACATAAAAATTTACCCTTGCCTTAGGTTGGCAAGTGGTGCTTTCACAATGTAAGATGGAGGGGGCTAGAAATAGGCAGTTTAGCACTCGGGGGCTAGTTTGAGGTCATGTGAAGTGTTAAGTTGTGGAGATAAATGGCTTCACAAATAGCATGTTTTATAAACTTGCAGGTTTACATAGTAACTGGTGTCAATTGGGTAAATAGCATTGGTCACCTAGGAGCAACCAACATCGGTTACTCGTGCATTAATGTTTTGATTTTAAAAGTGCGATTAGATCCGGACCTTGGTTATAAAGGTGATCGGAGGGTTGTAAATGCATAGCTAAGTTACCCTAAGGTTTTTATATGCTTATAATCTAGAAAAATAGGGTTATAAGGATAGTTTTTGAGAGAATCATAAGGACTTCTTAGAGAGAGAAAAGAGAAGATTGAGAGGAAAAAGTATTGTGCATCCGGGATTGGTGTGGAAGATTGTATTTCTCTATTTCCGTAAATCAAAGAATAATACATTAGATGTTTCTTGGTGAACATATCCCAAATTGGGAGAACCATGTTATATCTTGTGTATTATTCCTTCTATTTTTTCTCGTGTTTATTAATTGTAGGCTTCAATTTAATATAGATTTGTACAACATTGGTGTGTGTCTAACCCCAACAATCTGGTTTAAGAAAAAAATTTGTTTGAGGGTTTTGTGTGTTGATATATTTACTCACGAGGGATTTCTGATTGAGTGGGAGCACAAAAATGGAAGAAGATAACAAATACAAAGTGGAGAAATTTGAGTGGTAATTATCAATTATGGAAGATGCAGGTGGAAGACTATATGTATCAGAAATATCTATATTTATTTTTCAATGCAAGTGTGAAGCCTACTAAGATGACTGATGAAGAATGGAATATTTTTAACAGAAAGGCTATGGGATCTATAAGATTGAGCCTAACAAGCATTTATAGCTTCAAATATTACTGAAGCAGAAACCACAATAGATTTGATGAAATATTTATCTAATTTATATGAAAAACCAAGTGCTTCAAATAAATTTTATTTGATGAAGAAATTATTTAATTCAAAAATTCAAGGTGGATCTATATCAATCCATTTGAATGATTTCGGTTCCATTGTAAATCAATTAAAATCAGTTAATATTCCATTTGATGATGAAGTGAAAGAAATTTTATTCTTATGCTCTTTTCCAGATAGTTGGGATAACTTGGTAATGGTTGTTAGTAATACAACATCTACTACTAATATTTTGAAGTTTGATGATGTGGTTAGTATAATCCTAAATGAAGAAATATGTAGGAAAAGTACATGAGATTCATCATCTAGAAATTCTTTGAATGTAGAAATCGGGGAAGGCAGAAGGATAGATCTAAGAGAAATAATAATGGGAAATCAAATTCTAGGAATTGCATATCTAAATCCAGAGGTAGAGGAATAACTTGTTGGAATTGTTAAAAGAAAGGACATGTAAAGAAGGATTGTTGGCTCAAGGAAAAAAAGAGAATATACCACACAAAGGTAAAGAGGAAAATGTTACAACTAAGGTAATGTAATATGCCCTTATTCTCTCCTTGGATAATAAAATAGAAACATGGGTTTTAGATTTAGGAGCTTCTTTCCATGCTACCCCTAATAAGGGTTATTTCAAAAATTATGTCTAGGGTAATTTTGGGTATGTTTATTTAGGATATGACGAACCATGCAATATTAGTGGTAAAGGGGAAGTTCATCTAAAATTGTGGATAGGAAATCCGTGGATATTGAAATATGTGAGGCATGTTCCAAGACTCAAAATAAATATAATTTCTATAAGAAAACTAGGTAGAGTTGGTTGCATGGTTACATTCACAGCCGACTCCGGAAAGTTACCAAGGGAGCTCTTGTTGTAGCAAGAGGCAAGAAGGTAGGAACATTTTATTTTTCTACCTATATTACTGATTCATTTTTTGTTTTATCTACTCAGATTCAAATGCAAGCATGTGGCATAATCAGCTAGGCCATATGAGTAAAAAGGGAATGCAGATCTTAAAGGAAAAGGGTAAGTTATCAGATTTGAAAAATGTAGATCTTGATTTCTGTGAGCATTGCATATTTGGAAAGAAAAAGAGAGTGATATTTCTCAAATTTGGGGCAACAAATAAGGACCATAAATTAGAGCTTGTACACTCATATGTGTGAGGACCAACCCGATAGCTTCTCATATAGGATCCCAATATTATGTGACTTTCATCGATAATGCCATAAGAAAGGTATGGGTTTATTGTATAAAGCGTAAATCTGATATTTTTGACACTTTTAAAAGATGGAAAGCCCTTGTGGAAAATGAATCCAATTTAAAGTTAAAATGCCTTAGATCTAAAAATGGTGGTGAGTATTGTAATAAGGTTTTCAATTATTATTATTCAGTGAATGGAATACGCAGAGAAATAATGGTTCCTAGAACACCACAAGAGAATGGTGTGGTTGAAAGAATGAACAGAATATCATGGAATGTGCAATAAGCATGAGGATACATGTTGGATTACCCTTAAATTTTGTAGAAGTAGTAGATACGATAATATATTTAATCAACTATGGGCCTTTAAGTGCATTGGATGGTGGAATACCAAAAGAAGCTTGGACTAGAAAAGAGGTAGATATTTCTTTTCTTAGAGTATTTGGTTCAGAATATTTTGTGCATATTGATAAAGAAAATAGAAATAAGTTGGATGCTAAATCCAAGAGATGAACTTTTATTGGTTATTTTGGGATTTAGATGATGCTAAGATTATGAGTTGTGACATTAAGTGGAATGAAAAGAGAATATACTAGGTTCAAATTTTGATACCTAAGGATGAACCAAGGGAAAATTTTGTGGAAGAAAATACATTTTCAAATTTAAAATTGACACCTATAGGTACCAAAGTGTTGGTTATAGTAACCGGAATTGGCAGCCTAAACCAATGTCAATAGAACCAGGACCAACATTGGCAATAGAGGGCCGATGTCAATTTCTAGAATCGACGTTGATAGTAGGTGACCGGCGCGGTCACTATCATAGGTTGATACGAATGTACATGATGTACAAAATGAGCCTCTGGCACCCCATATTTTTGTGAGAAGGTCACAACAGGTAAGTAAACCTCCAGAAATATTTACACCTTCCTTATTTTATCTATTATTGACTGATAGTGGTGAGCCCGAAAGTTTTGAATAAGAAATGTAGGAGGAAACCCACAAGAAGTGGGAGTATGGCATGGATGAGGAGATGGACTCCTTGAAATAAATTTAGACATGGCATTTGGTTAAGTTTCCAATAGGAAAAAGAATATTGCAAAATAAATAGGTTTACGTACAGGATCAAGAAAAAAAGGGTGGAAAGTTTAGATACAAGGCAAGGCTTGTGGTAAAAGGGTTTGTACCAAAAGTAGGTATTGATTTTGGTGATATTTTTCCTCCTATAGTAAAAATTACTTCCATTTTTACTATTTTGATTTTATTTATAGTAGAATATTTGCACTTAGAGAAATTTGATGTTAAGACGGATTTCCTTCACGAGTCATTTAGAGGAAGAGATATATATGCATCATTCATTTGGTTATGAAGTCAAGGGTAAGGAGAAACTTGTGTGCAGGTTGAAAAGATTTTGTATGGAATTAAGCAAGCTCGAAGGTAATGGTATATGAGGTTTGACATTTTTATGCATGATCATGGTTATATGAGATGTGAATCTGATCATTGTGTTTATATCAAGAAGCTTGAAAATGAAATCTATATTATTTTGTTACTATATGTAGATGATATGCTTATTACAAGATCTAGTATGCAAGACATTGTTGAGCTTAAATAAAAGTTAGCTCATACATTTGCAATGAAGGATTTAGGAGCTACAAATAAAATCCTTGGCATGTAAATTCATAGAGACATGAAGAATAGGAAATTGTATTTGTCTCAGAACATTATATCAATAAGGTGTTGGAAAGGTTTAAAATGCAAAATTCAAAACCTATAAGTACATCTATGGCTAGGGACTTTAAATTAAGAAAATATCAATTTCATACATCACATGAGGAGGTTGAGTACATGGCATGGGTTCCATATGCTTTAGTAGTTAGCATGTTTATGGAGCTATATAGTATAGTGCAGAAATTTATCTCCAAGTGGGAGATTATTGAGTTATGGAGCTAAATGACTTCACAAATAGCATGTTTTAAAAACTTGCAAGTTTACATAGTAACCGACATCAGTTGGGTAACCGGCATCATTTACCTATGCGTTAATGTTTTTATTTTAAATGTGGGATTAGATCCAAACCTTAGTTATAAAGGTGATCAGAGGGTTGTAAATGCATAGCTAAGTTTCCCTAATGTTTTTATATGCTTATAAGCTAGAAAACTAGGGTTAGAAGGATAGTTTTGAGAGAATTTTAAGAAGGAATTCTTGGAGAGAGACAAGAGAAGCTTGTGAGGAAAAAGTATCGTACATCTAAAAGAGGTGTGGAAGATTACAAATATTCATTATATTTCCTTTGTAAAGCAAATAATAATAGATTGGTTATTTCTTGGTGGATGTAGCCCACACTGGGTGAACCACGTTATATCTTGTGTATTTTTTCTTATGGTTTAATTGTTTGTGTTTATTACTTGTATGCTTCAATTGAATATAGATCTATATAACACTGGTGTGTGTCTAACCCCAACATGTAGATCCATGAGGAAAAGATAAAAGGGGTGAAATTTTGTGTCCCCTCTTTCCCCTAGGGACAGAGACAAGAGGGACACAAAATTATGACATGTAGTTGTTTCTCAAAAATTTGAATAGTTGTGAAACCTTTACCTGCAAGAGAATCATCTTGAAATTTCGATTGTTGGAGCTCTAGGAGGTCATATTTAGAGGAATATTATATTATTTTTACTCCTAGAATCATTCCAAGAACAATGGGATTGGCCTTTGGTTCCAATTCTACATGTAACACCCTACAAAATATCCTTTTTACTCAAGATGGTAGGTTATGTCTATTGAAACCGGGTTTCCCTAAGAAGCACTTGAGTCTTGTGAAAAAATTGAAATTTTTATCATGTAGAGAATCCTTAAATATTTATTATGAGTATTTTTTTCCTCTTAACTCCTTGCAAATCTCCCATAATCATCTATGGAATATCAGGTACCTTTTTTAACTACTTACTCCTTCCACCTTAGAAACCTGCAATTGCTCGGATTGTCCCTAAACCTTCAAATATTCCCTAAACTTTCCTAAATCAGTTGTAACATGTTCCTATATATTCACCACCACATCCACATGATTTTTATCCTTTCATTATACCCCAGGGATGCACATCAGTTTTGAGAAGATCAAATTTTCCCTTTCTAGTTGTGTTGAGAAACTATTCATTGGAAGCATCTCACTTTGAATGAAATGGGTAAAATTTTCACACCATTACGAATACCTAAATTTTATTTTTCATCACCTTAGAAGTACCTGAAAGATCAAAATTTACATGATACAACTGACATGATGACTAGGAGAGGGTTTGGGAAGATTTCGAGGAAAAAAATTCAATTTTGGCTAAGTTGTCATGCTTGAATGTTTAAAATTTTCATGTTGCACATTTGCATGACAACGTGTCTATATCATGAATTTTTTATATGGTATGATAAAAGAGGCCATATATGAACTTAACTCTAATAGAAAAATTCTTTCAATATTTTGAATGAGGTCTACAATTGTGTTCAGAACTTGGATTCCCTCCACTCACCGAGAATTCATCATCGAAAAACTCATTAATTCCTTCCAGAAGTTAGTCGAAAAGAGGCAGGTGAACCTCTTTCCTTCAATTAATATACCTTAGAGTCCCTTACCAGTATCAAAAATTATAGTTCTGACATTGCAAGAGATCACAAAATATGGCCCAATCAAAGTGTAAGAATATCAATGATGTTCCCTAGACATGGATCAAAGTATTGAGATACATTTTCATTCTAGTGGTAGATAAGGTGGCACCTGTGGTAGCTCAGTTCATTAGATAATTCAAAGGAAAATATCCCATTCTAAAAACTCTCAGTCATGGATCATGAATCAAAGAATTCTCCATTAGTCAAAGATTCTCTTCATTGGATCAATCAACCCCTTTTTCTCTCCTCCCCCTTTCTCTCTCATGTCCTAATTCTCCATTGGGAAAGTACTTTTCAATTTTTTTCTTATTCATTTAAATGTGACCTATATTCAAGCATTGTAATTATTTCCCTTTAATTAATAAAAAGGGACTCACTTTTCTTTCTTATAAATATGAAAGATCACAAGTTGTACAGGTAAGTGAAAAGTCATGTGGGGGGTAGATGGAAGGACATGTTGTAATGCTAAAAATTGGAATGGCTTATTTATTTCAAGGGGTTGTAAATTGTTTATTGAATGTATGTTATTGATATTTTAACTTCTACATCAAGAAACAAAATTTGTAATTCTTCTACCTCTTGTCTTATGCTCCTATACTCCCTCTCTTCAACTTTGCATACATGACAATATTGTAATACCAAGAAAGGTTTATGTGCCTCTTATAAATGATTCAATGGGATTTTTGTCTATGATTTGTTGGTCTTATTGTTGTTTTCATAGTTTTTTTATTATAATTGAATATGGACTTACTTCAGTTATTGTATTTGAACTCTACCAGTGCCTACTCAAAACATTAACCCTCTATTTATTTATTTTTCAAACTCCCATTTACCTCTCAAGTGTAAATTCATCCCCTATACCTTGTACAAGAAATTTATCATAGATTTAGTGGATTAAAAGGTAGATCCTCAAAACATAAATAAGGGTATTCCATTTGGGAATAATGATCATGAGGCCTCAACTTCTTACAACTCTCAAGTTGCCCCTAACCTCGGCTCAAAAACAATACAAATATTTTGGGATTAGTTGAGTTAGAGGTTGAACCATAAATTAATGCAACAACTCAGACAATAGAGTACACTTCACAACCTCTTCCCACTCATTATCTCTTGCTAGAATGATGCTCATATAGTCTAAAAACATGTAGGATCTTATGATTTGATTTCAAACTTTAACAATACCTTTTTCACATTTTGTTTCTATATTTTTGAATAATTCCCACGTACATCATTCTCGCATTATTGTATGCATAGGGTATTGGTCACCTAATTCATGTTATGCCTCCATTAGGGATAAAATCAATCATATTGACTTTTTTGTACATCCTCTGGGGACAAATTGATATGGATACCATGTTTTTCTTTGATATAAGAAATATACCATCTTAAGTTGAGCTAGCGAGGAAGATGATATCATGTTTTATATTTGTAAGTCTTGTTCTATAAAAATTACATTAAGAGAGCTATGATCAATAATGGGGCTGTTGTAAATGTAGTTCCCTTATCTTTCTTGCAAAATTTGGGATATGGGGAGACTAATTTCTCCTCTATTAGAAACATGTTGTGAGGGTATGAAAGTATTAAATTTTCCTCAATTGGAACTATAGTTCTTCGTATCTCCCTTAGGTTGAAAACTATTCTGAATTATTTTTACATCATCAATAGAGAAATGAATTATAACATGATCCTTGGTAGACTGTGGATTCACCGGATGAAGGCCATTCCTAACACCTTGTTCTATGAGGTTAGGTCCTCCATTTGGGAAAGTCTTCGTCACTCAATGGGATCCTAAACCCTTTGATATACATTTAGAGAGTCTCAAGAATAAACTAGGGATTCATTTGGAATATGAGCTCCATGTGAACCAGCTAAATAAACCACTTCCCTCAAAAGGAATTAATTACAACCACTAAGAATGTTTCAAAATTCAAGGTCGATGACCAAAAAACATTCAAAGTGGCAAAATTAAGTAAGGGTAAGGTTGTGTCTCACAAAAATGTATCAAAAAGACCACAACATAGATGATGAAATGCTTAGAAAGTGATGAGCTGATTCTACTCCCCTTTGAACTACAAGGAGTTAGTAATTTCCTTAGTTTATCCTCTCTTCCTATTGATGATCTTGGGCTGGATATATATATATATATATATATATATATATATATATATGATATAAATAGAAAAAGAGGAAGAGGATCTTGAGAGAAAAATGAGCCATCTCTAGGGTTTCTTTCATTTCTAATCTCATTCTAGATATATGTGTGTGTGTGTGTGTGTGTGTGTGTGTGTGTGTGTGTGTGTGTGTGTGTGTGTGATATAAATAGAAAAAGAGGAAGAGGATATTGAGAGAAAAATGAGCCATCTCTAGGGTTTCTCTCATTTCTAATCTCATTCTAGATATATATGTGTGTGTGTGTGTGTGTGTGTGTGTGTGTGTGTGTGTGTGTGTGTGTGTGTGTGTGTGTGTGATATAAATAGAAAAAGAGGAAGAGGATATTGAGAGAAAAATGAGCCATCTCTAGGGTTTCTTTCATTTCTAATCTCATTCTAGATGAAAATGTGTTAGAAACCAAGATCATCGTGTCCACGAGACATGATCCCATGGTATGATGAACATGAAATGTGATCATTACTCCCTATGTAGGGAGAAAAGTTAAAAAAACAACACAATACTCATACAAACATGGTTAATCAAGAGCATGACAAATATGTTTACAAATGCCTCGTATAAATGGAGAGTCTTATGCCAAGATTAGATGGTCATATAAATACAATAGTAAAAAGGGTTTTAATTTTAAACCCAAGGTATTAGGCCCTTATCAAGAAAAAAAAATCAATTATCCTTCGTATCATTTGTATACCTTGGGAGTTGAGTATTTTGATGAAACAATCCACTCACATCACCTGTGACATTTATGTATATAGTCATTAGCATTTCTATACTATCCTTCATTGCATTCATATTGTCTTGTCACTAGCATTATCATGTTGTCTAAATTATAAAATGGAAACTTATTATTCAAGTAATTCTTTGACTTTCAAACATTGAAAAATCTAATAATCATACATACTTCACCATTATCTTCATACATTCAAAACTCGCATAATCTTTATCATCACTCTCATACAAGAGAAAAATTTTAACATTGCTTTATAAAGGCTTACATACAAATTATATCCATGATTTATTTTGATTTTGGTGCTTCTTATACATGTTCTTCACTAGAATATTTTTTATGATAACATTTTCCCTAAAAATATCTCTCTATAACAAAAACATTCTAAATATTTCACCTGAAACTCTTATTTTCCTATCTCAATCTTTAGTGTTGAGCCCTCACATCATACTAGTTGTGTGGGGTTGATATAAAGGGTGGGTGTTTCTTCCCAAAAATCATAAATCAAATTCAAGTCAAACAAAAAAAGATAAATAAAAATAAGATTAAAACTCTTTCATTACAAATAACTACATTTCTCGTCCCTACCAACCTTCAGTGATGAACCCATGCTTCTTAGTAGTAGCATGAGTTAGGAAAGGAGGGAAGTTCCCTTACTTGCCTATTTATTTTCCTCGGTGATGATCCCATGCATATTACAAGTGCCATGGGTCAAGACGTAGGGGGCCACAATTATAAATCATAAGTCACAAATAGATAAAACAATAAAGGTGCTTCTAAAAATCCCCAAGAAAATGACTTAGATGTGTATGTTAAGAGAGACAATTATTATTTAAAACCATATTTTATCAATGAACATGCCATATATGAATCTAATTCTAGTTAAAACTTGCAAGAAAAACTCATTTCAAATTAGTTAAGTTAATCTTGGTTTGGGTTGGGTTGTAGATTCTCAGTAAATCCTTGTCAAAATTATTGTCTCTTAGTTACTCTCATTCACATTATTCAAAACATATATCTCATGTTCTTCTTGGCTCTTGGTAGTGAGTCCTCACATCTTATTGGTTACGTGGAGTTAATAATGAAGTGATATTATTTTATCATCATATTATATTCAACACATTTTTCCAAAGGTATAGAAGTGTTAAACATTACTTGAAAAACAAATTTTCCTAATTAAAGTTTGTTACCATATGCATAATCATGTATATATATATATATATATATATATATATATATATATATATATATATATCATTTTTTTCATCGCATTACATCATCATCCATAGAATACATTCAAAAACATAAAAAAACATCAAAATTCCAAACCATCTAAGAGTACACAAATGAAATAAACCATAATGAAATCAACTCTTGCGAAAAGAATGTTGAACCAAAAAAAAATATGTCAATACATATATGTATCTACTTGTCAATGTCTTATCATAACGTCATCCCACCATAGGACAATTTTGGTCAAAATGCTTAACTATAGCCAAAAATACAAAAAAACAATAAATACATAAAAATGAGACTAAGAAATAAAGGCACTCTACCTATCCATCTCTTTGAGACCCCTTATGAGTGCTTGATTACTGAATTTGCCAAAAGTCCTTCTCAAGTGCATTCAAAAATTAAAATCTAAAGCCTAACAAACAAACCAAATCTCTCACATTTAACCCATTCTTCAGCCCCTTCCACTTTCATTAGGTCCGACACCATCATTTCTAAATCCCTTCCAATTCAACCATACTCATGAATGAAACATTCACCGAAATCAGGAGTTCTAAATTCAACAAACTTGCAAAACACAAATGATTTCCAAAAATAGTAAAAAGTAATATATATATATATAGTGAAAGTTTTGTTTTCTAATGCTACTTCAAGTGGGTGTATACAAGGTTGGCGTCTTTGGAGCAGGTGTATTTCTTACCCTTACGGATATGGTAAGTAATCTTATCATTTTATTTCAAAGTATTTTTCTAATCATTTTTTGTATCTGCACTTGATTCTTGTCTCTCTTTTATAGGTGTCGTGAATGTTGTATTGACGTGGTTTTAACACATTAGAGATTAAGGTATAATTTTTAACCATCCTATTTGAAAGTTCCATCCTCGAATTCACGTTTTACACCCATTCATGGGTAAAACGATTCTTTAAGGGGGAAATATCTACATACCCAAAAATTACATCGTCTGCAACACGAGAAACGAAATTCTCCAATGATGATAAAAATTTATTCCAAGGTAAACATGAGAGCCATATAATTCCCTCTCTCTTTTTCATCCCTTCTTTAACTCAAATAAACCCTTTTTTATCTTCAAACTTTAATTTTTCTTACAAGACCACTTTTAAATTTTGGCATTGATTTTGAGCAAGTAGTTGTGTAATCATTTGCATAACCATCCCTATAGTTGTGTAATCATCACATTGGTAGTTTCATAACCACCACGGTAGTTGCGTAACCTCTAGTCTATCTACACCGATAGTCATGTCACCTTAGATTAGAGAGTTAAATCATGCATTTTTAACGTGTTGGTATCCAAATAGATTCTCCCTTGGAAACCGAGCAACATCAAAGATTTAGTGGACAATGAGAGACAGAGATAGGTCCTATTATGAGTCATTTTATAGCCGGGGAGGGGATTTTTCTAACTCTTTGTCACTCGGGCATCGGATAAATGGATAGCACCTTCATTAAGGATTTGATCTATCCTCACTACTTTAGGTTGTGCCTTTTGACCAAGGTGAGAGGACCTATTTTGTAACCTCTATCGGTGAAGGAAAATAAAGATATCCTTCTTTACATAAATTTGAAAGGGGACCCTAAGAAAATATGATCAATGCACCACAATTTAACTCTCACGAGTTGTCACTTCTAAATAATGGTGATATTTTCTAAACAAGGCTAAAGGTTACTAAAGACATTATGGGATCCTGATTGCTTCTACATATTTTGGTAGTAGAATTTATACATTTGTGGACATACAGGGAAAACAAAGGGGTAGTTCAAGTAGGATTCATTGTTTTGAATAATTTTGGTGGGAGATTAAGTAGGATAAAATTGATTATGCCAGATCTTTGAGAACCTTCACAACATTTGGAAAAATAAATGATAGAATGCTTCAGAATAGCTAAAATATTCCTTCAACTAGAAGGTGTGCATCAATGGAGGCCCAGACTTTACACATTTTCACATAATCTCTAAGAATTTAACACAAAGGCTTGAGCCAAAGACTCAATTAAGCATCAAAGACCCCTGGTTCCTCATGCCTAAGATACACTCAAAGGCTTACAAACAATATTTATCAAAAAATGACAGTAAAATGATTTTAAATTGTTTATCTCATTACAGGATGAAGGCTATTCTTGAAATGAAATTGCAAATTCCACTAAACTATCATAGGGATGAGATCTTGTGTGATTCAGATGGACTTTAACACAAGATTGCAATAAAAATAAGAAAAACTACTTTGAGACATTACGAAATAAAACAAACACAAATTGGTCCAAGATTGACACAAATTAATTCGAAAATGATTAGATGCATCAAATAGGGGAAAGTTTCTTTAAACGAGACTTAGATCTTTTCAATGGTTGTACATTCACAACCAACTTGACATGATTGAAATCTAAAACACAGCAAATTAACAGGTTTCTTGGATTAGTCTCTCAGGAAGATGGGCTCTCTCAAATTCTCTCTTAAGAATTCAACCCCTGACCATTTGTAATAGTATTCTCATTGCATTTATACATTTCACTCACTCACTCATCCAAAAATTTTCCCCAAAAATAAGAATATTCGAGGAACCTTTTCTTGTTACCAATTTTCCTCAGAAAGTGACATTTAAAAATTCATACCAAAAGCTGCCAGGTGGACAAATTATGAGTGATCATGTTTCTCAGATCCTCGACTAATGATTAGGATGCCATGCCACAAATTTTTTACAATCCTTTTAATCATTCTTATTCTGTCATGTGAGAAATCCCCATTTTAATCATTTTCTGGTGGCCTTATATAGCTTGATCTAACATGAAATCCTTTTAGCCCTCGAGGCAACACCTTTTTCATACTTCACGCACTGACCTCCATCATGTCATCCTTTTCCCATTCTTTCCTCTACAACTCTGCTCTACATCCAGATTCCCTAGTAATTCACATTTTTGCAAGTGCTCAAGCAATTACAACTTCCAAATATCACCCTTTATAATCCTTGGACTCACAAATTAAGTTCTAAATCCATTTAATGGCACTTTGTAGACAAAAACGACAAGGAATTTCATCAAAAAATGATGAAAAATAATGCATATTCACATCTCTAGGAGTCTTAGAGAAAAAATGGTAGAAAAATAGATGTAATGCATAGCAACCATTGATTATGCCTCTTCTCAACTTTAGATTAGAGCCATCCACGTGTTTCCTTGGCACAACTGCAAAGGTGAGGTACATATGCAAGTTTCCAAACAAGTGTGGGCCTTCCACGTGCCTTAGGCCCAAGAAAAATGCCTTTTGGCCTTTGAGAAGTCTCAGCATAAAAGGATTCAGTGGAAGCCTCCACGTGTCTCCTTTTCACACCTTTGGGATGGTCCCAAAAGTGGAGACCCCAAACAAGCATGGGCTCACCACGTGTTTCATTTGGTAGAGTTGTTGAAAAATTTAAGGACCAGCGGAAGGCACCATGTGTCTAGGGTCCGAGACAATTTTCCTTGGCCATTGAAAATTCCAAGCAAGGGTAGAGTGAGTGGAAACTTCCAAGTTTCCCTTCGGTGCTTCTTCAAAATTAAAGTACAGGGGTAGGTCCCCAAACAAGCATGGGCCCTCCACGTGTCCCAGAGCCTTTAGAAAGTTTCTTGAAAAGTTTAAGTATAGAAAGGAGCTGGCATATGCCTCCACTTGTATCCTTAACACAACTTTGAGATGGTCCCAAAAAGTGGAGACCCCAAACAAGTGCAGGCTCACCACATGTCTCCTTGGCACAACTGCTAAGGTAGGACCGAGAGGCGAGATCCTCAAATGAGCACCGACCCTCCACATGGACATAACTTGAGTTGACGGGCAAGGTCAAACCAGAGGTCGGGCTTTAGAGTTTCAAAGTGCCCCGCCAAGCTACATCCAATCAAAAAGGGCCACATTTCCACAGATGTTGAGATATAAATTTGACAGGAAAACACACTGTCAAACCGTAAAATGTAGGAAAATCACCATTTGCACCTGGAAATGAATCTTTCTTTAAGGATAGAGAATTTGGAAATTATATAAGGCCCAAATGTGATCCACCGAGCTGCATCAAATTAGAAAGGACCAATTTTCCATAGGTATTGGGACAAAAATTGATAGGGAAAACAAAACATGATTGTGGAAAAATGGAAGGAAGGAAAAAACTTGAGTTTACGCCCAAGTTACAAATTCTTTCACATGGATAGAGGAACGGAAAACAAATTCTAGATTTAAAATGATCCTCGACCAAATGAAGGGACTGATCATGGAAACCAAATGAAGGACATAGCTTTCATGCATCAACACGGGGAGATAGAAAATACAATAGAGCCCACAAACTAAAGAATTTCAAGGAAAAACAGGGCAAGATCAAATTGAGCACCAACATCGGCTCCGAATTGGGGATGGGCACTCCCTGTGAGTGTCACAAGAACAAATAGTAGACCAAGTGCAAAAATTAAACCATTGGGAAACGGAGTCAAATAACAAGCTTGCAGAGAAGAACAATAATAAACAACACCCCCAAGGACAAACCAAGAAACCAAAAAAACAACCACCAAGGACCAGGATGAAACAAAATGAAAAACACAAAAGCAGAAAGAAACCAAATGACTATACATTGTATAATGGTGTATACCTTGATTCTAAGAAATCAATCAAGGAGAAGTTTCAAATGCTTGCCATTAACAAGCAACTCAAGCAATTCCCTATCTAAGTCTTTTAATAAGAAGGTATGCTCACTAATTTGAATGTTAATTGAATAAGGACCCATCCACAATGCATCAAAATTTCCATGTTTTCCCTTATCCTCGTGCCTGCTATCCCACAATAGCACAAGACCTACCACATTGAAAGATCTTGGAGTCACCTTCTTATCGAACAAATTCTTCAATTTCTCTCTGAATTTTACATACCTTTGATGGGATTCCCTTCTTTCTTCATCTAACTCAACAATCTAATTTATGTGAGCATCATAGGGACTAACCTCTTGATCTTCTAGTTTTTGAAGAAATTGAAAAGAAGACAATTGCATATGTAGGGGAAGTAGAGCTTGAGTTCCATACACCAACTCAAATGGGATTTTTCTAGTAGCTCATTTAATAGTGATTCGATCAGCCTAAACAGCAAATTTCAACTACTCACCCCACTTCCTTTTCTTTAACTCCAAAGTTTTTCTAATTATCTTCAACATATTTTTATTGTTGGACTCTTCTTTTCCATTTCCTTGGGGATTATATTTGGAAGAATATGTCAAATTTATCCCATATTCATGACACGTGGACATCAAAGGTTTAGCTCAAAATATCATGGAATTATCAAGAACTATTTTTTGGGTAACCCAAATCTGTAGATGATATAATTTAGGATAAAATCCATGATAATTTGGTGAGTTACCTTCTTGGAGGGGATTGCCTCCACCCACTTGGTGAAGTAATATGTGGCCACTAGTATCCACTTATGGTCTACACTTGAAGGATCAAAAATTTCCCCAATGAAATCCATTCCTCATTTCCTAAACAGGCTTCAACTAATACATACTATAAAGGAAGGGAGCCTAAAGCTTTGATCTTCCGAGAAAAGTGTTGGAAATTTTCACATCTTCTTACCAACAGAGTTGTATCCTTGAAAATATTTGGCCACCAATAACCATCCCTTAAGATCTTATGAGATGTGACTCTTCCAAAGCAAAATTCCCCCACAAACTCCTCCATGGAGATCAGCAATTATTTTAGGGGCTTCATCTTCAAGCAATGCATCTTAAGAGAACTCCCTTAGGGTTCTTCCAAGCTAACCCAAAATTAGTAATGACATATTTTTGGGAAGCTAACTTAAGTGCTCTTTTCTTATTCTTTCTCAAATGTTTAGGGAACTGTAGATGTTTGAGATAAAAAATGATGTCCTTGTACCATTCAAAATTTATCATTTTTTCAAGGACATTCAACCTTTCTTCTTCAACTTCATTTACCTCAATTGTTTGCAGATTTCTCTCTACCATAAGTTTTTCCAGGCCCAAACCTCTAACCAATTTTTTTGTTTGGATATCCATATCATACTCTTGCAATTTTTTTACCCATCGGCATCTCTTGCTTGAAACCTCCATTTCTGATAGGATATCTTTCACCATGGTGTGGGGAACATAAGCAATGATTTTGGAACTCAAAATATATGGCTGAAGACCTTTTTTTCTTTTACCAAAGAAAATGCCGGTTCTCCATGATAATATATTTTAGCTCGGCTCAAGTAATGCCTTCATGAAAAAGGTAATTGGTCTTTCAGCAACCTCATCATCCTTCGCAACAATACAGATGCAATAGTACTTTCTGAAGCAAAAGAAAACATTTTGAAAGCCTTCTTATAATATGGAGCTACTAAAATAGGGGCATTCTTTAATGCTTCTTTGATCCCAACAAAAGCTTGAATAGTTGTTTTTAATGCAAAATCATAGCACCCCCAAATGAGTGGTCAGATCTACTTTTCTAGGGAAGATTCATTTGGTGTGATTCACATAATATTGAGTTTTTCCCAAAGTTTGGGACTTTACAAATGGGAAAACTCTCCAAATTAAGGCTGGTTCCTACTCCTCTATTTAGGTGTATGCATGAAATTGTAGAGAATCTATCCTAAATCCTACTCTATTTTGCCAAGGAGACAGAGTTAAAGAAGGGATGCAAAACAAATAAAACTTAAGCTACAAGGTGATACACCAAAGGAGTGATGAACAATTGTTTTTCCGATAGACACAAACCAAAAGAATGCAACACAAAAACATGAGCAAATAACCAAAGTTGTAATGAAGGATCATAAGACAATAATTAACATAGAAAGGGATGAAGATCACCCACAGAACATGTATTATTACTCTCACAGCTTGATACGATGTATTACAATAGTAACAAGGAAAATTTGTGTTTATGGTCTATATGGGAGGTCTGAAAATCCATGAATTCACTTGCCAAGGGGAAGAGGGGAGCTGTAAAAAAAAAAAAGATGTCCAACACTTTACAACGAGTCTTGTCCCTACTTTTATAGATTCAACACAGAGGGGAGAAAGAGAGAGAAGCAGGAAAAATAGTTCCAAGCTCAACCACTGCTATTAATTCCTCCCATAAAATCTGCCCCCAAATCTATCTTGACTATATCAATTTCTTATTTAGCACCTCAAAGAAGGAGGAAATGGCAGATTAGATCAAAATCTGATCTGGTTGTTGGGGCAAAGATAGATACTACATTGATGGCCTTGAAGAAATTTCTCCATTTTTCCCCCACCTAACCTCCCCAAACTTTAATTTTTAGATCTCTATGGCATATACGAGGCTGAAGTCTTTCCAACGATGTCATATTTACAATATCTCGAGCTCTGAGTTGAAAGATATGCCTCTTCAAAGTTTGTATCAGATCCGTACAAAAGGGCTGGAAAATAGTTTGAAAAATGGGCCCCCTTTTCTATATAGGACACGTGGAAGGTTGGCAATTGTCTAAGGGTTCCCTCTATATTTTTATCTTGGAATGGCATAGGGCTGACACGTGGTTTCCTTCGATCGGCCTACTCAATTTCTATGTTTTTTGGCTAAGTCCTTTGCTCGGCTGAGTCATATTTCTTGACCGGGGACATGCAGCAGTCTAGTGCTCATTTGAAAAACCTCTCTTTATTTGACCCTTGAGTTTGCACCATGTTGACACTTGGCACCCTCTGTTGGTTTGTCACAATACATTGACTATTCAACCTGACCTTGTCCCCTTTTGAAATCGAGATGCGTGGAGGCTTTGTGCTTACTTGGAAACCCGCTTAGGTTGACACTTAGAAGCCTCCGTGAGATATTTGACTTTTCAACGGCCCCTCTTACCTTTTCGAACCTTGACTATGTGGCAAACTAGTGCTTATTTGAGCCTCCACCTTTGAATCTTCTCTTGGAGATGTGTCAAACTAATGCGTGGCGGCTTCCGCGGCACTTCTATACTTAGCCTCTTTTTGAGTCCCCACCTGTCTGCCTTTTGACCTCTATTGACCATTTGCTACATGGAGGGCTGGTGCAAGTTTGAGCTTCCATTTTTGGATTCAACTTTGGAGAAGTGTCGTGTCGACACATGGCTCTCTCCGTTTGCCTTCTCCATACTTAGCTGATTTTTAGACTCGTTCAGAACCGTTTTGATCCCAAAGACTTCAGATCTTCACCACTTCTTCTTTCTCTTCGCTCCTGGCTCTTTTGACACCACTCCTCTTTCTCTTACCCTTTTATTCTATTTCCAAGCATGCTTGTAACTTGTTAAATAGATTTAAGACATGGATCCACTTGATAGAGCCGTCTCTTTTCTTTCTTCATGCATAGGGTCGTTTGGTCCTTCGCAGGTCCTGCTACTTCATTGTTGAGTCCTTCTATGACCTATTTGCAATATTTAACCATGTTTTCTCTAGTTCTTCCTGTGTGGGGTCATGGCTGATCCAATACTTTTCTCAGGGGGTGAAATATGGATAACAATTTGGTGACTCACAGGGGTATTTTCCTGCTAGATGAAAAGACCAATTGCCTTGTCACATCCATTGGGCATGGAGTCAAGAATGATGGTCTGATACTAATCCTGCCTCTGATTCACAAGCTTGACTATTTACACTCTCAATTTTCATAAGAAATCTCGAAATGATGGTTTTAAGAGTAGAAAATTGTTTTGACCAGGGCTTCATCTATCTCTGAATGGGTTATGCAAGAGCAACAAAACAGACACCACAACTATATACAAAATTTGAAATCATACATGCTCTAAGTAGAACATGCAGAGTGTGCAAAGCACTTAGGAGAAAAGAAACCTAAACTACAAAAAGACAATGTGCACAAGCACTTAGAGGAATGAGAAACTAAACTAATATGTACAAGGTGAAAACTTTTTCTTCTAGTAGCGAGGGTTTAAGATACATTCCATTCATTGGAATATGTAACTCTTCACCATCTAATGTAGAAAATTGGAAAGCATTACTACTTTTACATTTTATGACCATGTAAGGGCCACTCCAAATGGCATCGAACTTGGAATGCCTTCCTGGTTTTGCCCAATCTGTATCCCATTTCAAAACTAGGTCACCTTCCTAGAAGACCCTTGTTCTTGCCTACTTTTCAAAGCATCTCTTGATTAAGACTTGGTCCTTCTCCATTGTTTGAAGTGCATGTTCTCTAGTTTCTTCCAACTCCATGAACTCTACATACCTAGCCTCCATTGGTTCAAACTCAGACATCTCTAGCTGATTCATGAGTTCCAATGTTGGCAACTCAAGTGATATAGGCAACATTGCCTCTTTCCCATAGAAAAGTTTGAATGGAGAGCTACCTGTAGACTTCTTGGGTGTTGTCCTATCAGCCCATAAGGCTGATTTGAGTTTCATGTGCCAAGTTCTCTTATTTTCATCTAGATTTCTTGATAATCTTTATGGGTTCTTGTTTATGGACTCGCTTTGCCATTACCTTAAGGGTAATAATTTGATGAAGTGCTCAAGTAAATCACATTCCTAATGGCCCATCCTATGATTTTCAAACCTATGAATGCCAATGTATTATTTAATATAATGGTGGTGGCACTCCAAAATTTGGTCACTATCCCTTCATAGATATCTAGTATGCTAGATTCATCAGCTTCTTTGAAGTACCACCGCCTCGGTCCACTTGGTGAAATAGTCTATTGCTATCAAAATTCAATTGTGGCCTTGGCTCGAATGTGGATTGATGACCCCAATGAAATCTAATCCCCATTGCATGAATGGCTGGTCAACTAAAATTGGGTACAATAGGAGTGTTGCTAGCCTTTCTTTTCCTTTGAAGAATGCACAATTTTTGCACTTTTTGATCCATGTATAGCAGTCACTAAACACCCTAGGCCAATAATAACCTACCTTCATGATCTTGAGTGCTGTCACCCATGGAGAAAAATGGCCTCCAGCTGCTTCATCATGGAACTCTTGTAACACTCTCTCAATCTGATCTGTCCTAATGCATCTTAGCAGAATGCCATTGATGTCCCTCTTGAACAAGACACCATTAATAAGCACATATGGGATGGCATGTAGTCTGAAATGTCTCCTTTTTTTTTCTCATTTCTGGAGGACACATGCCTATTTGAAGGAAGTGCACCATGCTTTAAGTCCAACAAGGAGTGGGCACATCATCATTTTCTTCCTCTTGACTATTTTAGAACAAAAATAGCTTCTTTTTCACTATTTGCCTCATCTTGTTGACTTGAGGCTAGTTGTTCACATAATCCCTTCCCATGGACCAGCTTAGTGACCTTGATCTCAATTTCATACTCCATGACATGAGTGATCCATCCTACATGTTTTTCATTCAGATCCTTACTGAGAAGGAAGTCCTTAACTCCTACATGGGAGACTAACAATTGGATTTTATTGTTCGAAACCAGATGTTTAAACTTCTTTAACCCTCTTATCACTTTGCTAGGACTTGCTTTTCAATGAAAGAGTATCTCACTTCATAATCTTCTAGACCCTGGCTAAAGAAAGCAATTGGCTGCTTTGTATCCTCTTTGTTCTGTTGTACTAGGATTGCAGAAATTGTGTCACTGCCACCAAAGGCATATAGTATGAAATCCTTAGAAAAATATGGATTCACGAGAGTTGGGGCTTGTGATATAGCTTCTTTGATGGCCTCAAAACTTTCTTTTCCTTTAGCTATCCACCTAAATGCCAAACTCTTCTTCAACATCAACGTTATTGGCTTGACAAGGGCAGTAAAGTTTGGTACAAACTTGCGGACAAAATTGATTTTCCTAAGAAGATTTGAAGAGATTTCTTATGGCTTAGCAATGGCAATGCTCTTATTGCTTCAACTCTCTCTGGGTCAATTACCAAACCTTCCTTTGACACAATATGGCCTAGAAGCCTACCCTCATGGGCCAAGAATATGCATTTTTTAGGGTTCAATGATACCCCAAATCTCCTACACCTTTGAAACACCTACCTTAGGTGAAAAAGGTGGCATGCTACATTTTTAAGAACATAGTAATGTCATCTAGATAGATCAGAACTATTTTTATTATCATCCCTTTGAATGCCATATCTATTTCCCTTTGGAAAGTGGCTCCGCCATTAGACAATCCAAATGGTATCTTTCTATAGGCATAGATGCCGCATTTGGTGGTGAAATCCATTTTGAACGGATCATCTTCCTTCACCATTTTCTGGTTGTACCCTGAGTAGCCATCTAGGAGAGATAATTTCTCTTATCTAGACACCACTTACAAGATCTACTCCATTGAGGGGAGTGGGTAGTGATCTTTGAGGGAAGCTTTGTTCAAGTCTTGAAAGTCTACACATAACCTAATCTCTCCATTATTCTTCCTGATTGGGACCAAGTTTGCAACCCAACTTGAGTGTTTGATTGGAAATATGATACTTGCCTCTATCAGCTTATTTATCTCTTTCCTCATTAAAGGTTCAATGTGTGGATTAATTGGTCTATGCTTTTGCCTAATGGGCTTTGAGTTGGATTTAGTTCAATTGTGTGTTGTGCTAGCTTCAGATTGAACCCTCTTAGGTCTTCATAGCTCCAAGAAAATACATCTAGAAACTCTTGGAAAAGTTTCATGAATTCATACCTTTCTTTCTCGGTGGCCACTTTGCCAATTTGAAGTGTTTTTCCTTCTCCAACTAGAATTGACTCGAGTCTTCTCCTTTGATCTATATATTAGCCTTCTCTTTTTGAAATTGATCATTAGGATTGAAGATAGACTCCAATGTCACTAAGCCTTTGGGAAGCTTGTTTGTATGTAGTTGCACTACTTGATTTCCATATTTCTACTCTAATCTATTTTGATTCTTAGCCTGAGAACTCAGCTTCCTCTTGCAAAAAATTGAGGATTTCTGGTCATTCTCAAACACCGCCAAAGATGTGTTGTTATCTCGGCACTCTTGGCCTTACAATTACATGGATATGTGGTTTTCCTTTGTCCCTCTTGATGATGTCAACCACATAAAATTTTGCTCCATTCTATTATAAGCCTATAGCAGCTTTGTTCTCCTTCTTAGGTATAGAAACAATGTTGAAGGACTCAAAATCCTCAATGAGATCCCATACCCTATTCTTGTAGCTTTTGAGTAGGTCATTCTTGATAGAATTTTTTCCTTTGACTTGATTGGTAACCAATTCACTCTCACCAAACACTTGTAGGTTCTTGATTCCTCATCTTCTATCCCAATGCAATCCATGAACCAAAGCCTCATATTCTGTAATGTTATTTGAACAGAAAACTAGAAACATAAGGTGAGTAATACTTCATACCTTGGGGTGACACAATCATAGCTCCACCTATGACTCCTTTCCTACTTCTTGAGCCGTCAAATAAAAATTTCCATACTTCATTTCCATCCTTATATTTTGGATTAATGATATTAGGAAGAGGATGATTCTCTCATGCAAAGCCGTAGAATCCTAGTTCAGATTCTTCCATCTCCTTATAGGGATCAAAATCTTGTCTTTTGGTCACCCATTCATCGGTAGTCAGTCAGGGATACACCCCACCACGGTGTCTACTTCGGAAGTGTTTAGGATTTCTTCCGATCAAAAGCCGAACAATTTGCATTGATTGGGCTAGGCACATAAGACTCAATGTGATAATATACTATGGCCTCAGATCTGATTTTGGCCTTTGCCCCATACCTTGTTCTAAAGAGCATATGCTGACGATCAATAGAAAAGTAGCCTCCAATTTTGGCAGTGAAGTCCCTGGACAAACACAATGTAAAATGTGGTGGCAAGTCTATGACTGGTATGTTTTGCAATATAGTCACATTGGGCCAGGCATGCAGAGTGAGGCTCGGATCCTTGATGATTCCAACAGTTGTCATTGATGTCCCATCCAATTATACTACCCCTCTAGAGATGAATTCATACTGGAGACCCAGTTGATCAGCTATTTGTTTGAGTATTATAGAACTACTTGCCCTAATCAATCATGTAATTATGCACCAATTTATCCCCAATGATTAATGAAACATAGAATGGGGGAGGTCTCAAGTTCTTACCTTGTTGCTCTCAATGGTTTCCCCTAGATTGAGCTGTATTGGTCAGCACTTTCTCTTGTTGGTTAGGGGTTGATTTGAGCTTGACCAATTTTGAATGGCAGTCTGCAATAGATCCCTCTAGCCCTGGAATGGCCAGTGACTCCCATAGTGAAATTTTCACACTTTTCCTCTTCATTTTCTCAATGATATTAAATGAGCTATCCTTTCTGCTGCCCCTTCCCTGGCACATTTTTCTCTTACACATGGGTTGTTACAACCGGTGCCTGAGTAGATTTGGAAGGTGGCTTGGATTGGCTTTTGCATACGGGGAGTTATATTTTGGATGCCAATTCCTTATGGAGAAATGGAGGATTGAGGATCTCCTAAGTTTGGTGAATGTTCTTCTCAATATTTCTCTTCATGGATCGTGTGTATTAGCAACTATACTTTGAGAAAGAGTCTAATTCATTCCACATAAGTCTTTGGCCTACCAATTGACAAGCATAGTTTTAGTTGGAGGTCCCTCTTATTGGTCCCCTTGATACTAATTTTCTTCTTGGCTAGGTTCTTGTGACATACAAACATTTTGCACCATTAAATTCGATTTAGTGCACCATTGAAGCACATCGATTGATTATGTGGCTGATTGCATGGGAAACACCAATCATATTCTTGTGTCATGTTATTATGTGTTGGAACCAATGCTCTTGATGTTGAAGTTGTGTTTGGATCATATGACCTAAAGGTCTAGTAGCTTAAGGTTGTCCTGGTGTTGACCACGATTTACAACCTGGGTGGTGGTCTATTTTTCGATACTGGGGTCTAGCGATCTTGAGCTTGAGGCTGATATGGCCTAGAACTCTAAGCCTATTTTATTTTATGGTTACTAACTCATTCCCCAGGTTTTGAAGTTGTTTCATAATTTCTTGAACCTCCTTTGAGGTGTTATATGATGAAGTTGAGGCTTCAGCTGAACTTTGACTCATGGGAGTAGGTATAGGAGCTATTGTGGGTGTTTGGCTGATACTTGGGTTTCCTAATTCAGGGTATAGATGCATGGATAGCCTAGGATCAATTTTACCAGCCTGAATTAAATGATTCTCAACTCCTATGGAAAGGCTATAGGCTGCAGGTAAGGTTGTTCCCCCATTGATTGAATCATTAAAGCAATATCAGAATTTAAAGCTCTAAGAAAGTATAAGAAGGCACCTTCATTAGTGGGCTTTACTACTGCTGGAATCCTGTCCCAGGTCCATTGAAATCTGAGGTTGAAATCCATCGAATGCTCATTTAGGGCTCTCTTGATTATTGTCAGTTACTCAACAAGGATAATTTATCTCCTTTTTCTCTAAATTGGTTGTGAAGAGATATGCATGAGATGGTCCCAAGATTGAATAGAGCCTACTTCTAATCTCCGAACCATTGTGAGGATTTACTCTTAAGTGAAGAGGCTAGCAACTTGACTACAATGTCCATCCCAATGATCTCATGGATTGTACAAACATTTGAAATATTTTGAACATGGTCACTGGAGAAGTCTAGTTTTCCCAGTGAAATATGGGATGCTCTTCAATGCCGCCCTTAACGCGACTATATTTTGTGCATTCAGAGTGAGTGGGCTCAACTCTTTGGTGAAATTGACATAAGGATTTGGTTGTGCCATCACGATCGTCCCTGAGCACCCTTCTTGGTTAAAAGAATGTCCTACTAGGAGGATGTGATGATAAGGCTCTTTTTGGAATAGATAGAGACCTCTGGGCTCTTCTTCCTCTTCTCTTTATGTCCGGAGACAAGCGTAGGTGTACAAACTATCCTTCTTCTCTTGTTCTTGACCTTTTTTTGTATCCTTCTCATGAACTTGGGAAACTTATACTAATGAAACAAGTGGATTTTGTCTATTTTGGAGTTTTCGGATGTGCAGTTCTTAAAAGCTTCTCAAAATCTAGAATCACAACAAGTGCACATTGATCTTACTGTAATAAGATAGAGACTTCTGGTCCCACCAGGTGTGCCAAAAATGTTAATGTAAAATCATAGCACCCCTAAATGAGTGGTCAGATCTACTTTTCTAGGGTAGAGTCATTTGGTTTGATTCACATAACATTGAGTTTTCCCCAAAGTGTGGTGCTTTGCAAATGGGAAAACTCTCCGGATTAAGGTGGTTCTTACTCCTCTGTTTAGGTGTATGTATGAAATTACAGAGAATCTATCCTATATTCTACTCTAATTTTCCAAGGAGATAGAGTTAAAGAAGTGATGTAAAGCAAATAAAACTTAAGCTACAAGGTGATGCATCAAAGGAGTGATGAACAATTGTTTTTCCGATAGACACACACACCGAGAAGAATGCAACACAAAAACATGAGCAAATAACCAAAGTTGTAATGAAGGATCATAAGACAACAATTAACATAGAAAGGGATGAAGATCACCCACAGAAAATGTATTATTACTCTCACGGCTTGATACGATGCATTACAATAGTAACAAGGAAAATTTGTGTTTACGGTCTATATGGGAGGTCGAAAATACATGAATTCACTTGCCAAGGGGAAGAGGGGAGCCTGTAAAAAAAAGATGTCCAACACTTTACAATGAGTCTTGACCTTACTTTTATAGATTCAACACAGAGGGAGAAAGAGAGAGAAGCGGGAAAAATAGTTCCAAGCTCAACCACTGCTATTAATGCCTCCCGTAAAATCTGCCCCCAAATTTGTCTTGACTGTATCAATTTCTTATTCGGCACCTCAAAGAAGGAGGAAATGGTGGATCAGATCAAAATCCAATCTGGTTGTTGGGGCAAAGATAGATCTTGCATTGATGGCCCTGAAGATGTTTCTCCATTTTTCTCCCACCTAACCTCCCCAAACTTAAAGTTTCAGATCTCCATGGCATAGACGAGGCCAAGATCTTTCCAATGGTGTCATATTTGCAATATCTCAAGCCCTGAGTCGAAAGATATTCCTCTTCAAAGTTTGTATCGGATCCGTACAAAAGGGTAGGAAAACTGGTTTTAAAAATGGGCCCCCTTTTCTATATAGGACAAGTGGAAGGCGGACGCTTGTCTAAGGAACCCTCTATATTTTTCTCTTGGAATGGCATGGGGCTGACACGTGGCTTCCTCTATCAACCTGCTTAATTTCTATGTTTTTTGGCTAAGTCCTTTTCTTAACTAGGTCATATGTCTTGACCAGGGGACATGCGATCGTGTGACACTCATCTAAAGACCCTCTCTTTATTTAACCCTTGAGTTTGTGTCATGTTAACACTTGATACCCTCCATTGGTCTATCACAACACATTGACTATTTAACCTGATTATGTCCCCTTTTGAAACAGGATGTGTGGAGGATCTGCGCTTACTTGGAAACCCACTTAGGATTTTACCTCTGGAGGAGCATCGGGTTGACACTTGGAAGCCTCCGTAGGCTCTTTGACTTTTCAATGTCCCCTCTTACCTTTTTGGACCCTTGAATATGTGGAAAATTGGTACTTATTTGAGCCTCCGCCTTTGAATTTGCTCTTGGAAATGTGCCAAACTGACGCGTGGCGGCTTCCACGGTGCTTCTATACTTAGCCTCTTTTTGAGCTCTTGTCATGTCTACCTTTTGACCTTTGTTGACCATTTTCTACATGAAGGGCTAGCGCAAGTTTGAGCTTCCCTTTTTGTATTCAACTTTAGAGAAGCGTCGTACCAACACATGGCTCTCTTTACTACCTCCTCCATACTTAGCCAATTTTGGACACGTTTCGAACCATTTTTAGCTCAAGACTTTGGATCTTCACCATTTATTCTTTCTCTACTCACTCTGGCTCTTTTAAAACTGCTCCTCTTTCTCTAGCCCTATTATTCTATTTCGATCTTTCGTGTAACGTGTTAAATATATTTAAGACACGAGATCCACTCAACAGAGCCATCTCTTTTCTTTCTTCATGCATAGGGTTGTTTGTTCCTTTGTAGGTCCGTTACTTCATCATTGAGTCCTTCTATGACCTGTTTACAAGATTTAACCATGTTTTCTCTGGTTCTTCCTATGCAGGGTCATGACTGATCCAATACTTTTCCTAGGGGTGAAATATGGATAGCAACATCTTCTTCCCATTTGATACTTTGATCTTTCTTTAGCATGCTAGTGATTGGGATAGTTAGTTCAGTAAAGTTGGAGATAAATCTCCTAATAAAATTAATCTACCCAAAAAGGATTGAATTCCTTTCTTGGTTCTTGGAATAGGGACTTTGTTGATGGCTTCTACCCTCTTAGGATCAATCATGACCCCTTCCTTTGACACAATGTGTCCAAGAATCTTTACTTTCTAAACTCCAAAGTGGCACTTCTTGGGATTTAGTGAAATACCATACTCCCTGCATCTTAACAACATTTTTTCTAAGTGTTGTAGGTGGTCACTCCTTTTCTGGAGAAAACAGTCACATCATCTTGATATACTGAGTAATGAAATCATTAGTATAGATAGAGAAAGCTACATCCATTTCTCTTTGGAAAGTGGCTCTAGCATTCATTAGACCAAAAGGAATTCGACATATGCATATGTTTCCCAAGGAGTGGTAAAGGTAGTTTTGATTCATTTTGATTCCTTCACAACTACCTCGGTTATATCCGGAAAAACCATCCAAGGTGGATAAAAATTCGAACCAAGAATAATTTATAACATATTGTCCATATCGGCAGAGGGTAGTTATCCTTCATTGATGCTCTATTCGGGTTTCTAAAGTCCACACACAAACCTTATATCTTTGTTCTTCTCGATAGGTACCAAGTTTGCAACCCATGATGAGTACCTTGTGGGCTGTATGATTCCTCCATCCCTTAAATTTTTCAATTCTTCTTGCATCTTCAGGGAAAGGAGTGGATTGATTGGCCTTTGTTTCTACCTAAATGACTTGGTAGAAGCTTCCAAGGGAATTTCATGCTAGAAAAGATCCTCTTTGTATGCTTTCTAGTTTAGAATAAGACCATGTTATGTAGTCTGGTATTTCTTCAACAATTGGACATATGACTATTTTTCTTCCTTGCTCAGATTGCTACCTAGCCAAATCTTACGTGGTTTATCCTTCATGCCCAGGTTGTGCTCTTCAACATCCCTTAAGGCTGACATGTGTCTATTGATAATGCAATTAGCATTATCAAAATTTGATTCAAGTGCTACCAAACCTCGGGAATAGTATTAGTCTTCAATTGAATGATGTCTTTGCCAAATAAAGTCTCCTTTCCATCATCTGCACAAACCATTGGCTCCCAATCTATATGTTGATCAGAAAATTCTCCTTGGTTCTACAAAAACCTTTGCACATGGGCATCATCTTAAAATACTTTCCAGTGTTTAACATTGTCAAGAACAGATGGCCTAGTTAATACCTCAATATTATACTCACAATAGGGGGATACAACACAATTTTCAAATCTAGACCCCAATATAGCCAATTTATCTGCTAGAGTATTGTACTTTCTATCATGATGTATTATGTTGAAGGAGTCAAACATCTCAATGAAATCCCATACTACATGCTTATACTGCTTCATTCTCTGATTTTTTGTTGCATACAGTTTTCTAACCTGCTTGACAATTAGCTCTGAATCTCCTTTAACAATGATGTCTCTAATATCATATTTCCATGCAATCCTTAGACCCAAGAGTAGTGCTTCATACTCAATAATATTGTTAGTGCACTCAAAGTTGAGTTTAAAAGAGAAAACAAACTCTTCCTAGCCTAGAGATATCAGAACAATACTAGCACCATTTCCAAATTTAGAGCAAGCCCCATCAAACAACAAAGTCCAAGGAGAACCTACTTGATTAAGAGACTTGCATTGATCATTTTTTCTCTTTGCTATCATCAAATCCAACAAATTTATTTGCATCAATGTCAATTTATAACACTTCATAGGAAGCATTATTAGGATCCTCAATGACAAGTAGCATCTTCTTTTCACCATAAAACTTTACAAAGCTTCCCTCAATAGGTATAGTGGAAAAGACATATCCATTTGCACACTACCACCCACACTAGGAGCCCACTTTCTTGATAATGGCATTCCCTATTTAGCAAGGAAATCAACAATAACAACATATAGTTTTAAGTTCTTACCTAGGTAAGTGAAAGTTGCACTATCAGACCCTTGACACATCCAACCACTAGCACCTCTCTGGAATCCATGGTAGTGCACTTCCCATAAGTTGTTTTCACTTTGATATCTAATTCATTCATGACCTCAAGAGGCATAACATTGCATGATGCTCTAGAATCAAACATACATTTGTGTAATACCTATCCCTAATAATCAAAGTAGTGAAAAATGGATCTACATTCAGTTGGGACTCAACCAAGGATGTTCCCAAATATACTTCAGGTGGCTCACCTAGTTCTTCTAGCACTTGGGGTTTTTAACTCTGCAATGGTAGGAGGAGTCTCAACATTGTTTACATTTTTTCCTTGGGTAATATTTTCTTCTTTCAATCCCAAATACTCAAAGGCCCTTTTCTTGTGCTCAGGAATCCTAAGTAGCTCAACAATTGGAACAGAAATCTTGATTTGACTCAAGACTTGGGAAATGTCATAAGGAATGTATTTGGGCAAGGAAGCATTTGGAGGAAGACTGAGAAACTCATCTGACAGCAAAGGATTTTTCATGGTCTGAGCATGGGTAGGGATACCAGTTCTGCTTGGGGACACAAGGCTTTTTCCAGATGTATCTTTCTTAGGAGTTTATTTAATATATTGGTGAGAACTAGAGTTTTTGGTTTAGCTTGAGGCCCTGCCCCTTTGATAACTTTACTCCTAGTGTTATATTCCTTTTCATGGCCAACTACAACATTCATTAACAACTTCCTATCCTCCTCAGAAGGGATTCCTCCATCATAATTTTTAATCATTAATGCCCTTAAGTATTCAAAATCATTACTAGGCAATTCAAAATCTTGTACCATATCTATTTCAAAAGTATGAGAGGGAGGAAGGGGTAATACCAGTGGATGAAATCCCAAAAATATGAAGTATTTTTTACTTGATTAATTCAATCGAAGTTACTCCTTGTTGTGAGCTTGTAGAGCACCCCACCACACACACATCATCATCAGTGTCATCATCAGCTTCCTCAACTTATTTTTCTTCATCACATGGGGCATGTGGTAAGAAACATCTATCACACCACTCAATTTCATTGGCTTCTTCCATAGAAAAAACTCCGGTAATCAAAGGATCAGGCACAATTCTATTCTCATGGGCTTGGGGATGTCTATTTCTTGATCCCACGAGTCTTTTCCTCTGTCATTAGATATTTGATCACGCCTAGGATGATTTACAAATATTTCTTGACCTTGTGCTTTATGATGACCTTGGGAACTTTTTCCAATCCCCTTCTTTTCTCGCAAGTTTATAGGATATTTCCTTAACAGCTCCAACCAAATTTTTCACAACCTCTTCTAGATCCACATACTTACTTGACTGAGGTTTATCTGGATTGATCAGCTTGATACCATCCCTTTTATAAGGATTACCAATTGCTTTGATATTATTTTCAATCCGCAAAGCCATGGTGAAGGCCTGCCTCAATGTTGTTGGGTTCTTATCCCTCAAATAATAGGCATCCTTATTATCAAAAGCATTAGATTATTTTATCAAACAAGAAACATCACTTGGCCTTAGGATCATAGGAAGCCTATTTAGGGTCTTATTGAACCTTATATTGAAGTCATGAATAGACTCATTAGGATTATTTTTTATATTTTCAAATTTTGATAAAAGAAACCTAGGGTATGTTTTATCTCCATACTGCAATCTAAAAGCATTCTTCATTTCTGCCCATGAATCAATGGAGTTGTATGGAAAACATTTATACCAGTCCCATGCATCCTCTTTTAAAGTACGAATAAACAATTTAATGTACACATCCTCAAATTTGATCTCAAATTCTTCCATCATATTGACAAAAAGCTTTAAGTTTCGATCCCCAAAGAATGGTATTATTTCCTTGAAATTTAGGCAGTGTATTTCTAACATCTTGGGGCACAACATTTGGATATCCATCCATACCTCTGAAATCTATAGGACCAAAAGTGTTCACAAAAATGGAGGTTTGGGTGGGGGTTGGGCCATATTGTTTTGGGGAGGTGATCTTACAAGAAAAATAGAATGATGAGGAATGAGGAGTCTGTGGGACACAGGAATACAATTCTCAGAATGAATGTTCTCTAAAAACTCTATTTCTTGGAAGATCCTATCAGCTTTGGAGAACACAAGGACAGAATGAGATGTAAATTTTTCAAATACAAAAGAAGGACCCTCTCTAGTTAGAGAATTTGGATTTACAAAGAGACTACCTGATTCAAAAGCACTTGAGGAAGTATGGAAATATTCAATGATAGGATGATCAGTTTCCACAATTGATAACTCTTTTCTTGATTTTTGATCTCCAACAACTTTCTAGATTCTTCTTCCTTCTGAATTCATCTTTCCTAGCTCTGGAAACAACTTTCTGGTAGGGTCTCTAGTGAAGAAATATCTTCTTCCTTCCATCTTTGAAAATATTAGTGATAAATTGCAATTGACAGAGGTTAAGACACTGGAATTTATCAAAAATTCATTCAATATGGAGTCACCACTAAGGATTTTCACCTTAGTTGTGCAAATGCACTAAAATTGATCTATCAAATGTCTTTCAACATTGAATTCATGCAAATATTCATAGATATGACCCTCCTTTACCCATATTTAACTTTGATGATGTAAACTTAGTGCAAAAACCACAGAAACTGGAAATATTGCACGTAGAACTTGTAACTTTTCTTAATTCTTACAAATATGGACATAGGATGACGTTTCAACAACGTATTTGCACTTTAAAATTTATAAGAAGCATTTACCAGGGTCTATATGCATTTCTAATGGTTTTCAAACTTTTCACACAACTTCATGTCCCCAGCAACGATGCCATTCTGGTGTTGGTATCCAAATTGATTCTCCCTTGGAAACTAAGTAGCATCAAAGATTTAACAGGACACTGAGAGATAGACAAATCATATTATGAGTCATTTTATATCTAGGGAGGGGATTTGTCTAAATCTTTATCACTCAAGCATCGGAGAAATGGATAGCACCTTCATTAAGGATTTGATCTATCCTCACTACTTTAGGTCGTGCCTTTCGACCAGGTGAGAGGACCCATTTTGTAACCTTTTTGTCGGTGAAGGTGAATGAATATATCCTTCTTTGCATAAATTTGAAAGGGGCCCTAAGAAAATATGATCAATGCACCACAATTTAACTCTCATGAGTTGTCACTTCTAAATAATGGTGATATTTTCTAAACAAGGCTAAAGGTTACTAAAGACATTATGGGATCTTGATTGCTTTTGCATATTTTGGCAATAAAATTTATACATTTGTGGACATACAAGGAAAATAGGGGTAGTTCAGGTAGGATTCATTGTTTTGAATAATTTTGGTGGGAGATTAAGCAAGATAAAATTGATTATGCCAAATATTTGAGAACCTTCACAACATTTGGAAAACTAAATGACAAAATGCTTCAGAATAGCTAAAATATTCCTTCAACCAAAAGGTGTGCATCAATGGAGGCCCAAATTTGCACGTTTTCACAAAATCTCCAAGAATTTAACATGAAGACTCGATCCAAATACTCAATTAAGCATCAAAACCCCTGGTTCCTCATGCCTAAGATACACTCAAAGGCTTACAGAAAATATTTATCAACAAATGACAGTAAAATGATTTTAAATTGTTTATCTCATTATAGGATGAAGGCTCTTCTTGAAATGAAATTGTAAATGCCACTAAACTATCACAGGGATGAGATCTTATGTGATTCGAGAGGGACTTTAACACAAGATTGCAATAGGAATAAGAAAAACTACTTGCAGACATTCTGAAATAAAGTAGACACAAATTGGTCCAAGATTGACACAAATTAATTTGAAATTGATTAGATTCATCAGCAAGGGAAAGTTTCTTTGAACAGTCTCAAAGCTTGTCAATGGTTGTACACTCATGCAACCAACTTGACGTGATTGAAATCTAAAACACAGAAATTAACGGAGTTTCTCATAACTACCTCTCGGAAGATGGGCTCTCTCAAATTTTCTATTAAGAATTAAACCCCAACCATTTGCAAGAGAATTCTCATTGAATTTATACATTTCACTCACTCACTCACTCATCCCAAAACTTTCCCCCAAAAAGAAGAATATTCAAGGAACCTTTGCCTATTATCAATTTGCCTCAGAAAGTGATGTTTAACAAATTCATACCCGAAAGCTTCCAGGTGGAAAAATTATGAGCTGGTCATGTTTCTCAGACCCTCAACTAATGACTAGGATGCCATGCCACAACTTTTTGATAGTCCTTTTAATCATTCTTATTATTTCATACGATAAATCCCCATTTTAATCATTTTCTGGTGGCCCCTGTATAGTTGGATCGACGGAAATCCTTTTCGTTAAGCAACACCTTTTTCATCCTTCACACCTGCAACCTCCATCATTTCATCCTTTTCCCATTCTTTCCTCTATAACTCTTCTCGCATCCAGCTTCCCTGGTAATTCACATTTTTACAAGTGCCCAAGCAATTCCAACTTCAAAATATCACCCTTTATAATCCTTGGACTCACAAATTAAGTTCTAAATCCATTCAATGGCACTTTGTAGACAAACAACAAGGAATTTCATCAAAAAATGATGAAAAACAATGTGTATTTGCATCTCCAGGAGTCTCAAAGAAAAAATGGCAGAAAAATAGATGTAATGCATAGCAACTATTGATTCTACCTCTTCTCAACTTTATATTAGAGTCATCCATGTGTTTCCTTTGTGCAACTACAAAGGTGAGGTACAGAGGCAAGTTTCCAAACAAGCGCGGGCCTTCCACATGCCTTGGGCCCAAGAAAAACACCTTTTGGCCTTTGAAAAGTCTCAGTATAAAAGGATCCAGCGGAAGCCTCCACGTGTCTCCTTGGTGCACCTTTGGGATGGTCCCAAAAGTGGAGACCCCAAACAAGCACAGCTCACCACATGTCTCAATCCGGCAGAGTTGTTGAAAAATTTTAAGGACCAGCAGAAGGCGCCATGTGTCTAGGGTCCGAGACATTTTTCCTTAGCCGTTGAAAATTCCAAGCAAGGGTAGAGTGAGCAGAAACTTCCAAGTGTCCCTTTGGCACTTCTTCAAAAGTAAAGTATAGGGGCAGGTCCCCAAACAAAGCGGGCCCTCCACATGTCCTAGTTCTTTAGAAAGTTGCTATAAAAAGAAGTTGGCGAGAATCCTCCACATGTATCCCTAATGTAACTTTGAGATGGTCCCCAAAAGTGGAGACCCCAAACAAGCGCAGCTCACCACATGTCTCATTGGCGCAACTACTAAGGTAGGACCCAAAGGTGATCCTCAAATGAGTGTCGGCCCTCCACGTGGACAAAACTTGAGTTGAATTGGGCTTTAGAATTTCAAAGTGCCCCAATAAGATAAGTCCAATCAAAAAGGGCCATGTTTCCATAGATGCTGAGATATAAATTTGATGGGAAAAACACACCTGTCCAACTGTAAAATGCAGGGAAATCACCATTTGCACCCAAAAATGAATCTTTCTTTAAGGACAGAGAATTTAGAAATTATATAAGGCCCAAATGTGATCCATCGAGCTACATCAAATTAGAAAGGACCACTTTTCCATAGGTATTGGGATAAAAATTGATAGGGAAAACAAAACGTGACTATGGAAAAATATAAGGTAAAAATGTTGAGTTTACGCCCAAGTTACAAATTCTTTCGCATGGACAGAGGAGCAGAAAACAAAAAAGATTTAAAATAATCCTCGACTAAAGGAAGGGCTGATCATGGCAACCAAATGAAGGATATAGCTTTCACGCATCAACACGAGGAGATAGAAAATATGACAGAGCCCACAAACTGAAGAATTTCAAGGAAAAACGGGCAAGATCAAATTGAGCACCAACACAACACATATTTGGATTTTGAGAGTGATTTTATCACTCGTTTCTCAACTATTTTTCCTATTTTTAGACTCATTGGAATCGTGTTGATTTTCTCTTCTTGTTTGGCTATGTTTAGAATGTTGACTACCTCTCCTTTTGATGATTTTTCACTTCTTGATTGACACATGTAATTGACTTCTTCTTTCCTATATTTTTATAAAAGCCAAACTTTTACCCATATGATGGGTTGGATTTTTCACATTCTTGAGGACAAGTTATGTTGCTGAATTTTTTAAAGGAACCACATAGACAACCAACTCATTTCTTTTTTCTTTCCTACCATTTATTTCAATCATTTCTGGCACCAAGCCAACCATAACCAGTCTTTTTCTTTTCTTTTTTACTAACCAATATTTGTAGATTCCTAGATCAATTGGAATTCATCCTTGGAAGAGGATACAAAGTTAAGGAGACAACAAGCACATATCACATTTGGGAAGCTACCATAGTATAGTAGTAACTAGGTTGGGGTTGTACTTAAATTATTTGAAGCTTTAATTAATTTATATTTGTTAGATAGAAAGAAGGCATTGTTGAAAGTTAGTAGAATTGTAGAAGTGGAAGATTTCATCACTTCTTGAATGTATTTGTTTTATTTCTAGTATTAATTTCAAAATATTTCTTACATAAATCTTCCCTTGATAAATTCTTCCTAGCTTATCCCTGTGGATCTTCTTGGGAAATTAGTTGGAGGAAGAAGTGAAGAAATCCTTGCACATCATTTATTTTTTTCAATTAATTTAGATTGAATTTTTCCATGGAAAGTTCATACGGAAAAGAGGAAATTACTTTTGAGAAAATTTCCCTTTCTAGAAAAATTGAGGTAGAAGCTTTTCCATAAGAGGTTTATTTTATTTTATTTAGATTAATAAATTTTGAATACATTCTTTTATAATAGCATTTCGGGTAACCTGCAAAACAGAGGAATAACCACATCTGAATATTCTTTGTTTTTAGTTTATTTTATTAGAGGTAGTAGTATTTTATTTTAATTAATTTCTTGTGTCTAGTAAATAGCTTATTTATTTATTTTATTTAAATTTTGAAAAATACAAAAAGATGTTAGTTGTTTAATTAGTTTCTTTCAATTCATTTATTTCTCAAACAAATAGAATAGATGGTTTACTTTGTTTTATTTAATTAATCGGAATGAATCTAGTAAATTAAAATATTAAACACACTTGTCTTTTATTCAAGCTAAATTTACTTCCTTTATTTATTTAAAATGAAGTTTCAATATAGTTTAGAATTCAAATCAACACAAATAACCAAACCATAGGAAATTTACGTTACCCGTTCATAGCCTCTATTTCCCTCTTTTCAACTCAACTATTAGGATTTCATGCTACTAGTTCATAGCCATTGAAATTTCTTTAGTTATATATCAATTATCCATCCAATCTCCCACATTTCGGATATCTCATGACCTCAAGAATTTGAGTGCATCTAAAATCATGTGTTAATTTTTGCATACAAAATTGGTGAACCCGACGTGAAGGACTAGTTCCTTCTTATTTCCTTTTAGTTTCATTTCCACTAGTCCATATTTTTCCCTCTTCCCATATTTTAGTGGGTATTTTAATTCTCCCTAAATATGTTTGGTAGAGAGTTTGGTGGCCATTTGGCTTTGATAGGTATTATTCCAATGTTTAACCACAACAATCCCCTTCCCTTTCAGGATGGGCTGACAACTACACAAACAATGTGCAAGCCTCCCTAGCTATGTCTCAAACCCCACTAGTCATGTGATAATAGATGAGGTTGATCAACCTTTAAATATGTAATACTGATCAATCCAATTCAAACAACATGACCTTTACGAGTGAAACAAGTCCTTACCCTAGAGTCTTGTCAAGACCTCACATTAGCATGCAATCTACAGAGGATGACATTTTTACATGAATTTCTAATCCACTTCACACAATTGATGAGTCCTTGGAAAGGATGAAAACTCATACCTTTGAGATGTTCAACAACAATATATCAGCCACAAACCCTAAAACTCCTATTTTCAAGGAAAATGAGAATGACAAACACCGAAAAAAAATTATAACAGGGTATCATGTGTCCTCTCATCCAAACCCTACACAATATGAACCCAAGAAAGAGACTCAATCCTCACCTCATGATGTTATTTCTACTTTATTAGGGAGGATTAGAGAACTATAAAGTTCCCAACCTTTACAACCAACTTATGCAATAGGGAAGAACATGGGGTATCCCATTGACAATAAAGGGTACACCCTACTAACACACAACCAATTCAACATCATGTGTAACAAGGTTATCTAGTCCAATTGAATCTGGGTGATCTTCTCATGGGTTCTGACACACTAGGGATGGGTCCTCATCCATCTCATGTTTATCCTATGCAGGGATTTAGAAGTGTGTTCTCAAATGTTGTTCCTCAAAGTAATGTGATGTTCCCTAGTTTTATGCCCACTAGCCCATATCCTAGTTTTGTTCCTCCTTACCTACATATGTACTCAAAATCCCCTCATATGGATGTGTATACTTTCCCTACTCCTTATACGCCATATCAAGGAGCTACATACATTCCGGTCAATGCTTCCACTGCAGCTTATCTATTTCCTCCTCATCATCATCATCAAAGGGGATCAATGGTGGAATACTTATACGATGAGCACTTATAGATTATTTGAAAGAACCCCTTGATTTCACAATATGGGGTGTCATGCTTCCATGCCCATTGTCTGATCTTCCTAAGTTTAAGGAGAAGGATACTTGAACGCTCATATCAAGGCATATGTTACTGCCATTAGGGAAATGTTTTTTTGGGATGTTGTAGTAGCTAAAATATTTCCAAAGACTCTTGATGGAATTGCATTAGATTGGTACTATCGTATTCCAGAATATTTTATACATTCCTTTAAACAACTTGTTTCTAAATTCATCAGAAGCATTTGACATGAACAAGTTGCTATGAATAGAGATTAGGAGTTTCTACATATTAGGTAGGAACCAAATGAATATGCTACCCATTTCATTCAAAGATGGTGTCAAGTTATTTACTCCTCTCGTAAGTGAACCTAACATGGACCAGATGGAAATTTGTAACCTCTTCCTTCACTCTCTTAACCAAGATACCAAGGAGGAAGTCCAAAATTTTCCTTTTCGTAGCTATGAGGAAGTGTTGGAAGGTGTGCTTTGAATCAACCAAGCCCTCTATTAATAGTGGGTGTAAGACTTATGGTCTCAATGGGAAGTTAGTGTCCCTAACCAAAAAAATGCAAACCATCAAAATAATGGAGCCAATAACCAAGGACCCAAGGTTTTGAATCACAATCATGGTGTTACCACAAATGGTGTTACTGATCAAACAAATAATGTTGGTTTTACAAACAATGGTAACACTAACAATAATAACAACAACATGGGAAATCAAAGAGGCCCTAATTATGTTTCCTCTATCAACATGGTTGATTTCAATCATCCTCCTCCTGAAAGGACTCAAACCCAAGGCCCAAACCAATACCAAAATCTTGGCTAAGGGGAAATGAACTATGGTTATAACAACTAGTTTCAAAACTACAATAGGGTTACAATCAACAAAAAACTCGAATCAAAGGTCAAGAGACTATGACCCCAATCTATATTGCATTTTTCACCATGTTTTTGGTCATGATAGTAGGTATTGTAGGGATTCTAATAATTTCATACAAAGACTCCCTAAAATACAAAGGTAACTCTTTGTGGATATGTTTCTAGTGAATCAGGAAGGAACCTCACAACTAGGTTATAGGACCATGGCATGTTGCACCTCATAATGTAAACCTAAGCATTTATCGGGACCTATTCCCTAAACATAAGGGGATAGAAAGGTCAATATTAAAAACATAAACAAGGGTATTCATGTTGGAATAATGACCATGAGGCCTCAACTTTTGACAACTCTTGAGTTTCCCTAACCTTAGCTCAAACAACAATACAAAGATTTTGGGATTAGTTGAGTTAGAGGTTGAACCAAAAATTAACGCAATAACTCGATAAGGGAGTACACTTCACAACCTCTTCCACTCATTATCTCTTGTAGGATGATGCTCCTATAGTCTTAAACATATAGGAGCTTATGATTTGATTTCATATTTGAATAAGACCTTTTCTCACATTTCGTTTCTATATTTGTTGAAGAATTCCCCACACATTATTCCACATTGCTAGATGCATTGGGTCTTGGTCACCTAATTCATGTTACGCCTCCACTTGGGGATCAAATCAATCATATTGAATTTGACATACATCCTCCAAGATAGAGTGATAGGGATATTGGGTTTTTCTTTGATATAAGAAAGATGTCATCGATGCTGAAATATCCCAAAGAGGAGATCCTACTTTATATTTGCAAGTCTGGGTCTATAAAAATTGCATCAAGAGAGCTATGATTGATGATGGGGTTATTGTAAATGTATTTCCCTTCTCTTTCTTGTAGAATTTGGGATATGGGGAGACTAATTTTCCTCTACTAGAAACATGTTATGAGGGTATGACAATCTTAAAGATACCTCAATTGGAACTATAGTTCTTCATGTCTCCCTTGGGCTGAAAACTATTCTAACGAGTTTTACATCATCGACAAGGAAACAAATTATAACATGATCCTTGGTAGACCATGGATTCACCAAATGAAGGCCATTCCTTCCACCTTTTTCCAAGAGGTTAGGTTCCTCCATTTAGGAAAATCCTTCGTTGTTCAAGGGATCCTAAACCCTTTGATATACATCTGGAGAATCTCAAGAAGAAACTAGGACTCATTTGGAATATGAGCTCCCTATGAATCAGCTAAAAAAACCACTTCCCTCAAAGGAATTAGTCATGACCACTAAGAATGTTCCAAAGTTGAGGTTGATGACCCAAAAACATTCGAAGTGGAAAAACAAGTAAGGGTAAGGTTGTATTTATCGAAATTGTATCCACTAAAACCACAATGGAGATCATGAAACTCTTAGAAAGTGATTGAGGTGATTCTCCTCCCTTTTGAACCTGTAAGGAGTTGGTAATATCCTTAGTTTAGCCTTTCTTCTTGTTGATGATCTTGATATGAATATACATATGATATAAATAAGAGAGAGAAGAAGAGGATATCGAGAGAAAATGATACCCATAAAATCCATCTCTAGGGTTTATTTCATTTCTAACCTTAGTCTAGATGTAAATGTGTCAAAAACCAAGCTCATCGTGTCATGAGACATGATTCCATAGTATGACAAATGTAAAATGATCATTACTCCCTATGTAGGGATAAAATTTGAACACCAACACCAAGCTCATATGAAGATGATCAATCAAGAGCACGAAAAGAGGTTTACAAAATCATCTCAAATAGATGATCTTATGCCAAGATTAGATGTTTAGATGAATACAGATAGTAAATAAGGGTTATAAGTTTAAACCCAAGGTATTAGGCCCTTATCAAGAAAATGGAAATTTCAAGAATCCTTCTTATCATTTGTGTACCTTGGGAGGTGAGGAGTTTGATGAAACCATCAATTCATGTCACCTGAGACATTTCTATATATATTCATTTACATTTCCACATTTTCATTCATTGCATTCATATTGTCTTTTCGCTTGCATTATCATGTTGTCTAAATTGTAAAATGGAAACTTATTGTTTAAGTAATTCTTTAACTTTCAAACATTGAAAATCTCCTAATCATACCTACTTCACCATTCTCTTCATACATTCAAAACTGCATAATCTTTATCATCACTTTCATATAAGAGAAAATTTTGACATTGCTTTATAAGGACTTACATACTCAGTATTCTCCATAATTTCTTCTGATTTGGGTGCTTCTTTCCCATGGTTTCATTAGAAGCTTCTTGATGATAAATCTTTCCCTAAAAATCTCTCTCTATAACAAAAACATTCTAAACATTTCACCTGGAAATTTTGTTCACCTATCTCAATATTTGGTGTTGAGCCCTCACATCCTACTAGTTGTGTGGGGTTGAGATTAGGGAAAGTGTTTTTCTTCCCAAAAATCACAAATCAAATTCAATTCAAGTTATATAAAAAAAGATAAATAAAAAATAAGCACAAAACTCTTTCATTACAAATAATTACACTTCTCATCCCTACCAACCTTCGGTGATGAACCCATGCTTCTTATTGGTAGCATGAGGTTGGGAAAGGAGGAAGTGACCTTACTCACCTATTTCTTATCCTCGGTGATGAGCCCATGTTTCTTACTAGTGGCATGGGGCAAGACATAGGGGGTCACAATAATAAATCATAAGTCACAAATAAACAAACAAATAAAAGTGCTTCTAAAAATCCCAATAAAATGACTTAGATGTATATGTTAAGAGAGACAATTATTATTTAAAACCATATTTTATCAATCAATAGGATAATCATGAATCTAAGTCTAGTAAAAACTTGCAAGAAAAATTCATTTCAAATTGGTTTAGTTAATCTTGGTTTGGGTTGGGTTGTAGGTTTTTGAGTAAATCCTTGTCAAAATTCTTATCTCTTGGTCATCATCTTATTCACATTCTTCAAAACATATATCTCATGTTCTTCTTGGCTCTCGGTGGTGAGCCCTCGCATCTTACTAGTTTCATGGAGTTAAGAATGAAGTGAGTTATCTTATCATCATATCATATTCAACACATTTTTCCAATGGAATAGAAGTGCTAAACATTACTTGAAAAATAAAGTTTCCTAATTACAATTTTTATATATATATATATATATATATATATATATATATATATTTTTTGTTCATCACATTACATCATCATCCATAGCATGCATTCAAAATGTAAAAAAACATCAAAAATTCTAAACCATCTAAGAGTACACATATGAAACAAACCATAATGAAATCAACTCTTACAAAAGAATGTCGAACCAAAAAAAAATAAGATATCAATACATATATGTATTTTTTTGTCAATGTCTTATCATAACACTATCCCACCATAGGAAAAGTGTGGTCAAAATGCTCTACCGTGAGCCAAAATTTACAAAAAAATCAATAAATACAAAAATGAGACTAAGAAATAAAGGCACTTGCTTATCCATCTCTTTAAGACCCCTTATGAATGCTTGAGTTATGAATTTCCAAAATTCTTCTCAAATGCATTCAAAAAAATAAAAGCCAAATTCTTATGCAAAAAAACAAATGAGCCTCTTGTATCTAACCATCATTCCCGATCTCCTTCCATTTTTCATGGGTCCGAATGAACCATCATTTTTAAATCAAGAGTCTTAAATTCAAGAAAACTTTCAAAACACAAATGATTTCAAAAATAGTAAAAAGTAATATATATATATAAAAAATTTGGTTTTATAATTTTACTTCAACTAGGTGTATGTAGGTCGTGCATTACACCAAGTATATTTCTTACCCTCACGGATATGGTAAGTAATCTTGTCATTTTATTTCAAATTATTTTGTTAATCATGTTTTATATCTACACTTGATTCTCATCTCTCTTTTATAGGTTGGGAAAGTTGGATTGGCATGGTTTCACAACACTAGCAATTAAGGTATAATTTCTAACCCTCTCATTTGGGAGTGCCATACTCGAAATTTACATTACGCCCATTCATGGCTAAAATGATTCTCCAAGGGGCAATATGGCAAAAATTATACGAAAAACACAATGTCTCCAATGATGATAAAAAATTCTTCCAAGGTAAAAATGAGGTCCAAATCCTTCCCTCTCTCATTTTCATCCCTCCTTTGACTCAAATCAACCCTTGTTTTGTCTCCAAAATTTTTTGCAAGACCATTTTTAAACTTTTGGCATTATTTTTTAGCAACGGTTACACAACCACCCCACAGCTGATTGTATAATCGTCATAGTGTTGGTCACGTAACCACCCCAATGATTGTGTAATCACCCTAGTGGTTACGTAACCTCCATTCTATCTACATCAAAGATCATGTCACCTTAAATTAGAGAGTTAAAACATGCATTTTTCAACGTGTGTATTAATTTGGGAGTGATTTTCTCACTCATTTCTCAATTTTTTGCCTATTTTTGGACTCATTGGAATCATATTGATTTTATCTTCTTGTTTGGATATGTTTAGAATGTTGACTACCTCTCCTTTTTATGATTTTCACTTCTTGATCGACACATGTAATTGAATTCTTCTTTCCTAGATTTTTATAAAATCCAAACTTTTACCCGTATGATGGGTTGGATATTTCACATTCTTGAGGTAAAGTTATGTTGTTGAATTTTTGAGAGGAACCACATAGACAACCATCTCATTGCTATATTATTTCCTACCATTGCTTTCAGTCATTTCTTGCACTAAGATTACCATAACCAATTTTTACTTTTCTTTGTTACTAGCCAACATATGTACATTCCTAGATCAATTGGACTTTATCTTTGGAAGAGGATACAAAGTTGAGGAGACAACAAGCACATATTATCTTTAGGAAGATACCACAATATAATAGTAATAGGTTGGGGTTGTACTTAAATTCTTTGAATATTTAATTAATTTATATTTGTTAGAATAGAAAGAATGCATTGTTTTAAGTTGGTAGAATTGTAGAAGTGGAATATTTCATCACTTCCCAAATGTATTTATTTTATTTCTAGTATTACTTTCAAAATATTTCTTACATAAATCTTCCCTTGATAACTTCTTCCCTGGCTTATCCTTGTGGATCTTCTCGGGAAATTAGTTGGAGGAAGAAGTGAAGAAATCCTTACACATCATTTATTTCTTTTGATTAATTTAGATTTACTTTTCCCAGGAAAGTTCATATGGCAAAGAGGAAATTTTTTACGAGAAGCTTTCCCTTTCCAGAAAACTTGAGGTAGAAGCTTTTTCAGAAGAGGTTTATTTTATTTTATTTAGATTAATAAATTTTGAATACATTCTTTTAGAATAACATTGTTAGGAAACCCTGCAATAGAGGAATAACCACATCCGGCTATTCTCTTTTTTAGTTTATTTTATTAGAGGTAGTAGTATTTTATTTTAATTAATTTCGTGTCTGTAGAATAACTTATTTATTTATTTTATTTAAATTCTAAAAAATACAAAAAGATGTGAGATGTTTAATTAGTTTCTTTCTTAGACAAATAAAATAGATGGTTTACTTTGTTTTATTTAATTAATTAGAAATGAATCTAGATATTTAAAAGATTAAACACATGTTTCTTTTATTCAAATCTAAATTTACTTCCTTTATTTATTTAAAACAAAGTTTCAAAGCAGTTTAGAATTAAAATCACCACAAATAGCCAAACCATAGGGAATTTACGCTACCCATTTATAGCCTCTATTTCCCCTCTTTTCAACTCAACTATTAGGATTTCATGCTACCAGTTCATAGCCCCTGAAATTCCTTTAGTTGCCTATCAATTATCCATCCAATCTCTCACATTCCAGCTATCTCGGCATGACCTCGAGAAGTCAAGTGCATCCGAAATAAAGTGTTGATTTTGCATACATTACCCTTCTATAAGAACTTTTCCATAGGTTCGGTGGAGTGTTCCGCATGATCCTAGAACTATTGGCCACCCCACATATTTAGGTTATTTTACATTCAATAATGGGAGCCTCCCCATACACAAGAAGGAGAGGCTTAGCCCCATACCATTGGTGAAAACTCAATAATTTATAACACGACAAATGTCAATAGAGCCGAGAGTGGTTCTTTTTGGAACTAGAATGGTTCTTTCTAGAGCTAGAATGCTTCTTTCTAAAGTCACACTAGGATTTTCATATAAGCTCCTATATTTTTGCTATATTTCATCCACGTGTATTTTTATTAGAATCATTGTTAAATAAAAAGGGATCATATGATTCTAATCTGGTCCATCAACCCACATATATTCACAAGTTCTTAAACATGGTTGAGTAGGTGGACAAAGAGAAATGTTATTTATTTTAGATCCATTTGAGATAGTCTTATTTATAACTCTATAATCAATAAATGTAGCAACAATAGCAAGCCAAGGTCTTCCTAAAATAATTGGATAGCCAATTTTCTTATTTTTGGGTTGCAAGATCATAAATTCTACTGGATATTCTCATGATTCAATCATAACCATTACATATCCTATAACCCCCGTCTAGAATAGCAATGAACTGGTCTACCATTTAAAGGATGGTGTTGGTTGGATGCACTCTTGTTAAAGATAATCGATTCAATATGTTTGTTTTCATTAAATTAATAGTATCTCCAAGATCTACCAAGACATTAGATATTGTTTGTCCATCTATGGTAATAGTGATGACTAGACTCCTTGGATCCCCATACTTAGGTAAGAGTAGTTTTCCTTCCAATAGATCAACTAACTTTCCATCAACTTGCACTATTTTTGGGTATTGTTTCTTTTTACCTAGTGTCTTTATGAAAATGCCTCTAATAGTTTGGTTAAGTTTTGGGATATCCTTGATTTCTCTCAAAAGTGGAATCTCAATATGTAATTTTCTTAGCTCCTGCACTAATGCAAATTCTTCCTTGGCAAGTGTTTCTTTTAGTCTCTCTAGAAAGGGGGTTGTGTGAACATTTTTGTCCTCTTCTTTAGCACTTTCCTCATTTTTTTGTACAACAAGGTCATATTCTATCTTTTCCTCAGGCATTTCTGTGATAACAATTGGAGGGTTTTTCAATGTCTTTATTGATCTCAACTATAGGTTATTGATAGATTTTACCTACATTGTCCCTTCTTATTTAGCTACATTAATTGAAGTTTTTTGCTAGTTTTTGGATTTAGGATTGGTTGAGATGGAAGTTGGATCTAAGTTACTTTTCTTCCGCATGGTTTTGATTGAGTTTATGGCATCAAATCATGTTATGGTGGATATTTTCCTAACTAATTGAAGTTTTACTAGTGAGACCATTGTTGATTTGGCCATGGTTGTGGGTTAATTGGTGGTATGTAATTTCACTAATTGAATTGAGGTATCCATGGCTGTTGATTTGGAAAAATCATCCACTTTTTTGTATCCAAACAAGTTATCCCCAAGTGGATGAAGGAGTATGATTGGGCCATTACATTAACCATGGATTTGGAGTAGGTTTTGGAGGAAAGACATATTGATTGGTTTATCCATAGACATAGTTCAATTCTCTTGTTGGCTAAGTAGCTTTGTTTAATATTTCTTATAGAAAAGGAAGAAATGTTCATTTAATAATAGGATTCTCGTTGACATCCCAAATTAGGCACATGTCAATGTGGTATAAAGGATAGTACATTAAAGGATGCATTTTTCTACACCTAAGACAATACATATCCAGAGGTTATGTGGCAGCCTTAATTTTGGCCTTTAATCCATCCAGAGTAGAATTCATTTATGTTAAGATCTTTATTTTCATGTTGGAAAGCTCTTCCATGAGCTACAAAGTGTCGAGGTATCTTTCATAGTTCTATTTTTCCTAATACTTCCCATTGTTCTAGAATAACTTAAGCATAACTCGGCAATATGTTGGAGGGTAAGCTTATTCACATCTCCTCTTCCTATTATATTCATAGATTCCTGGCCTCTTCATCTAATCCTTTGAGAAATGTTGTTTTACTTAGTTCTTCATTTAACTAATACCCACTCCTTCTGTGGAAAAAAATGAACCTATCTAAGTAATCTTCCAAGTTCTCATTTTCTTTTTGTATTTTTGAAAGAATTCATCCTTCATATCCCTTCCTCTACAATAATCCTAGTATTTTTCTAGAAAATAAGTTTCCATTTCTTCAGGAATGAATGGAGTTAAGTTCCAACCCCATAAAACACCTCATGGAAGAATCCTTGAGGGTGGAAGGAAAAATTTTGAGTTTTTGATTATCGATTTTATAGTCATGTGTCTAACATAAGACTTTAATTTCAAATAAAAATTGGTTTGGGTCCTTTTCTGACATTCTTCTAAAGGTAGGCAGTATAAATGGAGAAGTTTTCTTCATATGGGCTTCTTCTTCATTGTTTAGGATAATGGGATAAGTAAAATTTCATCCCATGGGCATGTCCCCTTGAAGAGGACTTTCCTCTTGTTCACCCATTTTTTGAAGAGATTTTGTAATGCATGATCAACATGGGATGTTGGTTCTTTATGAGGAAAAATAGGTTCAATTTCAATTTCTTGAGTGTTGTTATCAAACTCATCTATTTTCTCTCCACTTGGTGAACTATAAGTTGAGAGTTCCTAGGTATTATCCCTTAGAGTCATGTAGCATGTACATCAATTTTTATCTTTGAAAATAGGTTGGGATCACTACTAGTTACATATTCTTACTTCAATGACACACTTCCCTAGTAACAACGCAAAAATGATGGGTCGTTGTGATATCCAATCATTTAATCAACCGACTTAAATTTGGTATCATTTTAACTAGGGATGGTGTCCAAGGTGGTATACAATGAAAACAATAAATATATAACTAGCGGTATTGGTTCTATTATTAGGGAGTTTTATGTGTTTTTTTGGGTTTGTTTATTCACCTCACTAACTACTAAAAGAAATCAACTTCTAAAACTATTAAAAGTAATAACTCTAAACTACTTATAATTAAATAACCGTTCAAAAACATTTAGTCTATCAAACCAACATGGGAAAGAAATGTTGTGTAAAATAAATATATTTTGAAATGAAACTTGTTGGAATTAAAAACAACAAAAAAATGAAATAACTACTCGAAAGAGAAATACTAATTTAAATGGAATATTGCAAGTGCTGAAAATGATTATTGTTAAGCTCACTCGTAGAATTCAGAAATATAAGAAAAACGTGAATATAAATACCACAATAGTCAATTCCTCGGTCGAGTGGGTCCTTGTTCTCCTTGGATTGAATTGTTGGCATAATTTTATTTTAGAATAACATGTTTTTATTCATTTAAAATGGATTCTCTTACAAAACAAACTGAAATAACTATAATTATTCTTATCTTCCTATTACATTCTTCTATTTTTCTATTCTATTACATATCTATATCTCTATATATCCCTATATATAGCAGTATTCTATATATCCCTATCTATAAAAGATGTCACATCGGTCAAGACATGCATTTTATAGCCACTGCCTCTTAGCACATGCCCAAGAATATATGCGGTTGGATATGAAAATAGTTTGAAAGTTGGTTACAACTCATAAAAGAACTAGGAACGGGAATCCTTATTTTTATCCTTCATTAACTTCTTCCAAAATTGTCCTCATAATGGAGTAAGCATATCCAACCTTGATGTGACATCCGATTAAGAAGATATTGAAATAAATGCCTAAATTTATAAAGCAATATAGTAGTAAATGAATATGTAATTAAGTACAAAATAGAACCAAGAAAATAAGATTTAAAACCCTAAGTTCCAATGAGGAGATAAAATGACTTATTTGTTTCACAATAAAATCTATATTATACTAAAATGATGAAATAATAAATCTGGAGAAGGACTGTGTCGCACCGAAGCTCAAACAAATGCGTATGTCGAGAATAAGTTGGACTAGGGCATCTAATGGAGGGTCGGGGTTGTCTGGGGCACCCTAGACCTGTTTTGGGCACCTATGACTATTCAAGACCTCAGAAAACTAGTTTCACAAGGTCATAAAATGTTCATTGTCCTTCACTTCTTGTCATCGGTATATCACACAATGATCACCGATGTCACTGATAACTGACAATAAAGAAATGACATACAAAACCCTTAAAATTGTATCAAATCCTAAAAATAAAATAATGTAAATAAGGGGTCAGATTTTCCTCGGATGTCAAATAATTGAACTTACAACTGAGCACTGCACTACATCTCATAACCAATGTAGTTCTATGTGTATGTGTGAAATATTGTTCCCTAGGTTTGCTCTTGTGTGTGTCACACTTGATAGCGAGCAAGTAGCCAAATGTAGAAATGTAAGTAGAATGTGTGCATGGAAAATGAACTTCCCCTCCTATGAAGTGTATGTAGAAGAATTCAATCCCTTGTCCCTTGTGTGGAGCTAGAATAGATGTTTGAATTTTCTAGAATAGCCTTTGGATACAACCGTAGGTGGTGATAACTAATGCTTAGTGTTTGGTCCTTTATTATGGTCACATAACTTTATATTTATATGATACCTTGCTTGAATTTCATAATCAACCCTTAAAAAGGTGAATACCAAAATATAAGATGCCCAAATGGCTAGAAAGGACCCAAAAGATATGAGAAAAGTGTAAAGAGGTTAGGGTGCCTGGAGGGGACGGGGTTCCTGGCATTGGCGTTGTGGTTGGGCGTTGGTGTCCGGACTTAGAGAAACTAAAGGTTCATAGGTCAAAATATGCAAGAAGGTGTGTAAGACCAAAAGTGGTAATAGAAATCAAGTAAAGATGGCCAAAGATATGGGTTAATTAGAACTTTTATTACTTAGGAATCATATGAATAGTAATATTTGATCGTAAAAGATAGATACCCAAAGTGTGTGATTGTGTGTCTACATTTACCCCCATTTTATGTTGTTAAGTGAAAGCTTGATAACATAAAGTAGATAAGAGATGTGTACCATATAACCATGTAAATGGATGGTGAGAATCGTGCCGAGAGATAAGAAAGAGTGTGTAGTGATAAAAATGTGAAGCATGGATGCTACGGCAAAAGATAAAGTGCAAAAAGTGATGAAAATGACCCTAGGGAAAGAGCGTATGTGTCGATGTCATGATTATACCTTTTTTTGGTATCAATTGTTTCTTGTTGGTGTGATTGATGTTGTTGATATCAATGATTGATGTGACTATCACTTCCCATAAGGATGTACCCGCAAAAGAGAATAATGATCAAGAAGTCAAATATGCAAGTATATGAACAAAATGTGTAAAAAGTATGCAAAAAGTATGTAAAATGGTAAAATGTAAAAAAGGAACATGTGCACCTCATATTTGATGAGTAAAAAGTGTAGAAAGGATCCTAAATGATGATGTATAAGAACAGGTTTTTCAAACGATCTCACACCGATTACACTTCAGTAGGCACCTATAATTACGCCCAAGCAATTTAAATACTTAAATTGCGCTAATTATCCCCTTTCGCAAATCGATGACATATCGTCAAAAGCACTCATTTTCCTCATATCATCATTAATTAATTAGTAAGCTAATTAATTAAGTTGCTTATCCAACAAATACCTTAATTAACAACCTTCCGTTAATAAATCACCCTTCTACCTAGACTAATTAATTATTATTAATTAATTAGCTTTCCCTTCCATTTAACCAATAAATCAATATTTAATTGATTTAATCCTCTTATAATAGCCTAAATTGTACTAATATTCCTCTAATTATCTTCTATAAGCTTACATCTACCTATTAGTTACTCACATTTAATTAATTAAAACACCCCCAACTCCCATGACTTGCTAAGCATAAATTAAAACCTTTCTAAAGTAAGGTTTGCCTTTAATAAAGCAACCTTATCCATTCATAATCATGTTTTACCTTTATCCCACATGCAAAGGGATGAAGTGTTTCCTTTATCCATTGGGATATATAAGGAGCCCTCCTTCTACCTTTATACCTACACCTAAAACTTCTTAAGAGAGCAAATGCAAAGCATATAGCAAAGAGACTAAGAGCTTGCCTTTTGTTTTCTTGAGAGGTCACCATTGTTAAGAGCTAAAGCTTCCTATTCTTGCATTCTTTAAGGATCAAACAAAGCAATTTTTGATTGCCATTGGAGCTAAATAGGTCCATTCATTCTTGTTGGTAATCTAGGAGAGTAGAGATGTTAAAATAACATGCATAGTTTTGATCTCATGTTTTCAAAGTTATAATGTTAGTTTAGATCTTGTTTAGTTCTCTATCTTGATGGTGTTTATGCTTTGTTTTAGCTAAATTGTAGAACTATTTTAGGTGGTAGTTCTTGCTTCATTTGATTTAGCATTAAGAAAAGTATACATGCACACATTTGGCACGCCTAGTGGGACTTACTCCATTGTCCTTTGCACTTAATTTCAAGTTTTTGTAGTTAAGTTTTATTTTTGGTTACTAACCCTCTTTTACACATGTTAATATAACTTGTTTTGTTGAGTTTGTATGTGTTGAGTCTTCTTTGTAGGTATAAAGGAGGTGAAGTGCTATTAAAATTGGAATTGATGGGAAAATTTCAAGATTTCTCCATGTTTTCATTTTTAGAGCTTACTTTTTCAACATTTTACATGCTAGTTTTGTCAATTTCTTGATAATTTTAAATTATTGAGCATGTAGGTTAGTATTTGATAGTGTTGAGTCTTCTATTTACATATTAATGTGGTGGGTTGATGTAAAAATTTAAAATTGGTGAGAAAATTTCAAGATTTCATCATGTTTTCATTTTTAGAGCTTACTTTTTCATCATACTACATGCTAGTTTTGTCAATTTCTTGAAAATTTTAAATTCTTGAGAATGTATGTTAATGTTTGATAGCGTTGAGTCTTCTATTCAAATATGGATGTGATGGGTTGTTGTCAAAATTGAATCTTGGTTGAAAAAAATTACCCATTTTTCAGATTAAGAGACGTTTTTTTTACATTTTTTGAGTGCATGTCAAGTGCATACCCGTGAGCATAAGAGCATATGCGTAACCCATCTTCTGAAGGCCATAAATTTTACTCCGAACTCAAAATGACTCTATTTTTTTTGCGTTGAAAAGGTATTGAAGTTAATTATGCAATGAAAACATAAAATTATGATTTATACTTATAGAAATTACAAGTTTTTCTATTAGTTTAAAATTGGTCATTTTCTAACATGTCTAATGTTTTGATGAATGTTGTATTTCCATGCTTCCTCAATTTAGACCAAAGCATGTGTATGCTCTTCTCTTGCACCTTCTTTTGATCTTGAGAATCAAAAACAGCTTTGATTTATATCTTTTTAACATTGGGATTAAACTTGGAAATTTGATTATTCATTTTGCTTAAGGGAATGAACCTTTTACAAAGCATTTTTCAATGGTCCTTTGATTTGAAGTTTTCCATTTCTATATAGTTGGGATAAAGTTTGTGTATGCTCTTCTATTACACCTTAGGGTGATCTTGAGAATGAAAAGTAAATTTAGTCTTCATTTTATAAAATTTGGTAAATTGGAAACTTCATCTTTCACTTTTGGTTTAAGGGAATGAACCTTTTACAAAGCATTTTTCAATAGTCCTTTGATTTGAAGTTTTCCATTTCTATATAGTTGGGATAAAGTTTTTGTATGCTCTTCTCTTGCACCTTAGGGTGATCTTGAGAATCAAAACAACTTTAGTCTTCATTTTATAACATTTGGTAAATTGGAAACTTCATCTTTCACTTTTGGTTTAGGGGAATGAACATTTATCAAGAATTTTGTATGGTTCATTGATTGAAAAGATTTTATTTACTTTTTAGTTGGATTATTTGTTGTGTATGATCTTTTCTTGCATCCTTGGATGATTTTGAGAATCAAAAGCAACTCTTAATCCTCTTTTAAATAATGTGATTTTCTTGGAGAACTACTAACGCTTGAGTGCAGGACCTAAAAACACTTGTCAAAGAAAGGAGGAATCAAAACGAAATCAAAACTACTAATACAGTTGTTATACAGGTTGTCAAAAGGTGTTCAAGAAAACCACACCTAATTAAACAAGATAAAAAGAACAACATATTCAAAACACTATATTGCAGGTTTCGGAAAAGGGTACATCCCTCTCCGCTCAACTAGAACATAACCTCTTTGGCATAACGCCTTAAGCTACAACAATGGGGGTGGTTCCAGGAACCCCAAAGTAGTCCACGCAAGAGGGAACCTTGTGGATGAAACATGGGAAGTGCTCCGCACTACCTACTTGACTAGTGATTCCTTTGTGAGATAGCGTTACAGGTTGTCTGTTGTGGTGACCCCAGTGATAGTACATGTAGACGCACTAGTTGCCTACTATTCTTGAAGGGGGTTAAGTAAAGCCGAGATACTCCCAAACTAGTCAGTGTGACTTTTTGGGTAAATCACGCTCGCTTGTGGCAAATTTGTAATACCTAGGGTGAGAGAACCACCTAGGAGAATATACTTTGGTTAGGAGCCCACTTTGACCATTTTAAAACAAGTTGTTAAGGTGTGAACCTTATTTTTGAGAAATGTGTGACGTATTAATTTTTCCTAGTTTTTACTTGCCTTAGGGCAAGGCAAAACTTTGCCAAAGTGAGGTTAGCATTTTTCATCATTTTTTCTTGATTTATTTCCTTCATATTATTTTGACACTTTGTTGATCAAAAGAGGTGTAATTACCTTTGTGTTGTCATTCAACTGTTTCTCTCACTTTTATGTCTGTTTACACCCATCCATATTTGCAGCTGGGTTAGTTAAACGTCTAAAGTGAGCAAAGGCATTTTCACATCATTTGGTAGCCATTGTGATCTTGATACCCATGTCAAGATTGTCATTATAGTTAGGCGTGGTTCATCACCATGGACTTCCATAGAGGAGTTAGCTTGTTTGTCTCGTATCATTACAATTTCGATATTTACGTCTTGTTTCTTGTAAACTCGACATAAATACCTATATTGTACGGTTACACTGCACACATTTTTAACTATTCCTAGCTATACTTTGAGATTTTTAGTTTGGTTCTATTATTACCTTGATTTCAAAGAGTGCTAGGTGTTACCATTTGTGCGTGTTATATCAATAACACCTCGATATCAATACTTCACTTTCTAGCAAAGTGGGTTAACATATCTTGGTGATATTGTTGTGTCATTCACGAATTGTAATTGGAACTTTTTGAGATATAGGTCTTAATTGATTTTGAGCTCGCTCATCGTATATCTTGATTGGGAGATCGCATTGACTTCTTGTATTTACTTATGTTTTGTTCATTTCCTTGAACTTGGCATAAGTGAAAACATCTTGTTGATCATCTTGCAACACAAACTACTTTTTGAAACGTAGTCTAGGAAGTACTTCCTTTGATCAAGTTTTAATACCAAATGCTTGTATCACGGGTGATTTATCACTCTATCATATTGGTATCTCACGTTGTTGACATATTCATACTCTTAGGAATTTCATTTTACATTTCACTTAAGGGTAGTCACTAAGCTTTGCACATATCTACAACTCACCCTAGTGAAACTATCATGAAAACATGGCTCCCAAAACACGTCTAGGGTTGAAGAAATAGACATATGAGGAACAACAAGCACATGCTTGGGAGACCTCTAATAGAAAAGGGTCAAACCCCTTCATTGGACACGACTTAGGGCCACTATTTTCTGCAGAAAAGGAAATCGAAGAGATAGTCAATCATAGTGGAAATGAATTAGAATCACCACATGCAGACTTAGATTTTGACCCCACTCTACTAGATGATTTTCTCCTTAGAAACAAAGATAGATTTTTGGCATGAATTGTGGAATTAGGGGCCAAATTTCCCACCAAGAATGAACCAATATTACCTACAAATGACACTACTAAGGAAGAATGCACCCTTATCAATATGGAAGATATTTTAACAGGTGGGCATGCTTCCACTTCTTACAGAAAATGATAAAATGGTAGGGCATAGAATAGCCCTCATCAAAGTGCCACGAAGAAACAAGATAGAACATGAGACAGGGAAGAACCTCCACAATACGAAGAGGAATAACCTTTAGAATAAGAAGACACAAACCAAGTCACAATCCAACAACAACTCAAGAACCTAAGCCGACAAACTAGCTTTGCTTACTTTTCAAGTACAGTAAATACATAAACAAGAACGTTCAAAAGTCAAGGCCTAAGTTTAGGATCCACAAAATCCATCGAGAAAACCAAGGAGAAGAAGACACGAGGTATCATCGTGTACACATCCCCACTTCTCCCACTAGAGAACAATTACTCACACAAGAAGTGCAATCTATGAAAGCAACACTTACGATCATACAAGAAAGCAATATAGGGAGTATTAGGAAATACCAATATGAAGAACTATGCCCCTATCCTTTTGACAAGACAATGACCCTTCAACCCTTTCCAAAGAAATTTGATATGCCAAAGTTTGACAAATATAAAGGAAAGGGAGATCCAAGGGATCATGTTAAAGATTTCTACATGGCATGTCAAGAGGTGTCTTATAGTGATAATTACCTCATCGACTTTTTCCTAAGAGTCCCGAAGGTCAAGCATTGGAATGGTTTACGCACTTACAACGAGGATCAATCTTCACCTAGCTAGAATTGGTGAAAAGATTCATGCGTCATTTCTCATATAACATAGAGAGTGACATCACCATGGCAGACTTGAGCGGTGTAAAACAATGCCCAAATGAGACCTTTTCCATTTCCCTCTAATGATAGAGAGGGATAGCTAGTTGCTTCCTTGTGCATTCCCGAGAAGTAGCTGGTCAAGATTTTCATCCCTAATCTCAACCCAGATATAGCTTTCCACCTCCAAATGCATTGTGTCCGCACCTTTGAGTAGGTTATCAAGAAAGGGATTCAAATATAAAAGGCTCTCATTGCTAAAGGCACCCTCAAAACCCAATCCAAAGACAACCAAAGTGTCAAACCTGTGAAAAAGCTGAAGATCTTTAACAAAAACAAAAACATGGTGGGAGACGGAATCACTAATTCCAAACACATTCAAACGGTCCAAACTGGTCAACCTTTTAAACTGACCAAGGGCCCAATTCAACCACCACCAAAATGATGAACATTCACCTCTCTCAATGAACCATTGTCAGTCATACTAAAATAGTTGGATGCGGCCCACATGATGACCTATCCTACAACACAACTGTTTGACGACAACGCTCCCAAACCTTCATGGTATAAGGAGCATGAATATTGTGAAATGCATCATATTAAAGGTCATAAAATGACAAATGTTTGTGACTTCACCACTATATTCAAGACCTCATTGACAATGGGGAGATAGAGGTGGATAAGCCTGGCCACATGCAAACACCTAACGATAAAATGGGGATTTATAAGGAACCATTCCCCAAGCATGATAAGTCGGAAAAGGAAAAACCGGATCGGGAGAGTCATCCCAAACCTATAAAGCCGTGAATTACTTGTATACCAAGAGAGATAACAATCATTATGATTCGCTTATCGGATGTATTCGCTCCCCTGCTGACCGTGTCAACACTATCTGGATTAAGGGAAAGGACTGCCACGCTGTAACAAGGTGCACCCGCCTCGTAATTTTGGACCCCTCTCCGTCGACCCCGCATACTGGTAAGTATAACCTTTTAGAAAAACTTGAGAAGATGTCCACTAAGATTTCAATCTTAGACCTTCTCAATATTTCCAATGTGCATAAGGACATCCTGTATCAAACTCTTCAGGGGTCGGGAGTGCCTTTAGAAGTCGATCCTGCACACCTTCAAGTTGTGGTGGCAACCATTGCCCCAAGTGAGCATCTTACTTTCAACCATAGGGAGATCCCTGCCACGAATCCTACACATAATCTTCCCTTGTACATCGAGGTAGTTGTCACCCGCAAGAAAATCAAATGGGTGCTTGTGGACAACGGATCGGGATTGAACATTTACACGCTTAAGCTGGTCAAACAATTAAGACATACAGAGGAAGATCTTGAGTCCCATATCATCACTATCACCGCATACGAAAACATGGAAAGAGAGTCAGCAGGCACCATTATGCTTCCCATGGAGGTGGGCCCCACTTTCCATCAGACAAAGTTTCACATCCTAGACTTGGAACTTCCATATAATATGCTTCTAGGCCGACCATGGATCCATGCCATGTAGGTTGTGCCATCAACATTTCATCAATGCATCAAGTTGAAGCATGAGGGACATATGGTAACAATACCAGGAGACTTAGAGCCCTTTTCTCATTGTAGAGCTCTCAATAGCTTTGCATGAAATGGTACATATGCATGTCCCTCCATGGATATGGCCATTCCTTTTTAGTCTGAGGCTATGGAATCTCGGCTAGATTCAGATTCTCTTAGGTCTTGTGCTCATGGGGCGTCCACTTCCACATCTCCATTTGATTCATGGGAGATGAAAATTCTAGAATATGGCTATGGGGAGTATAATGTACAACAAGCACTCTTGGTTTCTGACCTCTCTTTGTCACCCAAGACTAGAGGTCAACCCAACTACCGCTTTAGGAGACCTAGAGAGGAACACACTATTGGTTTGTTCCTACCTGGAGGTCATAGGCGAGGAAAAATTACTTGATCCACCTACTACTTGGGTCCCTGAGGACACTCAGCCATCTTGTTATCAAACCCTGGAATATGAAAAATCTAGCAAACTAATGTACTCCATGGGCTACAAAGGCCTAGGATGTCGAAGGAATGAACAAGGACAAAGAGAACTAGTCCCTCTTCCACATTTCAAAATAGAAAGATATGGCATTGGGATTCACCCTTATGGAGCACACCCCAATGATCAAGATGTGACTTGTTCTGAGCATGAGGATAGCTCCGAGTACCTAGATAGTGATACGGATTCCCATTGTAGCCTATATGAGGATCTGGCCTCCATGAACCTTTTCATGAACAATGTTGTCCTAACCATAACCCCTCACTAAACCGACCCTTGACCTTGTGTACCCTTCCCTTCTTGAATGGGACCAACAACATCACGTGCCACTAGATTTATTCAAGAATGACGAGGCTATTACAGAGTTCATGGGCATAAGGGATACAATTCACATTGGAGATCACAAGAAGGGTTTCTTTATAGACTTAGACACCTACGCCTACTATGTCGAGGAGGCTAAACTTTCTCGGTCAAGCAAAATTTAAAGAAAAGTGAGGGCAAAATTTCTAAAGAAAATCCTCGGCAAAAATCGAAGTCCAAGTCGCACAGTGAAAACCTCTTTGAGGCACTGGCTGATAAAAAAATAAGAAAATCAAAGGACAAACAAAGTGACCACGCCAAGGATGAAAATCTCGTAGAGACATCCTTGGATGAAGATCTCAACCTACCTCCCGATCCTACGTGTATGGAGGATTTATCAAAATTGTTAGTCGAAGAAACCATTGATGTCAACATTGGTACTGAAGAAGATCCCAAGATAGTAAAATTGGGGGCATCACTCTCAGCTAGAGAACAAAAGACGTTCACTATGTTGTTGTGAGAGTTCATTGATGTGTTTGCATGGTCTTACCAAGACATGCCCGGCCTAGATCCAACTTTGGTCATGCACAACCTGGTCATGCACGCAGATGCCAAGCCTATCAAACAAAAACTCTGAAAGATGCATCCAAGAGTGGCCTTGTTGGTCAAGGAAGAGTTGGAAAGGTTGCTTGCAGCAGGATTCATCCAACCAATTGACTATTCTGAATGGATATCGAACATTGTTCCTGTCCAGAAGAAACCTGTTGGTATCCGAATCAGACGGATTTTAGAGACATCAATAAGGCTTGCCCTAAAGATGACTTTCTGTTACCCAACATTGATATGATTGTTGACTCAATAATAGGATATGAAATGCTATCGCTCATGGATGGATTTTTGGGTTATAATCAGATTAAAATCACTGAGGAGGACCAACACAAAATAGCTTTCACAACTCCTTGGGGCACCTTCGCTATCGTGTGATGCCATTTGGCCTTAATAATGGAGAGCAACTTATCGATGGGCCATGACAGTAATATTTCATGATATGATTCATGACATCATGGAAGACTATGTAGACGACATCCTGGGAAAGTCCAAAACAAGAGAGGATCATCCTATCATTTTGCGGTGTATCTTTGAATTCCTATGTGAATACAAAGTCAAGTTAAATCCAAAGAAGTGTGTCTTGGTGCTATCTGGGAAACTATTAGGCTTCATTGTGTCAAGATGAGGTATTGAGGTAGACCCTGCTAAAGTGTCTGCCATCACTGAAATGCCTCCACCTAAGAATATCAAGCAACTACGTAGCTTGCAAGGGAAAATTCAAGCCATTCACCGCTTTATCTCCCAGCTTGTAGATAAATGTCACTCATTCACTCATTTTCTTAAGAAGGACGTCACTTTCATCTGGGGACCCAAGCAACAACAAGCCTTTGCTTTGCTTAAATAGTACCTAGCTAATCCACCTGTCCTCATGCCTCCCACTCTAGGAGAACCACTTTTGCTCTATATTTCTCGCTACGTAATACGCTATTGGTGCACTACTTGCCCAATATGACCTTAGCCATAAAGAGAAAGTAGTGTACTATCTAAGTCGCACCCTCATCACCTATGAACTTAATTATCCTCATATTGAAAAGGCTTGCTTGGCCGTTGTTTTTACCTTTCAGAAACTTCACCATTACCTGCTAAATACTAAGACCAAGCTCATATCCAAGGTCAACCCACTCAAGTATTTGTTGTCCAAACCCACCCTCACAGGTAGAATGGCTAATTGGATCATTCTACTTAGTGAGTTTGATATAGAATTTGTCCATCAAAAATCAGTTCAAGGATAAGTACTTGCCGACCAGCTAGTGAAAGCACCTTTGCAAAGCACAAAACCTTTGAGTCTGGATCTGCCAAATGCATCTTTGCTCTATATTGAATAATTTTTCATATGTCAGATACATTTTGATGGATCTTTTATGTTTCATGGTTCAGGTGTAGGAGTGGTCCTTATTACTCCTTCGGGTGATCCTATACTGCAAGCTTTCCACCTGGCCTTCCCTTGCATGAAAAACATTACAGAATATGAAGTACTCATTGCAAGGATGAAGCTAGCCATCAAGTGGAATATTCAACATGTTAAGGTTGTAGGTGATTCGCAGCTAATCATCAAATAGGTTAATGATGAGTATAAAGTTAAGGGTGACAAGCTCATACCTTACAAGAAGTTGGTGGAAACTCAAGGATTATTTTGTGCGCATTACCTTTGAGTAGATCCTAAGAGTGTAGAATAGATCAGCAGATGCCATGACAACGGTGGGATTTATGCTTCGTATTCTACTAGGGAACAATGATATGTTGCCATTTTTTTGTAGAAAATATACACTAGCTTGCGTATGACGTGCTGGAATCTTGCCTAGCTTGTGAGGTTGTTGGTCCCTATTCCCCATGGTATGAACCCATTTTCACCTATCTTAAGGATAGTACTTTCCCTCCCAATATCTCCCGTTCTGAAAAGTAAATCCTGATTTACCAGATAGCCCATTACACCCTTTTAGGAGGTACACTTTATCATCATGGCTACGATGGGAATCTGTTACATTGTCTGGATGTGATGGAGTCAATCCAGGCAATTAAAGAAGTACACGAAGGAGTATGTGGAGCACATACAAATGGAATGGTCTTGGCTAAGAAACTATTAAGAGTAGGTTACTATTGGCCCACCATGGAAATTGATTGTTGTAATTATGTTAGAAAATGTGTGCTTTGCCAAAAGTATGGAAATTTCATCCATGCTCCATCGCAACCAATCACTACCCCATGGCCATTCTCCAAGTGGGGACTTGATCTAATAGGGAAGTTTACTCCTACCTCCTCTGATGGTCATACACATATCATCATAGCTACAAAATACTTTACAAAATGGGTGGAGGATGTCCCTTTAACCTATGTCACAAGAGCTAAGATTTATAAATTCATCATGAATCACATTATTTGCCGATATGGTATCCCTGCAGCCATTGTCACAGATAATGGGAAGTCATTTAAGAACAAAACTGTGAAATGTCTTTGCCAATGGTTCCAAATCAGATTGAAATGGTCCACGCCATATTACCCTCAGGGTAATGGACAAGCTAAGGCAACAAACAAGACTTTGGTAAGGATAATGGAGAATATGGTTAGCAAAACCGGTTGAAACTGGCACCTCCAAATCCACCCAGCCCTCTGGGCCTACCGAACATCAATTCGCACTCCTACGGGTGCGACACCATATTCCCTAGTGTTCATGATAGAATCTATCATCCCTTTAGAGATCAAACTCCCATCCCTATAAATTTCTCTTCGGGACTATTTGGATAAGGATGAAGATTATCGAGTGGCAAGATTGGTGAGTTAGAGCTCCTGGATGAGAGGCGCATTCACACTCTTAATCACCTGAAGGTATATCAACACAGAATCTCCCGCAACTACAACAAGAGAATCATCCCTCACCAGTTTGAGGTGGGTGATTTAGTTATGAAGGAGAACCAGTTCAACACCAAAGTAGAGCAAGAAAAGAAAGGGAAGTTTGAACCACATTGGTTAGGACCCTATGTCATAGTTGCAAGCACAAAGACTGGGGCATACAAACTAGCTCACCCAATGGTGATGAGCTCGAGAGCCAATAAACGTCATGCATCTTAAGAAGTTCTATGCTTGAACATGGAAAAAAATTTAAAAAAATACAAAACAAAACATCAAAGAAAAAAAAATAGGTCATCCACTAGTGAAAACCACGCAATTGTGGCACTTTGGACAAGTCCTTGGGTGAAAACCGGTTTCGGTGCCTCAGGAGGATTTGTTGTTCACAAGAATTTTGTATTAGAAGGGTATTTTTCTTTTGCCTAGACACTCGGTCCCGCCTTCAAGTTTCCTTGTGCACACCATCTTGTCTAGCCTTGATCCGGCTTTTCCTTCTTCTATTCATCTGTAAGGGACGTGGTCTTTCATTATTTCCCATCTTACGTTGGGGGCAACTCAACGACTTCACCTTCTTGTTCATAAGTGTGTGGCTTCTGACCCTTGTATATTCCCCACCTAACGCTAGGGGCATCCACGCTTTCTTGGTTACCTGCACATAGCTTTGGAAACCATTAGAAAACACAAAAACAATAGAAAATTGTTTCAAGAAAACACAAAAACAATAGAAAATTGTTTCGATAAAACACAAAAACAATAGACAATTGTTTCACAAAAACCTAAACAATAGAAAATCGGTGCATGAAAACATATCTTACAAAAACATTTACTTGCATTGTCTTGTTTCCTTGCTTTGCTTATTACTTGTATAGTGTTTTGTAGGCTTACTTTTGAGTTGTTTATTACTTAGGTGTACTTTGTCATAGTTTATCTTTTCTTGCTTAGAATAGATTCATTCTTACTTGTGCATATTGTAGTGGGTTTCGACATGCTAGTGTGTTAATTCTTTATTTCTTTCTTAATGCATTTGGTTGTGTTTTGTTACTTGTTAATAAGGCATGGTGATTCATGGTGTATTGCATTAATTCCTGGTGTTCTTTGTAGCATTTGGCTGTGTTTCTTGCATGTTCTCTATTTTGTTATCATTCACATCACATTACCATCACTATCATCACATCTAGCATCATCTATACATCATATATAAACAAAAATGCTAAGTTTTACATCATGCATGTATGCTAAGCTAATCATCACATATCATATCATCAATGGGGGCAAGAGGGGTTATGCATAATCAAAAATCTATCCCCCCCGCACCAATATCATCATATCATCCCATCCATATACATCAAAATAACACTTGAAAACAACATTTGATATTGTCTACAGATCTATCATCTACAATCTATAGCACGCCTCAAACGATCACGTGCGATCACCATCTCTCCTGAGTGTCAGAGCCTCATGGTAAGTTTTCTAAACTGAGCGGTTAAAATGAATTGATTGCGATGTTTTTACCCCCCTAGGGGTATATTAACCTGTTTTTCACCGATCGGATGGTCGGGACACCCATTTAGCTCACCGTTTTCTCTCTGTTTGTTGTGGAATAATTATTTTTAATTAAATAATTATTTTTCTCTTATTTTTCACCGTATTGGGGCATTTTTTTGTCCAATACCCCTTTCTTCTCCCCTGGACAATTTTATTGCTCCCTGGAAATTTTTATTCTTCTTCACACCCTCGTAAATAATTATTTTTCAAATAATTATTTTTTCTTAATTTTTCCACTAAACAAGGACATTATTTGTCGTTTGTTTCTCTTTTCTTCCACCTAGGGCACTTTTTGTTGCCCCTAGGCCCTTATTTTTCTTCTTCTCCTTTCTTCTATTGTTTATCATGGTTCAGAAAGCCAAAACAATACAAACATTTACTATATCAAAAAATCCAAAAACAAGGCAAAATTTTCAAAAAAATCCTAAAAAGTAAAACACCCTACAAAATGGTAACTTGCTTCTTACGGCTGAAACTTGTGTCTTGCGCATGGTATTTTCTCCATATCCTGTTAGTTTGTCTCACATCTTCCCCAATTAATATGACTCGCAGATCACAGATTCACAACCATTCACAAAAGCTAGTTGCTTGCTTCATCTGTACTCTGGGGTACTTTTGGTTGCTCTGGTGCTATTTCGTTGCACACAAATGCTTTTCATGGACCCCGTGTCCATTTTCATTTCCCCTTGCATGTATCCTTGTTTGGGGCATCATTTTTAACCCTTATCGTCAATCATGAACTTGTGGATCTCTCCAACACTGATAACAAAACATTTGTACAACTGTCTTGACCATTGTTGGGTTGGATATGTGCGTTCGTACTTATTTTCCCTGTTAGATGAGCTTGTTTCCTTCTCGTATTGCATTGCATTTTTGTATGTTGCGTGGAGTTGGTATTTTCAGCAATGGACAATTGTTCGTATTATGGCTTTTCATGTCATTCTACCTTTGTCGTATGCTTATATTTTTCATAAGGACCGATGACGTAGTTCCTATGGCAATATGATGACATCCAAATTGTTTCAAACAAATATGTAGCTAGAGGCTAAGCTCTTCTCCCCCCTCATCCATATTTCTTCTACACCACTTCCCTTTCACCCCTAATTCTCCCTCTCATCGAGGCATCCTGCCTCGTCCCCCTTCTTCTGCCTATATCTCACCTTTTTGATCATCGATCGGCTTCTTCCATCACCCCATCGACACTCGAGGGGCATCTCTCCCTCCTACTAATTTTTCTTCTATCCCTTCAAAATCTCTTATGTCTACTATCTTTGAAGTGGCATCACTTACACCACCCCAAAGAGGGGCAAATGTAGACACCTATAATTACGCCCAAGCAATTTAAATACTTAAATTGCGCTAATTATCCCTTTCTCGCAAATCGACGACATATCGTCAAAAGCACTCATTTTCCCTCATATCATCATTAATTAATTACACTAAGCTAATTAATTAAGTTGCCTATCCAACAAATACCCTAATTAACGACCTTCCGTTAATAAATCACCCCTTCTACCTAAACTAATTAATTATTATTAATTAATTAGCTTTCCCTTCCATTTAACCACTAAATCAATATTTAATTGATTTAATCCCCTTATAATAGCCTAAATCGTACTAGTATTCCTCTAATTATCTTCTATAAGCTTACATATACCTATTAGTTAATCACCTTTGATTAATTAAAACACCCCCAACTCTCATGACTTGCTAAGCATAAATTAAACCCTTTCTAAAGTAAGGTTGCCTTTAATAAAGCAACCTTATCCATTCCTAATCATGTTTTACCTTTATCTTGCATACAAAGGGATGAAGTGTTTCCTTTATCCATTGGGTTATATAAGGATCCTCCTTCTACCTTTATACCTATACCTAAAACTTCTTAAGAGAGCAAATGCAAAGCATATAAAGAAAGAGACTAAGAGCTTGCCTTTTGTTTTCTTGAGAGGTCACCATTTTTAAGAGCTAAAGCTTCCTATTCTTGCATTCTTTAAGGATCAAACAAAGAAATTTTTGATTTCCATTGGAGCTAAATAGGTCCATTCAATCTTGTTGGTAATCTAGAGAGTAGAGATGTTAAAATAACATGCATAGTTTTGATCTCATGTTTTCAAAGTTATAATGTTAGTTTAGATCTTGCTTAGTTCTCTATCTTGATGGTGTTTATGTTTTGTTTTAGCTAAATTGTAGAACTATTTTAGGAGGTATTTCTTGCTTCATTTGATTTAGCACTAAGCAAAGTATACATGTACAAAACACCGATCGTAGTTTTTTTGGTGATCTCATGCCAAGAACTGAAGAAGTGTTGGGAGAAAATTTTGGTGTCATCCTCCAACCTTTAACTACTTCCCAAAGTGTAGAACACCATTGTATATGATGTGTAAAAATATGATCCGGTTCAAACAATTCCAATCCAACGTGTTATCACTAACCCGTAAAATGTGTAACTTTTCAAAAAATTGAAATTTTTGGTTAAGTGACTCTTTTTCAAAAAAATATTCCTTTGTGACGTCTAGGGAAGTGAAATGTTCCAAACAGCTTATTCATTTTAAATGTTTTGGATCAAATTCTTTGTATTGTGGTAATCTTGGAATTTTAAGGAACAAATGGAACATGTTCCTTTGAGTCTCTTGTTCCCCGAATTGCCTTTTTACCCACAATACACTTGATCTTATTTGTGTCAAATTTCTCATGTCTCAAGAACTGTCCTTAGGGTCTATTTTCTTCCCCAGCAGCTTCATTTTGATGAGTTATATATGTTGTGGAACTTTCAAATATTTTTATCCCTCAAGTCCTTTGTTCTTTTGAGGCTTGTGTTCTCTAGATACGTACTTTTTCGTAACTAACCTATACATGCTTTTATTTTGGATATTCAAGAATCTTGAGAACTCGTGACCCTTGTTCCTCCTAAGCCCTTATTCCCCACATCCCCTTGTTGTTAGCATAATTTAGCATAGGCATATTTATTGCATTTTATTGCATTGTCTTTTATTAATAATGTGCAACATGTGCACTCTAGTCTAGTGACTTACATTCAATATTGTTATGTTGGATAACATTCAATATTGGTATTAGTAGTAATTACATGTGCATGTGAGATGGGTCTTATCATCTCATAGTTGGTGCCTGATAGGGTTTCATGTCTATCCATATGAGGTTGTCTAATATCTACAAATATCATAACTCTTGCATTGTTATGTAATCTGATTTCATGATCAATAATATTTGTAAGGCTTCCGTCCCTCTTTGGTCATTGCAATCTAATTCTATTCTATCATTTGGTATCGGAGTTATACCATTATTATCATTTGGTATCAGAGCTATACCATTGTTATCATTTGGTATCAGAGCAAGTTCTATCCAAGCAAGGTTGAAGAGGAGCACTATTGGAGAGGATCCATTGGAGAAGAAGATCTGCATCAAAGGAGAGCCATTGAAGCATCCCGCAACCTCCATTCCTTCCAAGCATTCATCAACTAAAATTCCACCTATCCACTTATTTGGAAGGTAAAAAAATTTTGATTAGTCATTGGCATAGCCAATTGATCCAACATATTAGCGGAATATTTCAAATTTGGAGATCTTTAAAAAAAAATCTTCAAAAAAAAAAAAGATTTGTAAAAAAAAAAGAGATCTTAAAAAAAAAAAAAGGAGAAAGATCTTGAAAAAATTGCAGATCTAAGAAAAGAGTGAAAAAAAAATTAGATCCAAAAAAAAAAATAAGATCTCGAAAGTGGAGGTGTGAAGAATTAAGGAGCAAAGGTCAAGCTTTCCTCACAACAAAATTCCAGCAGATAACTCTCATAAAAAGGACATAACTTTTTCATACATTGTTAGATTGATGTGCTATTTTTTTCTCTAGAAAGATAAGAAGGATGCACACAACTTTTCAGTTTACATCATCTTCAGATTCGGCCTCTACATATGATGAAAAGTCTGTGCAATTCAGGTCATTTTTTCTATAAAAAAATTAGATCTAGCTAGTAAATTGGTAAGCTCTCAAAAACCAAGATTCTGATTCTTTTGAAATTTTATGGGTTTCAAGAAAAATATTGTATGATGTTGCTGTCAAAATTTTAGAAAAACTTAGATCATGGTTTATGAGAAAAGGTGAAAACAATATTCAGATTGTTTGTTTGGATCTTGGGAACAAACAGGTCAGCGGTTCAATTCCCACTCTCTCCATATTTTTTATTAAATTATTTTTTTGGAAAATTTGGAGAAATTACTAAATTTTGGGGGATTTCCAAATTTAGAAGCTCACCAAACACATTTAGAGCCACGCTAAATTTAGCGGAAAAACACCTATTGGGGGTAAAAATATTTTTGGCCTAAATTGTGTATTTTGTGATTTTGTACCTTTTTTGTAAAGAGGGGGGACACAAAAACTTCATTTTGATGTAATTTTGGAGCATTTGGTACTAATATTGGTTCTATCACATGAGATCTTTGATTCTATTTTATTTTATGTTTGGTTCTATCACACGAGATCTTTGATCTCATAGCAAAAGGTCTGTATATACATTACCTCCGGGAAGCGCTTATGGGTGATGTCGTCGTGACTACTACCGCACTTAACGCCTAACGTAGCTTAGTAAATGTCATTTGGGCATCAACCCTATAAAATTGATGGGGAGTAATAAGGACACAATACACATGACATTTGAGCCCTCCCATCCGTTTGTGCTTGCACAAACCCCCCTCTCCACACTGTACGTACCACATACTAAATTATTTCATGTGCATTAACACCTCTTTCCGTACTAATGGGTATATTGAAAGGGTGATCTTCTTCCACGTACCGATGGGTATATCGAAAGGGAGCATATATAGAAAGGTTTGGTATATCGACTGATGGTATATTGAGAGGGAGACCATAAACCTGGAGTGATAAGAGCCTTACCCTTTGTCAGAAATTTAGAGTTTCAAAAATTTAGATTGCAGAAATGGGTGCACAAGCACCAAAGTTCTTCTTGCAGATTCACAACTACTTAGAGGAGATAACTATGTTGCATGGAAACCAAAGATCAAGATGTTACTTGAGTTTGAAGACCTATGGACAGTTGTAGATGGAACAACAACAAGATCACTTGATGATGGAAGACAACAAGTTCAATTTGACAGGGCCAATCAAAAGGCCAAGTTGATCATCTTGTTTGGTGTAACGGATGATGTGCAACCCCACATTAGAGATGCCACATTGGCCAAGGATGCATGGGATAAGTTGAGCATAGTCTATGAGGCAAAGAACAAGAATGCCATCCTCAACCTACTATCACAACTGCATACTCTCAAGTTCAAGCACAATGAGAAGGTTGAAGTTTTTTTGAGATGAGTTGCTACTTTGAGGGCATCTCTTTTCACATTGGGAAAAGAGATAAGTGATGAATACCTCATACCAATTGTGTTGCGAGCACTTCCTCCTTCCTACAGAATCTTTGTGACAACTATCAATATGAGTGAACACACAAGTCACCTTTAAGAAGTTGGTCAATCTACTCCAACAAGAAGAGGCAATGAACAATAAAGATCATGAAGATGAGCAAGCACTATCTTCCAATCATAAAGGAAAGGGAAAATTTCAGTCCAATCACAAGAAATCCCAACAAAATCAAAGTCAACAAAGGGACCAAAGTCAACAAGACAACACCAAGAAGTGTCCCATTTGCAATAGAGGGGGACATGACATCAAAGATTATTGGTACAATTCCTACAAAAAGGGTTCATCAAGTAATTCAAAACCCAATAACCAACAGGGTAACAACAATTCAAATCAATGGAAGTCCAACAAAAACAAAAATAAAGGGCAGAAAAATGGTAATTTGCAAAGAAAACCCAAACAACAAGGGTACATTTCCAAACATGAGGATGATTCAGATGAAGGAAACGACATGTATTCTTCTCAATTTGAAGAAGAAACCAAGTCCACACAAGATATCCGGTATGTTGACTTGGGTGTAACTTGACACATGACTGGATGTAAGGATTGGTTCTACACACTACGTGACTCACCTAACAAGAACCATGTGTCATTAGGTGATGACTCATCATACAATGTCAAGGGGATTGGAAACATTTCACTACCTCTTGGAAAGAATAACTACAAAATCATAGATGTATTGTATGTACCTGGGTTGACCAAGAATTTTCTATCAGTTAGTCAACTCCTTGATCACAACTTGAAATTGGATTTTTTGACAGTAATAATGGAGAAATATTGTGCTTGATAAGAGATAAGTCAAGAGGTTCCAAAATTGTAGTAAGAGCCTCCATTATGGGACGCATGTTCTAACTTGATTTTTTCCACAAGGATGATCAAGCACTAGTGGCCAAAGACACACAATCTGCAGAACTATAGCATCGCGAGATATGGTCACATCAATTTTGGCTATCTCCAAACACTTCAAAAGGGAAACATGGTGAAAGGATTGCTTACACTCAAGCACAACACCGACAAGTGTCACAATTTCCTAGCTGGAAAGCAACACAGAGTACCCTTCTAGAAGAACACATATAGAGATAAGGGAAAGCTTGATTTGGTGCACACCGATCTTTACAGCCCATGTAACCAAGTCATTCGGATGTCAATACTTCATGTTTTGTGTTGATGAATACTCAATAAAGATGTGGATATATTGTCTAAGAAACAAGAGTCAAGCCTTTGAAACATTTGAAGTTCAAAGAACTTGTTGAGAATGAAGTTAGTCGCAAGATCAAAACTCTCTACTTAGATCGAGGGGGAATTCATAAGCAATGAGTTCAAGACTTGCCTGGAAGCTCATGGGATTCATCAACAAATTCCTCCTACTCACACACCACAGAGAATGGTATAGTTGAGAGAAGGAATCATACTATCATAGAAATGGTGCAATGTATGATTGACAACTCAGGTTTAACAAAGACATTTTGGGAAGAAGCTGCAAGAACTGCAGTCTATTTGTTGAATAGAGTGCCCATAGTAGCTCTTGAAGGAGTGATACCTCAAGAAGCATGGTCAAATCGGAAACCATCAATTGCACCTTAAGAGTATTTGGGTGTAAAGCTAGCATGCACATACCCAAGAAGAATAGGAACAAGTTGGATATGAAAGCCGAGAAACCGATATTCATGGATATAGTGAAGAAGCACTTGGGTACATGATTATGGGATCTCGAATGAAAAGAAATTATACACAAGTAGGTATTTTGAGTTCTTTGAGAAGAAACAAGAAGATGCTCCACTCAATGACTCAACAAACATGCAGAATACACCTCTTGTGAAGACAGAATTTGATGTTCCCACTGAAGATGATAGTGATGAATTGGATGATGGTGAAAACTTGGATCCACCACAAGCCAATGGAACAGCTAAGAAGTTACCTAAATGGTATACTCAATTAATAAGAGATGTAAATTTGGATGAAGCACCTAGCACATCATCCAATCCTAGACCTAGAACTCACAGTCAAGCTTGTGAAGAGGTCAATTATGCCCTAATGAGCAGAGTTGTTGAAACAGTTGAGCCATCTATAGTTCAAGAAGCCCTACAATAAAAATCTTGGAAAGATGTCATGGATTCAGAGTATTAGTCAGTGATGAAGAACAACACATGGTAACTTGTCGACCTTCCACCAGGGAAGAAACCCATTGGATGCAGATGGATATTCAAGACTAAGTACAAATCGATGGAACTATTAACAAGTATAAAGCAAGGCTTGTAGAAAGAAAGGGGTATGCAAAAAAAGAAGGCATTGATTATGAGGAGACATTTGCTCCGCAGCCAAGATCAAGACAATCAGGATGATCTTTGCTCTAGTTGCATAATTTGGTTGGAAAGTCCACCAAATGGATGTGAAAAGTGCCTTTCTTAATGGGTATTTGTAAGAAGAAGTCTATATGACTCAGCTAGAGGGTTATGTAATACCAAGAAAAGAGATGATGGTATGCATACTCATAAAATCTATATATGGCTTAAAACAGCACCCGGGCATGGTACATCAAAATTTATGAGCATCTCATAAGTCATGGATTCAAAAGGAATCCTTATGACCCCAATCTCTACCTCAAAAAGTAATGGGGAGATTGTCATTTGGGGTTTTTATGTTGACGATCTAGTCATTACACGTAGTTCTATGAAGATGATCGATGTAACAAAGAAGAATTTTAATCAATCATTCGACATGACAGATCTCGTGCTCATGCACTATTGGTTGGAAGTATTGAAAAAAATAGAATCATATCTTTGTGTCGTAGTTGAAATACACCAAGACAACACTCGATAAATTCAAGATGATGGAATGCACACCTATTGCTACACCTATGGAAGTGAGACTTCAGTTATCTCGTTCTCATCCATCACCACCAGTGGATGCAACTCTCTATCGGCAGTTGATCAGGAGTCTCATTTACCTGACATATACTAGACCAGATATCGAATTTGCAGTCAGCTATTTATCACACTTCATGCAAGAACCAAAAATATGTCATTGGAAAGCAGCAAAGAGAATACTGAGATATCTAAAGGGTACAATTGACCTTGGTCTAGAGTACAAGAAGAATGACAACTTCTTCTTGACAGGATATTCAGATTCAGATCATGTAGGAAACATGGATGATAGGAAGTCAACATCAGGCTTTGTCTTCTTTATGGGATCTGGACCGATATCATGGGGAAGTAAGAAACAGAACTTTGTTTCTCATTCTTTTACAGAAGTAGAGTATCAAGCTGCAGGTGAAGCTATTTGTGAAGCAATATGGCTACGCCGAATACTAGAAGGAATTGGTCTACCACAACAGAAATCTACTCTAGTATATGTTGATAATGAAGGAGTTCTGAAGCTTGTTCACAATCCAGTATTTCATGAGAGAACCAATCATATTGAATTATAGGTTCATTTCATACGCGAGCATGTCTTGAAGCACAACATACAGCTCCAGTTTTGTCCTACAACTGAATAGAAGGCAGATGTTTTCACTAAGTCACTTGCACATGACAAATTCACACTATTCAGAGAGTTCCTCTCCACTTCATTGGAAACTATGCAAAATTAAGGGGGGGAATGTTAGCATAATTTAGCATAGGCATATTTATTACATTTTATTGCATTGTCTTTTATTTAATAATGTGCAACATGTGCACTCTATTCTAGTGACTTGCATTCAATATTGTTATGTTGGATAACATTCAATATTGGTATTAGTAGTAATTACATGTGCATGTGAGATGGGTCTTATCATCTTGTAGTTGGTGCTTGATAGGGTGTCATGTCTATCCATATGAGGTTTTCTAATATCTATAAATATTATAGCTCTTGCATTGTTATGTAATCTGATTTCATGATCAATAATATTTGTGAGGCTTTCATCCCTCTTTGGTCATTGCAATCTAATTCTATTCTATCATTTGGTATCAGAGCTATACCATTATTATTAGCTTTTTATTTTGAATATTTCAAGAATCTTTAGAACTCATGACCCTTGTTCCTCCTAAGCCCTTGTTCCCCACATCCCCTTGTTCTTCGCACTTCCTCCGACCCACAAGACCTTGCCTTAACTCTACAAGGTGTTTCTTTATATTGTGGAGATGAAAATACTTTGACCCTATGACCCTTGTTCCTATGGACCTTTTTCTCTCTATGATCCCGATTTACCCACATTTCCTTTGGCCCATTTGTATTGTAAATTTTTAGATGTTTGAAGAACTTGTGACCTATGTTCCTCTTGGCACTCTATTCCCCATAAACCCTCTTTTCCGCACTTGTAAGCCTCTATATGTATTATGGGTATTTCATAAGTTTGATCCCCTCATTTCCCTTGTTTCCTCAGCCTTCATTTCCCCACATCTCCATCATATTTGTAATGTAAAGGAAAAATGAGTAAATTGTTCCATGAACCTTTCCATTTTCCGCAAGATACTGTGAAACCCTTAATTGATCTTTTATCCAACCATTTTTCAAATGGAAAAGCATAAAAGGGGGTAGAGTAACTCATTTTTACCATTACAAATCGACAATTTTAGCTCAGTATATTATGAATTTTTCATTCATGTGTCCTTAAGGACATTTCTATCTATAGCTCACTCATTTGCAGGCCATTTTCAAAAATTTGAATTATATTTTGGTCCTCGGGAGATTTCCATTATTCTTGTGAAAAAGGTTATCCATTCAAGATCCTCCTAGTTTATTTTATGTCAAAATTATTTTACTTCCCTACCATCTTGTTGTCCTTAAAACCACTATTGAATTCCTATCCTTTTGAGTATTTTTTTCCCATATTGCCGCTATGAAATTTCAATACGGTGGGTATGAACACATCTCTCGCTTTGGAAAAATTTGTACCTAATATTGGGAATAGTGATATTTGCCACATCGACATTAATGATTTTGGGCCCGTATCTCTAAAGCTACCCCTACTCTCATAGCTTAATGTATCAAGGATAGTGGAATTTCCCATGTCATCAGTTTCCCTCTATTTGTCCAAAGTGTATAGACACTTTCTTAGCTTGTGCCTCCCGCTTTGATTTCGATACTAGAGAAATTAGGGATCCCCAGGGCTATGTCATTGCCAAACTTGATGTCAATTGCATAAATGTTTCCCGAGAATTCCCATCACTGAAGATTCTAATACTCTAACCAGGATCCAAGCTTAAACCTCTTTGAGTAAGAAAAGGAAAGATATAAGGCAATGATAGCCAAGTCATGGCTTAAGGTCCCAAAGAAAGGAGGTTCTAAGCTATCAAAGGTCATGTACAAATCAGATTTTAAGGAAGAATTATCAAATATAATCACCCTATTGGCTAGATTAATGGGCCTCCCTTGTACCAATGAATTTCAATTTTGGATGTGTCCTTATATCAATATCATTTATGAAGGGAAACAGAGTCTTAATTGGGGTGAAATAATTTGTGAAAATCTCAGTGAACAATTCACAATGTGTAATAAAGCAAGACGTTTGACATGAGCTCCTACCTAATGTACATAATTGCAGCATATAGGGTATGGGTAGGATTATCTCCTCAAGAAGATAAGAAGAATCAGTGAGTTTATGAGTATTATCCTCAACTCACCTTTGAAAATAGTAAACATCACTTCAGAAGGGTGAATGATGTTTTCACCATGTACATATTAAGGCTTCGGAAGGGAACGCAATGAAAGAATGTCTATATAAGCAAAAAAATTAATCTCCACATATGGCAGCCTCTTTGTTAAGTATCGAGGTTTTCCTACATTAGGTTAGTTGTATTTGAGGATTCACCAAACAAGATACCTTTGTATTGTAATGAAAAACTAGTTTTGGTAGAAATTTGTGGGCAACTAGACACGTTAAACAGAACATATAGAGATAAAATGATCACAGACATCTAATTTTGTATCTCTCTAGGAATTATACTTGTAAAACTACTTTAGATGCCCAAAATGTAGAAAGAAAAATTATTATATTCAATTTTTACTCATTCAACAAAATATCTTTCTTTGATATAAAATATTTTATCTCCAATCTTCTCAAAATATCATATTATCATCTACCTACTTTGGAATATTACTAGGAAGATTACTCAAATGAATATGAAATGAGAATAAGATACTTTGGCAAACTTTCTTTACAACGGGTCAGAGATTTCAAAGTGCATAAGGTTCTAGAGGACCTATAGGATGAAAATGAAGATTTTTACTCTATAGAATATGTTAAAACCATCTAGCACATGCCCCTTCTTACTATTGATTGGTCACAAAAGGAGAGAGATGATCTCACTGAGATAATTAACCCTGTGTTGGTAAGGAATAAGGTTTGGTTCAATAGGAAAATGAGGGCATACAATATAAATGTGGCACAATCCTCTTCTCAGGAGACTTCTTCATCACAGAAAGGGGTTTCTATTCCAAAGGCTCAAACTCAGTCAACTCCTTCCTCCTCACCTTTGAACTCTGCAACCAAAGTGTATACAAAAAAAGACAAGACAAAGGAAGAAGAATAAATTGAAAAGACTCTTGAAGAAGAGGTAGGAAAGGAAAATGTTCAAATTTTATCAGGAGAAGTTGTCTCCAATCTTGAACAAGTGATACAACCTCTTAAACATGAAGTGAAAAAAGTTGAAGAAGAGAAGAATAATACAGAGGAAATCAGCACAAAATAGAAGGATGAGCAAGAGAAGAGTAATGATGAATAAAAGAGTGGAGAAATTTAAGAGGAAGAAGATGAAGTAAAAATCATAGAACCAAACAATGGGAAATTGAGTGTTTCCAAGCCCAAATCACCAATCAAATAAGTGTCTTCTTCTTCCACTGTTGAGGTACTTTCCCTTGATATTCCCTCTAATTGGTCTCTTTGTTCTCCTAGTTTAGCATTGGCACCACCTCCTCTTCCATCCTTAAGTGACTCTTTCATATGGGTTCAACCCATGATTGATATCAAAAAGATAAATTTTACCCCTAAGATAGTGGTTCCTGTTTTTGATGTTATAGCTACATTTTTAGTAAAAATCCAACTCCTCCACCCAAAAGACCTAAAAAAATTCAAGTTTAGTATTTGATTCAAAAGGTCAAAAATTTCTAGAAATTTTAAAGCCAAGAGGATAAAAAGATGAAAAATATATAAATGTTGTAGATCTAGAATTGAATAGGATTCCTCTTGGTGAATATGCTCCTAAGGGAGAGGTTCGGGACTTAAAAGAGACAATTTCCAAGGTTATTGAGAGAGTGGAAAAAAAGAAAAAAACATAGGATCAGTTGGAAGAATAGGTTCAAGTTATTTCCAGTATTATTAAGTCTTTTCTCTCAGGTGAAAAGTTCTTGATCCAACTCCTCTGTCCTCAATGCCCCCTCCCACTATTTTATCTTGATGAAGATGTCAAATCCATCAAGGATATTCATAAACATGTTACATACGGTAAAGCTATTGAGGAATTGGTAGATTTAATGTTGATCATTGGTTTGAACTTCATAGATGAAGCCCACAAAGTATATGACAATATTTCCTTTTCTTAGAGTCAATTTGATACATTAATTACAATATCTGAGAAGGAGCTCAAGCTTTTTCTAGAATGTATTCAAGACCTGAGGATCATGAATACTACATATGAGAAAATCCTCCTTTCTCACAAAATTTTTCATGATTCCAAGAGTAATCTTTCCATAAAATGGGTGTTCATTGTTGAGTGGAAGATCAAGGTACTTAAGGAGGCAATCACTAAACTTAATAACATGTTCCAAAATACATAAGCTTTCAAATATGATATTTTGGCTGATTTACAAGCTCTTAAGTGCCAAGTTTATAAAGATAATTCAACATAAAGGTATCTTGTGGATGAGGTCAAGGAAAATTTCGGTGCACTCATCAATAAATATTTGTTCAAGTCCAAAATTGTTAGTAAGGAAAATATGGAGGATATTATAGAGTTGCACAATGTTGTCATAGAGGCCACAAAAGGTTTATTACAAAATGCAACATTGGAAAGGAAATGGAAGACTCTTTGGGAATGGTTGAATGCTATGAAAAACACAACTATCCCAAGGGTCATGGAGATTACTAGTGCCTTAGAAAAATTCAAGCATCATATACTCAAAGTGAAGACTCATGTTGTGCCATCCATAAGTGTTCCTTCCTCTAGTTCTTAAGTCTTTCATTCTAATTGTTCTATTTCAAAAGATAGCTTTAAAATTTTTAAAAGTATGAAACTCGTAAATAAATCTAGGTAGATGTAATCAAATAATTAAGTGTTATCACTTAATTGAATGAAAATTAGTTAAGGAAGTTGGTTACAACCACCCCTCAGCTATATAAAGTTTATTTTCCATTGTAAAGGGGTTGGATTTTTGGTGTTTGTGGATGTAAGGATACAAAACAGTTGAAATCAATACAGAAGAATAAATTTGCTCCCTCTTGTATGTTTTCTTTCCATTTCTTTTCCCTATAATTGTGAATGTGAATCTAATATATTTGAATATAGAAACTGTGTTTTCAATCCATTTTCTATAGTGTGAAGAACTTTGTGTTTGTTTCATCTATATGTATGGTGGGTTTTTTCAGATATATTAATTCATATTATTCCTAAGGTTCTATGCATACATTTGTAAGATATTGTTCTACAATATATATATATATATCTGAATGTGTTGCCTTCCTCACTTCTTTTCTTGACAATAGTGAGTAATCTTGTATGACCAAGGATAATATTTATATTCTTGATTGGTGGATTAGCTTGAACTTGGTGTCCCTATTTTATCTGTCTTACTCATATAGGCTATTGTTTTCCTCCTCGAAGTACTTCTATATTTTCATCTTCTGTATTGAGATTATTAGAATATGGAGACATTATTTACACCAAAATACTCAATCGAATGTTAGTCTATATATTTTTAAATAATTAGATTCCCAAGTTTTGGTGAATAAGGGAACCTCTCCCATAAAGAGGAGGGATTGTTGAATCTGAATTGTTGCTCTGTATTAAAAGAAAAAATTTCCAACCAATAGTTTTTGGCACCCACCATGGGGCACGCTCCGTGGTTCCCATTAGAAAACATTCAAAGTAAATCAACAATTGCAACACACTTGTCGGAAGAAAATACACATGAGGAAAACAAGCCCAAGTTTTTGAGGATCCGATTTTCGATTCTGCTAGAACAACAAGGTTTTCAATTAACTCCGAAAGGAGAGGCAAAATTAAAAGGTCTTCGAGCACTACTCCTATAAAATAAATAGGTGGTTCATCCTCTCAAGTAGACGTTGACACTTAAAAGAAAAAAATTCAACAAACATAGTGTGAAAGTAGAAAATGTTGTGAAGTGCATGCATGCCGAGAGCTAAAGGATTGTTTATCATGTCAAATGTTGTTGTGTGAAGTGTTGTAGACCGTGTTGAACTTAAAAGTGTTGTGTCACTTCCCCCTGGTCACAAGAGTCCAGTAAGGGTCAAGGGAACCTAGGTGCTACCGCATGAGGTTTGGGTGATTGTGACTATGTTATGGTATGGACCCAAGTCCGATTATGAGCCCTGTCTCGAGACCTGATAATTATGTTGTACTAGTATTTATCTCTGTTGTAATGACTATGGAGTGTTGTATGGGGTGAATAATTTTTCCAAATTATTATCCCCTCATTTGGGGTGGATACGACATCACTAAGGAGTATGCAGCCCAAAGGAGGACCAATCATTGTGTTGAAATTGATTCCCTGTAGGAGGAGGGACTTTGCTTGGTAGAAACCAACACAATCGCAAACAAAATGGCTTGGAGATAAGTGTTAGTACAAGTAAAGAAAAGTACACCTATAGAAGACAAGATGTAAGCTAAGCAGACATTATGTAAGCTAAGACTTAAGAAGACAAAGTAGACCACGAAAATTGGGTTTCAAACATGGGACATCACTCATGATGTCATAAGACAATCAATGTCATAGTGGCCGCAAGCATACATACAATCATAGAACAAGAAAGACATAGGGAAAATCCCACAAACAATGATAGACAAAAGAAAACAATGTAACAGACAACCATGGAAGCATATAGACCTACAAACAAATGTTGCACATGAAGCACCCATTCACATGTTATAAAGATATAAATTATCTCAAAGCATGTATAATCTGATATAATAGTGTTCTATAAAAATGAAACAATAACACCTATAGTGTAAGAAAGTAGATACCCCTAGGAGTTTTTGTATGACTAGTAATAAGTATTGCGCCAAACATCTATGTTATTTGTATCGATCTATAGAATCTACGATCATAACTAGAAGGCAAGTGAATGCACATGTATATACAAAGATAATGACATACAAGATATCTATCTAGCATGTGTATCAAAGTGTACATGTAAGCATAAGAAAGAAAGAGTAAATGTGACAAATATATGTAGTATGTTGTGGATGAGATGGAATGGGATGCAATTTGAGTGTGATAGGAGTAGCATTCCCCTTATCAAGTGTATGCATGTGATGAGGTTCATTTATACATTCCCCTCAACAAGTTGAGAATGAATGTAGAGTAAAAGTGTGTCATTGGGAAATGGTTTGAATGAGTGCACTAGAGAGATATGGTTGTCAAAGCATAGAGCATAAATATTGAGTGTGGTGAGGTTTATTTTAGGTTAATACCCTCAGAATTTTAGTATGAACCATGAAACTAGAGTGTGTCATAGGGTAATGAGCACAGCGTGTAAAAGTAGATGCAAGAAAGATATGTCATGAATGCATAGAGTGTGTATGATGTGTAATAGAAGCTGAGAGAAAGAGACATGATGAATGCACAATATGTGAAGTGTGCAAAGTGTGTGAGGTCCATGTGTGTAGTATGCCCTCACGGTCAAGTGTGAATCGAAGCATAAGAGTGCGTCATCGATTAATGATGATAGGAATGTATTGCGATGTGTATGATGTATGTGATAGGTTAAATATGAGATGTGTAAGATATGATACAACTGATAATACTAGAAATTTGGGGAATAAGTGTGATTCCCCCAAGTGTAGAGTGATGAACATGTTATTCGATGACATTGAATGACAAGGTTCCTCCAATGATGCTTGACAAATGAAGGCATGTGACCATGCTCTAATACTAATGGTATACAAGATATACACTATGGAGGTGATTGAATACTATGTGCATGTGACTAAAGAGGATAATGCGAAGGAGATGAACCCCTATTTTAAATTGAACATGGAGGTGATGGACACATATGTGTAGAAGAATGTGGAGGTGATGGAAACATACATGAAGTAGAGTGAAGTGGTGATGTATATCAATATGCAGGAGTTGTCCGAGTAATAGACCTAAACTGATGTGATGGACTGATAGAATGATGAGACTGTGTAGGCTGAGTGTGAACATGTGAGCTAGGAGTAGATTTTGCTTTAGATTCCAGAGGCCGTGGGGATCTATATGCTCTAGCGATTGTAATGTAAACCTCAAGAGGAGGTTGCAGCCATGGTGTGGATGATAGAATACCATTAATAGTAATGACTTCTTTGTTGTGAATGAAATTTAAGCACAAATGGTTCATGGAGATGATTTTCTAGGTTACACGAAGCCAAGGGATACCTAAGAGCATGTCACACCCTTTGATTGATGGTGCCACGAGAAAGGGAGTAAACATGGTAAGAGGACCAAAAGTGATGGAAGCTTAACAACACCATATGATTTAGGTATCGGATATGATATTTACGAGAGTAACTGATAGAGACAAGAAGTTTAATAGAACATGCACTAACGTGAAATGATGAATTGATGATAGTGTTATTAATAGTTGTAGATCCAATAGAAGCATTACTATGCAAGTGCTCAAAAGAGAATGTAACATGATAGTAATGATCGGAGAAAGCAATGCTCAAAGAACATGTCTCTACATGAGCAACTAAGAAATTGAGAGCCCTTGATGTAGGAGGAGGCATTTCCCAATATGTATTATTTGCTGAAGAGTCGGCCAATTTTTTTCATGTTTCGGTGGAGGATTATTGAAATTTTTGAGCTTATGATTTTCATTTCAGTGCAGGAAGCGGTAGGCTCTAGAAGCTCAAGTGTGTTATTGTCGATAAGATCTTGAATAAGATTGTGAAGTTTGAAACATTGATCTGTAGAGTTCCCAACACATTGGTGATAATTACATCTAATATTTTCATTATAATTACAACCTTTTGGATGAGATGGATCCAAGTTAAGTGGAGGAGGAAGCATAATAAGATTTCTCTCAATAATTTGTGGCAAGAAAAGATGCAAAGTGATATTCAATTTTGTATATGTACACTTAGGTGGTTTCCATTAAAGCTCCTTAGTATTAGAGATGACATTGATAGTTGCTTTAGCTTCTGTAGGTTTTGCAGTTGGCTTAAAAGTTGATTTATTTAAAAGTGCATAAAAGATGAAGTTTGTTCTTGATACTTAAGCTTGCCTATAGATAAGAGTTTTGTTTCACATAACTTAAGAGTGTGACACAAATGATCGAATGATGGAGATGTCTCAAAGATAACACTCTCCTGGAGAGGTAGAAATAGACTTTGTACAAATAAATCTTGAATTTCAGAGTCTGCAAGTACATTAGACATCTTAGCTAAGTGTTTTTGTATCATAAGGCATAATCTGCTAGATGTTCGTTAGATCTTCGTTTAAGTTGTGTAAGTTGAACATATGATATCTTAGAGCTGATATTGATAGAGAAATGAGTAATAAAAGCATCGGCTAGATGAATGAAAGATTTTACAGAGTGGACAGGTAGATTATAGAACCAACACATCATGTAATTGTGAAGACTATGAGGAAAGATATTTGCTATCAAAGTGTGATCATCTACACAATCTAGGCATGCTACATGAAATTCTCACATATGTTCTTGTGGGTCGCCATGGCCTTTAAAAAAAGGTATCTTAAGAGTGACGAAGTTGAGAGGAAGCGGATAGGTGGATATAATGGGTGCGAAAGGAGTATGAAGGAGAAAAATAGAATCCAAAGATGGAGATGAACGAGGTGTGGCCAATTACGGTTGATGAACCTTAGTTTGTAAATCCTAATGTAAAGACATTAAATTAGGAGTGTTCTAAGAAGAACCTGGGTTGTGCATCAAAAGTGTTGATTTGAATGATGGGAACGGTAGTAGTGGCAATGGAAGTAGGAATGTGAAGGGGTTAGGTGGAGGCCATGGCATCCGAGAATAAATTGACAAGGGGTTTCATAGAAGCATCATGAGAGTTTTTAGCAGTTAATCAAAGCATGAAGAATATGTGGAAGATGGGAAGGATTATCATGTAAAGCTTGACAAAAATTAATGAGCTTGTCTAATTGTTCTTGGTCAACATTTTTGTCTTCATCATATGAGTGTTCACTATTAGATGCTTCAATGTTTTCAAGAGGAACTTGTTGAGAGTTAACAAATGGATTCTCAATTTCAGCCATTGATTTAGAAACCCTATGGGAAGATGGGGGAAGCTCACGATGCTCAAAATACCCAAAATGACCACTACGGGTGACGGGCATCGAAGATAACCCTAACAAAGGTGGGAATTGAGTGATGGGTTCACCAAATGATTAGGAAAATATTGAAATAAATGCCTAAATCTGATGCAATGTAGCAGTAAATGAATATGCAATTAAGTACAAAATAGACCCAAGAAAATAAGAAAATAATATTTAAAACCCTCAGTGTCAATGAGGAGATTAAATGACTTAGTTGTTTCACAATTAAACTGGACTATACTGCCAATGGGGTTTGGGTGGATCAGTTAAGACAAATGATTGTGTCCGAATCCACCTAGGTTCAAATCCGCTAGGCGTGATCCCTTCAGGGTGGTTTACCGGTGGTGGCGGGTGTTGCATCACCAATAGGTTATGGTAGTTTAGTGGTGGCAGGTGTTACATCACCGATGGATGTATGTGGATTCGGTTGGTGGTTCTCGATGGTGGTGGAATTTGCATCATTGGCATTAGTGTTGGTGGCGACTGGTGGCTCTAAAAATGGCGGTGGCAAAAAAATTACATCGTCGGTGTGGGCTCAGTGGCCGCATTGGTTTGTGTTGGTCTTAATTGTAATATCTTGTCTAAGGACATTGTTATAGGGTGGGGCCCCACCAACCCTCCGGTTCATAGCTCCAGTTAAAAATGTTTAACTATCAAAAAAAATTGGACTATACCGAAGTGATGAACTGATAAAATAAAGGAGGAATGTGCCGCACCAAAGCTCATAAAAATGCGAAGTGTCATAATAGGCTAGAATGAAGTGCCTATGGAGGGTCGGGGGAAAATGAGGTGCCCTAGACCTCTTTTGAGTACTGTGACTACTCGACTACCTCAAAAAATCAGTTTTGTAAGTTTGCAAGATGTTCATTGTCCTTCAATTCTTGTCACTAGTATGTCGCACAACGATCATCGATGTCACTCATAGCCTACAATAAATACATTACGTGTAAAACCCTCAAAGGTACATTGAATCCTAAAAGGAAAAATAATGAAAATAAGGGATAAGATTGTCCTTGGTTTTCAAACAAGTGAACTTACGATCGAGTGTTACACTACATCTCAGAGCCAATGTAGTTCTATGTGTGTGTGAAAGATTGTGCCCTAGGTGGCTCTTATGTGTATCACACTTGATAATAAGCAAATATCTATATGTAGAAATGTAAGTAGAATGTGGGCATGGAAAAATGAACTTCCCCTCCTATGAAGTGTATGCAAAAGAATGTAGTCCTTTTTCCCTTGTGTGGAGCTAGAATGGATGCTTGAATGCTCTAGAATAGACTTTGGATGAAACATTAGGTGGTGATAGCTAATGCTTAGTTCTTGGTCCTTTATTATGGTCACATAACTTTATATTTATATGATTCCCTTGATTGAATTTTGTAACTAACCCCGAAAAGGCCGACTACCAAAAATATAAGATGCCCAAATGGCTAGAAAGGACCCAAAATATGTGAGCAAAGTGCAAAGAGATCATGGGTTCCCAAAGGAGATGGGGGTGCCTAGCGCTGGCATCTTGGTTGGGTACTGATGTCCATACTCAAATAAACTGAAGGGTTAAAGCTCAAACTAGGCAAGAAGGTGTGTAAGACCAAAAGTGGCAGCAGAAAGCAAGTAAAGATGGCCAAATACATGGGTCAATTAGTACTTTTCTTAATTAGAAATCATATGAATAGTAGTATGTGATCAGGACTAGATAGAAACCCAAAGTGTGTGATTTTGTTTTTACAACACCTAGCATTAGAAATTATTATGAATTTATTGTCCTACACACATCACCTTACATCTTTTCAAAGTAGTTAGTTAGGAAAAACATCAATCGTTAGTCCACATAGTTCAAATAAGGATAAGATGCATTATTTCCCTTCTTTAGACTTGATTAATCAGACCATCTAATGCATTGATTAATGTTTTTAGAGTGAAAGTATTATTATTTTATTATTTAATGGGTCAATTTATGGACTCATCATATAGTCTTATAGTTTTATCACACACTCCTAGTTCTAGTCCCACACTTTCACCACCACTACTAGCCTACATAGGTCTCCTCAAATTTCAGTCCCCATCACTCACTCTCGGTGTATCTCTAGGTCTCATAAGCCCTCACATAGGACTAGGTTTTCACACGGGGTTCATGGTACACACCGCACATATAGGTATTCTCATATTTTGTTTCACCTTTTACACAACACAACTTCTTAAGATACATCTTTCCTGCACACACAATCATGCACCTAATCTTGCAAGACACTAGTCTCTTGATTCATGATAACATGTTTTCTCCATTTACAGTGATAGATAATGGGATTTCACTCAATGTAATCATTTGATAGTCCATATTTTATTCACCCATGGGGGCATCGATTTCTCCTTATTTCCGACAACAAACTTTGTTTATAGGTTCAAATTGATGGTATTGAGGTAGCATCTCGCACACACACACACACACACACACACATTGGGGAGTAACCTTTATTTCCCACCTTTGATTACATATTCTATAAATCCTACAAATTCACTAAAAACTATATATTTTCCCCTCAGGGGAACTCTTGGATCTCCTTCCTTATCTTTCAAGAATAGGTTTTCATTTATGCCCTCATGGGGCTAAAAATACAAAAACATTCAAAATGCTAAAAATCTAAAAACATTCACATATATACAAACATCCAAAAATATTTTCATCGCTCTTGTTTGGTTATTTATATTACACACTTATATTATTCATGTTACACATTACTTATCATGTTAGCTTGATACATAGTATGTTATATCCTTTTTCTATACACATGTGCATTCATGTGGTACATTTAGTTGAATACATGCTACACAGACTTTTACATGACACGTGATGTGTGACACTACTCTCTAGAAGTTCTTCTACAAAGTGATGTGGGACATCCACTTTACACTTTCTCACATACATGTGTTATTATTCCAATCTTTACTACTTTACTTTCTCTTACCTCATTTACTCAATACATACATCATGTCATATTATTTATTACTCTAACATGATAATGGGTGCTTCATGTGTAGTATTTATTTTGTAGGTTACTTCCAAATCAAGATCATTTTCATTTTATGGTTTGTTTCTTGTTTTACATGTTTTCTCCATACTTTCACTTGTTTGCAGGAAATGCTCTATGTTACTTGTTTATTGTTTTTTGTTCTTGAGTGTCTTAATTGTCTTACAACATCCTGAGTAGTGTCCCATGTATGTGACATCATGTTTTCCATGTTATTATATGTGTGTTCCTTGCATGCTTTTTCTTACAATTACTATGATGTTTCTCTATTAATTGTTACTAACACTTTGCTAATTTTTCTACTATATTACTATGTAGGTGTCATGTTATACACCATGTGCACTCACTTATTTCCCTCTATAGGAATCCTATAACACATGTGCACATAATTTATAGGTCCTCTCATTTGGGTCACACTCACTTTTCTCTATCTCACGCGCCCCAAATGAGGGGGCAATCATCAGTGATATTACCCTCATGGCAGATTAGAATCATGAAAATTAATATCATGGTATAGAATTAGACATTCCATACCTTCAAAAATGGCTCAAGTAACATACTTGGGTCACAAGACATAAAAGAACAAAACAATAAATAAAATACCATAGTTCTTGGACGTTATGACCCATTTCATATGCTTCCGTCTTGGGGGAAAATTTAACATTTTTCTCAATTAGTATAGTTTCTCAATGACATTTACATGCTCTTTATTCAATTTCATTGATAGAATGCATGATATAGTTCATATCGTGGTGACATCAAGGTTACGTACAAGCTATCATTTCCTCATAACATTACGTCATCATTTGTAAATTATCAATTGGGTTAATGTCTATCTATAGTGGAACTTATACATGGGTCTTGGGAAGTGTTGAGGTGACTTTATCCTCATAGGATTGGCTTCCCATTGCTCATATTTTATGAAGGGATGTAGAGTCTTTTGAATGCTCCCCATACAATTCTATTTACCATGTAGGGTGCATTTGTAGTTATTTTTATTCTTCTCACCACATTCCTCTTGGGGACTGATCACACCTAAGTCCTTCTAAACATATCCAACACAAAGCACAAAAATATCCATGGAAATGGTAGCAGGATTACTCTCTCGCCCTTTCTCACAACACAATCGGGTGTACAATTTCCCTTGTTTTGTTTTTTTCTACTTATATATTGTTATTTTCACACTAAGTTCAATATTTTCAAGTTAAAGTTCAATTTCCTATACTATGGACATTGACTACACTTTTCTCTATAGGTACTCATCTTGGAAAAACAAACACAATTAGAGAAAAGACAAATTCCTAGCATAAGCAAAAGGCACTCCAAGCAAAGAAAAATGTTTCTACACACTCAAGTAACTTTTCCTTTAAGTACGTAATTTTCAATTCCATACTTAAAAGGGGGAAAATGTAGAAACTCATTTTGGTAATTCATGTCTTGTAGTAACACAAATTGTACAAAACTTTTGCATTAGCCCAAACTTTCTCAATTTGGCCAATTATGTTCTTTGTAGCTATATCACAATCATTCTCGATTACACACACAACCTATTTTTTCACACAACATTCATATTAATCCATTAAAATCAGGCTATACCCTCGCATATTACAATCCCAATTTTCAAATCACTCACACATGTATCTAGGACCATAGTGCCTAGAAAGGGCCATAACATCCATATGTTATGGGTTGACTTGGCCACTTTGGTCCCTTTCCCTCCAACGGTAATTTTCTTAATTTAAAATTCTTTAGTACACTTATAGTCAGCTTTATCCGAGTTTTCCATATCTAGAATGCATATATAAGTAATTTATTCATCTCTCATTAGAGAGGGAATTATTTTTACTTAGCATATAACACTCTAAGGATCAAATACTAAGAGCAATCACAAGCAAAGCTACTCCAAGACTCCCTTGAGATTCATATACTCTACATACTCATTCTAGGGTAGTCATCCACTTAGATCTGCAAGCACAAAAGGTACATTATCAAAGTCAAGTCAAGCTAGGGAAAAATAAGTACAATTACATTGTTGCAAGGTCATGGTTATCAATATCACTACATACATTCTAGATATCACATGTTAGGAAAGAATGATGTCATTTTGAGCCCTCTTCAAAGTAGTAGTGACATTGGCAGTGCATAGGGGTGCCCACAACCCAACTAATGTTTGTTTTGTAAGACTCCTTGCCATATAGGGTTTTAAATATTCAATTAGTTGTATAAAGAGCATCGCACATTGTCGAAGGTTCATATTACATATAGGAACAAATCAAAAACTAGTACGCAAACCAAAAAAGTTTCAAGAGATGAAAGTATAAAGGAACAAGAGCATATAGAAAGGGCCATTGTGGTCATATGCTTTAAGCCATGTCATATGCCTTGGTCCAGAAGCTTTTTAGGAAAAAATTCAGAGGAAAATTCTTTTCGGACCATTTCCACCCTTTCCAATCATCAAGTAAGTCCAAATCAACACATAGTCCGGAATATTATCTAAGTCTTCTTCTCCCTCTCATTTCTAGTACATTGTTTAATTTGTTAATCATTATTTATCTTTGTTCATGTATTATCCTTACATTGCTATAATTATCTTTGGAAAGTAGTTGATTAGGATAATATATCATCGGTTTCTACCCCCTATAAATTTAATCATTTAGGATAAATCAAAGGTGTAAAGTTGTGAACATGGGATACCCATAATGTCACAAGAAAATCAAGGCTCTTAGGCCTAGGAGCAATAACAAATAAGATAAACATAACGCCACAAACATGGGACACTCACAGTGTCTCAAGACAATCAAGTTAGATAGGCCACAAACGGTGAAACCAAGTAAAGAGTAAGATAGACATAAGAAAATATACATGAAACAAGAGTGTCAAAACATGAAAACATGATATAGTAACCATTATAGGTGAAATATGTGTCAACACTGCAAAAAACACATGTTATTCCTATTAGTCTAAAAAATAGCAAGTACACAATGTATGTAATTGAGTATAAATGAGGAAGTAGAAAAGAACTATAATAGAACAATAATAGTTTTTGGAGATGGAGGGATTTCCCCAAGAGAAGAATGTAAGGAGTAATGAGTGCTCTTATAAACATGTATTAATATATGTTCCCTACATCTAGCTCAATATACCAAGTGGACACATGTGTGTACAAAAAGAAATGTTAGTTATCAAACCAAAGTGATATACAACATGTATAATGTAAGCTACTAACAACTCAAGCAAAATGCATAGGTTCTTGAATTGGTATTTTACAAATATATGACTAATTTTATATTTGCAAAGTGCATAGCTATGTGCACAAAAAGGGGTAACTGAAGCTATCCAATGAGAACCTCCGAAGAGGGTGAGCAGATGCCATGAAATATGGGGGCTTAGGTTGCACTTGTGATCCAAATTTGATTGGTACCATAGTAGTAATAAGTTCCAAAGAATACCTTTGAGATAAATCAAGTTCCAAATTAGCATTTGAAGAATGGTGTTGGTGTGATGGAATAGAAGAATTAGTGTTTCTACTATTAGGATGCAATTGACAAGATATGTATGTAGTATGTGCACTAGAGGACCAATGGAGGATCCCAAGGAGTGAGGATGGTAAGAAGTGGTATGTGGGGTTATGAACCTTTGAGGAGGCCTAAGGCCATGAGAATTAGAGTGTGCAACTAAAGGCTTATTTGGAAACCTAATAGAAAAAAAAAGTAACAAGGGATAGGATAAATGAGTATGGGCCTCAGGAAGGATCCTAGGAGTGCTAGAGCTATGAGAGGTAATGAGTTAAACCAAATACATATCTATAGATGCACTAGGACTAGGAAAGCTAAGAGGAGAAACCTCAAGGTGAAAACCTTTAATTATGATGACTTTTCAATTATGAATAAACTTGACACATTGGTGGAGTATCGGGAATATCCCTAAGAGAACATAGTCAAGGGAGACCTATCTACGAGGCACCAAAACTAATAGTAGAAGCAACCAAGAATGAAACTGATGTAGTGATAACACCAACAAAGTGATAGGTAAAGTGATGTGCTAATAGTTGGGATTAGTATCAAGTATAAGATTCTATGGAAAATTCCAAGAGATTGAAGTAGCATGAGAGATCATATGTTATCCTATATATGCAGATCAAGCAAAACACCGCATATATGCACACAATTAATATAAACATGGATGGATGGTGTGTCTAAAATAAATGTGGCATCTATATCAAAGTCATAAAAAGTAATAAGTGGTTTAGAAGATGATGTGTTGATGACAATACCAATCATTTCATTCAAACAATGAACATAAGAGGATTGTGGAGGCACCGCACAATAAGTGTTGTGCACTTGAATGATTTTTGAGTGTCATGCTTAAGAAGTAGATCATTGAATATGTTTAACTTAGCATTATCATTGGTTTTCTTAGAGGGTTTAGTGGTATCATCCCATTCAATAGCTTTAGAATTGATAAGATCTTGGAGAACATGATGAAGCTTTAGACATTTTTTTCATGAGGTGACCATTACATTGATGATAATCACAGTAGGCATTGGCATCAAAACACTTACTTTGAGGCTTACTCATATCAACCTCAAATGGTGGAGGGAGAGATATGAGATTGCATTTAAGAAATTATTTTAATACAATGTGAGGAGGGCTTGGAAAATGAGTAAACTCACATTGTGTGAGCTAAAGTTGTAAACTAATAGGTTAAGAAACAAAATTGACGATGTCCTTAGAAGTAATCTTTACATCATTAGTTTTACCTTTGAATTGTGGCTTTATTGAAAACATGGCATTAGATGTGGGGGCGTTATTAACTTACTTGATTTTGTTCATTTGTAATAACTTATCTTCATGATCTTTCAAAGTGTGAAGTAGATGGTCAAAAGATCAAACATTGTCAAAAATAGTTGATTCCTACAAAAGAGAAAACAAAATCTATGTAAAAGGTATTGCAACTCATTATCAACTAAAACATTATTCATTTTGGTGAGCATAGTCTTTTAGTGTAACACATAATCATTTATAGGTTTATTAGAGCCTTGTCCTTCTTCCTTGCCACATGTTTTAGTTTCTCCCCTCCTACTACACCATCACACTCCCATGTTCACAATGTCATCCAATCGGATCCTCCTCACACTTCATCACCTTATACACCCACATATTCAAATTCATTTCATTCTCCTAGGGCTCATATCTCATCCATCCTTCTCATAAATTCATTCCTTTGACTAATTCACTTTCTTTTATTCTCCACAAGTTTTTGACACCCATCTCATCACTCTCCCTCCCAAACTGCCCCCACCATTATGGTGTTCCTCCCATGAAACATGTGCTTATCATCGTATTGACGGTCATTCCACTGAACCATGTCCCCAACTCCGTAACATCATTCACAACCTTATCAGTGATCCTTTGTCTCCCCCACTCCACCTACTAACACCAATCCACTCACTTCACACACTACTAATATTCCCAATTCTTCTCCATGTGTCATATCCCCATCATCTAACTCATCATTTCCCACTACCTCCCAATCCTCGGTGTACCTAGTGTCTCCTCATCTATTTCATCCACTCCAATATCCACATCATCACATGTTTCCACCTTGGACTCAACACCCTCATGTTCTTCTCTTGTCTCATCATCTACATCATCCCCTTCTCAATCTCCACCATCATGTGCTTCCACTTTAGACATGGTCTCATCATCCTCCTTTATGAATTTCTCCACATTTCCACCATCTATATCATCATGCACTTATATCTTTCCCACCACATCATCTAATTCATCACTTTCTTTGATCATATATACACCACTTTGTATACACCCACTTACCACACCTATATTGCACACTTCATCACATCTCAATTCACTCACCGCTTCATCTATCTTATAGACCTCTTCCAAATGCATAATAGGTTTATCCTATTCCTTCATCATCACTCATTCAAGAACCATTCTTCCTTCCCACACCTTCATTGCATCCTATATCATTTATTGTGCTCATTCACACTCCTTTATCATCTATGCCTTATCATTTATATGCACTTGTTCTTCCATCTCTTCCTCGCAAATCACCTACATTTTTTCTCATTGATTCACCTATTTTGGAGAATTATTCCACATGCACATTATTTCCTCCATCACTACTCATTCAAGCACCATTCTTATTATTTGCTTCTCCTTCTTCATTCACATCATCTATCACGACCACACAACCATTTTTCTTACACATTTGCCTCAAAATCCTCCTCCACATCCAATTATACTTTCACATCATTTTGATTTTCTCCCACATTCTCATTTTTTTGACATCCACTCTTACATACCCCTTCCTATTCCATGCAATCATCCTCTCATCACACCCATTCATCACAAGACCACACCCTTATCTCTCACACTTCCTTTAGACATCAATATGTTCTCCACTCCTCATCCACCTGACATCATCACTAACACCATGCTTCATATCACTTTATATTCTACCATTGATATATTTTCATGTCCTCATCCACCCAAAATTATCACACATTCACCACACTCAACACATTTATTGTTTGTTTCATCCCCACAATCACGTCCTCCATTTAGTACCATTATATGGCTTCTATTTTCCATCATTGCTTCACTCTTCATCCACATCCTCCAATCCAATCCCATTATCTACCTCATTTATCACTTACTTCTCTACATCATGTATCTTATTCATCTAGTCCCTACATGGATTGGGGGACTCTCATTTTTCTTCATTATGACATTTTTTACGTGCTCCATACATTTTTCTTCTCTTCATCTAGCCTATATTTGAAACACGTTCTAATTCATTGCACATTAGACATTATCCTCTTGATACAAACACAAACATAAACACATAAAATTTAAAAATAACTAAAAATATTTCACAATCTGAAAAAATCTGTATATCCCAAAAAAATTCAATAAATAGTGTTTGCTCATGTATGGTCTTCCATATTTACTCCATTCATTCATATTTCAATCTACTTCTTGGTTCACAACTATATACTTCATTTACAATTTGTTCACATTACATGCCTTGGTTTGTTTCACATCTTTTGGTACATTCTTGATTATCTTGTTGTCACATTTTTTGAGCCAATAATCTCTACTATATTTTATTGAATTTGGTCTCTCCTTACTTGGTGAATTAAGAATGAATGTCCTCTTAGAGATCCATGCACTCTTGCACAATTAAAAACTTGTTGCGAAGGCTCTATGGTATTATTTGTTGATGCTTGCCAAATTCATCTCCATAATCACTTCCACTCCCTCCATTAAGGCACTAGTGGTTATAAACTCCTCCAAAAATGAGAGAGATGAATATCATATCAAAATAAAAATTAAACAAATCAAAAGTAAAAGTCTAAAAAAAGAGAAATATCAAACATTATCTCTCGGGGTCTTTCCAGTATCATATATGGGTTATGGATGCATGGATGGTAGTAAAGAAATGTTGTGACTAGAATTAAATGTATCTTTGTCGAGGCTATGGATGCCTAGATTTCAATGGAGAAATGCATGGCTTAAAATTTCTAGACATTCAACCTATCATCAATCACTTGTTTCAATCATACCTACACATTGGCTTATGTTTTCACTCATTGTCTTACATATCTTCACTTCAAGAAACAATTAAATTTCACACATACACACAAGATCTCAATGAGAAATAGGGATAGTATGTCACCTTGTGATGTTTAGACCTTGTTCAAGATCCTATTTTAGCTCACTTTTTGTCTCATGACTCATGCCTTCTTGTTCATCATGTGTTCACCAATAATCTTGTTTCAAACTAGGTCAATCTCACCTACACACCTCTTACACTCCATTATTACAACCATGTCACTTTCATAATTACATTCCACCTCATTTGGAATGAAAAACCATGGGTATTCACTCCTACACACTTTTGCATAGTCACCACTTTTCATGTCATTTACCTTGCAATCATTTCTCATCACTTTGGGCAGGGGGAAACACTTCTCTCATGCTCTTTAACTTGCATCCATTTCTTATATATATATATATATATATATATATATATATTATATCACCTATACATGGTAGGAAACATTTTCCTTACTTTCACTCATCATGCCTTCGCCAAGGTTCATTTTCTATCATTTTCAATTACCAATTTGCATCTTGTGTTATGCTTAGGGAAAATTTTAGCTCCAAAAACTATCACTTAAGGGGAGGATATCACATCAAACCCTTCTCATCAATCTTATGAAATCCAATCATCAATCATCTTATTCAATTGAATCAATAGTCTTTGCCTTATGAAATCAACCTATCGATCCCTTCACAAACTCGTGAGAACTAGCCCATCGATTGCATTTTCAAGGTTTTTATCTATCTAGTCAACCATCTAATCCCGTGACTATGGAAACCATTGTCATAGGGTTAGATGACCCCCATCTCATCTTCATTTTTTGCACTATATCCTGCATGTTGCAACACGTAGCCCAAAAAGGGTAAAATGTAAACACTAGAAAATACACCTTGTGCATAAGGTCTCCTATTCAAAAATACCAAAAACATCATAAAACAAAAAATCCCAAAAAAATCAAATAATCCCACAAAAGCAACTAAAAATATAAAACCCCACAAAATGGGGATAAAATACACCTCATCACTCATTTACTAACCCTTACCCACTCACATTTAATTTTATCCACCCCACCTACCCATTTGCATTCCCAATGTACTATGGACCCTTATCATCTCACCCATCTATGCAAATTACACCCATATGTGTCCCATTCCCATATGCACTCAAAAACTATAAAACACCACTCACCCCCATCATTTCAAGCCCATGACTCTTTGTGCACTTGATCCCATACTTGATTTTTTACTTCTTTGCTCACATATTTGGTATTACAGGTCTTAGAGAGGTGAAGGTGGATCACAAAGGATAGGTGTAACTTGTTGCATCATTTTTTTAGTGTGATTTCAACATAGTTCTCGGTCATAATGTGTATTTGGCTTCTTATCTCATTATAATTTCTAGTGAATCACAAGCTGTGACTCTCCCCCAATTGAGTTGAGTATACTTTTCATTTTCATGTATTGTTTTTTAATTTTTACTTCAATAAAATTTATTTTATCTCCTTAAATGATTAGGGATCTGACCGAGGTAGGTCCCCTAACCACCAAAACTACTAACATTTCTCCAAGTGTGTTTGTGTGTAGGTTTTTATTTAGATCAAGATTTTTATACCCACTTTATTCATTAAATAACCTATGATTGTCCCTCACTTTTTCAATGACAGCATAAGCCCATTATTTTTAGTATCATTGATTTGGTGATTTTTAATATTAACTAATACATCTTTTGGGTGATCCAAATCTAGGAATACTGAGTAGGCACCACAAAAGTAGGAACAATAGATGATAACAAAACATGTTTAAGTTGATCTCAAGCAATATTTAATAAAATATCGATGTTGAAAGGGTTCTATTGCAATAATTATCCAAGTTAGTGGTCATCATCATCGGGAAGACCTTGTTCATGGTGGTTGGGGTGAGAATTAGAACCTTTTCCTTAGACATGGTCAATGTGAAGAGTGAAAAAATGTTGGAGAGGACATCAACAATAATAATAGATGTAGGAGTGGGAGCCATACTAATGATAGGTTGGGGAGTGTGCAATAGGAGGACCAATGAGATTGGGATTAAGAGGACATATTAAAGATATGCAAGGGATGGGTTAAGATTAACATGAAGAAGGGAAATGAAAGTAGCTTCACATTCAAGGTGACACTCAATATATTCAAGGAAGGATATGGGTTCATCTTGAGGACAAGCCATTATGAACAAACGGTATGAGAAGATTAGATCGAGAAGGCCTAATACACAAGGACCTAAGGAGATCCTAGATTAGGTAAAGGGTTTGATCAAAAGTTGGTTCACCAAAATGTTTACACCCTTTTTAGATTAAGACAAATGTTAATCTAAGGTATTTAGTGAATTAAATTTACACTAAGTGGATGTAGGGTGTTTATTTCGATTAATTAACTTCCAACATTAATTATATAATATCATAATAATGTTCTAAATACTTACAACACAAGATATATACTTGAAAACATAAGAGGATGAGTGTAATTAGTTGTTTGCAGATGATTCTAGGAAGTTCTGGGAATGTGTGATGTTGGAACATGGAGATCTAAACTTGAATAAGATTTAAAAATAAAAATGTCACCTTGCACACTATCCTAGGGCAGAAATGCACTAATCTAATAGGACTATATCATATATTCTTGACCCTTTTGTACGGTCTTGGACCTGTTGTGTTTTTTACTCTGTAACTTTTTGTGTTGGTCATCTATCTAGATTTATCTCATCAATGTCAAACCCTAGTTTTTGATCAGCGGGGAGGCTCTCTGTACATACCAAACATCATCTTAAACCCTAGTCATGAATGAATATTCCTACAAAAAACATTATTTAGGTTATGGGAACCCGTATACATCATCAACATTAGCATGATTTTAAATATACCTCATACAAGACATCATTCTATGCCTAACATGTGATATCTAAATAACTCAAATAGATTTGGCAAATTCTTTGACAATACTTTCTTTGACTTTGGATCTTCCTAAAATACTTGGAGGATGGATGTTTAAGTGCATTAAAATGAGAGAGCATGTTATCTTGACTTGGTAAGAAGCTTTATACTTGATGTGGGTGTTTCCTAATGACTATAGATGTGTTGTTATGAGATTTAGGGAGGTGTAAGTGTATGTTGCAATTACGGGGAAGTGAGTGCATCAAGACATTACCATGTGATCTTGAGGTTAGTAAATAAGGTAGAGTTTACTTGTTTGTATAGGGCTTTGTATATGGTTTATCTAATATAAGTTGACCTAGATGAATTTGAAGACCCAAGAAATTATATGAATTTGAAATCAAATTTGGAAGACATGTCGGTCCAAGACCATACAAGTTGGTCAGGACCAGATATAAAATCTTGACCAAATTGTATAGCCCTACCCTAGGGTAGAAAATATGCTAAATGAAGTCTAAAATTATTGCTTGGTGTCTTATTATTTATTTTATGCATTGTTCTCTCAAAAACATTTGACATGTCAATGTGTAAGGATAAACAAGATAAATAAGAGACCTCAAAAAGTGCTAAGTAGGAATGGAGAGATGGTATTTATCATAACAAGAGTGCATTGTCAAATCAAGTGTTGTCACGTTACCAAATTTGAGTGTCTATAGTAGTTGTTTGTCAATAGTGATGGAATCTGCATATGTTGTTATGAGAGTGGTGACATTGACTCTCCAAATAAATGTAGAAGTGAAAGGACCCAATGCACTCTTATACATATCTAAGTCCAAATTATCAACATGTTTATATAATGGTGTATCTCTCTCTAACATGCATCAAAATATAGAATTGAAAGTTCTGATTGGTTCATTATTTTCTCTCTTAACACTAGAAAATTGTTGATACAAGACACTAGGATCAATGACTTGCTCAAATTTTGTTAAGAAAGTTTCTTCAAAATTATTCCAAATAGTAATAGAATCATGTGTCGATTTAAAAACCAAACATAAGCAATATCTTTTAAAGTAAGAGGAAACAATCTACAAGCAATATCTTCATATCCCACATTCATTAACCTTAAAGCATATTTGAAAGCCAAAACATGTTCTTTTGCGGTCATGCTACCATAATGTTTATAAGTAGGTAAACACCTCTCTAGATTCCTAAACAGGTCATGGATACTTCCAAGAATTGCAAGTGAGGTACCTTCTAGTCAAGCGGGATGAGCCATTTGAGGTGGTGTATATGGAGGAAGACAAGTGATTGGAGGAACAAATGTTAGAGAAATTGGAATTGATCAAGAACTGGAATTGATTAAGAACCTTTGGTTTTCCCTTACTTGATGTAGGTTTTTCTATAGAGTGGTAGAATTCTAAGTAAACTCCCAAAATCAGATATATACCTATTAAGGTGGGGTGACAAATCTAGCTTATGATAGGTTATGAGGAGATAATATTGTTCTTCTTAATGGCCAACTCCCTATTGTTATGTGTGGAAGAAAACATGACCAAAAGAACAAGCAAAAGAGGATAACAAATCAAATTCAACTTAAGAAGAAACCCTTAATTTCAAATTTATAGTAGATCAAATGAATCCAAGAAATAAACTCTAAATAAAACTAGACTCGCAACATATATGAATATTGGGGTCTAAGAGACATATTCTAAATAAAAATGGTTCTAAAATAACCCAAAGAGATGCCTCAGAAACTAGATTCAATATGTATTATGGAGAAATAAGTGTTATCTGGTGAAAAGCTTTATTAGGTATGGTTTTAAGCATATTAATCACAAGATAGATATGAAATATAAGGTAAATTACCCCTCCCTCTGGTGCCAAATTTTTGTTGATGCAAGTTTGTTACCCATGATTTGAAGGAAGACAAGAAATTAGTCCAACTCATTTTAGAACTCTTATTAGAAATAGTATTCAAGGTATGAAATACTTTATATGTATAGCTTCAACTGGGAACTATGTGAACAAGTGTTAACCTACAAAGGACTTATGTGTTTAGGAAAACAACCTTTTAAAACCTTGATTTATGGATTTTAATTATCTCAATCTGTTGATATTTACAATATTTCTAAGTGATTTGGAACTTAATAAAAAATCTTAAGGAGGGAATGGTAAGGCAAAAAGAAAACTAGATTCTCTCTCTCAATTTCTAAGCATAATAAATACCTTAATCTCAATCAAATCACACGCAAACTAAAAAATATAAGAAATAGATTTAACTCATTTATGCATAAACCTTAACCAATCAATCAAATGGAATTTAACACCAATAATCACATCTCTACATAATCTAGGAAAATAACTACTATTCATTTTCTAAGTTTATAACAAAGGTTAGTTAGAATAACAAAATGTCCAAGATAAGTAGATTCGACAAATAATAAAACAACTATCCATCTATTAATATCTCTAAACCACTTAATAACTGAGATTGCAAAGCACATCTAATAAACTAAATGTAAGAAACAAAAACCCATGAACCGAGACAATCACATGTTCAATCTCTTACCTTGCAAATTCAATAAAAACTAGAAGTGCAAACTCTACTCAACAATTAAAAGAGATTTATTTTCTAGGCATCAAGACATGAATCAACAATTGAAAATAATTCAAACTCACAAAACCATGTGGAGCTCTAAATTATTTCTTTGTATTAATTCATTATTATTAAAAACCATTTTATAATAAAATTTGGGGATACTTGTAACATTCCCATTTTAAGACTTTAGAAACAAGGGAAAAAATATATATACAATAATGTTCTTTGTTATAAATAATCATAATTTATAACACACATTCCATGCCAATCAATCTCATAACAAATAACCATATGCAGCTTTAATGACTCGGTGAAACACCGATCTCTCATTTCATGACTTAGTGAAACACCAATCTCTCATGTTAACTCATTGAATTGTATACTAGGTATACTCGGTTCTCATACCCTTTTCAAGATGTTAAGTGTTTTGTTTAAGAGGCCTATCTAAATACTTGTTACCAATATTCATCTGAAATCTCACTTCTTAAAACTAGGTGACATAGGACAACACAACCAACAGACTTGCGATACTTTGGCCAAAGATTTACAACATATTGTTCATGTTAATATTCCTAGACGGCATACTCATAAAATGGAATACGTCCTTCACCCCACTTCATCTGTTATCTAGAATGGTCTTCACTGACTCCTATCAGTCCACTTGTTCAAGGTTTAACCCTAACCAAGGTTAGCAACATAGTCTAGTGTAGAAGGCTACTCACGGTGACTAAGGGTACATAGACATACTCAATCGACCTAAGTCAATTATGTGTGTCTAGTTATCCTAATTCATTGTGAGTTGCCCCTGACACTAGATCATACTTCCAACCTAACCTAGGGTATAACTAAGATCAAGTCGAGTTTATGTAGATCTAGATGATTCAACTCTAAAGGGTGTTGCAACATGTCAACTGCAACATAGTATCCTCATGAAGACCCAAGTCTTCACGGAGGTACGGTGCTGCAGTTGGCATGTGCCAACATCTGACAAAGTCATCCCATCTAGATGTACATGCCCAAGAAAGAAGTTAATTACTTAATTATTTTCTTTAATTTAAGTCTAATTACAGCAGCCATGTTGAATCCCTAGTTTCATTAACCATTAAGGTTTTCAATAATAAATGAATTGTAATTGCTTTGTAGAAACATCAAGATTGCTTTTTATTCATTAACTTCCTAATTTAGGATTCAGTTTTACAAATAGAATCAACATACTAACAATATGGTTCACTTATTTAACTTAACCATGACTTAGCTTGTTTAAGTTCCAAATCAAATTCTTTTATAATAGACTTCATTGAAATGAAGTCTACTATTATATATTTATATATACCTTTTATTTTCTTTATTCAGATTAAGGTATTAGTCAAGAGGAAGTACATCTTCCTCTTTCCAAGATGACATTAGGTTTAATTCCAAAGGATTCTAAAACAATCTGATTATCATTGCGGAATAGTTGTCTTCCTTTTCTTATAAGAATTTAGGGTCCATTTGTAACCCCTTAACATTATCCAAGTAATCATAATGGTTTCGTTTATCCATTAACATCATTTTAATAAACCATAGTGATTTAATTAAATGATCAGCCATGAATGCCAACTTGATAAGTTGCATTTAAATAAAGGGATAGTATATCTAATTCCCTTACCACCTAGTTCATTTTATTTCAACCCGAAAGGGTTCGATTCAAATATATATATATATATATATATATATATGATAAGGTTATCACTACTATTCATAGAATATGCAAAAGGATGACACATCAAGTACGGATAACCTCACAAAATTTTCCATTTATCAAGGAGGAATTCTTACATTGCAAGTACAAATAACTTCAGACTTCTTTAGTGTCAAACAACAACAATAAGCTCTATAAAATTACAACTTTCCTTTCCAACAATACATTTAATAATGAATCATATTTCTTCATAAGAGATCCAATCTTTTGATAAACAAAAGAAACATCATAAAAGATCTTGTCTCCCTTTTACCACTTATGAAGTCCATCTGCAAAAATTGTTAGCACTATTCAGTTAAGTTAACTGATCATGATAAGTACCAAGCATTAAAATGATGTGCTTTTAACTAACTATTTCATAAAAAGAACTCTATTTTTATGAAACAGTTAAAGCATTACAGAAAGACACATCATAAGAAATAAGCAGTCATAAGAGGGAGAAACAAAGTGATAATCCATATCAACATCAAGAAAAGATCATGGTGTAATCAAAATCAATATTCAGCCGATGATTTCATAAAAGAATTATTTTAGATAAATAATATTTCAACAAGATCACTAACTGCATTTCATCTACAGATATTTATGATTCATCTCTTGATTTATTCCATCTAACCAAAAAGATACTAACTCTAATGATTCATAGAAATATAATTACTTTAAATGGAACAATAATTCAAATTACACAACATTAACTTACTTCATCCTAGAATATTTAATTCCAAGCTCAATTAAATTTATGACAAAATTTAGGATGAACCAAAACACCTTAAAGTAAGAGTTTCTTATTTAAGAAACTAAATCCAAGTTCGAGTCAAACTCTAGCCTAAATTTTTAGGATCAAGCATCAACCAATTTGACAAAGGATGAAGTTAATTTACATGCACTTAGAACTAGTCACACATCACAACAATTACATCCCTACCAATGTAACAGTCAAGGAGAAGAAAGAAAAGATTTATCCATCAACTACCCACCCTGCAAATCCTTCAACGTAATACAAACCGAACAGGTCATCTCCTTTCACAGGAGTAATACAAGTGAGAGATGAATGAAAAGAGAGAAAGAGAACAACCTATATCTGCCTTCAGAGTTTGAAGAGGACAATATTGTGAATACCTTAACTCAAAATAGAAAGAAAGGATAACAATGAATAAAGATGAGATAAGATCTCATTATTCCTTCCTAAAAAGAGGTATACTTACCGAGATTGAAAAGAACTAAGACATATTTGATTGTCCAAATCCAAGAAAACATTCAAATCAAAAACCATTGAAACAAAAAGAACTATTCAATATTATAATCGATATCAACAATTGTAACATGAAAGTCAAAAACGAAAATGATGTTTTCCCAACTTACAAATGAGAATAGTAACTATAGCGCAAAAGCTACAAACTGAAAATGGTTATTCAAATGCTTGCAATTAATAACAGTATCCAAAGCAAAAAAAAAACAAACAACTAAACATTACATTCATTCCAAACATTAATAACATCAGCTCCAAAGTTTCTCTAGTTTTCCCAAACAAAGGAGAGACAGAGTAACATTGAAGTAAATTACCCTTTTTCAGCCATGATTACTTTTCAAAGTGACAACACACACAAATCTTGCCCATCCATTGATGGTGAAATGAAAAAGGTGAGATCAAGATTTAACAGTCAAAGTTTCCATTCAAGCCAACCTAGATCCACATACTTCACAAGAATCAATGGAATAGACTACTGGTTCAAGAAGAATGAACCCGACCTAGATTCAACCACAAGGAGAAACAATGAAACAAAGAACACGACCCGAGTTAGGTTCTCGAAGTCAAGCTCAAAAGAAGAATTGTTAAACCGAAAACGTTACAGTCCATTTCCTTAAGATAGATAGGGTTGAGTTATTCAACAGTTTAACCTAAGATAATTCATTCCTATAGTATCAATTGTACATCAAATTTAAATAAAAAGAACCAATCAATCCCAACAAGATGAACCGATAAGGAAACTCTTGAAACACTCAAACTCACTTCAGGAAAGATGCAAATAAATTCGATAAACCTTTCGGGGATCACGTACTTTTAAGAGGGATAAATATCAACCATGCTAATAGATAGATTGTTTCGAGGAGATTCATTCAAACCTAATATCAGACAAGTCACTAACAAGTCTTCTCACAACTTTATAGGTGTAAGTAAAGAATCGACTTCATTTAAGTTCAAGCAGAAGTTAAACATGATTCTATCATTTTTCCGATGTAAGGATAACAAAACCTAAAACATATTTATTTTTATCGAACATATCATTAACTCCTACTAATTAGTTTTAACTTGGAATAGGAGTTCTAAGATTCAACAACATCTCAAGTTCAGTAGAAGTAAAACATGTTTACTACCTTTTTCCAACAAAGAAAAAAATCCCAAAACATTTTTCTAGCATATAGCTCGTGAATCATACTACCTACTTTCAGTACATTCCAACAGGATTTCTCAAGATTCGACAACATCTCAAGTCCAAACAAAGGATTAAGCATGATTCATTTTTTTAACAAAGGAACTAACCCAGAACATATCTCTACCCTATCATTAAATCCATATAGATAAAATACAGAGAAAAATAAGTTTTGAAAGAAAGATCAAACAACACATAAAACTCATTTGTTCCCCAAGAGTAGAGTTATTTTAATGAAAACATTTAGGAAAAAGTAGAACAACTTAATGGGTAGATCCTATCATGCCTGATAGAGCTTCTTCTCAATTTGCAGACAATTTCCCAGCCAAGCCTCAACAATCTCTTCTTTTTCCAAGTGACATCAACCACTCCAATCTTTCTACTTCTTCTTATACTTCCACAGGATCCAAAAATAGCTCAAGAATGCCAAGAATACAGATAGATCAAAAATAGAACTTGGTAACCAAAATAAGCTCCCTCTTATTATGGGTTAACATTACTCCTTAAATAAACTTTGTCCAAATTTCATAAGTTTCAAGAACTCAAGGAATTCTAGAAATTTCTCCATCAGATAGATAATTTCTTCCCCTTTCCAGAAAGGTAAATAAATCTTCCTAACTCCTTGTATTTTTTGAGTTATGGCTCGGCGGAGTTAGGAGGGAAAATTTTTAAAGTATTAATGCGGAGCTTGGGAGAGATTTTTGCCAAGGAAACTTGGTCGGTGGCTAGAGTAGAGAAAGAACTTTAGCACTTAGAGTTTTTGGGTTAAAATTAAAAATTTAATGGATTTGCACTCCTAAAGCATGATTTTTAAAGCCCGCCAAAGGAAACAAAGTGAAAATTTGACTAAGTCCTGAAAGGGACACGTGGCAACATTTCATGCAAAGGCACTAAGGCGGACCATCGGAGGACAAGTTGTAATTTTTCCTTTTGTCCCAAAAATGCAAAGGTTGAGAAATGGTGCACTCTTCCCATCAAGAAAAACTCAAGTTTCATGCCCAAGTCAAAGAAAAAGGCAAAAAGCTTCCAAAATTGCGCATGAATCGAAGGAGGAAAAAGCATAAAATTTCCTTTTCTTCCAAAAGGCATAAAATCAAAATGTGACCCTTATGCCCCATTAAAAGCTAATTTTGGGATGTGGAGCTTGAAAAGGAAAATAGAATTTTTGCATGTTTTTCAAAAGTTAAATGCAAAAATTCAAATCCTTTAATCTCCAATATATTGCATATATCCTCCCAAGAAATATGGATGCCACGTCATTAAAATTTGAGGGGAAAATGTGCAAAAATTGCCAAAGCCAATTTTAGCAAAAACATAAAGGAAATACTTAGAGGGCCATATCTTTTGATCTAGAGCTCCATTTTCTACAATCTTGGTACCAATGGAAATATATGGAGATTCTCTTCATCATGGAGTCTTCAATTTTGTATTTTGGTAGATATTTGAGAGAGAAAATTACAAAACATGTTTTGGCATGGAAAAGACAAAAAAACTAGTTTCAACTACCAGATTTAATGAAGTATGGGTCATTTTCTTTGGTCTGTGAAGTAGATACATGGAAATATGAGCTTTTGCATCGAGCCCATCAATAGATGAAGAATTAAAATGCAAAACTAGTTTTCAACCACCAAATTTAATGAAATATGGGTCTTTTCTCCCTCGAGCAGACAAAATGCATTTGGGAATGGAATTTGTAGATGGAGCCTTGAATTTTCGACCAAATTTATGAATGCGTTGGTGGTTGGAGAGAATCAGATTTTCTCATGTTTTTCCCTCTCTTTTCACATTTTTCTATATATTGTAATAGAGGCACATTTTCAAGAAGTTAGTTAGTGGTTGTTCATTCTTCTTCTCTGCCTCCCCCTTCTTTTCTTCCCAGGGTCGAAAATGGAGTTTGAACCTCCTCCCCTGCTCTATAATGGCATTTTTGCCTCTTTCCCATGAAATGGTGCACTATGTAAATATGGAGAAATAAAAATGTGTTTTTGTGATGCATTTGTCCATCCTTTGCTTGTTTTGGTGCATCTTCTTGCAAAAGAATCTTCTTCATTTGTAGGGTGAAAAAGGCAATGTTTTGGATGTTCATTTGCAGATTTAGGAGTTGTGTTCATGGGATTTGAAACATTTTTGTGTGAAATCCATCTCTACAATTTGTGATGCACTTGTTCATCCTTTCCATTTCTCACCTCTCATTGTTCCATGGTAGTTTAGTAGATGATCAACATTTTCCTTCTCTGGTGTATCACTGTTTTAGTGTAGGCTATTTTTTTCCAGTTTTCTTTCTCTCCTTGTCTCCTTGGAAATTAGATTAGGATTAGATTAGCTTGCTTTTACACTAGAATAGTTGTGGCGAGGTAGATTAGGAAGAGGAACTATCCATTCTATGGAGATCTTTCCCACTTTTGTAAGGTCCCACACCTTGGGAAAGTTCAATGTTATGCAATCACACCAGATGATTACGAGCCACTCAGCCTTAGAAAAGTAGACCTTATAACTCATTTAGGGGTGCTATGATTTCGCACTAATAGAACTACTGGTTCAAAGAACTTTCAAAAACCCCATGCAGAGAAAAAATTAAAATGAACTAAAGATCAAATAAGCTTTCTAAAATCTGCCATGTATTTCTCCTAGGTGGTTTCTTCACCATAAATGATATCAATTAATGCGATTGGGATGCACATTTCCCTCCTAATTCTCCACGCCACCGCCATCCAATTTTGGCAAGCCTTTAATTCAAAATTTGCATGCAATTTCCATTTAGTGGTGATGTCAACTAGGCATCCCCTAAACTCCCAATGCCTCCACCAAAATTGGCATTCCGTAGCATTTAAACCAAAATAAATTCCAATCAATGCCTTGAAAACCGATGCCACTGACCTTACCATTTGCCAAATAGTCCATAGGTATCTCCTTAGGTTAGCAATAGTTTAGGTTAGATTTTTATTAGGTTAGAAATCAACCTTAGTTCCTAGGTAGGTCTTAATTACCTTAGGTTATAATCCAAACTAGTATAGAACATCCCAACTTAGGTTAGGGTACCCATCTTAGTGATTCACTATCAGGTCTATGACTCTTATACGCTGCTCAATATTTAAAACATTTAACAAGAAGGCCTAGGCTTATCACCCTAAGGCCTGTTGTCGGTCAAGGACCCCTAAGAAGAATTCTTCACCATGGTAAACAAAACAAGTCACAGTCAAGCTCACCTTCCATTTCTGAATGACAAGACAACAAAGCAGGTAAGAAGAACTGAAGCATACCTTGGATCAATGGAATTGATCCAAGGTCTTTGTTTTACGCAAGATAAATTATGTCTACACAATACAAGTTCATCACCTTCTTAAAAGTGAATTTAAGTTGTACAAAGAGATGAATGGCATTATTTTCAAGTAAGAAAATTCACAACCAAAAATGATTCTTTTCAACAAATAATGAATTATCCATTGCAAACATGATTTCCTAAAATCATAAGAGTACTCCTTCCTAAGACAAATCACTTGTCAACATTTGCAATGTCAAGAGTGGAAGTCATCACCGTAATAACTAGGTCAAAGATGTTACATACTTCCCTCCTAAAAAGAATCATCATCCCGATGATTAACTTAGTCAAACAATTTAAGTCTAGGAAAAAATCCAATTATCATCCTTCCATTCATATGTTCATAACAAAACTAGATTTGAGAAATTCAAATTCCATAATCAGCATTAAAGTAGTTGTCCATTTTAAATAGTGTAGTATCTGCCCAAGACTAGTAGATTTATTGACATAACATGAATAAAATCTTAAAATTTTATCAATCAACAGAATCAATTCTGTTCAAACAAATATGGAAAAGTAGTTTTCATATCTTCAAGATTTTCCCAAGTTGCACTTTCTTCATTAAATTGATCCCACTGGACCTTACATTGACTTATTTCATGATTTCTTAAGTGTAATTGGTGAGTTTCCAGCACTCGAATGGGTTTAACCACGATTATTCTTGGGTCTTGGACCTACAAGGAATTCCAATTTAACACATGTGATAAATCTGAAATGTATTTCTTAAGCAGAGAAATATGGAAAACATCATGCATTCATGATAAAGTAGGAGGTAAAGCTAAACAATAAGCTATAGGGTTGATTACTTCAACAATTTCAAAGGGTCCCACATAACGAGGTGATAACTTGGCAGCCTTGCCAAAATTTATAGAACTCTTTTTCAGTTTAACCCGAAGAAAGACCTTCTCACCAAGTTCAAACTTCTTATCAACCCACTTTAAGTCTGCATAACTCTTTTTCTATTTGTTGCTTCTTTCAAGCATTCACGAATCATTTTAACTTGTTCCATTTCGTAAGGATTTTAGGCCCAATTACCTCTCTATCCTCTATGTTATCCCAACTAACAAGAGTTCTGCATTTTCTTCCATATAATGCTTCAAAAGGTGCCATTTTTAAAGAGGCATGATACATGTTATTATAAGCAAACTCAACTAATGGAAGGTATTCTTCCCATTTATATTGTTGATCCATACAATACATTCATAACATATCCTCTAACACTTGATTAACTCTTTCAATCTATCCATCTTTTCTGGATGATATGCAAAACTGAAATTCAGCTTAGTCCCTAAGGCTGCATTAAGTGTTTTCCAAAATCTTGATGTCATTCTCAGGTCTCTATCTGATATGATCGATTCAGGTACTCCATGTAATCTGAAAATTTTGTGCACAAATATTTTTCTAAAACAGGTGAATCATCCTTAAGATTACCAACAGTAAAATGTGTCACATTTTTTAGTTTATCAACAACAACTAGAATAACATCATGTTTATTTCTTGACATAGGAAACCCTTGTACAAAATTCATTTTTATTACTTGTCATTTATATTGTGGTATGTTGTGAGGATACAAAGAAGTTAATTTGGATGCATATGTTCAGCTTTAACACACTGACATTCTAAGTAGTGTGTTACAAAATCAATCATGTCCTTTTTCATCCCTTTCCAGAAATATTGTTGTTTTATATCAGCAAGCATTTTTGTAATGCTTGGGTGTCAGAAAAAGGTGAATTATGAAATTCAGCTAACAATTTCTTTCTTAATTCATTTAACAAAGGTATGTATACTTTGTTTTCAAACCTCAAGATTCCTTCATTGTCAAAGTGAAAACCTTTATACCTCACATCATTTGGATCTGCAGCAAGTGTTATTTTCACTTGTTGATAATAAGAATCAGATTCCATGACACTTTTTACTTCATCTTTAAACTGATTTCTCAATGTTATAAGAGCATAAATGTGCTTCCTACAACTTAGAGCATCTGCAACTCTATTTTCTTTTCCTTTAATATAACTTATATCAAAATCATACTGAGATAGAAATTCTAACCATCTTCGTTGTCTTGCATTCAGATTTGGCTGAGTAAAAATATACTTCAACCCAAGATGATAAAAATTTGGTTGAAAAGGCCTACCAAGAAGATAATGCCTCCATACCTGAAGTGCATGAACAATGGCAGCAAGCTCTAGGTCATGTGGAGCATAATTCAGTTCATGTAACTTGAGCTTTCTACTTTCATAAGCAATAACATGATCCTTTTGAAGTAAAATACCTCCAAGACCCTCACCGAAGCATCTGTCACTACAGTGAAGTCTCCATTAGGATCAGGTACAACCAGGATAGGTGTTGATGTTAATTGATCCTTTAGAGTCTTAAATGCAGATTCACATTTCTCATTCCACACAAATTTCTTATCTTTCTTCTGCAACAAAGTTATTGGTGTAGCAACCTTAGAAAATTCTTTAACAAACTTCCTATAGTAACTAAAGCAAGACCCATGAAGCTTCTAACTTCATGTACATTCTTAGGTGCAAGCCACTCAATTATTGCAACAATTTTTAAGGATCTACCACTATTCCATCCTTTCTTATGACATGACCCAAATAGTGTACTTTCGTCTCATAGAAGGAACATTTGGACAACTTACCATACAACCTTCTCTTTCTTAAGATTTCTAGAACTATCTTCAAATGCTCATGATGTTCATCAATGCTCTTAGAGTATATGAGAATATCATCCAAGAATACAAGCAAAAAAATTTCCTAAGTATTCTTGAAAAATATTATTCATTAAATTCATAAAAGTTGCAGGTGCATTCGTTAATCCAAATGGTAAAAATATGAATTCATAATGTCCATACCTTGTTCTAAAAGTTGTTTTATGAATATCCTCATCCTTTATTCTTAATTGATGATATCTAGATCGAAGATCTATTTTAGAATACACTGATGCACCACACATCGATCAAATAGATCATCAATTCTAGGAAGTGGATATCTATTCTTAATTGTTGCTTTATTTAACATCCTATAATTGATGCACAATCTAAGTGTTCCATCTTTCTTTTTCACAAAAATTACCGGTGCTCCCAAGGCGAGACACTCGGTCTTATCAAACCCTTGGAAAAAAGTTCTTGCAACTATGCCTTAATCTCTACTAATTCAATGGTATTCATTCTATATGGTGCCTTGGAAATAGGTTCGGTTCTGGTTTGATCTCAATCGTGAATTCAAACTCCGTTTGGGTGGAAGACCGGGTAACTCTTCTAAAAACACATCACTAAAATTTCTTAACAACAGGTATTTTTCCATGAAGTCACCACTTTCATCAGTTGTTTTAGAAATTTTTACTGCATACAAGGTGCAGCCTTTATTTTTGGCCTTTTAACTTGTATAGCTGACAATTTCCTAACTGAAATATCACGTTTTCTACCTTGAATGTCCTTTTTTTCTACAGGTCATCCAAACAACTAATATGTTTCTCAAAATAGTCAACCTTTTCCTTATGCTCAGCTATCTAATTAACACCTATGATTACATCATAAGACCCCAAAGGAGCAACGTAAAGGTCAACTTCAAGTGGAAAAACTTGGCAAGTCAAGGACTGCTCCAAAAATACACATACTAACTGTGAAAATAGCATTATTTCCATAATGTACAGCCCATGATTTATCCATTTTTTTCATCTTTTCTTTTTAATTTCAATGTTAATTTAGTAGAAATGAAACATTCAGTAGCTCAGTATCAAAAAGTATAGTCACAGGTATACCAAATAACTTACCTGGAACTTCTATGGGTGTGGCTTGCTTTTCAGCTTGTTTGTCAACTACTACAAAGCATGTATCTTGTGTTGTTGATTGTGGTCATCCTTCTTCAAAGGACATTGATTTGTGTAATGATCTTTGCCACAATTGTAGTAGCCTCCTACAGGTCCCTTCCTAGGCTCAAATTTATTTCCAGCCTTAAAGTTATCATTCTGACTCCCATAGGTCTTCTGTCCGTTATTATTGTTCTTGACAAAGTTATTTCACACATTAGTAGTAGGTTTATTTACTACTGATTTCTTATTATTATCAGCAAAAAAATTATTTTTCATACCAAACTTTTTCCATGGTCCCTTTTTGGGTGCAAGAGACAAAGATGAGATTGCTTTCAATTTCTACTCTTACCTTATGGATTTTTCTACAACCCCTTCCATAGTGGTTGGGCTATGAACATCTACTTCACCACCTATAATGGGATTTAATCCCATGATAAATTTTTGTATTCTAAACTTCTCGTCAGTTTGGTACTGAGGTATATACTTAAGGAGCTTAGTAAACCTCTCCTACGGTACTGTTACGGTAAATTTTCCCTGAGCTAAGTTCTAAAATTTAGTCATTTTTTTATCATAGTAAATTTTTGGCAGCCATCGTTGCCTAAACTAATTTTTAAATTGATCCCAAGTAATATTTTTTCATCAATGTTTAACTCAGCCTTGCAGGCTATCCCACCATGAAGATGCTTCATGGGAAAGCTGATAAGCTCCCCATATTACTTATGTTTTTTCTGAGAAATTACTTATTGCAAAGTACTTCTCCATTTCACTAAGCCGCCTATCAACTCCATCTCCTAATGTAGTACCATCAAACTTGGGTGGAATTATCCTTTTATATCATTAGTGAATTTAGCTGTCAATATTACCTTTTTATTTTCAGGTTGATTATGTGCATTAGCATTAGCATTGGCTACATTATTGTTATCAATGCCTAAATTTCCAACATTAGCGTTGTCCACAGGAGGTGGTTGATTTTTATTACCAGCATCTTCTTCCTCCTCCTCATTTCCCATTACTTGTTGTTCAAGTACAGCTAAACGATCTCTTGTGTCTAACAAGGCAACAAGGATCTCATCAAGTTTTTGGGTAGTAGCTACTTCTCCACCAGGTGGTGGGTTGTTTGTAGCATTTCCTCTTGTTCTAACCATTTTCTATTAACAAGAAAATTTAATTTTTATCATATTATGGACACAATAGGTCCAAGAGTTGTAACCTTCATCTCTAATACCAAGATGTAACATTCCCATTTTAAGACTTTAGAAACAAGGGAATTATATATATATATATATATATATAATAATGTGCTCTATTATAAATAATCATAATTTAGAACACACATTCCATTCCAATCAATCTCATAATAGATAACCATATGCTGTTGTAATGACTCGGTGAAACACCGATCTCTCATTTCATGACTTGGTGAAACACCGATCTCTCATGTTAACTCATTGAATTGTATACTAGGTATACTCGGTTCTCATACCCTTTTTGGGATGTTAAGTGTTCTATTTAAGAGGCCTATCTGAATACTTGTTACCAATATTCATATGAAATCTCGCTTCTTAAAACTAGGTGACATAGGACAACGCAACCAACAACTTGTAATACTTTGGCCAAAGATTTACAACATACTGTTCATGTTAATATTCCTAGATGGCATACTCGTCAAACATAATACTTCCTTCACCCCACTTCATCTATTATCTAGAATGGTCTTCATTGACTCTGTTAATCCTTTTGTTCAAGGTTTAATCCTAACCAAGGTTAGCAACATAGTCTAATGTAGAAGGCTAATCACAGAGACTAAGGGTACATAAACATACTCAATCGACCTAAGTCAATTGCGTGTGTCTAGTTATCCTAATTCATCGTGAGTTTCCCTCGACACTAGATCATACTTCCAACCTAACCTAGGGTATAACTAAGATCAAGTTTGAGTTTATGTAGATCTAGATGATTCAACTCTGAAGGGTGTTGCAACATGTCAACTGTAACATAGTATCCTCATGAAGACCCAAGTCTTCACGGAGGTATGGTGCTGCAATTGGCATGTGCCAACATCTAACAGATTCATCCCATCTAGATGTACATGCCCAAGAAAGAAGTTAATTACTTAATTATTTTATTTAATTAAAGTCTAATTACAGTAGCCATGTTGAATCCCTAGTTTCATTAACCATTAAGGTTTCCAGCAATAAATGAATTGTAATTGCTTTGCGAAACATCAATATTTCTTTTTATTCATTAACTTCCTAATTTAGGATTCAATTTTACAAACAGAATCAACATACTAACAATATGGTTCACTTATTTAACTTAACCATGACTTAGCTTGTTTAAGTCCCAAATCGATTCTTTTAAAATAGACTTCATTGAAATGAAGTCTACAATTATATATTTATATATACATTTTATTTATTTTATTCAGATTAAGGTATTAGTCGAGAGGAATTACATATTCCTCTTTCCAAGATGATATTAGGTTTAATTCCAAAGTGTTGGGCCCCTAAGATATTATCTAAGTACAAAAGGGCGCATAGGCACGCAAGGCCTAGTTGAAGAAAAGTGTGCGGGGCAAGGTTTAGAGAAGGCTTTAAGGACTCTAGTGGCACACGTGTAGATAGAACCAAGGGTTTGAGACTTAGCCATTTTGGGTATTTTGGTAGAACACGTGAAAAGTATGACTTGACTGCACATGCGGAGTGGATAAGGTGCCAGCCTAGTGACAGGGTGGCCCAGGAAGGAGCATGCACAGGGTAGAAGATTTTACAAGTTCATCATGGTAAAATATGGAAATCTCGAGGCTAGAGGAGCATGCCCCCATGGAGGACCACATTTAGACACTTGGCATAAGATTTGAGGTTTGGAGGATGAGTTAGCAACCCGAGAAAGCTATTTATACAAGAACCTACGAGAAGGATAAAAATAACCAAATAGTGGCGGAGCTCTATAGAAATATTGTAATAACTCTATTAGTTTGGGAAACTATGCTTGGATAAGGATGTATCAAGGGTATGGGGTTATAAACTTCTTCTATGAACCTAGTCATATGAGTTCAGACATAATGCATGACTGCAGTCTACTTCTCTATAACATTTTGTAGTGACTCCATGAATATAAGGAGGTTACCAGTTTACAATGAATATGAACATTGATGATTCTAATGCATACATCTTTTTAGAATTCTCTTGCATTTATATTTATGTTTAAGTATGAGTTTTTATACAACTTCTTTCTATTTTGGTATAAGCTATCCATTATGTTAAGCATTCTCTATCTAGAATGATTGCAAGGATCTAGAAGCCATCTTGAGTTCTATGATGCTTGTATGTTTTACTCCTTCAAAACCCCGAATATGGATCATAGATGATGTTTCTCATTAAAACTCACATAAAAGAGAGACTTGGCTCCCGCGCATGCCTCGGTTGAGCACCCAGCTCCGCTGGGTGATAAGACGATGCGCATGGGGTACCTTTATTTTGTGATAAGGGTAAAAATGACTACATCTTGGTTATGTTTCCAGGACCTCTTTTCAAAGTTGTAGTGGGAAATGACATACATCATGATCTACGTAATGAGTAATGACATAACATTTAACTCTGGAAAGTGTTGAATCATGGTTCAAGAGCACGGAGAATGAATTTTCTTAAAGATTCAGCACTAGGCATGAGTTTGATGCATGTAAATGGGTAGAAGAGAACCTCTACCATGATTTATATGAAACATTTTTCTGTTGTTTCCTAGTAGGACTTTATGAATGGCTCTCGGCGTATACGTCTAGATCAGTGGCATTCTAGATCATGCGTGTGGACCTTAGAGGATTACTAGAGGCTATAGGATGTAGATCCGATGTGGATCGTTGGTGGGAAGGTGTGTTGACTAGATACACTCTGGAGTATGTTATTCCACATATTCTTGCCTCGAAGTTGCTGAGTTTGAATTTATGTGGGAGCCCAAAGGATCATTTCTACGTGTTATCCCTCTGGCAATGAAGATCCTAGTTGTTACTTTGGGTTTAGAGGCATTTTCAATGGTTGGCTAAACCATTCTAAGTGTTGAGCGAGGAGCTAGGGTGGAGGAAGATGGCAGATATTACGATGGAGAAGGAAAGGGAAGAGAAGATGGCTCAAGTATATTGAATCGCATGAAAGGAGATTACTAGATGATGTGAGGCTGCAAATGTCATGGATCTATGGAGATAGACATTGCGGGAAGGAGTTTAGGTTCACGCGGAGGACGTGGAACTGAGCGTCTATGCTTTACCCCATCTTGGCAAGCACATAAGAGAGACCCCTTCGACTTCGATGAGAGAGTTCGTTACGTGGAGAAAGAAGAGTCATTGGCACATATCTGAACCCACCCAGTGACCAAACCCTAGCGCTTAGTTTTCTAGAACAAGGAAGAAGTATTATTGACCCGATTGGAATCAGTGGAAGTGACATATTTGTGCCTAGGAGGTACAATTTTTAGTTCCCACTTCTATGGCTACACATATCCCCATATTTAGAGGAGTCTTTGGACAAGGAGCAAGTATACAAGCCTTGGGTATCGTGTCTGGAAGTAGCACGGGATACAATAGCGGTAGTGGGACATTATCACAGACTATCGGTGCACAGTTTAGTGGAACCTTTGGGGCACTTGGCACAAATCCTACATGACCTGGTGGACCTAGTGGTTCTGGTGGATCGATGGCTCAGGAGGCACAGGACCGGGTGGACCTGGTGGATCCAGTGGTGGAGGGAACACCGGAGGAAACCAAGGCTCTGGCTTAGGAGGACAAGGGCCCCAACCACCCCCTTAGGTCTTCTTTGAGATGTCATTACACTTTCCAGATTATAGAGGTATTGAGGATGTTGTGGAGCATGTTCACAAATGTGAGCTGCTATGGCATGCAAAGGGGATCACAACCTCGGAGTAGAAGGCTAGTCAATTTGCAACAATGTTGCAGGATGTGCGCATAGTTGGTATAGGAAATATGACCCCCATCAAACGGTGGTGGATTACACTACTTTAAAGAATGCCTTCTTGGCAGAATTCCAAATCCTTGAGTTTGAACAAAAGAGCATCAGCACCCTAAAGGAAATTCAACAATGAATGGCAGAGAATGTGCGGGAGTATGATGTGTGCTTTAAAACTCTCTTATCTAAGTTATCATATGATATTCACCCTTCACAAAGCATGCTCGGTGGTTTGTTGGAGTATTGATCACCCCTTTTATAAGGACCTTATCTCATAAAACGTTCTGAGACCCATGCAAAGTGTTAGAGGCTGCTCTACGCGTCAATGTTGTTAGTAGTGTTGATATCTGGAGTTAGCTCATTCTGGAGGCTCAAATTGCTATTATGGTGAGCAAACTAAAGAAATTGTTCATAACCTTAGCCCATGAGAATCGCGGTGGTTTATGGTGCATAGAATGTGAAGTAAAGGGGCATGTCAAGGGTATTTTTCCCCACACGGTAGTACGCATTGTGACAGGAGACTATGAAATTTTCCATGGGGACCTTGATGCAAGTAGGTGCCCCTTTTTATAGTACACAATCCGGAAGAATGTATATTGCTACTACAAAATTTATACTTCTACAACCCATGATACCAAGTACTATAGGCTCATTGATCAAATCGTGAGGCCATTGATCATGGGGTGTGCCAAAATAGCATTTCCAAGTAGCTCTACGGTGATGATCACCACTATGAGGATCACACGGATGGTGGCATACACAGAAGGGGATTTCACGAGAGGATTTCATTGTTGTGGTAACCATGAAGGAGGAAGAAGTGAGTTCTCGTGTGGGACCTATTTCAATTGTGGGTCTACAGAACATTATAAATGGGAGTGCCCAGATCTGTTGCAGTGCTCATGGTGTGGAAAGAAGCACAAGTATGAGGAATGCCCAAAATTGTTTGAGCACATGAATCAACAGCAACGGAAAGACAAGGGCACTACAATGGTAAGCATCAAGAAGATAGACACATAATGGATGTTGCGGGTGACACGTGATGTAGGATTAGAACCTATTTTAGTAACAACAAGAGTAGAGGCTGCGTGCACAAAGGAAATACCAAGGTAGAGGACCTGGTTTCAAGAGAGGAAGTAGTTCATGGGAAGTACCCAGACCCCATGCATCAAAAGGAAGTATACCAAGATACCATGGATGCCATTCGGAGTTTACAAGGAGAAATCTAGTGTCTAAAGGAGCGAGTCTAGTAGGGGGGAGCAAAGGAGAAAGGTCAAGGTGCCAAAGAATGACCTGGATGAGGTCAAGGAAGTATGTAAAATGCTAAGGCAGGAAAATGTTATTCCCTTGCTAGGGGCATGGTTGAGGGAGAAGGTACCACACACTTGGAGAAGAGTGCAAGAGAGATCCAACATGCAAACCTTCCCCTCACACGGCCTTGACTATGACAAGGAGATCACATTGGATGCAATCGTAGATGGATGGCTCCTTAGTAATATCCTCATTGACATAGGCATGGAGGTCAATGTTCTCACATTGGATGCTTGGCATCAGATGGGAAGGCTGCACATTACTGACCATCTTCGAATTTGTTTTATATGGAAAACAAAATGAAGGTGATTCCCATTAGTGTTTTAAGGGATGTAACTATCACTATCCAGGGAGCTAATTTTACTGGGGACTTTGAAGTCTTGGTGCTCACCAAGGTAGACAATTTCCAGCACTACTTGGGCACCCATGGTGTTACAAGAACAATGTTGACCTTCGGTTCAACAAGGGTTACATCAGCTTTGAAAATAAGGAGTGGGTTATTATACCTTTGGCTAATGGGAATTCAACACCCTATACTGAACCTTTGGGGGAAGAAGTCCTGGATAAGATATATGTGTGCTCAATCAGGGATCCAGAGATAATCCATCCTACCAATGAAGTTATCTAGTTTGAGGATGCTCAGTCAGTAAGTGACACCACCAGCCTAGCATGTGATAATTGGGTGCATGGGACTTATGAATTGATCGGACGGTAGTTGAGAGGATCGGTAACAAAAGTAATAAAGGTGCGTACTGATTCGGCACCTAGGAGGAAAAAAATTACCTAAGTATTTAGGAGGGGCCTTCCTTGAGATCTTTTTACATGAGATGGAAGCTTAGTGGAAGGAGGAGAAGGAATGAAGAGGGATGTTAAGTTATGTCCTGCTCAACACAGTGGCACAATGGTGGGCTACACATCAGGAGAGCCTTTTGGAATGACACGAGGTGAGAATTGCTCTCTCTGTTAGGTTTTCTAGAAGCAACATGCCCACCGCCATCAAGGACTACCATGGTAAGGAACCCACCTCTTTCCACATCCAAGTTTGTGAGAAGGTCTGGAGAGAAGGCACAAAATATTTTCCACCATCCCTTTCGGTACACAAGTTGTATTCTACACTACGGGGTTGCGCACACACATGGTACATACATTCTGAGACACGCGCCAAATGGGAAATTGGCAAAAGCTAGTAGATGACCTCATTCAAATGTTTGAATACCAAAGAACCAAGCCATCGGTTGATAAGTCATTGTCGAGTTGTTAAGAACCTTACCATGGGAGATAGTGCCATGGAAGATAGGCTATTGGAACTACTAGGTGAACTAGGTTTGGAGGCGTGCTTTGAAGAAGAAGTAGAAGAAGCAAAAGAGATCCATCTTGAGCGCACATGCTTAGAAAAGGAGAAAGGGAAATTAGTATATGTCATTAATGAGAGGAAGTAGAGATCTTGGATGTTAACCATTCTATGGGGACGTGCGAGGTAGTGGACAGTGCTGATGCTCACGCACGTGCCTACCATGAGCCTTTAAAGACAAAGAAGGTTAACATCGGCTCAGAAGAGGAACCTAAGGAAGCTATCATTGGAGATTACTAGTTGGAGAAGGAAGTCTCTAAGATCATAGATCTTTTGCATGAATTTGAGGATTTATTCCCACATGGGTACCATGAGCTCAAAGGAATCCACCATTCCTTGGGGGAGATGAGGATAAAGTTGAAGGATAGTGCGTGCTTGGTCAGGAAGAGACCCTACCGGATGAATCCCAATTTGTACGTAAAGGTAAAGGAAGAGATAGACAAAATGATAGCTTTTGGAATCATTGAAGTTGTGGAAGAATCAAAATGGATAAATCGATGGTGATAAGCATCAAGAAGGATGGGTGGATTAGGATCTGCATAGACTATAGGGAGCTCAATGTGGTTTTTTCATCGATTCTTTTCCAACCCCCTTCACTAAAGAAATTTTAGAGGGAGTCACTAGGTGCAAAATCTATTCCTTTACAGATGGATTTTCGAGGTACCACCAAGTCTGGATTGCAAAAGAAGACCAAGAGAAGACAACTTTCACCACTGAATGGGGAATTTTTGCATACATGGTCATGCCCTTTGGGTTGAAGAATGTGCCTATTGTTTTTTTGTGCATAGTGGTTCAAACATTCTAGGACTTCATTCAAAAAATTCCTTGAGGTTTATCTAGATGATTGGATGGTATATGGGCTAGTAAAAGACCACTGTGATAATTTGAGGCTGATATTTAAGAGATGCCTGCAGTTGAGGATATCTCTTAACATTAAAAATTGTGTCCTTGTTATGCCCTTTAGGACTTTATTGAGGCACATCATATGCAAGGAGGGCATGCTAGTAGATCCTACCAAGATTGCAGTTATTGTGGGATTAGGGGAACCTACTAACCAAAGTGCGGTGCGTGGATTTATTGGGCATACGAGTTATTATAGAAAATTTATCAAGGGGTATGCCAAGATAGTAGCGCCTCTAAAATAATTCTCGAGACATAAAAGTGCCTTCCATTGGGGAGAGTTGCAGCGAGAAGGCATTTGACACATTAAAGGATAGGCTTGTCACCACACATATCTTATGTTTTCCCTCTTTGGATAAGCCCTTCCATGTTCATGTAGATGCGTTAGGAACCACCATTGGAGCAGTGCTTGCTTGCGCATCCAGGTGAAGGAATTTTTTATCATTCTCTATGTTTTGCAACTAGGAAGTTGATGCCGGTGAGAGCATAATTACATCACGGACCGAGCGCAAGGCATTGTCGGTGATCTACGCACTTTTAAGGTATAGATAGTATCTCATTAGCAACACCCTTTGTATTCTACCACATGGCATTAAAATATTTAGTGAATAAGCTCATTCTACAAGGGCACATATGTCAGTGGGTGTTATTGTTTCAAGAGTATGAGTTTATAGTAGTTGTGAAGCCTAGAAAGAGTAATTGTGGACTTGATCATCTGTCAAGGATTGATTCAGGGGAGGACATGTAGAGTATTGAAGAGGCTATGCCAGATGCGCAACTATTTAGGTTGTGGTGCGTGCCCTCAAACTTGGAGGAGATTGTAGTATTCCTAAAAGAAGGTGTGGCGCGGAAGGGATGAAGGCATTAAAAATAAAGCAACTAGCTATACGCCCTACATGTTGATCAGTGGGGACTTATACAAGTTAGGGCGTGATGAAGTTTTATGCAGATGTGTACTAGAGCATGAGCACCTCACCATCATAGAGGAAGCACATGGAGGAAGTGTGGGTGGACATTATGTAGGTGATGCCACCATGTGTAAAATTTTAATGGCAGGATTATGGTGGGAAACTCTGTATAAGGATTGTAAAGACTATTATAAAGCATGTGACCATTGTCAATGCATTGGTAAGCTAGGAAAGAGAGATGAAATGCCTTTGCACCCTATCCCTAGTGTTGAACCTTTTGAGAAATGGGAAATAGACTTTGTAGGCCCTATTGCACCAACAACGCATAGGACTGGATCACGCTATGTAATCACTTACATGGATTATTTGACAAGGTGGGTAGAGGAGCTCCAACTAAAGACTACACAACAGCCACAGTGGTAAGATTTTTTTGGGAGAACATTATCACAAGGTATGGATTCCCTTTAAGTTTAACAAGTGATAGGGGTACACATTTCTTAAATGATACCATGAGGATCTTGTTAGCAGAATTCATGGTAGCTCATCACAAGACTACCCCTTATTACCCATAATCAAATGGGACCACGGAAGCATTTAAAAAATCTTGAGTCATACCACGACCAAAAATTTTGATATCGGAAGACAAGATTGGGATGATGAGGTATCAGCCATATTATGGGCTTACAGGACAACTTATAAAAGGCTGAACAAAGCCACACCATTTCAATTGGTGTTTGGCACGGAAGTCATTCTACCAGTTGAATTCATGTTACCTTCTCTACAAATAGCACACGCAGAGGTGGCTAATGAGTAAGCATTGGGAGAAAAAATTAATGAACTAATGAAGTTAGATGAGAGACAATCACTCGCCATGTGGAGCCAAATAGCAAAAAAAGCAAAGTAAAAATCATGGCACGATCACCACATTAGAAACAAGAAGTTTGAGGTTGGGCAGATGGTCTTACTATATGATTCTAAGTTTCTGCACCACCCTAGGAAGTTGAAGGTCCATTGGTTAGGTCCCTATAAAATCTCATACATCCTTGACTCGGGCGCATGCCAGTTACAAGCACTGGATGGAATGAAATTTCCTAGACACTTCAATGGGAGTAGGCTAAACCCCTACTATAAATAAGTCTTCTTGGTGGTTGTAAATAAGGAATTTTTTCAGTTAGTTTATAATTTCCTTTATGCATTTATTTTCTTTTGTTTCCCTTTCGTGTTGTTGTTTTGTTTTATGCCTTGGGCACCAGTAACCCTTATTAATCTTTGAGTATTTTTGAGTGCGCAGAGGACCATGCATAATTTTAGTGTGGGGTGGAGTAATGTGAAGGAGAGCATGGGTAAAGTGCTAAGGAATTTGTGTTGAAAAGCCCAGTTGAATGGCCTTGTTGAAAGAGGTGCATGGAAAGAAAATATGGAAAAGGAGGATTGGTTTTGAGGATAAGGCTACTCTCGAACCCACATACAAAGGAAGAAAAAGTGCATAAACAACATGAGATAGGAGAGAGCAAAAATTAGGACGGAAGAAGTGCCTTCAAAGACAGGGTGATGTGCATAAGAGTCTCCTATCTAGATGGATTGGTTACACGCAGAACATTGGAAGATTACCCACGTAGGGTCAAGCGCGTAAGTTAAAGTGCTAAAGTCGGGCTTTGTTTGAAAAATCCACATTAAATGTAAAAAGTATGGTGGTAGGTGAAGTATCATTTAATGCTTAAAAAAGGGGAAAACTATAAATAGAGGGTCAAGGAACTTCATTATTCACTTTGTGAACAAGGAGAAAGATGCGCTTTTGCATTTTCGCAAACTAGGGCTTCCAAAAACTGATCCATGTGAAGAAAAAAATTAAGAGATTGAGCGTGGGTGACTAGTGTGGATCTACGAACCAGAAAAAGAGGGATTTCATGGGTGTAAAATATTTGTGAGGAGGCGTCATCTTGTGAAAGGATTATCCCAGCTAGGGTTTGAAGAACTAGGGCATGGGTTTAAGGAATTTTCTTCACAAATTTGAGATCTAAGGTGGGGAAGAGTGAAAGAACAGAGCTACACAAATTAATTAGAGTAAGAAGCTTACCTAGACAACGGCACCCAAGAAACTAGTTAGTATGCCCAAGAAGGGCAAGGGCAAGGGAAAACAACAAGAAATCGACGCACATACAAACGAAGAGTGGTATGTAAAAATGCAGTACCCAGATGGAGTAATGTTAGGGAAGGAGTGGGAGTCCCATCTAAGGAACATGTTTGTAAATGACTATAATCATCGTATGAGCATGATCAAGAAGGAGATGGCGCTGGAACTAGTGCACCCAACAAATAGAAGGACACCAGAGGGCTTGCCCATCTATAACGATGACGTGAAGGTCAAGTTGGAAAAGGCAGGGTTATTGTAATTCTTTGAGTTGCCTTACTTCAGAAGCCTGAGTGCCTCTATCAATGGCTGATGTCACACGTGCATGAGGACTACTTCCATTTCACAAGGTGCAAGATGCACATTACCCCTCAACTCATCTCACATTTCACAGGCCTCATCTGTGAAGGAGACGGTTTAGAAGATGACCTAGGCGATAAAGAGGCAATAAAGGAGACTATCGCTGCCTATGTGTACAAAAAGGGGTCAAGATATTATGATATCACAAACATCAAGGACCCAATAATAAGAATTCCCATGCATCTGGTGACTGTATGATAGAAAAGTGACATGTGAGCATGGGAATCTACAAGTAGCCCTTATTCATACCCGACCTCCCGAGGTCGTGCCGAGACAGCCGGTGGAAATGAAATGTATGTGGATATAGACAAACTAGTTGGGAAATCTTATATCCTCAACACGTAATAAAGGGATGTGTGAATCTAAGGCAAAGAAATCTCTCCTAACTTGAATCGGTGTAATGGATCATTTAGATATAATAGCTTCTTGGAGGCTCTAATCAATGTTGATCTCTACCAAGATCCTATCTATTGGTTGTTGGATACATGGAAAATGACCTATAGGTGCTTCGTGTATATTTCCAGACAAGGTCATGGAAAATGGTAGTGAGAGGTGTAGTGGACTTATAATAAACTATGGGTGGTTTTCTGGTCTGGCCCAGAAAATATTAGCTTGATTGGCTTCTATGTTTAATACGGAAAATTGTGTTATAATATCTAGTGGGAGTGGTGAGGATCTAAATACCACAGCATCGTAAACTGGTGTCAATATTTAACTAACTTGCAGGCTCGTTGGGTTGTGGGACATGGGGATCACAACCATGATTTTGTGGTTGTTGTGGACCTATTATGGTCATGTGAAGAATCAATCTCTTCTTCTAACTATCCAATAGTCATAAGCCTTTTCAGCTTCTATATTTAATATCAGGAGTTGTGTGATCTTCTCGAGTACCTTACGGATGTTCCGCAACGTGTATATGTAAGCCTATGTCTATGTCGATGAGAAGGTCTCCTGCATTTTGCTCTGAGAACTAATGGATCACTACCAAATATTTGTTCTCTTTCAAGTTCTTGTATGGTCATGTGGATATCTTATCAAGGCAATCTATGGTTGGGTTGACTCGACCAGAATGTATATGCTTTGGCATCTTCAATATTCAATTGTCTCAATTGTTCACTAATTACTTGTGGGTTTATTGTCATTTGGAAGACTTGAATCCTAAGCCCTTGTTCTATATCCGTTAATGTTGTGAAGAGATTTGGCTGAGGTACTACTGGTTCGAATACATAATCCCTGGGCTCTCTAGGTCTCGTAATTGTCATGCAAGAGATGATTCAACCTTAACTGAAATGAGTAAACTAGCTATGAAAGATATATCTACACTATGCTTATATTCCTTTTTTTTTTATTTTAAATTATGCGTATTTAAACAAAATTAAAAGAGAAACTATTCTAATATATTCAAATAATGGACAATTAATCTAATAATAGAATTAAAACAAGCAAGTTAGCCTGATATAGCTATTTTCCTGTGCACTTGTGAATTTATCTTAAATATTTAAATAACTAACTAATATAATCAAAAGACCTTCAATCTTACCTCATAAGTGAGGAATAAATCACATCTTCTCATAAGCTATCATTCCCCATAGCTTCCCTGGCAATACTAAAAGTAAGATTTAACGAAATAAAATGATTTGCTACTCTATTTGATATATTATAACTACAACTTTGATAGCTCAAACCTAGAGTTTTACAAAATAGTGGTAAATCCAGTTGTGTCGTGACTTTTCCCCTTAGTGTGATCTCTTTGTTCCTTCATGTTCTCGTGAATCTAGAAAAGTGTGAATGTGATAGTGTCAGCAAAGAAGAAGATACTCAAACAATGGCAACTTTGGATATAAACTGAATACAATGCAAGTAAGAGAGGGATAGTGCAAGTGAATAGAGCTTGACTATGTGATTCCTAGCAGGATTTATTGTGGGGATACAATGCAAATATACCGAGAATTCAGGATCTATTTCTTGTGACAAAACAACAACTGTAACTCTAAGATTATCAAATGAACTCTAATCTAGAACTGAAACTATCTTATGCTAAGTTGACTGTGTAGGATAGCAATGGAGCAAAATGAAAGTGTGAAGATCAAATGATCTCTAAAGTAGAAAGGAGAGGCTGAGAATTCATGCAAAATCTAAACCTATTGAAACTTATGGAAGAACTTCAAAACACACTGAATAATAATTCATAGAGGGAGAGGGGTCATTTGCTTATAAACAAGTTGGGTATTTATAGCATTTGGATTTACTAGAGGGTAAGTTTGAATTGAACTCTTCTAATATAAACAAAGAGAAATCACTATTTACCAGGCGGCCAAAACATAAATGCAAGCAAGAGTGGTTGAGAAATGTGGGTGCAAATTGAATTTTTACGTTTGATGAAATCATCAGAACATTCTGGAAATACAGACAGACCTGCCACCTGTCCAGCAAAGCGATCCTGTAACTTAAAGACTAAAGTGTAAGGAAAGGGGGCCAGAGGTTAGAAAAAAACATGCAAAAGTTAGACAAGGATTTTGGGATGTAAATGTACATTCGGCGAGATTTTCTAGATTTTGAACACCTTGCAAAGAGATCTGAATCATCATTGGGGTTTTTGTAACCTCTCTCCGATAGTACAGTACCTACATTTTTTGGTACGTATAGTGACCAAGTTAAATGGCAAAGAAAGATGGACCCAGGTCAATAATCCATGGTTACATGTTTGTAAGAAAATCTCAGAGGGCACCATCTACAACTTGTCATCGTTCATCGTCGATGATATTTTGAGCTGCACAAAGGAAGGAGATAGGATCCTATTAGAATGTACTACTGACAATCATTTTTTCAGAAATTAGAGTACCTGATGCATTAGACAAATTTGTATGGGAGTACCCGGTTGAGGACCCTTCACCCACAAAAAGATTTGAAAAATATGCATGTGACTCCATGACAACCGTGCACAAGGCTCACTGGAGAAATGGTACATGTGCCTAAGGAATGCATTCGGGGCAGAATGGAGGATTCCCAAACAACTACCAGTGGCCACCAAAGGAGAAGCAAAATTTGTTGTGTACCAAAGCATTTCTACAGGCGAGTTCAAAGGCGATAGATGAGACATGGAGCCCATGGTGTAAGCTCTCCTTCACCTTCACACTCAATACTTCCAAGTAGGGGTAAACATGTTCAAAGAGTCCAAGAAGCTAAAACTGGACCTTGGTAATCTGGACCGAGAGCACAGGGAAATGCATAAAGGATTGGTCTACCCCAACAAGCGCACGTATGTGGAATGGTACGTGTCATATGAAGTACAAATGAAAAATCCCATGACCTTGCCTATTGTAGGAGGATCCACGGTGCGCGTGTACCTCCGCATAAGACCCAAATTGGAGAAGGGCACATATTTTGAAAATGAGGTATCTATGCCTGGGGATCTAACTAGCAGGAAGAAACCTATGCCTAAGTAGGTGGAAAAGGAGCTAGAGAGGAAAATACCAAGTGTTGGGGAAACACAGGTAATAGGATCCCCTGGGACAAGCACTAGGACAAGCATGTATTTACACAAGAAGAGGCCCTTAGTCAAGGAAAAGACTCTAGAGCTAGAAAATCCATCAGACAAGGAGTCCTTGGGAGAAGAAGAAACAGAGTCACCTACACCAGAATCCCCGGTTAGGAAGAAGTAGAGGCTAGAAGAGGAGACCACCTCAGAGGATACTGGAAGTTTGGACAAGCACATAGGTGAAGAGGAAGCTAGCAAAGAAGATGTCAGTGGGGAAGGTGAGCCAGAAAAGGAACAAGGGCCACCTGTTTTCAACGTACATGATTTGGATGAAGAAGGTAGAGAAGAGGAGCAGGGGTTCCTCTTTGTGCGGCACAAGGATAGCCAAGAAGGGAGAGGCGCCAAAGACATGAGAAGTGAGGGAGATGGCACATAGACACAAAAGGCCCCAAGCCTTATGGTGGAGTAGATACCCAAGGTGGTAGAGAGAGAAGAAACAAAGGTTGTTGAGCCCTTGGAGGAGGAGAAGTTGAAGCACAGCGCTGAGCCAATGTTAAATGAGGAGAAGGAGGAGAACATGGAAAAGGACCATGGCAGCACTAGGGGCCCCATTTTAACTGTAAGTATTCTTAAGGGCATGTCCACGGGAGGAAGACACATGGGGGATGAGAGGCCAAGGATGGGTTACATTGATGACCTCAACAAAGTGTTTTGAGCGTAGTTCCGAACATGATTTCGGTAGAAGAGCTCATAGCCATGTCATCTTTTGAAAAGGAGGCTGCCTACTGCCAGACGAGGAAGATGCTCTCATGGGCAATTGAGTCCCATCTTGATGAACTAGAATTTGAGGTAAGCCACGGGGCAATAATAACATTGCCAAGGCCAATAGAAGACAACCCCATGGTGAACGCTTAGCAGCTCTTGGATGAACAGGTTGTGCAACACATTTGAACAAGGTCTCTGTTGAGATCGAGGCTAGACTCTTTGGGTGGAATGATAGAATAAAATATCTAGAGGACCTGAAGAAGAAAGAGGAAGAACTAGCTATAAGGGCCAAAGAGCTTAGCTAGGAGAAACTAATCAGTGCCCAGTTGCAGTGGGAGATAAAAGATGAGAAGGCCAAGGTGGGCGTGGTATACAAGAAGGTGGAGGCTATAAATAATGTTATAGTATTAAAGCATTCGGACCTATCACCCTCTGTGTAGAAATATGGATCTGCTTTAGGATGCCTGGAGGATTTAACAAGAGTCCTCACCATGGAAAGGCAGTCGTTAGCCTTGGAATTTGTAGAAGAAGTGGCCACATGCTTAGAGAAGGAAGATAAATTGAAGGTCATGGCATTCGTAGCAGAATACAACAAGGTTCTTGCTGATATAAAAGTCACTTCCCAGACTGTTGAGGCTGCATATGAAAATTGCACGGATAGAGACAAAGTGGCAGGCATCTTGGTCGCCACTCATGAAGTAGAGCTCAAGGAGTTCTAGGAAAAGAATAAAGGGAATAGGGTAGAAAGGGACAAAATCCTTTCCGAGGTTGAAAGAAAATCTAAAGCCATTGAAGCCTTAAGGGGTTCAATTAAAAATTGGTTGAAGGAACTGTACCCACATATTACTCGGAGAATGGATGTGCTAGATGATGTGGGCAAAGAGTTAGAGAAAATTGCCAACACCATAAGCACACGAGGAAATGGGCTACATTTTGATGAGGTGAGCACCCTGGTTGGTGACCTCTATCAGAAAGCACAAAATGAAGTTGATGTCTGGAACAAGTTGGAGGCCGACTTGCAAAAGGATTTTCCTAGCCTCTTGCATTGACTCTATTTCCTATTCTTTTTCCATATTCTTTCATCCCCTTATTCTTATCCCACGGTGTAGGTCCACCATATTCTTTCCCTCTTTGGAGAAGTGTTCCTGCAGATAGAGAATAGGTGTAGTGTGGGGTAATGTTGAGCCCCTAAGATATTGGCTAAGTATAAAAGGGCACATAGGCATGCAAGGCCTAGTTGAAGAAAAGCGTGCAAGGATAAAGCGCGTAGGCGGGGTTTAGAGAAGGCTTTAAGGAAGCAAGCGGTGCATGTGTGGATAGAACCAAGGGTTCGAGACTTATCCATTTTGGGTGTTTTGGTAGAACACGTGAAAATCATGACCCGACTACGCATGCAGAATGGATAAGGTGCTAGCCTAGCGACAAGGTGGCTCAAGAAGGAGCATGCCTGGGGTAGAAGCTTCTAGAAGCTCATCATGGTAAAATATGGAAAGCTCATGCCTGGAGGAGCATGCCCGCATGGAGGACCATATTCAGACACTTGGCATCAGATATGAGGCTACTAGAGGATGAGTTGGTAGCCCAAAAATCCTATTTATACAAGCACCTACAAAAGGAGAAACAACAACCAGATAGTGGGTGGAGATCTACAGAAATACTGCAATAACTCTGTTAGTTTGGGAAACTATTCTTGGGGAGGGATGTATCAAGGGTATGGGGTTATAAACTTCTTCCGTGAGCCTAGTCATATGAGTTCAGACATAATACATGACTGTGGTCTACATCTCTGTAACATTTTTAATGACTCCATGAATATAAGGAGGTTACCAGTTTACAATGAATATGAACATTGATGATTCTAATGCATACATATTTTTAGAATTCTCTTGCATTTATATTTATGTTTAAGTATGAGTGTTTATACAACTTCTTTTTGTTTTGGTATAAGCTATCCATTATGTTAAGCATTCTCTGTCTAGAATGATTGCAAGGATCTAGAAGTCGTCCTGAGCTCTATGATGCTTGTATGTTTTACTCCTTCAAAACCCCGAATATGGATCATAGATGATGTTTCCCACTAAAACTCACATAAAAGAGAGACTCAACTCTTGCGTGTGCCTCAAGTGAGCACCCAGCTCCGCTAGGTGATAGGCCAGTGCACATGGGGTACCTTTCTTTTGTGATAAGGGTAAAATGACGCCACAAAGGATTCTAAGAAAATCTTATTATCATTGTGGAATAGTTTTCTTCCTTTTACTTATAATAATTTAGGGTCCATTTTTAACCCCTTAACATTATCCAAGTAATCATAATGCTTTCTTTTATCCATTAACATAATTTTAATAAACCATAGTGATTTAATTAAATGATCAACCATGTATGCCAACTTGATAAGTTGCATTTAAATAAAGGGATAGTATATCTAATTCCCTAACCACCTAGTTCATTTTATTTCATCCCACAAGAGTTTGATTCAAATATGTATATATATATATAAAGAATAGAGATAAGGTTATCACTACTTTACATAGAATATGCAAAAGGATGACACATCCAAGTACATATATCCTCACAAAATTTTCCATTTATCAAGGAGGAATTCTTACATTGCAAGTACAAATACTTCAGACTTCTTTAGTGTCAATCAACAACAATAAGATCTATAAAATTAAAACTTTCCTTTCCAATAATACATTAAATAATGAAACAAAAAAAGTATTCATGATGAGGATCGAGGAGAGGAAGGAGCTAGGGTTTTGGATTGAGCAAGCTTTATAAGCTTGCATCGGAAATGGAGTTGAGAGGTGGGAGCAAGTGTCGAGCTGAGCATGGTGGTTCATTTGGATACCCTCATATTGTGTATTACTAAGCATTTTATGGAAGGGCTAGTGTTGTGCTCTGGTCCGCTTGAGGAAAGTTTTGCTAAAAGGCTCTTGAAGGAAGCCGAATGATTTACTAGGTTCCTCCTTAGCCGGGACGTGAAGGCATTTTTTACTGTTATCAGTTGTAATGTCGGCCAGATTGCTTTTAGCACCTTTTTTGATTGAAGATATGGTTTCTACCTTCATCAATTTCTTTTCTTGCTTCCATTATTCGACGGTTGGGTTAGATGTTGAGCCCTAGCCCTTTGGAGAAACACCGGTCTCTGGGGTTTTAATGGGGGAGATGGCTCCCACTGTGGTGTTGGAATCATTTCAGGCCCTAGCTCCTATTTATGCCCTTGACTTTCCCATTTCTGATCTTATAGGGGGATAAGGTGCGAGATCGGTTTTGGGGTGCATGAAAAGTCTTTTTAGGGTCCTTTTCTCAAGTGAAGTGGCCGCAGTGGTGGGTTTACTTTTCTTCATGTGTTTAGGTTTGATGGATCGTTTTGGTGGAAGAGGAAGTCTTTGGTAGGGCTAAGGGGTTTTGGGATGGACCTCATATTGTATTGGCCAAGGTTGTTCTTGCTCTCGTTTTTATTCCCGCTAAGGACAGTCATGTCTTGGTTTCCCAAGTGAAGGATTAGGAAGAAACGAATGCCCTGTGTGGTGTAGTTTATTTGCATGCATTCAATACCAGTGTTTGGTGTCATATGATCTAATGGATTAGGGATATGGATGGTTTTTTTGGCAGCTGGTTTTTGTGGTCACTTTGGTGATCTTTTGGGGCTTCGAGGCGGGGTGTGGGCGGGGTTAGCCTTCGTCGGTGTTGGGCCTTCAAAGTTTTGTTATTATTGGTGGTTTTTTGTGGGTTTTGGGTAGTTCGAGATTGATGGAGTGGTTGGTTGGCCTTTCGGCTTCATGTGGAGTGGTCATCCCCTGTCTATGTTGGGCATGTGAATGGATCCATGGGTTGTTGGTATAAGGGTGTTTGCTCATATTTGTTTTACTGTTGTTGGTTTTGTGTGTTGTGTTTCATTCGGCTTGGTGGTGTTTTTTTTTTGTCGGTCTAGACTTTTGGTTGCTTGTTGGCTTCAGATTGCTTCTTTTTCCACTCACACACAATCCCCTGTTTGGGGTGGTAACTTGTGTGAGTGGCGTGGTGGTCTTTATCTTGATGTTTCTTATGCAGGGAAGATTTTGGTTTGGGTGTATCGTCCTTCATTTTGACGCTTCGTTGGTTGTTCTCGGGTCAATATTGACATTATATCTTCAACATTTTCATCCTTTGTATCGAGGTGGGGTCCATGCCAACCCCCGATTCTAATCTTGATCAAAATTTTTAATTATAAAAAAAAATACATTAAATAATGAATCATCTTGGGCCTTTGAAATATCAACTAAGTCCAAAAAGGGCACATAGGTGCACAAGGTTGAAAAAAGTGTGCAAGATAAGGCACGCAAGGAAGGGTTCAAGTAAAGTTTTGGTAGAACCCGAGATATGCACCCATAGAGTAGAACACGAGACTTAGCCATTTTTGACCTATCAGGCAGGACGCGAGAAAAATGTGACCCAAGTGGATAAGGTGTCACGGCCTGACAGTGGCACTGGAAGGAATATACTCTGCGATAGAAGCTTCTAGAAGGACATCATGATAAGGAGTGGTGAGCTCAGGCACGGAGGAACATGTGCCCATGGAGGAAAACATTCAAACACTTGGTGATAGATCTAAGGTTGCGGAAGAATGATTTGGCGATTCAGAAGGCTATATATACAAGGCGCTGTTGAAGTAAAGGAGAGATAAAAAAGAGACAAAAGGAAGAAATGGATAGAGTGCGGAGCTCGCATAAATACTACAATGACTCACGTTAGCTTTGGTAAATAAGTGTAGGAAAGGATGAATCAAGGGTTTGGGGGTTATAAATTTTCTTTTAAGAGCCTAGCTATATGAATCTAGTTATAATGCATGACTGTCTACTCTTCTGTGACATTCTGTAATGGGCCTAATGAATGTAATGAGGTTATCAACTTATGTGAATATAAACATTAATGGTTCTAATGCATACATCCTTCTTCATAGCTCTTTTTCATTTATGTTTATGAACTAAGTATGAATGCTTGTACAACTTCCTTTCTATTTTGGTGTAAGTTCTATAATTTGTTAAGCACTTTTCTATCTCTGGAATGACTATAAGGATCTAGAAGTCATTTTGAGCTCTATGGTGCTTGTATGTCTTATTTCCTCTCAAATCTCTTAAACTCGGATCATAGATGATGTTTCCTACTAAAATCACATAAAGAGAGACTCAATGCCCGCATGTGCCTTGGGTGAGTGCCGCCCGCTTAGGTGATAGGTCGGTGCGCATGGGATTTCTTTCCTTTATGATGGGTGTAAAAATGACTACATCTTGGTTCCGTTGCCGGGACCTCTTTTCAAAGTTGTAGTGGGACATAGCATACATCATGATTTGTGTAATGAGTGATGATAGATTGTTTAACTTTGGAAAGTTTTGAATCATGGTTCGAGAGCACAGAGGATGAATTTGCTCGGATATTCAAAGACTGGATCTGAGTTTTATGCATGTAGATGGGTAGAAGAGAACCTCTACCATGATTTGTATGAAACTATTTTTGTTGCTTCCTATTTGAACTGTATGAATGGCTCTTAGCATATGTGTCTAGATCAAGATGGTATTATAGATCACGTGCATGGACCCAAGAGGAATACTAGAGGTTGCAAGATGTAGATCTGATGTGGACTTGTGTTGTGGATCATTGGTGGAAGGGAGTGCTAGCTAGCTACACTCTGGAATATGTTATTTCCATGTATTCTTGTCTAGAAGTTGTTGAGTTTGAGTTCTTGAGGGAGCCCAAAGGATCATTTATGCATGTTATTCCTTTGGTAATGAAGATCTTGATCATGACCATGAGTTTAGAGGCATTTCCAATGGCTGGCTAAACCGTTCTAAGTGTTAGGCGAGGAAGCTAGGGTGGAGGAAGATGGTAGATATTATGACAGAGAAAGAAAGGGAGGAGAGGCGGCTCAAGTATAGTGAAGTGTGTGAAAGGGAGATTTCTAGACAACATGAGGTTACAAGTGTGATGGATCTATGGAGGCAGACGTTGCAAGAAGGAGTGGAGGTTCACACAAAGGATGTGGAACCTAAGCAGTCTGTGCTATCCCATCTTGGCAAGTGCGTAAGAGAGACTCCTTCAGATTCTGATGAGATTTCATCATGTGGAGAGAGAAGATTCATTTGCATGTATCCGAACCCACCTAGTGACCAAACCCACGATGCTTGGCTTTCCGGATCAAGGAAGGAAGTATTGTTGACATAGTTGGTATCAGTAGAAGTGACAGATCTACTCCCAAGAGATACAATTTTTCATTTCCCACTTCTATGGCTACGCATATTCCAGTATTTGGAGGAATTTTTGGACAAGGAGCAAGTACACAAGCCTTTGTTCTCATGTCTAGGAGTGGCATGGGGTACACTAGTGGTAGTGGGGCATTATCACATATCGTCGCGCGCACGATTCAATGGAACCTTGGGGACCCTTGGCATGACCACTATAGGACCTAGTGGATCTGGTGGATCTCGGTGGATCTGGTGGCTCAGGAGGAACAGGACCTGGTGGATCTGGTGGATCCAGTGGTGAAGGAAACACTAGAAGGAACCAAGGCTGCGCTAGGAGGACAAGGGCCCCAACCACCCCCTCAAGTCTTCTTTGAAATGTCTTTACATTTTCCAGATTACAGAGGTATTGAAGATGTTGTAGAACATGTTCACAAGTGTGAAATGCTATGGCACGCAAAGTGGATCACAAACCCAGAGTGGAAGGCTAGTCATTTTGCAATGACATTATAAGGGCATGTGCATAGCTGGTATAGGAAATATGACCCTCATCAAATGGTGGTGGATTATACTACTTTAAAGAACACCTTCCTAGTAGAATTCCACATCCCTGAGTTTGAATAAAAGAGCATCAGTGCCCTAAAGGAGATTTAACAAGGAATGGCAAAGAGTGTGTGGGAGTATGATGTACGGTTCAAGACCCTCCTGTCAAAATTTTCATATGACATTCACCCTTCACAACATGGTCAATGGTTTGTTGGGGGGTTGATAACTCCATTTAGAAGAGCTTTATCTCATAAAACTTTCACAGACCCGCGCGAGGCGTTAGAAGTTGCTCTATGCGCTGAGGCTATTAGAAGTGTTGATACTGGCGTTAGCCCATTCTGGAGGCTCAAATTGATTCTATGGATAAGTAGTTAGAGAAGTTGTCTATAAACTTAGCCCATGAGACTCGTAGTGGTACATGGTGTATAGATTGTGAAGTGGAGGGGCATGTCAAGGATAGTTTCCCCTAGAGGACGGTACATGCAGTAGCAATAGACTGTGAAATTTGTCATGGGGACCATGATGCAAGTAGATTTTCCTTGTTACAATGCACAATTTGGAAGAATGTGTCTTGCTACTATAAGATTTGTACCTCTACAACCCATAATACTAAGGATTGTAGGCTTATTGACCAGATCCATGAAGCCATTGATCATGGGGTGCACGCCAGCCAGAATTTCTAGTAGTTCTAAAGGTGATGATCACCATTATGAGGAGCGCGCTGATAGAGGCATGCGCGGAAGGGAATTTTTCGAGAGGATTTTGTGGTCATGGTAACCACTCGAGGAGGAAGAAGTGAGTTCCCATGTAGATCTTGTTTTAATTTTGGGTCTACTGAGCATTACAAATGAAAGTGCCTAGACTTATTGCAGTGCTCATGGTGTGGGAAGAAACACAAGTATGAGGAGTGCCCTGAGTTGTTTGAGCACATGAATCAAGCAGCACCGGAAAGACAAGGGTGTTGTGATGGTAATAATTAAGAAGATGGACACACAATGGATGCCACGGGTGACACATGATGTGGGTTTGGAATCTTTTATGGTAACAACAAGAGTAGAGGCTGCACACACAAAGGAAATACCAAGGTAGAAGAACCTAGTTTCAAGGGAAGAAGTGGTACATGGGAAGTACCAGACCCTACCCACAAAAAGGAAGTATATCAAGATACCATGGATTCCATTTGGAGTTTATAGGGAGAAATCCAAAGTGTCTAAAGGAGCATTCTAGGAGGGAGGAGCAAATAAGGAAGTTCGAGGCACCAAGAGATGACCTGGATGAGGTCAAGGAAGTATGTAAAATGTTAAGGCAAGAGAATATTATTCCCTTGCTAGGAGAATGGTTGAGAGAGAAGGTACCACGCATTGGATAAGAGCATAAGAGGTAGGTCTTGCATACAAACCTTCCCCTCATAGCCTTGACTATGATAGGGAGATCACGTTAAATGTGGTCATGGTTTGATGGCTCCTTAGTAATATCCTTTGGGGAAATGAAAATTAAGTTAAAGGAAGGTGTGCACCCGGTCCAGGAAAAGACCATATCGAATGAATCCTAACTTGCGCATGAAGTCAAAGGAAGATATAGACAAAATGATAGCATTTGGGATCATTGAAGTTGTTAAAGAGTCGAGTGGATAAGTCCAATGTTAATCAAAGCATCAAGAAGGATGGGTAGATTAGGATCTGCATGGATTATAAGGAGTTGAACGTAGTTTGTGTCATCAATCCTTTTCTAACCCCCTTCATGAAGAAATTCTAGAGGAGTCTCTAGGCGTGAAATATATTCTGTACGGATGGATTTTCGGGGGTCTCACCAAGTCCATATTACAAAGGAAGACCAGGAGAAGACAACTTTTTCCACTAAAAGGGGAAGTTTTACATACACGTTCATGTCCTTTGGGTTGAAGAATGCACTGCTATTTTCTCATGCATGGTGGTACAGTGTTCAGGACTTCATCCATAAATTTCTCCAGGTTTATCTGGATGATTGGACCGTGTATGGACTGGTCAAGGACCATTGTGACAATCTAAGGTTGATGTTTTAAAGGTGTCACCAGTTGAGGATATCCCTCAACATTAAGAAGTGTTTCTTTTCTACCCCCTTTGTAACATTATTGGGCCATATCATATGTAAGGAGGGCTTGCTAGTAGATCCTACCAAGGCTGCAGTTATTTTGGGATTGGAGGAGCCTACTAGCCAAAGTGCAGTGCATGGATTTCTTGGGCATACGGGTTATTATAGGAAATTCATTAACGGTTACACCAAGATTTTTGTGCCTTCAGAAGTGTTGCTCAGACATAAAAGTGCCTTTCATTAGGGAGAGGCACAAGAGAAGGCATTCGACACATTAAAGGATAGGCTTGTCACCACACCTATATTTCGTTTCCCCTCTTAGGATAAGCCCTTCCATGTTCATGTGGATGCCTCTAGAATGGCCATTGGGGCAGTGCTTGCATAGCCTAATGAGGGAATTTTTAATCACCCCTTATGATCTCGCAAGCGGGGAAGTTAACACCAGCAGAAAAAAATTATACTACAACCGAGCATGAGGCATTGTCTATGATCTACACGCTTCATAAGTTTAGGCGATGCTCTGTTTGAAACTCCCTTTATCTTCTACACCGACCACATGTAATTAAAATATTTAGTAAACAATCCCATCCTACAAGGGCGCATATGTCGGTGGGTGCTATTATTTCAAGAGTTTGAGTTCACGTAGTTATGAAGCCTAGAAAGAGTAATTGTGGACCTAATCATTTGTCAAGAATTGATTCAAGGGAGGACGCGCAGAGCATTGAAGAGACTATGCCGAAGCGTAAGCTGTTTAGGTTGCGGCACGCGCCTCAGATTTGGAGGAAATTGCAGTATTTCTAAAGGAAGGTGTGGTGTCGGAAGGGATGAAGGCCTTAGAGAAAAATAAGTTAGCTATACGCACCGCACCCTACATGTTAATTAATGGAGACCTGTATAAAATGGTTTATGATGAGATTATGCGCTAATGCATCCTAGAACATGAGTGCATTGCTATAATAGAAGAAGTGCATTGTGGGATTGTAGGAGGACACTATGTGGGAAATGCAACTACATGGAAGATTCTACTCGAGGATTTAGTGGGAGACCATTTATCAAGGCCTATGACCATTGCCAAAGCACCTTGGTAAACCTTTGGAAAGAGGTATGAAATGCCCTTATGACCAATACCAAGCATGGAACCATTTGAGAAATGGGTTATTGACTTTGTCAAACCAATCTCGCCAACATCACGAAGGACCTGGTTCATAGTATTTCATTATATGCACTTGATTATTTGTGAGGTAGATAGAGGTGGCGACCACTAAGGATTATATTGCAGCTATAGCTACTAGATTTTTATGGGAGAGCATAATCAGCATGTATGGATGCCCATTAAGCTTGACAAGTGATAGAGGTACGCACTTTCTCAACAAAACAATCGGGATTCTCATTATCGAGTTCATGGTGGCCCATCACGAGACTACTCCCTATCACCCTCAAGCAAATGGAACTACTGAGGCATTCAATAAAATATTTAGTTAGACGTTGACTAATATTTGTGATGTTGGTAGGCAGGATTGGGATGATAAAGTATCAGCCATTCTTTGGGCATACAGAACAACCTATAAAGGTTGAATAAGGCCACACCATTTCAGTTGGTGTTTGGTGCAGAGGCTATCTTACTAGTTGAGTTTATGTTACCTTCACTATGTATAGCACACGTGGGAGGGTTGGATGATGAACAAGCACTAGAAGAGAGAATTGATGAATTGATGAAGTTGGATGAAAGACGATCACTAGCCAGGTGGAGCCAAACAACTGAAAAATAAAAATAGAAGGCATGGCATGATCGCCACATTAAGAACAAGAAGTTTGAGGTTGGGTAGATGGTGTTGTTGTATGATTCAAATTTTCTGCGCCACCCTGGGAAGTTAAAGGTCCATTGGTTAGGTCCCTATATAATCTTGTACATCCTTTATTCTGGCACGTGTTAGTTACAAGCATTGGATGGAACAAAATTTCTTTGACACTTTAATGGGAGTAGGCTAAAGCCCTACTATAAATAAGGCTTCTTGGTGTTTGTAAATAAGGTAGTTTTGCCAAATAGTTTAGAGTTTCCTTTATGTATTTCCTTTCTTTTGTTTCCCTTTCACGTTGTTGTTTTGGTTTTGCACCTTGGGCACCAGTAACCTTATTACTTTTTAGGGTTTTGAATGCGCAGAGGACCACACATCATTTTAATGTGGGGTGGAGTAATGTGAAGGAAAGAGTGGGTAAAGTGCCAAGGAAGATTGTGTTAGAAATCCTGATCGAATGGCCCTGTTGAAAGAGGTTCATACAAGACAAGGTGGAAAGGGATTGTTGGTGTCAAGATAAGGCTACTTTCAGATCCCACGTACAAAGGAGGAAGAAGCACAAAAAGCAACACGAGGTAGGAAAAAGCAAAAATCATGATAGAAGAAGTGCCTTCGGCACTGGTGACGTGCACGCAAAAGTCTCCTGTCAAGATGGATTGGTTGCATGCCATAAGGTTGGAAGATTGTCTGCGTAGGGTTGGGCACATGAGTTAGGGCACAAAATTAGGGCTTTGTTTGAAAAATATGCATTAAAAGTTAAAATTACGGTGGTAGGTGGAGTAACATTTAAAGAGGTGCATAATTAAATGTTTGAACCTCTATTTAAACCGATAGATGAGACATGGAACCCATGGTGCAAGCTCCCTTTTGCCTTCACAGCTCAACACTTCCAAGCGGGAGTGAACAGGTTCAAAGAGTCCAAGAAGTTGAAGCTGGACCTTGGTAATCTGGACCGGGACCACAAAGAAATGCGCAAAGGGTTGGTCTACCCCAATAAGTGTGCATACGTGGAGAAGTACATGTCACATGAGGTCTAAATGGTGAAACCCATGACTTTTCCCATTGTAGGAGGGTCCATGGTGCGAGTATACCTCCACATAAGACCAAAATTTGAGAAGGGTGTGTATCTGGAGAATGAGGTGTCCATACTTGAGGACCCAATTGGTAGGAAGAGACCTGCACCCAAATAGGAGGAAAAAGAACCAAAGAAGAAAGTACCAAGTGTAGTGGATACACAGGCAATAGTAACCCCTAGGTCAAGTGTGAGAACAAGTATGTATTCATGTAAGAAAACTTCCATAGTCAAAAAGAAGACTCTAGAGCCAGAGAAGCCATTAGACAAGGAGTCATCGAGAAGAAGAAATGACAGAGTAATATTTCTAGAGGAAAAGCTAGAAAATAAGGAAGAGGAGCTAGTTGAGAAAACTAAGGGCTTGAAACAAGAAGAGTTGATCAGCACCCAGTTGTAGCGTGAGTTAAAGGATGAGAAGGCTAGAGTGCATGAAGTATACAAAAAGGTGGAGTCCATTATAGATGTAATAGTGTTGAAGCATCCGGACCTAGCACCTCCCACGTAGAAGTATGGATCTTCCCTGGAATGCCTGGAGGACTTAACAAGAATCCTCACCATGGAGAGGTAACCGCTAGCCTTGGAATCTACAGAAGAAGTGGCCACGCATTTAGAAAAGGAGGATAAATTGAAATTTGTGGCACTCATAGCTGAATACATAAAGGTCCTTGCTGATGTAAAGATTGCTTCTGGATGTATGAGGCCACGTAAAACAAGCACTTGTGAGGACAGAGACAAAGTGGCAAGCATTTTGGTCACCAATCTTGAAGAAAAACTTAAAGAGTTCTAGGAGAAGAACAAGGGGAACATATCAGAGTGATAAATGATCCTCGCCGAGGTAGAAAATAAATCAGAAGCTATTGAGGCCTTACAAGGCTCAGTTAAAAACCAGCTAAAGGAACTATACCCGTAGATTACACGAAGGATGGATGCGCTGGAGGATATAGGCAAGGAGTTAGAGAAAATTGTTGACACCATGAGCACACAAGGGGATGGGCTGGGTTTTGATCAGGTGAGCACCTTAGTAGGTGATCTTTTCCAAAGAGCATAGAATGAGGTCAATGCCTGGAACAATCTAGAGGCCGACTTGCAGAAGAACTTTCCTCTCTTATTGCTTTAAGTAGCATCATTCCCCATTCTTCCTTCTTTTCCCATTCTTTTCCCCTTTATTCTTTTTCCAAGATGTTAAGTCTTTGTGTATTCTTTATTCTTTGAGGAAGTTTCTAAGGGTGGAGAATAGGTAAAGTGTGGGGTGATGTTGGGCCCCTAAAATATCAACTAAGTCCAAAAAGGGCACATAGGCACACAAGGTTGAAAAAAGTGTGCAAGATAAGGTGCACAGGGAAGGGTTCAAGTAGGGTTTTGGTAGAACTGGGATGCACACCCACGGAGAAGAACCCAGGACTTAGCCATTTTTGACCTATCGGGTAGGACACAAGAAAAATGTGACCCGAGTGGATAAGGTGCAAAGCATGGCGACAGGGTGGTGGAAGGAATATACTCTGCGGTAGAAGCTTCTAGAATGACATCATGGCAAGGAGTGGTGAGCCCAGGCCTAGAGGAGCATGCACTATTGGAGGACCACATTCAAAAACTTGGTGATATATCTAAGGCTGCAAAAGAATGAGTTCACGGTTCAGTTCGGGAAGGCTAATATACATGCACCTACAAAGGTAAATGAGAGAGACAAAAAAAAAAAAACAAAAAAAAGAGACAAAAGGAAGAAATGGATAGAGAGCGGAGCTCTGCATAAATACTGCAAGGACTCTATTAGCTTGGGTAAATAAGCATATGAAAGTATGTATCAAAGGTTGGGGGTTATAAATTTTCTTTTGAGAGCCTAGCTATATGAATCTAGTTATCTTTTGCATGACCGTGGTCTCGCTCTTACGTGACATTCTGTAATGGCCCTAATGAATGTAATGAGGTTATTAGCTTATGTGAATATGAACATTAATGGTTCTAATGCATACATCCTTCTTCATAGCTCTTTTTCATTTATGTTTATGAACTAAGTATGAATGCTTGTACAACTTCCTTTCTATTTTGGTGTAAGTTCTATAATCTATTAAGCACTTTTCTGTCTGGAATGACTACAAGGATCTAGAAGCTGTTTTGAGCTCTATGGTGCTTGTATGTCTTATTTCCTCTCAAATCTCTTAAAATCAGATCATAGATGATGTTTCCCACTAAACTCACATAAAAGAGAGACTCGGCGCCCACGCGTGCCATGAGTGAGCACCCGTTGGGTGATATGCCGGCACGCACGGGATTTTTTTCCTTTGTGATGGGTGTAAAAATGACTACAAATCATATTTCCTCATAAGAGATCCATTCTTTTGATAAAAACAAAGCAACATCATAAAATATCTTGTCTCCCTTTTACCACTTACAAAGTCCATCTGCAAAAATTGCTAGCACAGGTTAGTTCAGTGAATTGAGCATGATAAGCACTAAGCATTAAAATGATGTGCTTTTAACTAATCATTTCAAAAAGAACTTTGTTTTTATGAAATAGTTAAAGCATTACAAAAAGACACATCATAAGAAATAGCAGTCATAAGAGGGAGAAACAAAGTGATAATCCATATCAACATCAAGAAAAGATCATGGTGTAATCAAAATCAATATTCAATCGATGATTTCATAAAAGAATTATTTCAGATAAATAATATTTCAACAAGATCACTAACTGCATTTCATCTACAGATATTTATGATTCATCTCTTGATTTATTCCATCTAACCAAAAAAGATACTAACTCTAATGATTCATAGAAATAGAATTACTTTAAATGGAATAATAATTCAAATTACACAAAGATTAACTTACTTCATCCTAGAATATTTAATGCCAAGCTCAATTAACTTTATGATGAAATTTAGGATGAACCAAAAACACCTTAAAGTAAGAGTTTCTTATTTAAGAAACTAAATCTAAGTTCAAAGTCAAACTCTAGCCTAAATTTTTAGAATCAAAGCATCAACTGATTTGAAAAAGGATGAAGTTAATTTACATGCACTTAGAACTAGCCACACATCACAAAAATTACATCCCTACCAATGTAAGAGTCAAAGAGAAGAAAGAATGATTTATCCATCAACTACCCACCCTGCAAATCCTTCAACATAATACAAACCGAATAGGTCAGCTCCTTTCACAGGAGTAATATAGGTGAGAGATGAACAAAAAGAGAGAAAGAGAACAACCTATATCTTCCTTCATAGTTTGAAGAGGATGGTATTGTGAATACCTTAACTCAGAATAGAAAGAAAGGATAACAACGAATAAAGATGAGATAAGATCTCATTATTCCTTCCTAAAAAGAGGTATACTTACCGAGATTGAAAAGAACTGAGACAGATTTGATTTTCCAAAGCTAAGAAAACATTCAACTCCAACAACCATTGAAACACAAAGAACTATTCAATATTACAATCGATATCAACAATTGTAACATGAAAGTCAGAAACTGAAAATGATGTTTTCCCAACTTACAAACGAGAACAATAATTGTAGCGCAAAAGCTACAAACTTAAAATGGTTATTCAAATGCTTGCAGTTAATAATAATATCCAAATAAAAAAATCAACAAGTGAACATTACATTCATTCCAAATGTTAATAGCATCAGCTCCAGAAGTTTCTCTAGTTTTCCCAAACAAAGGAGAGATAGAGTAACGTTGAAGTAAATTACCCTTTTTTGGCCACGATTTATTTTCAAAGTGACAACACACACAAAGCTTTCCCATCCATTGATGGTGAAATGAAAAAGGTGAGATCAATATTTAATAGTCAAAGTTTCCATTCAAGCCAACCCAGATCCACATACTTCACAAGAATCAATGGAACAGACTACTGGTTCAAGAAGAATGAACCCGACCCAGATTCGACCACAAGGAGAAACAACAAAATAGTGACACAACCCCAAGTCAGGTGCTCAAATTTGAGCTCAAAAGAATAATTGCTAAACTGAAAATGTTACAGTCCATTTCCTTAAGATAGACAGGGTTGAGTTATTCAATAGTTCAACCTAAGATACCACATTCCTATAGTATCAATTGTACATCAAATTTAAATAAAAATAACCAGTCAATCCCAACAAGATGAACTAATAAGGAAACTCTTGAAACACTCAAACTCACTTAGGAAAGATGCAAATAAATTCAATAAACCTTTCCATGGATCACGCCAAAGAGGATAACTATCAACCATGTTAATCAGATAGATTGTTTTGAGGAGATTTGTTCAAACCCAATATCAGACAAGTCACTAACAAGTCTTCTCACAAATTTATAGGTGTAAGTAAAGAATCGACTTCATTTAAGTTCAAGAAGAAGTTAAACATGATTCTATCATTTTTCCAGCAAGGGATAACAAAACCTGAAACATATTCTTTTCATAGTAATAACTCCTACTAACTAGTTTCAGTACATTCCAACAGATTTCTCAAATTCAACAACATCTCAAGTTTAGCAAAAGTAAAACATGTTTACCACCTTTTTCCAATAAAGAAACAAATCCCAAAAACAAATTCTAGCATAGTTGTGAATCATACTACCCAGTTTCAGTATAGTCCAACAAGATTTCTCAAGATTCGACAACATCTCAAGTCCAAACAAAGGATTAAGCATGATTCATTCTTTTTTAACAAAGGAACAAACCTAGAACATATCTCTACCATATCAGTGAATCCATACAGATAAAATATAGAGAAAAATAAGTTTTGAAAGAAAGATCAAACAACACATAAAACTCATTTGTTCCCCAAGAGCAAAGTTCTTTTAATGAAGACATTTAGGAAAAAGTAGAACAACTTAATGGGTAGAGCCTATCATGCCTGATAGAGCTTCTTCTCGATTTACAGACAATTTCCCAATCTGAGCCTCAATAGTCTCTTCTTTTTCCAAGCAACGTCAACAACTCCAATATTTCTACTTCTTCTTATACTTCCACAGGATCCAAAAATAGCTCAAGAATGCCAAAAATACTAGATACATCAAAATAGAACTACTGGTTCAAAGAACCGAAAACCCCATGTAGAGAAAAAATTGAAATGAACTAAAGATCAAACAACCTTTCCAAAATCCACCATGCATTTCTCCTAGGCGGTTTCTTTGCCATAAACAAGATCAATTAAAATCAATTTCCCTCCTAATTCTCCATGCCACCGCCATCCAAGTTTGGCGAGCCTTTAATTCAAAATTTGCATGCAATTTCCATTTAGTGGTGATGCCAACTAGGCATCCCCTAAACTCCCAATGCCTCCACCAAAATTGGTAGTCCGTAGCATTTAAACCAAAATAAATTCCAATCAATGCCTTGAAAACTGATACCACCAACCTTACCATTTGCCAAATAGTCCATAGGTATCTCCTTAGGTTAGCAATAGTTTAGGTTATATTTTTATTAGGTTAGAAATCAACCTTAGTTCCTAGGTAGGTCTTAATTACCTTAGGTTATAATCCAAACTAGTATAGAACATCCCAACTTAGGTTAGGGTACCCATATTAGTGATTTATAATGACTCTTATATGACTAGCATTTAAAACATAACAAGAAGAAGGCTTATCACCCTAAGGCTCAAGGAACCCTAAGAAGAATTCTTCACCATGGTAAACAAAACAAGTCACAGCCAAGCTCACCTTCCATTTCAAATCGGTAAGAAGAATTGAAGCACTTGGATTAATAATTGAATTATCAAGATAAATTATGTCTACACTAAAACCTTCATCAAAGAGATGAATGGTATTTTCCTTCACAAGACAAATTATTCTCTTCAAATAATGAATTATCTATTGCAAACATGATTTCCTAAAATAATAAGAGTACTCCTTCCTAAGACAAATCATCAATATTTCTGATATTAAGAGTGTAAATCGTAAATCATCATGACCGGGAAAAATATTTTATAGAAGAATGAGACTCAACCACCACTTCTACATGTTTTAGAGCTTCTAGAAAATCTAATTTCTCTAGAAAAGTGGGAAAGAATCAAATATAACAATGTCCCAAAAATGAAATACATCATGAGAATAAGCTCGACAATTTGCAATGAGTTCCAAAAAGTATCCCCCTTGATTCGAGAATAATAATAATCATACCCTCGATTAAGCACAATTGGTGGTTTTATAATTGCATGAATGAAAATATGCTCGAATAACCACCTCTTTGTTTTAAGCGATTGACTACCACTCATAAAACCGTATGTTTGTTTTCCCTCGTTTCATCTTACAAAATGTAATGACCATGGGCATAAATTAAACTAGAAGTAGTTTTATTTAATCCATGTATACAACCCATCATCTATGCCAAATAAAATAACTCAAAATCTCTAACATTTTAAAGCTCTTTCATTGTTTGATTCGTAGTTTAGTAATCGGTTACATGAGTGTCATTTATTTTTTTGGTCACTTGGCCTTATAGAAGGCTCCACATAAATTTTAACTTGACCTTTCTTCTTTACCTTTGGCTTAGTAAAAAAACATGTATGCGCTTAAACCTTATGACTCAAATTCCATATACGCTCTCTTTGACTTGATTTTCCTTCCTTTTCCATCGCCTCAATCTCCAACACATGGTTACCATTGGATTTAATTCTCATGGGAAGCCTTTAAACCTCATATTTGAGCACCAAATTATGAAGTGTGCCAATGGGAAACATGTGGCCTCAATTAGTGTAATTGTTTATTGTAGAGTGTTGAAATTTTGATCTTTGTATCTACCTCACCACCGATCTATGACAATTATCCTTCATTGGTGTGTTTTTACCTTTTTTCTCTCCACAAAGTTCGGATGGAAGGTCGTGTCTTTCATTGGTGCTCTGAACTCTTTCATGCCTTGTATTTTTTTAATTTATGCCCAAAAATTCTAAATGTTGATTGACGACACTTTTTAATGATGGAAACATGGCTCAAATCGATGTAACTTAGACCTGCTACAAACTTTAATTGTTTAGCTTAAAGTTGTCAATTTCATTTTGGTGCAAATTCAATGATTTAGTTATCATTTGAATGTATGAGAGTTATTTTCTTTCCAAAAATTAACATACCTTTGGGTTTTCTCCTATTTTTACTTTGTTCATATGATTAACACTAAAATATACCCATGAAAGAAATTTTAAAGATAAAATGATGATCAATCATTTGAAAGCATTTAAATCACGAAAAATATGAATTGATCATTTTGAAAGCATAAAGAGGTATAGATCTAAGTTTTATCAAACAAGCTATTGTATCTCATGGTTAATTAAGAAAGGAAGTTCAAAGGCCCTTTTGGTCATGTCAAAAATTTGATTCTAATTTTTGTTAAAGCTAGAAAACATTGACAAACTTTAGGGCTCTCAAAATTCAATTTGAAGCTTAAAAAAAAAATAGCTTTACAACTCATTTAAAAGGGGCTCCATTTTCCGCCAAAGAAAAGAATGGGGGTGTGTTGGATACAATACTAGGGAAGAATGTATAATGCTTATATGGCAGTGAATATGTGTACACATGAATATCCTTTTTAACCTTTTAACAATGCTGAAATTTCAATTTAGTAAATATCATTTTAGCAATTTTGCTTTTAAAATGACAACAACATTTTTTTATTGGTTATGTGTCGGGAGTATATGTCCCCAACAATCTGATGTATCCCACCTATATTTTATTAATAATATTTACAATTATTGAATTTGTTATGACCTAATAATATATGTAAAAATTTATTCTTCATATACCATAGTTTTTGGTTTGAAGCATTTGTTATTCTCATTGTGTTTAGAGATTTTTATTGTTGTTCAATGCTTTCTATTATTAAACCACACAATAATGTAATTACAGTAATCTCAAAAAGTTACAAAACCATTTTAAAAATGAATTTTTGGGTTGGAAAATATTAAGAAAAATTAATACCCAAAAAAATTACATTGATAATTGTTTATATTAATTATTAATATGATTTACATATTTGTTACTATTGGTTCCTAGTTTTACACCCCAGAGACTTGGCACCAATTTAAAAATAAATGAATTAAACAATGAGAGATGTGTCATTTATAGAAAGGGGTAGATCTAACATTCTTTCATCACCAGGTCATGGAAATGACTACGAGGGATGTACAAAGGGAATGGCTAGCTCCTGCTACTTCGGCTCTGCCCAAACTAGGGTGAGAGGACCTAAGAGGTAGCTTGGATGAAGGAGGTATATTATGATTCAATCTCCTAAATATTGTTTGTGGGTTAATTTGAGCCAAGTATAGCCATAAATGTAATGTTCACTCAAAGAGTTGTCACACAAACATTACACATACTTAATGCATTAGACACAAGCTACTAAAGACAGATAAAATGTGATTCACAAACATCATCTCTACGTAAACAATCAATTAAATGGAATTTTCTGATGTTGGAATGTTAATCTTCACAAATCATAGTAAATGCATTTATAATCTACAGGGTAAATGCAATTTGTAGGAAATCACTTGTATCATGAACATGGTTAACATGATTTGCAAGAATGGGGCGGTATTGTTGTTAGTTTAAAAAAAGGTGGAGTGGGTGATGGTTGATTCAAAGGAACAACATGTTAGTGATTTTGATGATAACCTTCTACTTTCAAGATGCAGAGAGAAAATGAGACCAAAAAAACATGACTTTCATAGGGAATTTTCATTCATTGATACCAAGTTCATAAAAATGTTACCAAATAACCTTTGAAACCCTCAACACAAACACTTGTGTAAGAATTCAAAAAATGCTCATTGCTTCTATTTCAATACACCTAAAATACACTTAAAGGTTATTAGAAATCATTTCTAAGCAATATTGCACAAAGGATTTTAAAATTGAACAAAATATTGCAAGGTAACATTACAAAACAAAGCATTCATTCAATGACCAATACAATGCAATAACCAGAAAGAACCCCTACATATTTCATAGATTCAATATGCAAAATATTACATTAGAAATCCTATCTCATTGATCATATCTTCAACATACATTATAAAATTCATGACTAAACAAGGTGAACTATTCTCTTCACTTTGATTTAAACAAGGCGACATATATTGGACGCCCTCAATGTTTGTTAATGATTGTACAATGCAATCACCTTAGCATTAAAAATCTAAGAATTATAATTTATAAACTTATTAGGATAAAAATCAAGAACTAGAGTAATCAATCATCAACCAAAAACTTAGAATGAAGACAAAATTGCATTCTTATACGAGAATTTCCCAAGGAATATACCCAAATTCCCTCCAAAAACATCTAAAGTAAGAAAAAATGAGAGGTAAAAGATTTTGAGTCCTCCAAAATAGATGGGGAGGTTGTCCCAACTAAAATATTCCATTTTGATGCACCAAGATGGAATGGTTTTGCTTCATGATTAAACCCATAGAGATGTGCGGGATATTATTTTGTGCTAGAAAACCTCTTTTGTCTCTATTTCCTATCATCATTCATGTGTGTACCACCATTTGGGAGTCTGTTATGCTTATGTAATCATTCTAATTATTTGATTTGATCCACTTTTTGTTTAGAATAATGACGAGTCGAGAGAAGAATAAAAGAATAAGGGATAAAGAATATGCTCAAGAGGGATTGAGCTCAACAGTTTCAATTTCTTCCTTTTCCTTTGGTTTGTTTATGTATGCATCAAAACATTCAAACTTTTTCAAGATGAGATCTCCATCCAGCCCCTCATGATAGAGAAAGATTATTTCCTGTTTTGATAGAATAATCGCTACATTTAGCAAAAATAGCTCTTTTCTTTCTTATCCACTTGGCCAACTTATTGATGGAATTTTCCAAGTGAATAAACCTCTTAATAGAAGAATAACCAAAAACTTTATGAGTTTCAAACTCCCCTACAATATTATTTTTGAGTATCTTAATGAATTTACATCATCTGCGGCTCCTAAGGCACATGTTCCTTTAGGGGAAACATTTTTTCTATCTTGGATTCAATATCATCCACATACTCCCCGCTTTATCACTTATAGCTTGAAGTTTGTTGATATAGCTCCCTAATGTTTTTATCCTTAATCTGATAGCCCTTTCATACTCATATTGTTTTCCTTTACAATTATGGGGTACCATCCCTTCCTTTTATACATCTTGTAACATTCCCATTTTAAGACTTTAGAAACAAGGGGGAAAAAATTATATACATATACTCTTTTTCTAAATAATCATAATTTAGAACACACATTCCATGCCAATCAATCTCATAACAGATAACCATATGCAGTTGTAAATGACTCGGTGAACTACCGATCTGTCATTTTATGACTCGGTGTAATATCGGTCTCTCATGTTAACTCATTGAAATTGTATACTAAGTATACTTGGTTCTCTTACCCTATTTTGGGTATTGAAGCGTTCTGTTTAAGAGACCTAACTGAATATTTGTTACCAATATTCATTTGAATCCGTTTCTTAAACTAGGTGTCACAGGACAACGCAACCAACAACTTGTGATACTTTGGCCAAAGATTTTCACATATTGTCTATGTTTATATTCCTAGACGGCATACTCATCTAATGGAATACGTCCTTCACCCCACTTCATCTGTTATCTAGAATGGTCTTCACTGACTCTTGTCATTCCACTTGTTCAAGGTTTAACCCTACCCCAGGTTAGCAACATAGTTTGGTATAGAGAACCACTCATGGTGACTAAGGGTACTTAGACATACTCAATCGACCTAAGTCGATTACGTGTGTCTAGTTATCCTAAGTCGTCGTGAGTTATTCCCTATACTAAATTAGGCTCCTATCTTGACCTAGAGTATAACTAAGATCAATTCCAAATTTATGTAGATCTAGTTGGTCTAATTCGATGGGTGTTGCAACATGTCAACTACAACATTGTATCCTCATGAAGACCCTAGTCTTCATGAAGGTATAGTTTTGTAGTTGGTGTGTGCCAACAACCAACTGAATCACCCCATCTAGATGCACATACCCAAGCAAGAAGTGAATTACTCAATTATATTCCTTAATTAATATTAATTACAGCAACCCTGTTGAACCCTAATTTCATTATCCCTTTAGGTTGACTTCCACAGTTGAGTTGTTAAGGTTTTATAGAAACAACATGATTACTTTTTAATCATCAACTTCTTACTTTAGAGTTCAGTTAATTAAAATAGAAACAACAACATCAATAAGATTTACATATTATACCATAATCATTCTTAGCTGTTTAAGTTCCAAAACAGGTTCCATTACGATAGACTTCATTGAGATGAAGTCTAATTGATAAATGTTCATATTTACCTTACATTTTTTTAAACCTATCAAGGTATTGATCAAGAGGAAGTGCACCTTCCTCTTTCATGTTATGAGTTAGGGTTCATTGTGCCCTTTTTCATTATACAAGTCATCATAATTAATTTGCACTTTCATTAACATCTTTTAATAAGCCATAGAGACTTAGATAACAGAACATCTATGCATGCCAACTTAATAAGTTGCATTTCATTTAAGGGATAGTGTAACTAATTCCCTTCCATCAAACTTATTTAATGTCAAACTGAAAAAGGGTCCCATTCCGATAAGAATATGAGAAAATACAGATAAGATTACAAATTTCCCTTCACAGAATGCACCAGGAAAATAACACATCATGAAAAAGTAACTCTCAATATTTTTCAATTTATCAAGGTGAAACACAAATTTTACAAGACCATGCATTACAGACATCTTTCATGTCAAACAACATCAAGTTCATTTAAGAAATACAACTTTTCTTCTTTCAATACATTTCAATAATGAATCATATTTCTTCATGAAAGATCCAGTCTTTAAGTAACAAATAACATCATAAAATTTATTGTCTTCCTTTATCACTTACAAATTCCATCTGCAAAAATTTCTAGCATGGGTCAATTCATTGAACTGAGCATGATAAGCACTAAGCATTAAAACGATGTGCTTTCAACTAACTATTTCATAAAAAGAACTCTGCTTTTATGAAACAGTAAAGCCATCTAAGATAGATACATCAAAAATAAATAACAATCATAAAAGAAATAACAAGTGATCAACCAAATTAACATTTAGTAAAGATCATGATATAATCAACACTCTTTAGCCATTGATTTCATAAGGAATTATATCAGATAAGTAATATTTCATCCTAATTACTTATCTCATTCTTCCTATAGGTACTTATAGTTTATTTCTTACTTCATTCAACCTAAATTCCAAAGATAGACACTAACTCTAATATTTCCCAAAAATAGAGTTATTTTTAAGAAGCAAAGAACCATCATACTCAAAGCATTAACATGTTCCATCATAAAACATCTACGGCCCAAATTAATTCATCCTTCATAAAAAGAACTCGCTTTTATGAAACAATAAAGCCATACAGATAGATACATCAAAAATAAATAACAATCATAAATGAAAGAACAAGTGATCAATCAAATTAATATTTAGTAAAGATCATGATATAATCAATGCTCTTCATCCATTGATTTCATAAGGAATTATATCAGATAAGTAATATTTCATCCTAATTACTTATCTCATTCTTCCTATAGGTACTTATAGTTTATTTCTTACTTCATTCAATCTAAATTCCAAAGATAGACACTAACTCTAATATTTCCCAAAAATAGAGTTATTTTTAAGAAGCAAAGAACCATCATACTCAAGCATTAACATGTTCCATCATAAAACATCTACAAGCCCAACTAATTCATCCTTCATGAAAGGTTTTAGGTTGAGTCATCAATATCATAAAAATAAGAGATTCCTATTTCAAATACTACATCCAAATTTAACGCCCAAGATATAGCCTAAGTCTTAAGTTAGGCCACAACATGTTAGAAATAGGAAATGTATTTAATTGATTACTTACATTAAACATTAGTCACACATTACCAAATATTGTTTCCAATCAACGCAAGTCAAGGAAAATAAGTAAAGGATTATCTCCAACTACTCATTTTGAAATCCTATTAAGTGATAAAACTGAACCGATCAGTTCCTTAAACAAGAGTAACACAAGAAGAGGGAAAAGACAAATAAAGAGAGAGAGAAACAACTTAGAACTTCCCTTAGAGTTCAAGGAGAACAGTGTTACATTTCACAACTCAGAGAAGAGAGGACAAGAATATAATCTCCTTTAGATTTCAAATAAAAAGGTGATGAATATCTTAATTCAAAAGAGAAAGAGAGAAGGAAGTCACAACAAGAAGGGGAGAAGATCCCATTATTCTTTCACAAGAGAAGAAATACATATCAGAATTAAAGACTGATACAGATCTAATCAAGAGATCTTTGTACTCATGCCAAACATTGAAAACATAGAACTAAATGATACTGGACCAAATTATGCGACTGCAATATGCAAGTCAGATACCAAAGATGAAGTTCTCTCAGCTTGTAAACAAGAACAACAACCGTAGTGCATTAGCTATGTCTAGAAAGAGATGTTTTTAAAAGAATTCATTTAGCAACATTACATGAAATATCAACCACAAGACATTCCAATTCATCCATTAGTTTTAGTCCATATAACCAAATCCTAACCATTCTTTCCAAAAATGAAAATGATATAACAGTAAAGTCAACTCAAATTCCCAACTTCACAGAGGTAAGAGAAACAATCTTCAGGTAAGAAGAGAAAGAACCCAACCAATTTTGAACTCAATGAAGATGCAAAAATAACAACATGAATTTGCTACAGATGCACAAGTCAATCTCAAGAGATGTTTAGAAAAACTGAATTCATTTCAGTCCATTCCTTATGACAGGATCAACTGTACTAACCCTTAATTCACCTAGATATTCCATTCCCTCAATGTTCTTCATAGATCAAAATAAAAGTAAAGATCTAGAAACCCTTCAAGCTGAACCGATTGGTTAGTTCCTAAAGCATGAATTGTCATCCAAGAAAATATGCATATACATTCGTTAAGTCTTTCCCAAAAATCACGACAACATGGTGTTTAACAAACTTACCCTCAAACAAATTTAATCAGGAGGTTCGTCCAGGTCAAGAACAGGTAAGTCATTAACAAACCATCTTCTAACTTACAAGCGTAAACAACAAGGTCGACATCATGCAAGTTCAAGCAGGAGCTATATGTATAAATCAAATTTCCAACCCAGATAGAACCAACACTCAAAATATCTTCCATTATAACAGAAACTTCTATTGTCCAAATTTAGATCAGTCTTACAGAGGTTCACAACCCAAAAATGTATAAAGTTCTAGAAGAAGAAAAACTCATTTACTGTTATATTCAAACAAGTTTGAATCCATGAAATCATTGAATCAAGAAACCATTTCAACATAGCTTCCACAAAAGTAACTAGATTCTAAGAAACTCAAGTTTCAACTAAAAGATCAGAAGAAGTAAATCATTTACTGTTGTTTTCAAACAAGTTTCAATCCGCAAAATCATTGAATCCAAGAAACCATTTCAACACAGCTTCCACAGAAGTAACTAGATTCAAAGCAACTAAAGATGCAACTGAGAATAATACCTTTCTTACCTCCTTCCAACAGAGGAAGACAAACCCATATCGAATATTAAAGAAAATAATGTTTTCCCATAATCCATTTGCACAGACAACAAGATTCACACAAATTTGACATCATTCCATTCCCAACAAAGTTAAGACATGATTCAACACTATATTCAACAGGGAACAAACCCACATTCCATTTTATCTAACAGAGGCTCTTCATCAAAATATGAGAACAATTCAAGCGTGAATGCAAAATAACCATCACAGACATAAAAACCCATTTGTTTCCAAGAGCAGAGTTGTTTTAATGAAGACATTTAGGAAAAAGTAGAACAACTTAATGGATAGAGCCTATCATGCCTGATAGAGCTTCCTATCGATTTGTAGAAGACTTCCAGCCGAGCCTCCACAATTTCTCCTTTTCCAAAATGAAATCAACAACCCAAAACTTCTTCTTATGCCTCTTATACCTCCATAGGATCAAAAATAGCTTAGAGGTGCCAAAAATAGCAAAGGATTGAAAATAGAATTGCTAGTTTGAAGAACCCAAAATCTCCATGCAGAGCAAAAATCACCAAGAGCAAATGACCAAACAACCTCCCCAAAATCCGCTTGCATCTCTTCCTAGGTGGTTTCTTCACCAAGACCAAGACTCATTAATGCAAGGACACCAACTCTCCCACCTAAATCTCCATGCCACCACCATCCAAAATTGGTGAGCTCTATTTCAAACATTGCATGCATTTTAACTTTAGTGATGATGTCAACTAGGCATCCCCCTCAACTCTCCATGCCTCCGCCAAAACTGGTAGTGCAGAGTTTAATAAATTCAAAAATCAAATCACATTAATGCCATAGAAAATTGTCGCCACCAACTCCCATTTTCCATGCAACCCCTTAGGTTCCCCTTTTGCTTAGCATTAGTTTAGGTTAGATTGACATTAGTTTAGGGTTCGACCTTAGCCTAGGTATATAGTATTTACCTTAGGTTATTTCCAAAACTTTCCAAATTAAACATGCCAACATAGGTTAAGACATAAACCTTAGTAATAGGTAATTATCATTTTCCTTAGGTTATTTCCAAAACCCACAACCGTAAAGCATACCAACTTAGGTTAGGATGCTAACCTAAATAGTTTAGTAATAAGTCTAAGGTAGGTCCAAATCACCTTAGGTTAGAATCCAATTAGGATAGAACATTACAACTTAGGTTAAAATATGATTAACATTAAACATCCCATCCAAGGTTAAGGTATTCACCTTAATAGCCCAAGTATAGGCCTTTGTTCTTATCACGTTGTTCAATCTTTTTATAAATATTTATCAAGAAGACCATGGTTTAATACTTACCACTTGATGCAAAGCAAGGACATCAGCAGAAGGGTCCTCATATTCATAACCAAAACAAGACTCAGCCACATTACCTTTTACTTCAGAATGTCAGTTTATCAAGATGATTAATAACAGAGAACTGAAGCATACCTTGGATCAATGGAATTGATCCAAGGTTTTTTTGTTAACATATGATAAGTATGAAAACAACAATATAGGTTCACAACCTTTTAGAACACAAGGAAGAATGGATTCATTTCAAGTAAACATAATTACAACAAAATGAATCCTTGTACAATAATAATTTATCCATTGCAAACATGATTTCCAATAGTCAAAATAATACACCTTCCTAAGACAAATCACATGTCAACATTTGCAATGTCAAGAGGAAATGAAATCAAGGTAGCAGTTTTTCTAAATGTTACACTTCTTCTTCATCCATGACATTGATGGCTTCAATTTTAGGCAACATACCATCCCAATACTCTACCTCATCCCGATACTTTCCAATCAAGTACCTGTCAACTTATATTTGTTATAAAACTTGGTTGTAGCATGTAATTACTTCTTTAAGGACTTGAGTGCCTCTTTCAACCAAGTATCTCGTCTCACCTCTTTATAGCTTCTCCTCTTCTTTTCGTGTCTTCTTCATCATTTAATACACTAGGAGTAATGGCAGCCACAATTTCTTGGTATACCTCGGGAGGTTAGAGCCATTTCTACACATAGTTAAACAAGATGTCAACCTTTTCTTTGAGCTACTTTTTGGTCTCCTTATCCTTGTCCATTTTGTGGAAGAGGCCTCCCATTGCTACTGTGACCTCATGTTTGAGACATTCAGTGGTAGGTTTCCCCAATGGGACTTGAGTGATTTAATAGTGGGATGGAGTAGCTTCATCCCTAGTTATGTCACCTTGTGGAGTGGCAATCTCCACAATTCTATCTCCTTGGGGCCCCATTGTTGTTCTTGATAAGATTATTGCCTTCTTAGGCACCTTGGGTGGCCTCAAGGATGAAAAACTTACAAGGCCATTTTCATCCACTGTACTTTTAATTTTTTCTTTCTTGGGAGTGTAGCTCCCTATAGAAACCTATAATTTAGCTTGAGCAATTTAAATACTTAAATTGCACTAATTATACCCTTTCCCGCAAATGGATGACATATCGTCAATATAGCACACTTCCTCTTCTATCACCGTTAATTAGCTACATTACGCTAGTTAATTAACTCTTCTATCTCGACAAACACACCGATTAATGACCTTCCATTAATTAATCCCCTTTCTATCTAGACTAATTAATTATTATTAATTAATTAGTTTCCTTTTTCATTAAATCAATAAATCATCATTTATTTGATTAAATATTTCTCATAGGCTAAATCATACTAACTATTCTTCTAAAAATCTTATATAAGCTTGCACACATATTAATTAATCACTTTGATTCATTAATAAATCCCCTCAAACCCCATGGGTCACTAAAGGACAAACTAAACTCTCCTAAGGTTGACTCAACCCTTTCTAAACCTCCCTTATCCACAATTAATCCAACCTCTCCATTTATCCCACATGAAGAGGAATGTAGAGATTGTTCTATCCATTGGGCTATATACAGAGCCCTCCTCCTACCTTTCTATCTACACCTTACATGTTTATAGCTAATCTATAGGCATTTCATATTAGAGCATATTTCATTTGGGCTAATAGCCATCATTCTTGCATTTCATCCATCCAAGATTTTGGGTCATATGGAGATAATCAAAATGGTCTTGTAGCCATACTTTGATGAGCTTCCATTCCCAAACCCTTGAAGATCAAACAATCAACTTTGATTGTCATGGATCTATCTAGGTTCATTTAGTATTTGGTGATCTAGAGAGTAGATATTTTAATACTTAGCATATTAGTTTGATTTCTATTTCAAATTTTTAATGCATAATGTTGGTGTTTAGTCTTGTTTAGCTCTTAGCATGATGATATTTGTTTAGTTAGTTCATGTTTTGAAACTATTAAGGTGTTAGTTTCAATTCTCTTTGCATAAGTAATTAATACATTGATACTACTCATTTCTAACATGTCTAAATGCTTTGGAAAATTTGGTTTTTGATGTTTTAACACCTTCAAGTTTTATTTTGAATCTAACCTATGTTTTGTAGGGTGTTTTTACATGTTTGATTTTGATTTGACTTGTTTAAAAGGGTAATGAAAATTTCATGTTTAATCATGAGATTAGAGTCATGTATGCTCTTCCCTCGCACCTTTTAGGTGATCTTGGGAATCAGAAACAATTTTTATGTCTCTTTTTGTTTTGAAAAATGCTTGTTCTTAAAAGAATGAATGTCAAAGTTGGTTAAAATGAAAAAATATTTCATTTGAACTAAGTTTTTTCCATTTTTGATTTCATAGTTGGATTCTACGTCGTGTATGCTCTTCTCTTGCATCTTAGGATGATCTTGAGAATTAGAAACGATGTTTTATCCTTTTTGTGTTTTTGGAAAATTACTAATCCATTGTGTAGAACCAAAAATGCTTGTCAAAGAAAAGGTGGACTTGAAAAAAAAATTAAACTACTAATACAGTTTCCATGTAGGTTTCAAAAAGGTGTTCAAACAAACCACATCCAATTAAAAAAAGATAAAAAACACACCACAATCAACACATTATATTTGTAGGTTCGGATAAGGGTACGTCCCGTCCACTTAAAACTAGGACATAACCCCTTTGGCATAATCCTTAAGCTATAACAATGGGGGTGGTCCTAGGAACCCCAAATTAGTCCACGCAAGAGGGAAGCTTGTGGATGAAATGAGAAGTGCTTTGCACAACCTACTTGACTAATGTTACCATTTGTGAGATTTAGTGTCACAAGTCATCTGTATCGTGACCCAAAGTGAGAGAAAACGATGGACACATTCATTGCCATTGTGCTTGAAGGGGGTAAAGTAAAGCCGAGATACTCCCAAATTAGTCAGTGTGACTTTTTGGGTAAATCAAGCTCACTCTTAGATGACTTGTGACACCTAGTTGAGTGAACCACCAGAAGCTATCTTTGACCAGGAGCCCACTTGGACCACATCAAAGCCAATTTGAGTTAAGAGCTATTGTTCATCACGAAATGTGTGAAGCATTACTTTTGCTTAGTTTTTCACTTTCCCTAAGGTGAGGTGAAACTCTGCCGAAGTGAGGCCAACATTTTTCAACCCCAATTGATCTACTTCCTTCACTTTCTTTTGACACTTTGTTGATCAAAAGAAGAGTGACTACCTTTGCATTATCAATTGATTGTTTTGCCACTTTTTTGTCCATTTACACCCATCCATGTTTGCGGCTGGGTTGTTAAACATCTAAAGTGTGTGGAGACATTTTTATATCATTAGTATCCTTTTTTATCTTGATACCCAAGTCAAGATCATCATCGTAGTTAGGCTTGGTTCATCACTTTGATTCTCCTTTGAACGGTTATCTTGTTTATATCGTGTCACTATAATTTTGGTATTTACGTCTTGTTTCTTGTAAACTTGACCTAAATATCTATATTGTAAGGTTACGCTATATACACTTTAACAATTCCTAGGTATACTATCACTTTAGTTTGATTTCAATTATTACCTCGATTCTAAAGAGTGTTAAGTGTTACCACTTGTGCATGTTATATCAATATCATCTTGATATTAATACCTTACTTTCTCGTAAAGTTTGGTTAACATATCCTGGTGAAATCATTATGTCACTCACAATTTAACTGACACCTTTGGGATATAGGTCTTGATTGAATTTGGGCTTTCTTCTAGTATACTTTGTTTGGAGGTCGCGTTAACTTCTTGTTATTACTTATGCCTTGTTCATTTCTTTGAACTTGACATAAGTAGGGACATTTTGTTAATCATCATACGACACCACCTACCTTTTTGAAAACAGATTTAGGAATTACTCCATTTGATTGATTGGTTTAAAACAAACTTTGTGTGATTGTGTCTCATTTGTCACATCGACTTATCCATTTGGACAATCACTTTGATCCATTAATTCTTTATCATTCATTATTATTTGGTCATTAATTTGGCTTTGTGTTTTGAACTTGCATGATTGTTCCTTGTGTTTATCCATCTTATAAATTCATTTCTAGGACAATCTTTTGGGTCTTTGATCCTCTTGATCTTCTTGTTTTTCCTAAGTTCATGATCATTTTTGAACACATCTTTCAAACCTTGGAAAAAACATTCAAGCAACTTTTGCATCAATCAAACATTGGAAATATTTCCTTTGTATCCTTTATGTTGCTAAAATTTTGATCAATCCTTTGACATTTATGCCTCCATCCCTTGTTGGATTATCACGATGAATGTTTTCCTTAGCTTTCCCTTTTGGAAAATCACACAAGCATCCCCATCTTTATGAAATGTCTAGTTGGTTGTCGTTATGTTACCTAAATCAACATGAAACCTTCTTCACTTTGAAAAAGTTTGATCATATAATCTAGGTCTAGACCTTTGAACCCAAAACACACCAATAATGACTAATTATCGTAAGGTCCCTTATACATACAACAATAAAGAAACAATTTTTTAGCGTTCACATAAAAAGATGCCAATCATGACCAAACCTCATTTAGTTCTTCGTGCTAGAGAACCCATTCGGGTAACCCGTTCTCCACCTTCATCTCATAGTCAACGGTATGGTTTGGACACTTCTTATCCAAATTATTATTTGAGTTCCCCCACCCTTCTTCTGATTCTAATCCAAACATTTCCTCTTCTTTTGAGGATTCCAATCCAAATATTTCCTCTAACTCTTCTAATGATTCAGATCCAAACTACTATTCAAATTCATCTAATTTGACTCCTAAGTCACACTCCCCCTTCTTCGTAAGACCTCTATTATCAGTCACCTAAACAACATTCTCCTCCTCTAAAGATTTTTGTCACCACAAATTATCTTCATCATTCATCTAATGTGACTCCTACATCGTGGTCCTCCCTATCTTCACAGGACCCTCTTCATCATACATTTAATGACTCCTACGTCGTGGTCCTCCCTTTCTTCGCAGGACTGGGACCCTTGTTATTATTCATCCAATGTGATTATTGAATCACAGACCTCCCCTTCTTTGTAGGACCTTCTTCATCAATCACCCCCACAAAGTCTTCCTTCTTTGAAGATTTGTGTGACTCAAAGTCCTTCTAGTCAAACATCTGAATTGACCCATGCATCGCAATCTACAAACTTTGGACTTAATCCTACTATTTTACAAATGATATACCATAGTATAGGTAGGTCCACACCACCTTCTTCTACTCCGAGACATCTAGCTCCACATCTTCTTCATCCCCCACATCATCTTCTTCTATCAATCATCATCAAACATCTTCTAATTCTTCCACACCAATTGAACCTCTTTCTTCCAATCAACCCCTAGTGATTGATCAACAACTCATACCGATTGACCTCTTTCAGAATGAAGAAATAATCAAGGCATTTATCGAGCACATGACGATATTCCTTTAGTATATTACGAGCAAGGATTCTCTTTAGACTTCGATGCATCTGCATATTGTGAGGAAAAGGTTGATTCCTTTTATCAAGAAAGGAGGAAGAGCCTCAAATCGTGCAACTTGAGCCTCAAACTCCTTAGTCTTGCATTGATCCATGACCTATCTTCTCATCACCCAATCACTTTTTGCCTATCATAATTCCTCAATCACAATCTCTTATGGGGTCAATGCCAAGTAGCCCTTCATCTTCGTCTAAGTGTGGGTCACATTCTATTAGCCCTCCCTCTACTATTTGTGGGAAATTTTTGAGTAGTCCACTATCTTCTATTCTTGGGGCACATCCAACTAGCCCGTTGTCTTCTCTGTATGGGTCACCCCTGGGTAGTCCATCATCTTCTATTATTGGGCCACATCATAGTAGCCCAGCATCTAACATCTATGGATCATGTCTAAGAGTAGCCCTTCTTCTTATATTCTTGGGCCACATCCTAGTAGCACTTCATCTTCGTATATGTCTCACCTCTCAAAGTAGCCCATCTTCTTCAATCCTTGGACCGTATTCTTTTCATCCATCACATTATTCTTCTACCAAATATTTTGGCAAGCCCACCGCCTTTCATCTCATCAATTCTAAACATACATGTTCTTCTCAGATCGACAAGTCAAGCATTAGCTTATAATAAATCCAGACATGTTCTTTATAAAGCTAAGATCAAAACTCCGAAGAGCTCCAAAGCTCCCAACAACTCAAATGATTATAAAATTCAAAATCAAACGTGATTCCAGAATGCACACCAACGTACCCATCAAGTATGGCGCAAAGTGCAAAAACCTATGGATAGGGAACTCAAACTCCCACATACGAAACCCATGTTTCAAAACAAATCATATTCATTTGTTGAGTGTGAACTCACCACAATCATTGAGATCGGGGATAATATCACTCTTGATAAACAAACATGTTTAGTATCCCTTATTAAGGAAGTCGCACGCGACGTTGTTGGATCCTATCACGCAGAGTGACATTATTGGTCCTAACTTCCAAAAAATCTAAAAATCATAAAACAGTTCAAAAATACAAAAAAATGAGAAAACATTAAAACATTACAAAAATAAAATCAAAGGTACAAATGTCAAACATTGCAATCAGGTATTGCATACACATGGATGTTCTTTCTTCCCTTTCTTTCATATTCATCTACAAGTCATCCACCATTTTCATCCCTTTGATGTTATTGTGGTTAGCCTATTCACACACATTTTGTGACATGTATCTCTATGGTATCTGTTTGACCTTGGTCTTTCATAACCTTGGTAAATTAAAGAACGACTAACCTCTTAGAGATTCCTATCACTATTCTCATCTAATAAACTTGTTGGGAAGAAATTTTGGACGTATTTGTTGACACTAGCCAATGTCATCATTGCAATCACCTCCACATCCTTCCATCAAGCCATCAGTGGTTCTTAACCCCTTATTAAACAAGATAAACTGACATAAGTTTTTAGAAAGCAAAAGAATCAAAATCAATCACTCAAAAAGCAAAAGTAAATTGATATATAACTCTCTGTTGGGGTATTTCCAATCATCTCAACCAGGGCTATGGATGCCTGACTGGAAGTAGGAAATGTTGTGATTAGAATCAAATGCATCTTCATCAGGGCTATGGACGTTTGGCTGGCAGCAGAGCAATGTACGGCTCTCCTTCCACAATCCATTCACAAATCACCTTTCAAACTAAATCATTCCTACACATTGACTAGTGTCTTCACTTATTGTCTATCAACTCTTTCCTTCAAGAGGTAATTCATTTCCACATGCACACACGGGATCTCGATGAGTAAACAAGATTAGTATGTTATCAAGTGTTACTTTTTGGACCTTGTTCAAACTCTTTCTTTAACACATGTCTTGTCTCATGATTTGTGCCTTGGGCTAATCACTTTTTCATCAACGCCTTCTAAATATTTTCATAACATCCTTTGTTCTTTGAAATTGTTTAGAACATCCATGTGTATCAGATGTCCTCTTTTCCATGTTTGCATGCACTTTTGTCCCCTTTTAATAAGACAATTTTCTACTTCCTTTCTCTCATGTGTTTCTTGGCCAACTTACACGGGGCATCCTTGCTCCCTCATGATTGAACCTATTTTATATTGGCCTTGATCCCCCTTCTATCTGTGAAGAGTTTTTCTTTGAATACTCCCACCTAATCATTGGGGCATATTGCATCTTCACTTTCTCATATGTGTGGCATTCTGCCCTTGTACATCCCATCTATCGTTAGGGGCATCCATGCTTCTTTGTCTTCCTGTACATAGCTTCAAAAAACTTATAGAAAATCACAAAAACATTCAAATATGTTTTGAGAAAAATCAAAAACAATATAAATCATCCTACAAAACAATGCTCTTTGGTTCTTTCCTGATCTTGTGTGTGACTCGCAAATCATCTTGATCTACCTCCATCAACAAAGTTGGTTTGCTTACTATGTTTGTACTCTGGGGCATAATGAGTTGTTTTGTATTGTTTCATAGTGCATGATTGTTTTTCATAGGACCCAAGTGTCCTCTGTTATTCCCCTTGCATGTATCCTTTCTTGGGGCACCATCTTTTAACCCTTGTCATTAATTCACACAAGTCAGAATCAAAGCTTGATAACAAAAACATTACATTATGTTTCTTTGTTAGGTTAGCTTGTTTACTTTCTCGTATTGCATTACATTATGTATGTTACAAGGAGTTAGGCATCATTTACTTTCTCGTATTGCATTACATTTTGTATGTTGCATGGAGTTGGTGTTTTCAAGTGATAGAAAATTGTTCGTAGTATGGCTTTTCATGTCATCCTACTTTTTTCGTATGCTTATATTTTTAATAAGGACCGATGATGTAGATATTTAGCAATATGATGACACTAAAGTTTTTTTAATACACTGGATGAAAGCTTTCTCTTTTCTTTCCATCTATCATTCCTCTTCTACATCATTCTCCTATCAACACTATTCTTCTTATTCACCTAGGGCATCCTACTCCTACCCATTCTTCTATTTCCTTTCTCTCACCTTTTCGATTGTCGATCGCCTTCTCTCGATCACCCCATCGACACTCGAGGGGGAATCTCTCACTTCTACTAATTTTTCTTCTACACTTTCAAAATTTATCTATCTACTATCTTTGAAGTGGCGTCACTTACGCCACCCCAAAGAGGGGAAAATGTAGACACCTATAATTTAGCTTGAGAAATTTAAATACTTAAATTGCACTAATTATACCCTTTCTGCAAATGGATGACATATCATCAATATAGCACACTTCCTCTTCTATCACCATTAATTAGCTACATTACGCTAGTTAATTAACTCTTCTATCCAACAAATACACCAATTAACGACCTTCCGTTAATTAATCCCCCTTTCTATCTAGACTAATTAATTATTATTAATTAATTAGTTTTCTTTTGCATTAAATCAATAAATCATCATTTATTTGATTAAATCTTTCTCATAGTCTAAATCATACTAATTATTCCTCTAAAAAGCTTATATAAGCTTGGACACATATTAATTAATCACTTTGATTAATTAATAAATCCCTCAAACCCCATGGGTCACTAAAGGACAAACTAAACTCTCCAAAGGTTGACTCAACCCTTTCTAAACCTCCCTTATCCACAATTTACCCAACCTCTCCATTTATCCCACATGAAGAGGGATGTAGACATTCTTCTATCCATTGGGCTATATACGGAGCCCTCCTCCTACCTTTATATTTACACCTTACATGTTTAAATCTAATCTATAGGCATTTCATCTTAGAGCATATTTCATTTAGGCTAATAACCATCATTCTTGAATTTCATCCATCCAAGATTTTGGGTCATAAGGAGATAATCAAAATGGTCTTGTAGCCATACTTTAATGAGCTTCCATTCCCAAACCCTTGAAGATCAAATAATCAACTTTGATTGTCATGGATCTATCTAGGTTCATTTAGTATTTGGTGATCTAGAGAGTAGAGATTTTAATACTTAGCATATTAGTTTGATTTCTATTTCAAAGTTTTAATGCATAATGTTGGTGTTTAGTCTTGTTTAGCTCTTAGCATGATGATCTTTGTTTAGTTAGTTCATGTTTTGAAACTATTAAGGTGTTAGTTTCAATTCTCTTTACATAGCTAATTAATACATTGATACACTCCCGACCATCTTGTATGTAGCACACGACCTCTTCTTGTATTTGTTATTGTTGAGGGCCACTTGGGACAATCATGAGTTCTTAGGATGGAGAGAGAGTGAGGCTAAAGTCATCAATATGCATTTATGTTACCTCCACCTTCTCAACTTCTTACACTTAGACTTTTCCTTCTCTAACCCTTGATCCTTAATTTCTTCATTTGTTAAAGGGTATGTGATGCCCATATATGGGAATTATACTACTTCAACCTTAATTGTTTTCTCCTTGGTGGAGACTTCTCTTTTGTTGGCTCAACATGCTTTTCGGTTCGAGTCATGAGCCTTCATTTCTTTAATTTCCTTTGTAACCTCATGTGTTGAAATCATTCTCTCAACTACATCCGAGTTGTTTGGAGAGGATCCACCATTGTAGAGTATTCAATTTATGTCACTATGACCTCCCAATAATTTTATGCTCAATTTTTCCTATTGATGTTGTTTCTTTCTTGGTGAGCTCCTCATGATCTATCATGCCCTTTTCCTCCACCCTAGTGATGCAATTATCCATATTTCACCCCCTGGGAAAATAGTGGAACATCCACAACCCCGCATAGAAAGAACCTGAGAAAACTCATTCAAATCTTGTAAATAGGTCGTAAAAGGACTCAACAATGGAGTGGTGGGGGCTAAGAAAGATTAAATGACCCTATGCAAAAAGAAACGACTCTATCAAGTTGTTTCCATGTCTTAAATCCATTTTCAAGTTACAGGTAGACTCAACAATGGAATAGCAGGGTTAGAAAAGAAGGGGCAGAGTCGGTTGAATAGTCAATGCATGGGGCAGACCGGTGGAGAGTGCCAAGTGTCGAATGGTGCTAATTCAAGGATCGAATTGAGAGAGGGTTTCAAATGAGTGCGGATCTGCCGCATGTCCCAGGTCAAGAAATATGACCCCACCGAGCAAAGGACTTAACCAAAATATAGAAATTAGGTAGGCAGCGGAGGAAGCACCACGTGGCAAGCCTAAACTAGTAGCACTAAAGTGGGCCATCGGGGGGAAAGTTGGTTTTGCCCCTTGTTATTCCAAAGGTGTAAAAGTTACAAAATGGGCCATAACTCTACCCAAAGGAAAAAGTCATCGTTTGAGCCCGAGTCAAGGTCAAAGTAGGAGTCGGAGGAAAAGGTGAAAATTTTCCTTTTGTCAAAAGACACAGAGATAAAAATTGAAGCACATCTCCCCAACCAACCAAAGGGTGCCACGTGTCCAAGCAGAGCATCGGGGCCATGGGATTTTTTTGAGTTTTGCATTTTTTTTGTGGAAAAGGGGGAAAAAGATAAATCACGGACCCGCAAACCCAATTTTTCCCTAATATGGCTGCCATGTGCCCCGTATTAAAAAGGAGATCCATTTTTCAAACTATTTTCCCGCCCATTTGTACAAACCCAATACAAACTTGAAGGGGCATATATTTCGACTCAGAGGCTCAAAATATTGCAAATATTACACCATTGGAAGCATCTCAACATCCTCTATGCCATGGAAAGATAAAAAATCATTTTTTCAAGTCATGGTAGGTGAAAAATTGAGAAACTTTTTCAAGCCTTTAATGCAGTATCTTCTTGCCTCAACAACCAGATCGAATTCAATCTACTCCACCACTTCTTCCTCCTTCAAGGCACCAAATAAGGATTTGATGCAGTCAAGATAGATTTGGAACATATTTTATGGGAGACATTAAATAGTGGTGGTTGAGCTTGGAGCTATTTTCCCACTTCTTTCTTTTTCCCCCATCTCGTATTGAATCTATAAATACAGGCTCGGGACTCATTGTAAAGGGTTGGACATTCTTTTGTTTTGTAGGCTCCCCTTTCCTTCTAGCAAAGGAATTTGTGGAGTTTAGGCCTTCCATTAAAATTGTAGTATGTTCTTGCCTCCTGGCTGTTTTTGTAATGCATTGTATCAATCTGCAGAGCAATAAAACACGTTTGTGATCGATTCTAGATCCTTTCTATCTCTTCTGCTATCTGGTCTTTCATTATAAATATGGTTATCTGTGCTTGATTATTGTATGTATTTTTTTGGTTTGTGTCTATCAAAAAAACTAATGTTCATCATTCCTTTGGTGCATCACCTTGTAGTTTAGTCATTTCTTATTTCTTATATCCCTTTTTATCCTTATCTCCTTGGAAAATTTTAGATTAGGTATAGAGATAGATCCTCTGCAAGTTCTCACATATGCACCTAAATAGAGGAATAGGAACCAACCTTTAATCTAGAGAGCTTTTCCATTTGCAAGGTCCCACACCTTAGGGAAAGTTTAATGTTATGCGGATCACACCAAATGACTCTACCTTAGAAAAGCATATCTATAGAACTCATTTGGGGGTGTTGTGATTTTACACTAACAACAACCTCATTTTGTGTGGCTTGAATAACTTTTGGTGAAAGTTAGCCCCCACATCATGCCCTAAACTATGCAACAGTCAAGTAAAGACATGTTCATTTAATGGCATTGCACTTCTTCTTACATAATTGTAAGTGATGGAGTTTTTCATCGGGAGTTACAATAGGAGTAGAAGTTTCTTGTGCTATAGGGGGTGGGGTAGTGTCTAATACCTTAGATATTTCTGAAACTTAGGCCAACATGTTTAATCCTAGAGCTTCCTCCGATAAGGGTTCACATGTAACCGTCCCAACCATTACTAGCACCACCTCTATCCTCTTGTTCCTTACAAAGTTATTTATTGTTAACTCCTCTTTTACCTTTTAAGAGTAGGGCCCAAGACTAGATTTTTCCTTGGTTGTTTGGGTGAAACACTTCCCCTCATTATTTTTCATGTGGTAGTTGTTTCCTTTTGACTGGGTTGATGTAACCTCATGTGTTTTTCCATGAGGAATGGTCACTTTTAGCACAAAAAAGTATGGGGTACTACTTGAATAGGAGTGGCTTGAGTTATTTGAGCATCCTTCATTGCTCTTTGAAAATTTTCCTCGATTTGTGTGTTAAGTGGGACACATAAGTCCCAATCTTGCTTGTTGTTATCTTTAACTCTTCTACTACCCCCTGAAGTTGTCCCTTTAATGGGTATTTGAGGAGTCTTACCCTATAATGGGTTTAAATCAACTACTCCCTTCTTTAATGGTATGATCACATCTTTAATCATTCTTGCACTCATGTACTCCCTCAAAAAAACAATGTTTTAGAGGGACAAATCAATACCTTTGTTTTTAGCCAAGTGAGGGTTCTTTTGATAACCCTAACAATTCTCTCATGTAGATAGATGGGTTCCTTTGTTGTCTAATCCAAGGGTGGCATTAGCTTAGATGTAATTTTATTATCTATGTAATACTTGATCATTGAATACTTATCATTTGTCAATCCTTCCGGGAATTACTACAACCTTATAATCAATAATCTGAGTAAGATTCATCCAAGAGAAATCCATCGATCGACCTCCTCCTCGTCTCTCTGCAGTCCATCTAGAAATTCTTATAATGAGGTTCATACTCATAATTATTCTTAAGGGCCCCATTGTACAATCCACTTGATATCATAGTTTTCCCTTGGTTGGAGCTTGTTCATAATTACCTTATTTGTATCTACCTTAATGATTCTCGGCTTTAATCACTTTGTAGGGTAGGTATACCTCCCAATCATGATTGGAAATTTAATATTGGTTTTTATTTACCATCAATGAGTTTGTGTACTTCCACAACCTACCTTGATAACTCTTGTAGAGCCCATTTGTCATCCAAATAACTAGGAAGTGTATGGCGGGCCATAAATGTGTCTTAATAACTTACACTCCTAAGTATTCATTTCTACAAACGTATCAAGGCAATGAGTAAGATACACATATGAACTAGCATATAGTGGATAGATTTAAAGGGGCTACAACGAGCATTAGGGTCACATATCCAGAGGGCAGTAATCCCTACACTAGGTTAACCTAAGGTTTCAAGGCCCTTGATAAGATAGAGGGTAGTACCCTACTAAGATATTGGTATATGGGTGAGAGAAGGTAAGGATAAATAATAGATAAGGCCAACATGCATAATATAACTGAAATGAAAGAAAGGAAAGCTAAGGAGTTGATCATGAATAAGACCACTATGCTAGCTAGTATCAAAGTACATATAACACTAAGCTAACATAGATCAATGGGGAAGGGAAATGAACTAATCTATACAAAATGAAAAATATGGTTAAAGCACTCACCTTTACCTATAGGGTGGTGGTACTGTTGCATCTATCTCTTTAGAGAATCATCACACTGAGAGAGAATTGTTATCAAGTGGAGAAGGGGAACATCGCTTCTGTCCTAAACTTGCTATAGATCACCTAATAGTACAAGAAATCTAGCCAAGAAGAAGATTTTCAAATCCAATTCAAGCCAAGTACAAAATTAATCAAGATCTAAGTGATCACATGTGAAGTTGGTGCAAAAGAGTAGAGTAGATGGCAGTTCCTAAGATTCAAGATTCCTTCATAAATGTTAAGATGTGGTGTGTTTATATATGACGCCATCGCCCATGGGCGATGGCATTGGCTAGGAAAAATCTTACACCAACACCATCACCCATGGGTGATGGCATTGGCCAAGGATGGTAAAGGAGGTGATGTGTCATGCAAATTGAAAAAGAGTGTCTTAGATCAAGCAGGTAGATGAACAAGGTGCCAAGTGGTAAGATGCTAGCAAAGTATCGGTGTGCAATGTGTATGAAGCCTAAAGGGACAATGATGACTAATGTAAGGATGACTAAGGCCGAGACCAAATAATGATACTCTCTCTGTGTACTATCTCTAATCCATAATGATTACATAAATAATCATTCCCCATTCTTAACGAGGCCCCTTAAGGCACCTGCTCAAGAAATAGATGCATCAATGAGTCTTATCTGCACAAGTAAATTGTTAGTAACAGGTATAAAATATGAAAAGTGAAAAAATAGGTGTATACATGAAGTATGTAAGGAGTGCTTTAGAAGCCACTCACTCTAATATATGTGAAAAAATTGAATCGGATAAAGTAACATCCAAATTCAGCTATCACATCTTTTACATTTGTTGAAATCATGTATTGCTCTCATTTAATTTTGAACAAACACATAAGAGGAGCAAAGAAAGTGTCATGAGACTAATATGTAATTGTACTTCTGGTTCTCAAGATTAAGTTGGGGGTATAAATTATATACCCTATATTGAGAGAAATCTTTGTCCTTTTCCAATCCAGGGAATGACCTATGACATGCAATGTTATAAACCTAATAAGATTTCATATAGAGTTCACACCTTTTCTTTTATCCTTCCTAAATCTAAACTATCGTTTTAATTAGCTATTGGTGGATGGAGTTACTGATCAATTCTCCCCAATAGATGTATGTTTGGGAATTGAAGATGATTTGGATATATCTGAAATTCCAATCATGATAGTGATAAGCAAATTCACTACCCACAATCCTATTCAACAATGTAACAAGGTCTTCAATCTCCTCAATAAAATTAGTTCTATTAAGCTTCTTGGGAAGGTGGGTAGCAAAACCCTAGGTTTCTCCGACCATAAATTATTCAAGATATTATAAAGTTGAGCAGTATTTTCAATCTATAATTGTTCTTCCTTTTCAACATTTATATCTACCACTCTTTCCACATTGAGGAGTCCCAACATCTTATCAAAGGTTTCAGGAGTTGATGAGAATAACATAGTGTCACTTCCATCCCTAACTTCCTTACTCTGAGGGTTATAGTTTTTAGCACATTCCCACACTAGTTTGGGGTATCAAGCGAGAAGGGGGAAAGGTGGATGTTAGGGAAATTGAAATTTCATCTATCTTCTTCATAATCTCACTTTTATCACTAGCATGCAACCTTTGAAGAAATTCATCGAAATCTACATTTTCTAGGTTTGTATCAGTGATGAAATTTAGGTTAGATACAAGGTGAGATGTGGTTTGAGTTTTGACCATTTTAGTATTCATTTAAACATAGATGGGAGGTAAAATAATATTTCTTTGAAAACTATACAAATGGGAATTAAGATAATGCCCTAAATTCTCCCTTTTCTTTCTCAATAAGACCTTGTATTACGGTAAACAAAGGGAGATAACGTTCAATGACTTACCCATGCACCAAAGCATTTGTAATTTCTCCTTGAGCTGAAACAAGTTTGAGAACACTATTTGAAGCTTCCACATAGTTCAGTCACAAGAATCGGAGCTATTTTCTTCATCTTAAGGCTCTGAATTCAATGAATAAAATGAAGGACTTAGTCAATTTCATGTTCATAAATTTCCCCGTGTGTTTTCATTAATGATGGATATTTTTCCACTCCTTTCAAATTTGTGACCATTGATCTAATGTCCTAGTTTAAAAGTGCACCTTACACATAATAGGATTTCTACTTGGAGTTAACTATAGGACATCTATTGTTAGAGAACACTTGCATGTTGTGCATACTATTGTAAAGGCACATGGCTATTATCAAGCATGTGACCTATTTTGAGAAGTGCATGGGTGGTGAAGGGAAAGTCCCCACCCCTATAAATATGTATTGACTTATGTAGTTTTAAGAAAGTGGTGAATTATTGTAGAGTTGTGTTGTTGGTTTTGATGCGCACATGACTCATGGAGATACTTTATAGTGTAAGAAGCTTCTGTGTTTTACAATATTTATGAAATGGAATATATTGGTTGGATAATGGTGTTAGACATGACTGAATCTGGTTCTTGTATGGTTAATCTTATCATAGTTATTGTTTAGTTCATTTATCATGATTCTCTAAGATCTAGATCTGGATTTATGCACTATGGAATGTTTATGTCTAATTATGAATCTGAATATGTTTAAACATCATCACACTAACATCTGTACAAGAAAACTCTAAAGAGGGACTTGGTACCTTTGTGTGCTTTGGGTGAGTGCTCATCTTAGGATGAGTGATGTGCCATGCACCTAGGTTATTCACAGTAAATTCTAGGTTGCATCATTGGTTCCATTTCGGGACCTCTTTTTCAGTTGTTTTCAGGATGTTTCATGATGAAGACATCAGTTGACCCTATCAAGTGTTGAGGAGTGGATAGTAGATCTAGAAGAAGAATACACTGGAGATTCAACACTGGATCTGAGTTTGATGTGTGCACACGTGGGTGGAGTAGAACTTGTATGACTATTTATATGAGATTTTTTTTTTATCTTTCCGATAGAGTTGTATGAGTGGCTGGTTGCTTATGCATCTAAAAGGAATTGGAGGTTTCACACACTTTTTCTAGATGTAGGAAGAATTTTAGGCCCTCTATGATGTTGATCTGATTTGGATGCATGCATTGTGGACACTTGGTTTCATGGTGTTTTGAATAGCTATATTTTGGAGTACTCAATTTCCACTTATTCTTTCCCGAGAGGTAGCTGAGTTCTAATTTTTACGTTATCCTAGGGGAACCTATCTACAAGGCATTCCACTGGTGATTAAGATCTTATTGGTAACCTGAATTTGGAAGAAAATTGATGGCTAGCTAAACCCCACCACACGTGGGGTAGGAGCAGGTTTGGTGAAGGATGGTGGACCTAGCAAGAAAGAGAGGAAAAGAGAAGAAAGGTGGCTTAAGTATAATGAGGCGTGTGAGAGGGAGTTAGGGAAGAAACATGAGATTGCAGAATGGATGGCGAGGAGAGAGATGGCTCGTGAAGGATTTGGAACTCATGTAGAGGGTGTGGAGCCAGAGCATCTGGAACTCCCCCATTTGGGAAAGCATGATAGGGAACCCTCATCGGCCTCTTATGAGAGCATGCTAATAGAGATGACATGGGCCATGGGGTGCATCTGAATCTACCTAGCAACCTAGCCCTTGTGCTTGGTTTTCAGTTTCTAGTACAACCTAGTAGTCAACAAGCTAGTTTGGGCAGTAGAATAATAAGAGTGAATCAAATAAAAAGTACATCTATGGTAGGAGAAGATGTCTTCCTTGTTATTTGGAGGTACCTTTTTTAGTGTTCATCAGCGTAGAACTCAAGTGTGTAGAATTTTGGACTCACTCTGGGAGTAGTACCACCTCGCAAACTGTAGGAGTTTAGTTTAGTACCATTATTGGGACACAGGTAGTACATCCTCTAGTTCACTTCTTGCTATAGGTGGAGGATCAAGGGGGCATAGGTGGCTCTAGTTTTGGTGGATCGGTGGGTCTGGAGGTAGAGGTAACACAGGAGGTTCTAGATCAGGTGGGCATGGTCCTCACCAACCCCAATAATATTTACATGGAGATGTCACTTCATCTTCCAGAGTATAGGGGAATAGAAGATGTTACTGAGCATGTGCACATGTGTGAGATATTGTGGCATGAAAAAGGGATCATGGCTTGAGTGCAAGGAAAGTTAGTTTTGTAACTATGTTTAGAGGATGCACACATAGTTGGTACAGAAGTTTTGACCTGATCAGACTTGTGTAGATTATACAACATTATGGGATGCTTTCCTTAAGGAATTTTATATCCTGAGTTTGAGTAGAAGAGTATAAGCGTGCTCAAGGATATTAAAAAGGAACTACTATGAGAGTGTTTGGGAATATGATGCCCATTTCAAAACACTTTTGTCTAAACTTTTGTATGATATCCATGCAAGCCAACATGCACAGTGGTTTTGGAGGCTTGATCACACCTTTTAGGAGGGGGCATTATCACATAAGACATATACGGATCCACGTGAAGTGCTTGAAGCAATGTTGCATTTGAGGAGGTATCAAAAGTATAGACACTAGAGTGAGCCCATTCCTGGAAGCTCAGATTGTAGCTATGAAAAGTAGTTGGAGAAACTATCGACCAATTCAAGCACATGAGACATGCACTGGGATTTGGTGTATAGATTGTGAAGTTGAGGGGCACACTAAGGATAGTTTTCCCCCAGAGTCAGTGTTCATTATTGCTAGACTATGAGATATGTCATTTAGACCATGATGCAAGTCATTTGCCCATTATTACAACATGCGATAAGAAAGAATGTATCTTGCTACTGTAAGATTTTTCGGTCCATGACTCACAATACCGAAGATTGTAGGTTGATTGATCAGATCCATGATGCCATTGATATTGGTGTATGATGATAGAAAGAGTATCGAGATAACTCTAAAGGTAAAAGTGAGCACCATGATCATGATCACACTCAAGGGCACTACTATGATCAAAATGAAGGGTGCTTTGAAGGAGGTCATGGTAGAGGTCGAGGATACCATGGTGGATTTAGGGCCGAGGCCATGGTGGTGGATGAGGTGAGTTTCCTCATGGAACATGTTATACATGTGGATCTCCTGACCACTACAAGTGTGAATGCCCTCAGAATATTACTTGTTCTTTTTGTGGAAAGAATCATAACTATGAGGAGTTCCAGACTTATATGAGCATCTTAGCAAGCAACATAAACAGAGAACAAGGGGCAGAAGGATGGTTAGAATACAATGTGCACATGGAAAATCAATGGATGCCAAAGTTGGCACCGGAACCTGAGGTAGTACCTATGAAAATTACTACTACATGCTTGAAGTTGACGTGCGCTAGAGAAATGTTGCAACAAAAGCCTACCATTACTAAGGAGGAGGTTTTACATGCAAGATACCTAGATCCTACACATCAGAAGGAGGTTTATCAGAAACCATGGAGGTGCTCAGAAATCTTAGGGTGAAATACAATGTTTAAAGGAATAGTCATGGAAGTTGGAAAAAAGAAGGCAAGCAGAGATGGTCCAATCAGATGTTGATGATTTGAAAGAGGTATGCAAGATGTTGTGCAAGAGAATATTATTCCATTACTAGGGAATTGGTTAAAGGGAAACACTCATGCATGTAGGTATTGAGAATGGATGGAAGATCTTGCATGCTAATCTCCCCCTCATAGCTTGGATTATGACAAGGAGATCACTCTGAATGTTGTTGTGGATGGGTGGATTTTGAGCAATATATTGATTGACATAGGCGTGGAAGTTAATGTTCTTACTTTAGATGCATGGGTGTAGATGGGAAGACCTCCATTACAACCATCCTCTAATGTATTGTTTATGGAAAATCAAACTAAGGCCACTCCAATAGGAGTTTTAAAGGATGCATCCATTACTATACAAGGGGCCAAGTTCACTGGGGACTTTGAGGTTTTTAGCTTTGCAAAGAAGAAACTTCCCAGCTCTACTTGGGTGCCCTTGGTGTTATGCAAATAATGTTGATCTATGGTTCAACAAGGGGTATATAAGTTTTGAGAACAAGGAAGAATGAGTTATTATCCCTTTGAAAGATGGGAAATCTGCACCTTATGTTGAACCTTTGAGTGAGGAAGACCTAAACAGAATTTATGTGTGCATCATTCGAGATCTGGAAGTACTTGAGCCATCTAAGGAAGGAATCCTCCAGTGGGAAGATGCATAGTCTATTAGTGATACTACAAGTATTTCTTGTGATAATTGGGCACATGGAACCTATGAGATGGTTGGGCATGAAGTAAGAAGCACATCTGCGTGAGGAGAAAAACCTCATTGTATTAGGAGGATAGTAACAACTTATACCCCGTACACTAGAGAAGGAGACCCTGTGGTATTCTTGCATGCCATGGAGGAACAATGGAAGGATCAAGTGGAAAAAGAAATATGTTAGTGTATACCCTACGTGGGACAACAACATGTTGGTGGATGGTTCACAGGATAATCTCATAGAATGGAATGAAGTGAGAATTCTCTAACAACCCGGTTTCTCAAGAGCAATGCACCTACTCAAATATGCATATATCATGGTAATCATCCTGTTCAAGCACCACATTTAGTAGTGTGAGAGACTCTGGACAGAGGGGTAGGAAGCTTTACCACCTTCACTATGGGTGCACAAACTTTATTTCACTTTATGAGGCACATGCACGTGCTTGGTGTTTATGTGGAGCTGCATAGGAGACTAGAAATTGGCAAGACTTGACTACAGGAATGATCCAGACTTTTGACTACTTCTCCACTAAACCTCTAGTGAAAGAGGCATTATGGGTTATGGAGCACTTGACTATGGGAGACAGTGCAAAGGCTGAAGAACTCATTCAGGAGTTATTTGGTGAGGTAGACCTAGGAGCATGTTTTGATGAAGTAGATGAGACCGATGCCAAACTACTTAAGTGCTTGCTTTCCTTGAGAAGGAGAAAGGAAAGATGGTCTACATAGTGGATGATGAAGAAGTAGAAAATTTGGACATTGATCATTAGAAGGTATGCGTGAGGTTTTAGACAGTGTGGATAAGAAGGGCATGCCTATCATGAACCTATGAAGACCAAGAAAGTGAACATTGGCATGGATGTTGAACCTAAGGAGGCCATAATTGGAGATTATTGGTCTTGATTCTGAAGTGGCTAAGATAATTGAGTTACTACGTGATTTCCAGGACTTATTTCCTAGGGGCTACCATGAGTTAAAAGGAGTGCATGAGTCTTTGGGTGAGATGAAGATTAAGCTAAAGGAAGGTGTGTGCCCGGTTAGGAAGAGACCTTACAGGATGAACCCTAACCTGTGCATAAAATTTAAAGAAGAAATTGACAAGATGTTGAAATCTGGCATCATTAAGCCCTAGAAGAATCAGAGTGGGTTAGCCCCATGGTAATCAGTATAAAGAAAGATGGTCAGGATTAGGATTTGTGTGGACATAGGAGTTGAATGTTGCATGTGTGATTGATCCTTTTCCTACACCTTTCACCGAGGAAATATTAGAAGGCGTTATAGGGCACAAAATTTACTCTTTTATAGATGGATTCTCTGGGTATCATCAGGTAAGATTGCTAAAGAAGATCAAGAGAAAAAAAATTCATGACTGAATGGGGAAGCTTTGCATATACGGTGATGCCCTTTGGTCTAAAGAATGTGCCTACTATATTTTCACACATAGTTGTTCAAGCATTTCTAGGATTTTATTCACAAATTCTTGCAGGTTTACTTAGATGATTGGATAGTATATGGGCTTGTCAAGGATCATTGTGACAACTTGAGATTAATGTTTGAGAGGTGTAGATAGTTAACATCTCCTTAAACATCAAGAAGTGTATTTTCTACACCTTTTGGAACTCTGCTAGGGCATATCATCTGCAAGGAAGGTTTGTTAGTAGATCCAGCTAAGGTTGTAGTTATCATAGGCTTAGAGGAGCCTACCAGTCAGAGTGAGGTGTGTGGATTCTTGGGCCACACAGGGTATTATAAAAATTTATCAAAGGATATGCTAAAATTTTCATGCCCTTGGAGGAGTTACTAAAAGGAAAAGGGACATTCTATTGGGGAGAACCACAGCAATGCACATTTGAAGCGTTGAAGGAGAGGCTTACTACGGTGCCTATTTTGTGCTTTCCCTCATGGAACCAACCTTTTCACATACATGTGGATGCCTCTGGCATGGCCATTGGTGCAGTATTAGCTCATCCTGGAGAAGGTATTATAGATCATCCTATTTTTTTCTAGTAGAAAGTTGACTCTGCAGAACAAAACTATACAACTATAAGAGCGTGAGGCCTTGTCGATGATCTACACACTGCATAAGTTTAGATAATACTTGCTAGAAACACCTTTTGTGTTTTATACAGATCACATGGCATTGAAATACTTGGTAAATAAGCCCATTTTATAGGGGCATATGTCGATGGGTGTTATTATTCCAAGAGTTTGACTTTATAGTCATGGTAAAACTAGGTAAAAGTAATTTTGGCCCTAGACCACTTATCAAGAATTCAATCAGAGAGAGGACACATAAACAATTGAAGATACAAGTCCGATGCACACAGTTTATAAGTTAAACCACGTGCCTTGGAATTGGAGGATATTGTTGTCTTTTTACGCATAGGTATGTGCTAGAAGGAATGAAAGCCTTGGAGAAGAAACAACTTGCAATTCACGTCACACCTTTCATGTTGATCAATGGTGACTTATACAAACTAGGCCGAGATGAAGTATTGTGTCGGTGTGTACTAGAACATGAGCACATGGATATCATGGAAGAGGCTCATGGTATTGTAGGTGGGCACTATGTAGGTGATGCCACCACCATGCAAGATTCTACTGTTGGTTTATGGTGGGAGACCCTGTACAAGGATTATAAAGAGTATTGTAAGGTGTGTGATCATTATCAAGCACCTTGGAAAACCTGGGAAAAGAGATGAAATGCCTTTGAGGCCTATTACTAGTGTAGAAGCCATTTGAAAAATGGGAAATAGACTTTGTGGGTCCTATTTCCCAGCCATGCACGTAGAACCGGATCATGCTACATCATCACTTGTATAGATTATCTTACAAGGTGGGCAAAAGAAACACCTACAAAGGATTGTACAATGGCTACAATAACAAGGTTCTTATGGGAAAATATTCTTACTAGGTATGGATGTCCATTGAGTTTGACAAGTGATAGGGCACACACTTCTTGAATGAGACAATCAGATATTATTGGATGAATTTATGGTCACACACCACAAGACTACACCTTATCACCCTCAAGAAAATGGGACTGTTGAGGCCTTCAACAAGATATTGAGCCAGACCTTGAAAAAAATTTGTGATGTTGGAAGGAAAGATTGGGATGATAAAGTTTTTGTTGTACTTTGGGCATATAGAACAACCTACAAAAGGTTGAATAAGGCCACACCCTTTCAGTTGGTGTTTGGCACAGAAGTAGTTCTTCCCATGGAATTCATGTTACCTTCTTTTGTGTATTACATGTGCATGGGAGGTCTAGCTGATGAGAAAGCATTGGAAGAAAGAATTGACAAGTTAATATAACTGGATGAGAGGTGTGCCATAACACGTTGGAGTTAAAAAGGAAAAGGCCAGACAGAAGGCATGGCATGACAGACACATCAAGGACAAGAAGCTTGAGGTCGGGAAGATGGTACTTCTTTATGATTCAAAGTTTTTACACCACCCAGAAAGCTTAAGGTGCATTGGTTGGGACCATATGTTATCACTCACATACTTGAATCAAGCGCTTTCTAGTTAGAGGCACTTGATGGAACACGGTTACCCTAGTTACTTCAATGGGAGTAGGTTGAAGCCCTACTATAAATAAGCCTTCTTGGTGTTTGTAATAAGGAAGTATTTCCATTTAGATTAGATTTCCTTTTTATTTATTTCATTTAATGTATTTCCTTCTTCATCATTATGCTTTGTCAATTTAGTTTGTGTTTTGTGTAATAAATGTTTTGTGTGCCAAAAGTTGATCACAATCTAAAGTGTTTATATATGCATAGAGGACTACACATACCCTTAGTGTGGGGTGGATAAAGAAGGTATGGAAAATAAATAAACTCATGGGTAACCACAAGAGGAACAGAAGGAGCAAGGTTTCAAAATTCATGAGAACTTTTGAAGAATTGCTAAAAAAAAATTAAGACCATGCATGTAAAGCATTGGGCGCTCAATATAATTCAAGGGAGGTTGTGGCATTAGAGACTACGTATGTTGGGTCACATTGGATAAACTACTTGGCTTAAGGAAGTGTGGGTAGAGGAGATATATGATAGATAAGTAGTGGTGCCAAGAAATTATGACTGAGGCAAAAGTTTGAGGTGAGACATTGAAGCATGGGATAATGAGGTGTGCAAACATGCTCAAGAGAAATTAATGTCATGTATGGTGGTAGGTGGAGAAATTAATGAAGGGAATTTTTGAAACTTGGTTTAAATTTGGTGTTCTCAATGTCATTTTCTACCTTATGAACTTGAGAAAAAAATTGTGAAGTGAAGAAGAAGAGTAGAGACAAAGAGCATTCTATAGATTGAGTAATCTTGTCACGTTTTGAAGCACGGTGTTGAGTACCTAGGCATGGAAGAAGGATTTAAGGAGTGGTGCATGCATGCATGATGGAAGGGTGACTAGGGTTTTCATTTTCATAGCTAGGTTTTTTTATGCATTTACAAAATCAAAAGGGGTGATGGCACCACAAAAGCTCTAGTAGTAGAGAAGGAGGTTGATGATCCAACAGAGGAGTGGCTGGTGGAAATGTTGTATCTAGAAGGATTCATTGAAGGGTGGCCATGGAAAAAAATATTACTCAGTGTAGGGTTTTAGAGATTAACCACCACACTGTAAAATGTATGAAGGACATCATGAAAAGAAGTCTATAGAAAGACTAACCGGTGACTGGTGGATGACACTAGGGTTTTGGATGCCTCGGTGAAGAAACTACTTGAGAGCATGGGTGTAATGCAGATCCTAGAGTTTCCCTACTTTGGAAATCCCGAGAAATTGTACCAAGTGGCTAATGTCGAGTCCATGAAGATTATTTCTATTTCATGGGTAGGAGAATGAGGATAACTACCAAATTGATTGGAAAAGTTATCGGGTTGCATGACATGGGTTTAGAAATTGTTAGAGACTTAATAGATGATGAGGGAATTGATGCCCACAACATCCCTATACAGTATAAGAAGGGGGCTGAGAGCTTTCAAGGTCACTAATATTGAAGACATGGCCACCAGAGTAGCAGTGCGGTTAGTAGGGAGTAAAATAGGGGCCACTGAGTGATGGAATGAGGTAAACATGTGTTGGTTGCATATATGCACAAAATGGCCAACAAAAACATACTACAATATCATTAGTTACATTACAGAGAGCTTGGTGAATGAGGCACACATCCAAGAAAAAAAGGTGAGAAGATAAACTTGGGGTAATTTTGTTATTAATTGTGTTCAAGTGAAGTTGGGGTACTAGATGGTCCTAGGGAAAACATATGGGAGTTTCCATTGGAGAACAAGTCCCCAACCAAAATATATGCCAAGTACACATGTTGCATGGGTCTATTTCCAACACATACAAAGAGCACTTGGACAAGTGGTTCCAAAGAGACTGCAGGCATTTGAGGGAGAATGGTGCATTTTCGCGTGAGCTACCAAAGGTTTTGGATGGAGAAGTTGAATTCATAGTTTACCAACATTTCAGCTTGGGGTGCTTCCACATGAAGTCTGGAGAGAAGAGCCCATGGTGTAAGTTTCCCTTTTTGCATTTACCGCAAGATATTTTAAGGACTCTATAAATAGATTTCATGACACGCGTCAACTCTAGTTTGATGCAAAAAAAGTGGACAGACATTCACATTCTATGCAAAACATATATATGGCTAGGTAAGGAGGCCTATGTAGAAACCATGGAGTCTGATAATGTTGACATCACACCGAGAGAGTTTGGTTGTAGGGAAGATTAAACCAACGTGCATCTACATTTACCTAAGGCCAAGGTTCAAGGATGGAAAAGTGGTGAAGGGCATGGATATGGCTCTTCCAAGACCTCCTAAGAAGAAAAAACAAGTGGGGACTTCAAGGAATGTTGCATCTCGTGCCCCCCTCTCTAGAAGACCCAATACATACAGGACTAGAAAACATCCTAGAACAAGAGGAACCTAAAAAGACATGCACAGACTTGTGCACACCAGAAGGATTCTGAGGAAGAGGTGCACTCAAGAGAGACACTGGTGTTGGAACTTCACAGCCAAGTAAGGAAATCACCACACGTGACTCTTGTAAAGGATGAAGAGAAGGAGAGGAGAAAACATAAGAAATATATTCCTATACAAGATAGTGAGGGGGAATCCCCACAGCCAAGTGCACAAGGAAGTAGAGGAAACTCCAAGAATGAGTGGAGATAGAGTTGAGGCCACCCCAGTGTGGAAATAGCATGATGATGAAGATATGGGTGAGTGTGTAGTCTATGAGACTATAGACCCCAATGTGAGTATTCACAAAGATATATCTCTAGTGAAGGAGAAAAAAAGCGTTGGTGGGGATACAAAATTCCTCATGCGCCCCACGTAGGAAGAAGGGAAAGATGAGGAGGAAGTCAACCAGGTGGTTAAAGGCATTGTCCCACGGGATGTAGTGCATAGCTAAACATAGAAAGAAAGAGAGGACACATTAGCACACGAGGATGTTGAGCATGCATGCATGCACATAAGAAGAAGAAGAAGTGGTAGGTACTCAAGACTTGGGTTATATGAATGACCCTTCAAAAACTATTTGAACCCATTTCTAGAGTACACTACCAAACAAACAGTTATATGGATGGGATTGGATGGACCTGAAATGGCCAATACATGCACTCACAAGAAGCTATCTTGGGGCATGCAGACTCACATGGATGAGCCTGATTTTGATGTCTCTGTGAGGAGGCATGCACTTCAAAGAAGATGAGGAAGGCACCTCATACATGCCATATGAACATTAAGCCAACCCAATTTTTAGATGAGTAGGTAAGAAACACTTTGATTAAGGTGTCCATAGAAGTAGCATGCCAAAATATGGATAAGGTGGAAAAACAATCCAGGTGTTATTGGAGGATAAAAAGGAAAAGGACACAAAATCAAGTGCCTTACTCAAGAGCATGATAATGTAGTCATGGAGGCCCAAATGTAAAGATGATGGTGGAGCAGATTGTAGATGAGATTTTACTAAGAGGCCTGAGTTTTAGGAGAAGGTGCCTCAGACTTCAAGTTTGAGTTGCACTATCTACGCACACAATAGTTCACCTACTTTTGGATGAAGGACCAATGTGCCTCCCAAGAAAAAAGGATGTAGGGAAGAAAAACAAGAGAAAGGGCCACTATTGATAGAAAAGTTTCAATATATGAGGTTGCTCCAAACATTGAAGGATGAGCTGAAGAGAGCCGATCAAGCTCTTAATTTATGTGTGGTGCCAGATGCCATAATAAGGACCAGAACTTTAGTAGAGGATAATGAAGTTTCTAAAGGTGATGAAGGATGAAACACTTGGGCATGTAGAAAGGTTGGCATGCTGGTAAAAAAAAGTGTGAGGCCCTCAGCAGTAGCCCAAGATCCACACAAGGAAAGGATTAATGAGATTGGAAAACTCATAGCGTAGAAGATGGACCTTATGGAGGGAATGTTGTCAGGTATGGCCAATGTTGTCTGGATACTACAAAATGAGAAAGAAAAGATCACTAAGGATGAATTGGATGACATAGCCACTGATATTCCTAGAGAAAAATGAGGAATGCACTAAGTGACTGGATAGACCTTGGAGGTTGAGCTAAAAAATGAATATCTAGAATTAATCCTTCCAGTTGAAGAAGAGGGTGTTGCAGAATAAATTTCATTCTTTTGTATAGAGTTTGGTTCATTATTTTCATTCTTTCATTACCTATTATTTATTATTGAAGACATATGAAGGAATTCACATCATCGGGATGGAAATGTACTCTAGTGTGGGGTAATGTTGAACAACCAGAAATATTCTAAGTATTGGGCGTGTGAATATAGGGTGTTGGAAAGTGTGGCATGCTATAATAGTATTAAAAGCCCAAAATCAGGACTTAGTTGTTTTGTGGATAAGGGATATTTTTGGAGATAGCGTGTGGAGCACACATAGAGATGAAGACTTTGCACTACATGCAATGGTATTTTGGGAACAAGTGGCGTAGATAAGCACCATGCATAGTTTAAGCTAATAATAGGATTTCTACTTGGAGTTAACTATAGGACATCTATTGTTAGAACACTTGCATGTTGTGCATACTATTGTAAAGGTGCATGGCTATTATCAGCATGTGACCTATTTTGAGAAGTGCATGGGTGGTGAAGGGAAAGTCCCCACCCCTATAAATATGTATTGACTTGTGTAGTTTAGTAGTGGTGAATTATTGTAGAGTTGTGTTGTTGGTTTTGATGCGCACATGACTCATGGAGATACTTTATGTAGTGTAAGAAGCTTTGTGTTTTACAGTAATTATGAAATGGAATATATTGGTTGGATAATGGTGTTAGACATGACTAAATTTGGTTCTTGTATGGTTAATCTTATCATAGTTATTGTTTAGTTCATTTTCATGATCATGATTGCAAATCATCCCATTAAATCAAGAAACACAAGCAACAATAATTTTTTAGAGAAAACACTAACATTACATCGGGAACACAACATACTTAGTTAATTTAGGACTCAAGGACACCGAACATCATTTTGAAGGCTCGGTGAGTGACTTGAATAGCCAAGGCACACCAATAAACACAAGGAAGGATTTAAAACATGCCATGATTTGCAACAAAAATCAAGCACCAACAATTACAATGCGATTATGAATCAATTTCAATCTAGACATTAGTCTATACATGAGGCTAAAAAAGGCAATCTATAATAGAAATCAAATGATGGAAAAGTTAAAAGGGAAATAAAGACATGTCAGCGAGAAAATTTGGCAGGGGAAAAATTTATGGGTTTCTTTCCAACGCTCTGGGAATTTATGTCCCTCTACTTAAATTGTGCATCTTCGTATATGCATGCATGAGTAAGGTGATTTTTTATCCGGGTTGGCCTTACGGTCGGGGATCCAACATGGGCACTCCACTGACCCTGTAGCAAAGCTAGCAATCTCTTCTAGAGAGGACTTTGTCAAGAGAGTGGGAAAGGGAGTGAGAATATGAGGTAGGGGAACTAATGCTACAAGTAGAAAATCAAATTCTTGCATACATCAGTTAGAAGTTTCATCACATGCATTAAAATTAGGAAGAAAAATACTACAAACAACAACAAGACCAATTAGAATTTAATGAGCACAAAGTATCAATAAATCCCTTAGTCAAAAAGGCTAGAAACTCCTTGTATTGATGCCAAGCGAGAAATTGTACATAGTGTGCACACCTATAATTACGCCCAAGCAATTTAAATACTTAAATTGCGCTAATTATCCCTTTCTCGCAAATCGATGACATATCGTCAAAAGTGCTCATATTCCCTCTTATTGTCATTAATTAATTACAATACGCTAATTGATTAAGTCACCTATCCAACTAACAACCTGATTAACGACCTTCTATTAATAAATCACCCCTTTTACCTAGACTAATTAATTATTATTAATTAATTAGCTTTCCTTCCATTTAACCAATAAATCAATATTTAATTGATTTAATCCCCTTCTAATAGCCTAAATCGTACTAATATTCCTCTAATTAGCTTCTATAAGCTTACATCTACCTATTAGTTAATCACCTTTGATTAATTAAAACACCCCCAACTCCCATGACTTGTTAAGCATAAATTAAACCCTTCTAAAGTAAGGTTACCTTTTATAAAGCAACCTTATCCATTCCTAATCATGTTTTACCTTTATCCCACATGTAAAGGGATGAAGTGTTTCCTTTATCCATTGGGCTATATAAGGAGCCCTCCTTCTACCTTTATACCTACACCTAAACTTCTTGAGAAAGCAAATGCAAAGCATATAGCAAAATAGACTAAGAGCTTGCTTTTTGTTTTCTTGAGAGTTCATCATCTTGAAGAGTTAAGCCTCTTTCCTAAGTGCTTAGGTCATATGGGAGGTGTCAAAAGGGTCTTGTAGCCCAACTTTGACAAGCCCTCATTCCTAGGTTCTTGGAACATTAAGGACAACCATTTTTGATAGCCATGGAGCCTACCTAGGTTCCTTCATTTATATGTTGTTAGAGAATAGAGGATTTTTAGATGTTTAAACATTGTTAGGTTCAAAGTTTTGTATTAATGAATGTTTAGCATCTAACCCTTGTTCAATTCTTATCATGATGGTGCTTAATATGTTGTTTGATTCTTGCTAATTAAGACTATTTAGGTGTTAGTCTTTTACTCACATTTAGCATTAGTTTAAAAACAACACATGCACACATTTGGCACGCCCGGTGGGACACTTAGTCCCATGGCATTTTAGTTTAAGTTTCATTGTTTTGGCTAAATTTTGATATGCACATGTAGTAATTAATGTCCATTTCCTTGGAATTTTGATAATTTGATATGTGTAACTTCTTGTTCATAGCTATCATTTTAATGGGTTGTTGTCATTTTTAAACTAACTTGTCAAAATTTGAGATATTGTGAGTTTTCTTGTGTTTTTTTGCCGTATTTTGGTTGCAAGTGTGGCATAGGCACATTTTTAGGAGTGCAAGCACGTTTTCATGGTGCACACGCCTCTCGGGTGGTGCAAGTGCACTGTCAAAACCTGGTTCTCCATTTATCGACCCTGGCACATACATGTTAACCCTAGCACACACACCCTAACCAAAGGCATTGCAGATGCACTAACACAAGGTGCAGACGTTGTTTCATAATGTACCTTCACTAGATTTTGAAACTCATCAATCGGTGTGTACACCCTAACCAAAGCACACATGTTTTTTTAGTGGCACAGACACATTTCGGTGGCACGGATGTTCTGTCGAAATCTGGGTCTATGTTACAAAGCGGTGGCGCACACACATTTTCTTGGTGGCGCACACGCTTTTCCGGTGGAGCACACATTTTCCCGGTGGCACAAGCATTTTGTCTATTTTTCTCGAAGGTGGCACATACATTGTTTTTGTGGCACACATGCCTCTCTAGTGGCGTAGGTGCATGGTAAGCCAAAAACATGCAGAGTAGCGCATACATTGTTTTCATGGTGCACATGTCTCTCGAGTGGCACAAGTGTACTATAAATCAAAAAATACATAGTGGCGTATATGCCCTAACCCATGAGTAGATGCTAAAACAGGAGTGCAGGTGTCCTTTTGTATTTTGAAATTAATGTGTTGAGGTTCTAACATTCTTGCAGGTTTTATCTAATCATATACTTGTCTTTGCAAGATGTTTTTACTTGATTAGATAAATTTTACATTATGAATAAGATCACATATGCTCTTCCCTCGCATCCCTTGGGGCGATCTTGGGAATTAGAAATGATTCTTAAGTCCTTTTGATGCTTTGAGGTTGTTAGGAATATTTGAGTTGGAATTGGTTAACTTGGCATAGTTGAATTAAAGTGTTTTTCCATTTGATATCTTTTTGGATTTTTGAAGACATCATGTATGCTCTTCTCTTGTGTCCTTGGGTGATCTGGAGAATCAGAAATGGTGCCTTCTCTTTTGATGGAAAACTACTAAAAATCATCATACAGGACAAAAATGCCATCGCTTGTCAAAGAACAAAGGAATCAAAACAAAGTCAAAAACTACTAATACAATTGTTATATAGGTTTTCAAATGGTGTTCGAGAAAACCACACCTAATTAAAAAAGATAAAATAAACAACATATTCAAAACATTGTATTACAGGTTTCAGAAAAGGGTACGTCCCTCTTCGCTCAACTAGAACATAACCCCTTTGGCATAATGCCTTAAACTACAACAATGGGGGTGGTTCTAGGAACCCCAAAGTAGTCCACCCAAGAGGGATCCTTGTGGGACTAAACGGGAAGTGCTCCATACCACCTATCGACTAGTGATTCCTTTATGAGATAGAGTTACAAGTTGTCCCTACATGACCCTTTTAGGTACATGATGGATGCATTTACTACCCACTGTGCTTGAAGGGGGAAAAGTCGAGATACTCCCAAGATAGTCAGGACTATTTGGGTAAATCGTCCCACTCGTGGATAATATTTGTAACACCTAGGATAAAAGAACCACCTAGGAAATATATACTTTGGCCAGAGCCCACTTTGACCATTCTAAAACAGTGTTGAGTTTTGAACCATCTTTTTATTGTGAAACGTGTGACGCATTACTTTTGCTTAGTTTTTACTTGCCTTAGGGCAAGGTGAAACTCCGAAGTGAAGCCAAAATTTTTCATCCCATTTTTATTTACTTCCTTCACATTCTTTTGACACTTTGTTGATCAGAAGGAGAGTGACTACCTTTGTGTTACCAATCGATTGTTTCTGCCACTTTTTTGTCTGTTTACGCCCATCCATGTTTGCGGCTGGGTAAGTTAAACATCTAAAGTGCATGGAGACATATTCATATCATTGGTGGCCATTGTGATCTTGATACCCATGTCAAGATCGTCATTGTAGTTAGGTGTGGTTCATCATCTTGAACTTCCTTAGAAGGGTTAGCTTGTTTGTATCGTATCACTACAATTTTGATATTTACGTCTTATTTCTTATAAACTCGACATAAATATCTATATTGTAAGGTTACGTTGCACACATTTTTAACTATTCCTAGCTATACTTTGAGCTCTTTAGTTTAATTCTATTATTACCTCGATTTTGAAGAGTGTTGGGTGTTACCATTTGTGCATGTTATATCAATAGCACCTTGATATCAATACCTTACTTTCTCGCAAAGTTTGGTTAACATATCTTGGTGATATTGTTGTGTCATTCATGAATTGTAATTGGCACTTTTTGAGATATAGGTCTTAATTGAGTTTGAGCTCACTCCTAGTATATCTTGTTAGGGGGTCACATTGAATTTTTGTATTTACTTACGTTTTGTTCATTCTCGTGAACTTAGCATAAGTAAGAACATCTTGTTAATTATCTTGTGACGCAAACTACTTTTGAAACATAGTCTAGGAGGTACTTCATTTGATAGGTTTAGATACCAAACATTTGTGTCACTAGTGATTTATCACTCTATCACATTGGTATTCTCACATTGTTTTTCATTCATATTCTTGACAATACATCTTGCATTTCACTTAGGTGTGGTCACAAAGTTTTGAACACATTTACAACTTACCTTAGTGAAACTATCACAAAAACATGGCTCCTAAAACACGATTAGGACTCAAGAAACAGACATATGAGGAACAACAAGCGCAAGCTTGGGAAGCCTCTAACATATAAGGGTCAAACCCCTTCATTGGACATGATCTAGGACCTTTGTTTTTTTGCAGAAAAAGAGATAGAAGATATGGTCGATCATAGTGGAAATGAATTAGAATCCCCACACAGAATTTGATTTTGACCCTACTTTATTAGATGAGTTTCTTTTTAGAAATAAGGATAGAGTGCTAGCACAGGGTCGTATAATTAGGGGCCAAATTACCCACAAAAATGAAGCAATCCCACCTGTGAATAACGCTACGAAGGAAGAATGACCCCTTATCAATATGGAGGATATTTTGATGCATGGACATGCTTCTACCTCTAACAGGAATGATAAAGTGGTGGGACATAGAATACCCTTTATCAAAGTGCCATGTAGAAACAAGACAGAACATGAGACGGGTGAAGAACCTCCACAATACGAGGAGGAAGAACCTTTAGAAGAAGAAACCATGATTCAACAATAGATTAGTAACCTAAGCCAACAATTAGCTTTGCTAACCTCCCATGTATAGAAGGAAGCAAACAAAAACGTTCAAAAGTCAAGGCCTAAGGTTAAGATCAATGAACTCCATAGAGAAAACCAAGGAGAAGATGATACAGGGTATCATCGCGTATATATCCCCACTTCTCCCACTAGAGAACAATTGCTCACACAAGAGGTACAATCTATGAAAGTGACACTCATGAGCCTATAAGAGAGAAATATAGGGAGCATTAGAAAGTATCAATATGAAGAATTATGCCCCTATCCTTTTGACAAGACTATGACCCTTCAACCCTTTCCTAAGAAATTTGATATGCCAAAATTTGAAAAATATAAAGGGAAGGGAGATCCATGGGATCATGTCAAGGATTTCTATATGGCATGTCAAGAGGTGTCTTATAGTGACAATTATCTCATCAAGACTTTTCCTAAGAGTCTCGGAGGTCAAGCCTTGGAGTGGTTCACACGTTTACCTCGGGGATCAATTTTTACCTAGCCAGAATTGGCAAAAAGGTTCATGCGTCACTTCTCATACAACATAGAGAGTGATGTCACCATGGCATTTATGTGGTGCCAAACAATGCCCTAATGATACTTTTGCCAGCTTCCTCCAATGGTGGAGAGGGATAGCTAAGCAGCTTCCTTACGCTTTCCCTGAAAAATAGGCTGGTTAGTATTTTTGTTCCTAACCTAAACCCGGATATAGCTTTTCACCTCCAAATGCATTGTGTTCACACTTTTGAGGAGGTCATCGAAAAGGGTTTCAGATAGAGAAAGCTCTCATTGCCAAAGGAACCCTCAAAACCCAATCTAGAGATAATCAAAATGCTAAACCCACGGAAAAGCCAAAGGTTTTTAACAAAAACAAAATTGTGGTGGGAGACAGGATCACTGATTCCAAATGTGTTCAAACGGTCCAAACCAGTCAACCTTTTAAACTAACCAAAGGACCAATTCCACCACCACCCAAGTGAAGAACGTTCACCTCTCTTAATGAACCTTTGTCGGTTATACTAAAACAATTGGATGCGGCTCACATGATGACATATCCTACGACACAACCATTTGATGACAATGCTCCAAAACCTTCATGGTACAAGGAGCATGAATATTGCGAAATGCATCATGTCAAAGGACATAAGACAGAAAAATTTCTGTGACTTCATCATTATATCCAAGACCTCATCGAAAATGGGGAGATAGAGGTGGACAACCCAGAAAAACACAAACACCCAACGAGAAAATGGGGATATATAAAGATCCATTCCCCAATCATGATAAATCAGAAAAGTCAAAGTCGGATCGGGGAGAGTCATCCCAAGGTTATAAAGCAGTGAATTACTTGTACACCAAAAAAGACAACAATCATTATGATTCACTTATTAGATGTATTCACTCTCCTACTAACCATGTCAACACCATCCGAATCAAGGGAAAGGATTGCGTTGCGGTAACAAGGCGTGCCCACCTCATGATTCCTAACCTTCTCCATCAACCCCACAAACTGGTAAATACAACCTCTTAGAGCAACTTGAGAAGACATCTGCTAAGATTTTGATCTTAGATCTTCTTAAGATATCTAATGTACACAAAGACATTCTGTACCAAACTCTTCAGGGGTCGGGAGTGCCATTAGAGGTCGATCCTACACACCTTCAAGCCGCAGTGGCAAACATCATACCAAATGAACATATTTCCTTCAATCATAGGGAGATCCCTACTGAGAATCCAACACATAATATTCCTTTATATATTGAGGTAGTTGTTACCTGCAGGAAGATCAAATGGGTGCTTGTGGATAACGGATCAGGGTTGAATATTTGCACACTCAAGTTGGTTAAATAGTTAGGACATACTGAGGTAGATCTTGAGTCCAATATCATCACTATCACTGTATACGACAACACGGAAAGGGAGTCAGTGGGCACAATCACGTTGCCCATAGAGGTGGGTCCCACTTGCCATCAGACAAAGTTTCATTTCCTTGACTTGGAACTTCCGTATAATATGCTTCTAAAGTGACCATGGATTCATGCCATGCAAGCCATGCCATTGTTGTTCCATCGGTGCCTTAAATTGAAGCATGAGGGACACACCATTACAATACAAGGAGATTGAGCCCTTCGCTCCACTGTAGAGCTCTCAATAGCTTTGCATGAAGGGGCACATATGCATGTCCCTCCACTGATATAGTTGTTACTCTCCAATCTGAGGCCATGGAATCTCAGATAGATTCGGATTCTCTCAGTTTTTGTGCCCGTGGTGCATCTACTTCAACATCTCCTTTTGATTCCTAGGAGATGAAAATCCTTGAATATGGTGCGGAGAATATAATGTGCAGCAAGCCCTATTGGTTTTGAGACCTCTCATTGTCACCAAGGACTAGAGGTCGACCCAACTATCACTTAAAAGACCTACAAATGAACACACTACTAGGTCATTCTTACCTCCTGAGGCTTATTAGGCGAGGAAAAATTGCTTGATCCACCTACAACTTGGGTCCCAAAGGATACTCATCCATCCTATTATCAAACCCCGAATTCAAGAAATCCAGTAAAATGATGTACTCCATGGGCTACAAGGGCCTAGGATGTGGAAGAAATGAACACAAACAGAGAGAACCAATACCTCTTCCACATTTTAAAACAGAAAGATATGGCATTGGGATTCACCCTTATGAAGACACCCTAATGATCAAGACACTACTTGTTATGAACGTGAGGATAGCTCGGACTATCTCAAACGGTGATACTGATTCCCATTTTACCTCCATAAACCTATTCATGAACAACGTTGTCCTAACCATAACCCCTATGGAACCAACCCTTGACCTTGTTTACCCTGCCCTTGTTGAATGGGACCAACAATGTCACATGTCACTAGATTTATTCGAGAATGACGAAGCTATCACAGAGTTCATGGGCATAAGGGATATAATTCCCATTAGAGACCATAAGAAGGTTTTCTTTATTGACTTGGATACATGCTCCTACTTCACCGAGGAGGCCTGAGCTTTGAGGTCAACAAAACTTAAAGAAAAGTGAGGGCAAAATTTCCAACATAAAGCCTCGGTAAAAATCAAAGTCTAAGTCACACAATGAAAACCTCTTTGAGGCATTGGCCGACAAACAAGTAAAAAAATCAAAGGACAAACAAAGTGACCATGCCAAGGATGAAAATATCGTGGAGACATCCTTGGACGAATATCTCAACCTCCCTCCTGATCCTACGCGTATGGAGGACTTATCAAAATTACTAGTCGAAGAAACCATTGATGTGAATATTGGTACAGAAGAAGATCCCAAGATAGTAAAATTGGGAGCATCACTCTCGGCTAGAGAACAAAAGACATTCACTATGTTGTTGCGAGAGTTTATAGACGTGTTCACATGGTCTTACAAAGACATGCCAGCTTAGATCCAACTTTGGTCATGCACAACCTAGTTGTGCACGCAGATGCTAAGCCTATCAAACAGAAACTCCAAAAGATGCACCCAAGAGTGGCCTTACTAGTTAAAGAAGAGTTGGAAAGATTGCTTATGGCAGGATTCATTCTATTGATTATTCTGAATGGATATCAAACATTGTTCCTATCCAGAAAAATCTTGTCAGTATCTGAATCTACACGGATTTTAGAGACATTAATAAGGCTTGCCCTAAAGATGATTTTTCGCTACCAAATATTGACATGATTGTCGACTAAATGTGGTACGAGATGTTATCTCTCATGGATAGCTTTTCAAGGTACAACCAAATCAATATTCCTGATGAAGATCAAGCACAAAATGGCTTTCACGACTCCTTGGGGTACCTTCATTATTAGGTGATGCCATTTGGTCTCAAAATGTAGGAGCTACTTATCGGTGGGAAATGATGGTGATTTTTCATGATATGATTCATGATATCATGGAAGACTATGTCGATGACATCCTTGGAAAGTCCATGTAACACCCTAAACTGTTGTTACTTTCTCCTAAGCATACAAGTGTTGATATGTGATTTCTTGTAAAAGGATGTGTTCCTCGATTCAGAAATCATGCTTGATATGTACTGAATTTCTTGCAGATTGCAGATCTTGACTGAGTCAGAATATGATTAGACTCTTTTATTTATTTCATTTTGTGTCTGAATATTAATCTGATCACGGAATGAATTATAGAGATATTCATCTATAATATCTAGACTTGGATCAGTGGAATTGATCCAAGTAATGCTTTAAATCTGTTTGTGATAAATTAGATCACAGACCTTGAACAGGTTGCAAGGTATGGAAGCATTTATTAAGCGGGTCGGAGTATGACTCAGGCTGATCTTGAGAAATGAATTGGTTCCCGATATGGAGGTATATCTGGAAGGTCTCGGACGTGGACCAAGTAATAATTCTGTCATGTATATTCCTGTAGCCTAACGGCTGTATAGGAGTGAATCCTGTTCGGAGATGCATGATTTTGGGTCTTTTCTTGGCATATAAAATGTTATACCTAACTGGAATTATTAATGGTTAGTAACCTAAAACTAAAACCTAACCTAGGGGTTAGATTATTGTTAAGCTAACCTAGACCTAGGCTATGTGTTAATATCCTAAGTTAGTATCTATGTGTAAATTGGTTAGTATGGGTATTACCCTAAATTCTAACCTAAGATGCTAACCTAACTAATGAGGAGATTATGAAGGGGCCTATGGAAGGGGGTGCGAACCATGGGCGGCGTTTTCTATGGCAATTAATGCTGGGGATAAGGATGAGGGACAGGTCATGGCGGAGGCTTAAGCGGCGGCTAACCTGTGCAGACGTGGCAATTTGCTAAGTTTGGAAATGAACTTGAGTTTTAGTTGGACTGTCGCCAATTTTGGCGGTCGGTGGAAGTTGAGTTTAAGCGGGAAAGTTGGTTTAATGGCATTCAGTGTTCTAGGGAGACGAGCTCGAAACTCGCGAGAAGGCATGCAAACGGGAAGTTGAAGGTTTGTTTGGTTTGTCGCGATTTTCGGTCTTCTCTCTCTCTTGTTTACTGGTTCTTCGCACCAGTTCTCCTTGAGTTGCATGGCAAGAATGAATTTCTCTGGCTCTTTTCTCTGTCATGGAAGATATATATGTGATGGAGACAGTGAAATTTTGTTGGTCGCTTTATCTTGGAAAAAGAAAAGGAAGTTTGAGCTCTTCCAGTGGTCTGCTTCGGAAATTTGATCAAAAAAATACAGGCATGTTAGGCCCTAACCTTTAAATATCTTGTTGTCTTTCAAGTGATTTCATTAGAACAACTCTGTTCAAATGTTTTGAGAAAATAAAGGATTTTCTATGGAGATCTTGTTTAAATTTTGGTACTGTATCTCTTCTGGTTCGATTTTTCAATTTCCTCTTGATGGGTGTTTGTTAAATTCGAATTGTGGCTCTATTCCTTTGTGTATTCTTTCTGGTTTAAATATATGAGATATTTATATGTAAAGAGCATGAAAGCTCGGCCTGTTTGGCGTGAGCCCAAAGAATATACTTGTGTTGTGAATAGACCACTGTATGTTGTTGATTTGTGGTCGCTGTTTCTTGTTGTGGAAACTGTATGGAATGATTTTGAAGAATACTGTAAGATTGATCAGTATTATTGCTTCTTTGGAAACTCTGTCGTGGGTTTTGTTGACAGTGTTTAATGATACTTTTTGGGTTTTCATTGTCTTCTAATTTTGCTAGGAACAGGTAACTGTTGTGTTACCGTAGTTTATACGACCTAGCGGAAGTTGTTTTCCTTGTTATTGTGGTAACGGGATTACTTGTTGACTGTGTATAATATAGATACATCTGTACTTTATTTTATCGACTCAGTGGAGTCCATGATTGAATCGTATATTGCTATCTATTGCTGAGAATGTAGATTCATCCATAAGTTTTGTGAATTGATTTTCGTGGAAGCCTGGTAAGAAGAAACAGGTCTTTTGGCCACTGTTATTTGAAATAATTAAAGGATAAAGACTTCCTGGGTATGCATTTTCATTTCTATGTGAAAGCTGTTCGAAAGTTTCGAAGCGGCTCAGTTGATTTCCTTGCTTGAAATGGGTATTTGATTTGCTTACACTTGTTTCATTCTGAATGATTGCCATAGCTGGCATAGAAGGAATCATCACCAATTTCTTAGTACGCTGCTGTAGGGTTCAGTGGTTATGAGTATAAAACCATTAACAGTATACAGTGTGAATATATAGATTTATACTGTTGTGATTTGGACGACTCTGAGGAGTCGATTGAATGATTCATTTTACATTTGAGCCGAATATAGTTAAGTTGTTGGTATTTTATGTGCCACGACTTAATGGAATAACATGTTTTTCGATCTTGTTATTTCGATTAGAATTCCTTCGTGTTTCAGGGATTTTGTGGCACAGATTCTTAGGTGATCATGTACGTCTTCAACCTGTACAAATTTGTGTAAAAAGGTTGGCAGAGTTCAGTCGGGTTCTTGGTTTGAAATCAGAGATTAATTTGTTCGTCTGATTCTTATTATGCTTCGTTGATGAATATCAGTATGAATTCATATGCATTTGCTTGAATTGTTACCTCCGTTTGAATCATTTGGAATTCTGGAAAGGTAGCTGGTACTTCTGTCTCTTTCTGAACTTGACTTTGGACACTGTCTTTGTCACTGTTTGAGATCCTTGAGTATGGATGACTGTTTCGTGTTCTGACCTTGTTTGGGTAAGTCGCGAATACCACACTAAGACTTGCATGCGCCAAGGTAAGGATCGATTGGTTGATTCCTTCTTTTACTTCATCCGATTTTGATCGAGCAAGAATAAGTATGCTAGGTTCTTTTCCATTTAATCATCCGATTTGACCGAGCATGATTTGGAAATACTGTGTGGTCAAGACAAGCATAGTCTCTAGGAAACCTCAAATTGCTTGATGCAATAAGGTTGTTGTTTACAGCGATACGCTTGTAGTTTCTTGTTTACAACTTGTGTCAAAGCCTACTTGTGTAAAAGGAACTAGCATTGGGCTTAGGGTTGATACATGAATTGTTGATGTGTTAGTTCTTTGTAATCGGAGTTTTCTTGTGTTTCTATTTCTTGATTTAGAATAAATGATCTTGCTTTGCGGCTTGTCTAACTTGTTCATTTATATACTGGATAAATGTTTTCATAGGAGAAGACGGTTAAGTGATGAATTTATGTGAAAGGAAGTATGAATGGATTGGTTCTTTCTCTTCCTTTATTTCATATTTGTTGATATTTGTCTAACAGTGGGAAATTGTTTTGTAGCGTTTTGGTAGAATCCCGAATTGTTATGTTATTTCCCTTTTGGAAGAATGAAACAATCTGACCAATGTTGTGATTTGGATTCAATGATTGTTTGTATACATTCGTTCCTTGATTTTTAATATTTGATGAAATATTAGAAAGTGATTAAGACTATTTTGTAACAATGATAGAGTTACATATTTGTAATCATTTTGTATTACAAGGACATAGTCTGAATATGTTTACTTATTTGGATATTTGATCTCATTTAAACAGGGTGTTTAATGAAAACAATTGATGGATTGCAATTGTTTTAAAAGTTAGTGCTTATCATGCCGATATCAACCGACTCATGTTGACTATTTTTGCAGATGGTTGCCGTAAGAGGTAAAAGCAATGCAGATCTGACAGGCTGATCAGATTGTTTATTTGATTTATAATGAATTACAGCTTGATTTTATAGATGTACTATATGTGAAAAGATGTTTCTTTTCCGTTAAGCATTATATCAAGTATGTTGTTGCATAAAATGTAATTGTATAGTTTTGAAAGGAATGGAAATAAGTGTTTGATACTTATGTGTTGTATTCTATTTCTGAAAGTTGACCTTCTTCGGTTTATGTAACGAAGGGGCATTGTTATCATTGTATAATATGGATGCTTTTGTGATTGACAATGAAAGCTTGCATGAAAATGAGATTGAATTCTTATGAGTGTTTAGTAGTTCTAATTTGTTCTAGCAAAAGCAATATTGGATTTAAATAATTGTCTTTCTAGAAGATAGGTTAAAAATGAGCCTAAAGAGAACGCTAAACAAACTGGATTAAATTACTAATCCCTAGTCCTAAGTATGACAGGACAATATTAAATTGGATTCTTAATCATTTATATCTTTATACTAGAAAGTATGATATAAATTCAGTTAAGAGAACTGATATTCAATCAAATGGAGTTCAGTTGGCAATCTCAAGCAAAGGTTATGAGATACTGTCCGATTCTGTTGCTTTAGAATCAGGTGTATTCTAATGACTCCTTGATGGGAACTTGACCGTAATATCTCTACCATGTAATGGGTTTTAATAGAGGAGGGTCGTCTTAAGACAAAGAATCCAGGGATTTGGAAAGGCTAACCTTAGGGAAAAGTCTTTAAAAGTGATTTAAACTCAAGTGCGTAACGCTTGTTACTGAGTAGATCTTTTCGAGGCGGATTTAAAGGTTGACGACATAAGTCAACTGCAGAGTTGTACCTCCGAGAAGATTAGGATCTTCTTGAAGTTACAATAATGCAGATGACTTATGGCGACACCCTTTGCATTGATCGCTAAGATTTACACTTGATTTCACACGAGTTACCCTGGGACCGATTAAGAACGTGGTCATGTTATAAGGCTGCCTAGGAGATTCGGGGTATCATGACACACTGGTTGAACTGCAAGGTTGAACCAGTATGTCATCATATCCCTAATCCTCGTGGTCATCCATATAACATTATCACCTTGTTAATCGCCTCCAGTGAGTGATTGATTGTGAAAGGAAGGACCGACATAGTCGGTATAAGACATTCTATATAACATATGAATGGGGTGAAGGACGTATTCCAGCATTGGACGAGTATGTCGTGAATACGAGACATGAACAAGTTATGTTTCAAATCTTTGGCCAAAGTATCGCAGTTCGTGATTGATTGCGTTGTCCTAATTCACCTAGTCTAAGGGATGAGATGCCGATGAATAATGGTAACAATTATTCAGTTAGATTCCTTGGACAGAGCATTCTGAATCCCAGATTAGGGAAGAGAACCGCAAGAGTAATGTGTTAAATAAAAACACCGACTCTTATTACTCATGAATAGATCGGTAGATTACCGAGTCATGGAATGAATAGATCGGAGGTACTCCGAGTCATTACAGCTGCATATGGTTGTCTGTTATATAAATGGTTATTTGAATTGTGAGTTCTAAATTATGTATTTAGAACCAGTATGCAATTATCAAAAAAAAAAAAAAAAAAATTGACTTGTTCTATTGTCTAAAATGAGGATGTTACAGTCCAAGACAAGAGAAGATCACCCTGTCATTTTGCGGTGTATCTTTAAGCGCCTACAAGAGTACAAGGTTAGGTTGAATCTAAAGAAGTGTGTATTCGGCGTGCTATCAGGAAAACTATTGGGCTTCATTGTATCGAGATGAGGAATTGAGGTAGACCCTATTAAAGTGTCTGCTATTACTGAAATGCCTCCACCTAAGACTATTAAAAAGCGTAGTAGCTATCGGGAAAATCCAAGCTATTCACCGCTTCATCTCTCAACTTGTAGATAAGTGTCACTCATTCACCTACTTGCTTAAAAAGGATGTCACCTTCATCTGGGGACCTAAGCAATAGCAAGCCTTTGCTTTGCTTAAACAATACTTGGCTAATCCGTCTCCTGTCCTCATGCCTCCAACTCCTAGAGAACCACTCTTGCTTTATATTTCTGCTACGTAATTTGCTATTGGTGCATTGCTCACCCAATACGACCTTGGTCATAAGGAAAAAGTGGTGTATTATCTCAGTCACACCCTTATCACTTATGAGCTCAACTATCCTCAAATTAAAAAATCTTGCTTGGCTGTTGTTTTTACTTTTCAAAAAAAAATTCATTATCTATTGAATACCAAAACCAAGCTAATATCCAAGGTTGACCCACTCAAGTAATAACTATCTAAATCCGCCCTCACAGGTAGAATGGCTAATTGGATCATTCTACTCAGTGAGTTTGACATAGAATTTGTACATCGAAGTCAATTAAAAGACAAGTACTTGTTACCAGCTAGTGAAGCACCTTTGTAAGGCACTAAACCTTTGAACTGGATCTCGCCGGATGTCTCCTTGCTCTATATTGAAGAATCTGTCATATGGCAGATACATTTTGATGGGTCCTTTACATTTCATGGTTCAGGTGCGGGGTAGTCCTTATTACTCCTTCTGGTGATCCTATACCACAAGATTTTCACCTGGGCTTCCCTTTCACAAACAATATTATGGAGTATGAGGCACTTATTGCAGGGATGAAGCTAACTATCAAGTGGAACTTTCATCATGTCCAGTTATGGGTGATTCTCAATTAATCATCAAATAGGTTAATGATGAATATAAGGTTAAGGATGACAAGCTCATACCTTACAAAAAGTTGGTCAAAACTCTAAAGGAGTACTTCGTGTGCATTACATTTGAACAAATCCCAAGAGCGTAGAACAGATCGGCAGATGCCATGGAACGATGGGTTCTATGCTTCATATTCCACCAAGGAATAATGACATGCCATTCTTTGTAGAAAATTTATGCCAGCCCACATATGACATGCCAGAATCTTGTCTGGCTTGTGATGTTGTTGGTCCCAATTCCCCATGGTATGAACCCATCTTTACCTATCTTAAGGACAACACGTTCCCTCCCGATATCTCCCATTCCGAAAAGCAAAGCTTGATTCACCAAATAGCTTGTTACACCCTTTTAGGAGGTACACTTTATCATCGTGGCTACAATGGGAATCTATTACGTTGTCTTGATGTGACGGAGTCAATCCAAGAAATCAAAGAAGTACATGAAGGGGTGTGTGGAGCACATACAAATAGAATGGTCTTAGCTAAGAAATTGTTGAGAGTAGGCTACTATTGGCCTACCATGGAAACCGATTGTTGCAATTATGTCAGGAAATGTGTACTTTTCCAAAAGTATGGAAACTTCATCCATGCTCCATCGCAACCATTACAACCTATCACTACCCCATGGCCATTCTCTAAGTGGGGACTTGACTTGATAGGAAAACTTACTCCTACCTCATCTGATGGTCATACACACATCATCATGGCTATGGAATACTTTACAAAATGGGTGGAGGTTGTCCCTTTAACCTATGTAACAGGAGCTCAAATTTCCAAATTTATCATGAATCATATCATTTGTCAATATGGCATTCCCGCGGCCATTATTACAGATAATGGGAAGTCATTTAAGAATAAGATGGTGAAAGGTCTTTGTCAACGGTTCCAGACTAAAATGGTCTACACCATATTACCCTCAAGGTAATGGACAAGCCAAAGCCACAAATAAAACTTTGGTGAGAATAATGGAGAAGATAGTTAGCAAAACAGGTCGTAATTGGCACTTGCAAATCCACCCATCCCTTTGGGCTTACAAAACATCCATTCACACTCCTACGGGTGCGACACCATATTCTCTAGTGTTTGGGACATAATCCATCATCCCATTAGAAATTGAACTTCCTTCCCTGAGAATTTCTCTTAGGGACTATTTGGATAAAGATGAGGATTACCGGGTAACAAGACTAGGCTGAATTGGAGCTCCTAGATGAGAGGTGCATTCACGCTCTTAATCACCTGAAAGTGTATCAAAATAGAGTCTCTAGAAACTACAACAAGAGAATCATCCCTCATCAGTTTGAGGTTGGTGATTTAGTCATGAAGGAGAACCAGTTCAACACAAGAGCATGGAACGAGAAAAGAAAGGGAAGTTCGAACCACATTGGTTGGGACCCTATGTTATAGTCGCCAAGTATGGCACAGGGGCATACAAACTTGCTCACCCCAATGGTGATGAGCTCCGTGAGCCCATGAACACCATGCATCTTAAGCGGTTCTATGCTTAAACATGGCGCAGAAAGTCAAAAAAGCAAAAACTCAAAAACATGGTAAAATGATAAAAAAAAAAAAAAAAATTAAAAGAGAGAGAAAAAAAAAAAGAGAAAACAAGTCATCCATAAGTGAAAACCATGCAATTGTGGCACTTTAGACAAGTCCTTGGGTGAAAACCAGTTTCCGGCACCTTGGGAGGATTCATTGTTCACAAGCATCTTGCATCTGGAGGGTAGTTTTCCTTGGCCTAGCCCTAGTTCTGCCTTCGAGATTCCCTGTGAGCCCCATCCTATCAGGCCTTGATCTGGATTTGTCTTATTTTATTCATCTGTGAGGGGCATGGTCTTTTGTTATTCCCCATCTTATGCTGAGGGCAATTCAACGACTTCACCTTCTTGTTCATAAGTGTGTGGCTTATGCCCTTGTATATTCCCCTTCTAACGCTGGGGGCATCCATGCTTTCTTGGTTACCTGTGCATAACTCTGGAAAACCGTTAGAAAACAACACAAAAACAATAGAAAATTATTTCACAAAAACCTAAACAATAGAAAATTGTTTCACAACAACACAAAAACAATAGAAAATTGTTTCATGAAAACAAATCTTACAAAAACATTTACTTACATTTACTTGCATTGTCTTGTTTCTTGCTTTGCTTGTTTCTTGTATAGTTGTTTTATGTTTTTACTTTTGGGTTGTTTGTTGCTTGGGCATACTTTGTTAGGATTCATCTTTTCTTGCTTAGATTAGATTTATTCTTGCTTGTGCATATTGAGGTGTGTTTTTGCATGCTAGTGAATCATGGTGTATTATGTTAATTCATTATGTTCTTTCTTAGCATTTGATTGTGTTTATTGCATGTGCATTGTTTTGTTATCATAACATCACATTACCATCATTATCATCACATCTAACATCATCTATACATCATATATCAAGAAAAAGCTAAGTATACATCATACATGAATGCTAAGCTAATCATCACATATCGTATCATCAAATGGGGGCAAGAGGGATCACAAATATCAAAATCTATCCCCCCCACACCCTTATCATCATATCATCCCGTCCATTAAGCATGACACATCTCATAAACAAAACACATTTGATATATTCTACAAGATCACATCATCTGGAAATAAAAACACATGTGATACATCAACAAGATCATGATACATATACATGTCAAATCAAATCAGAATACATCATAAACACATCTATCTATCCATGAGAAATAAATAAACAAGTGTCCATCTCATATACACATATGTCATGTCACAAATGTCCAAATCATACATGTATGGTATATCTGTGTCAAAAATGGATATACATCACGGCAGTGCATCATAAAATCCTTCATCTGAGGCATACAAAAGAATGGTACATATAACAAAATAAAAGCCTTCATCAGAGGCATGTATCAAAACTGCTCTATATCAAAAATGCCTTCAACTGAGGCGTACAAAGATGATACATCAAAATGTCCATATATATATACAAGTATAAACTGTGCCAGGTCGGTACTCAAAATAATACATCATCGAATACAATGTGCCATCAAAAAGGGGCATGCATCAAAAGAATCCAGCCTTCATAAGAGGCATGTATACAAACAATCTATACAATAAAAAGAATGTAGAGCTCAACCACAGCTCTTGCTCTCGCCGAGACTCCTGTGTCTACACTGGGCACCAAAACAATGGTGGCTGAGATGGCCCTTGTCCAACCGGCTGCTCTGGCATAGGCTACCTAACTGATCTCGACGAATGGCCTGATCTCTCGTGACCTAGAACCTGTCATGCTCATCTCTGACTGTCGAGACAGTACCACTCGCTACTCTAGGGGAACTTCCCTGAAGTAGGCAGTCCTATAAAATAAAGCCTTGCCATCGAGCCTCGTGGCATCACGTATCAAGTCAGCATCTCTAGAGGTGAGGGTTACCTGAAGGGAAACATCACACTCACCTGTCACTCTACCTAAATCGGCCTCAACCTATCTCAAGGAGGTAGCCTCTCGATCTCTCTCTACGGTAATAGTCTACACCTAGGCTCGTGCCTCATCCCTCTGTGTAAGATAGCCCTGTGACCATGTGTATACATGATCCTCTGAGCAACGACCATCCGCACCTGAGTCTGGGACTGGTGTAGGAGGCTCAATATCTGAGCCCCCTGTGTGGCCATCTCTCGCATCGACTGCTGTCATGCCACACTGCTGTCACCTCCCGGGCCGGCTGGGCCTCGAGCTCGATCTCGCTCTGAAAGTAATGTGACAATATGGGTCAGGCTTGATCATGCTCAATTGTCGCGGTCACACCCCACCTCGAACCTCGTCTCTCTCTTCCCTAGCCATGTCTCTCTCGGCTAGGGCTCGCCTGTAGTTGTTGTTACTATGGCTATCTCGTGCCACTAGCCGTGTGGTTGGGGCCGTGTCACCGGGATCGGTCCCCGGGGCACTTTGGATGACTAGCCCTGCTCTAGGACTCTCGCTTTAGGAAACTAAACTAGTGCTTTGTACTGGGCCCCGTGGCTTCTGGTCCTTGTGCTCAGCGTGAGGCACCCTTCCCATCATGTGGAATGCCATCAAAAGGATCCTCTAGATCCGGCCCCACTACTCTCTCTCTCTACACTCTAAATCTGTGCTAGATCTCTATAGGTGGATGATCACCTGCTGCCAAGGCCTCCTCTCGAGATAGTGAGACACCGAGGTAACATAGTGGCATATCAAGCGCATAATCGATGTAGTCCTCGTGTCCCGCACTGTCGTGGCCGGGTCCTATGCATATGGGACCACCTATGTAAAACTTGCCCTAGCTTAGGCCACTAATATGTGAGGCCCCATGGTATGCCTCTCTGAATCTTTGCGTGTATACCAAATATCCGGCTATGGGACCCTTGTACTCTGCCAAGCTACCACTGGCACCTATCAACTTGATATAGCTTTATAATGTAGTTGCACTCTACCGATGATAAAATGCTCTACTGAGCACACACTCGAGCCACTGTGTGACATCCTCTAGCCACTAGAAATGTCCAGTAAGGCCACCGAGATAATATCTATCTCTGGCAGCTCATCAAACTCTCGCCTTATATGAATTTTTTTGCTATATAAACGCTCTGGGAATTTATGTCCCTCTACTTAAATTGTGCATCTTCTCGTATATCAATGCATGAGTAAGGTGATTTTTTATCCGGGTTGGCTTTACGGTCGGGGATCCAACATGGGCACTCCACTGACCCTGTAGTAAAGCTAGAAATCTCTTGCTAGAGAGGACTTTTTCAAGAGAGTGGGAAAGGGAGTGAGAATATGAGGTAGGGGAACTAATGCTACAAGTAGAAAATCAGATTCTTGCATACATCAGTTAGAAGTTTCATCACATGCATTAAAATTAGGAAGAAACAATACTATAAACAACAACAAGACCAATTAGAATTTAATGAACACAAAGTATCAATAAACCCCTTAGTCAAAAAAGGCTAAAAACTCCTTGTATTGATGCCCAAGCAGAAATTGTACATAGTGTGCACACCTATAATTACGCCGAGCAATTTAAATACTTAAATTGCGCTAATTATCCCCTTTCGCAAATCGACGACATATCGTCAAAAGCGCTCATATTCCCTCTTATTGTCATTAATTAATTACAATACGCTAATTGATTAAGTCACCTATCCAACTAACATCTTGATTAATGACCTTCCGTTAATAAATCACCCCTTTTACCTAGACTAATTAATTATTATTAATTAATTAGCTTTCCCTTCCATTTAACCAATAAATCAATATTTAATTGATTTAATCCCCTTCTAATAGCCTAAATCGTACTAATATTCCTCTAATTAGCTTCTATAAGCTTACATCTACCTATTAGTTAATCACCTTTGATTAATTAAAACACCCCCCAACTCCCATGACTTGCTAAGCATAAAATAAACCCTTCTAAAGTAAGGTTACCTTTTATAAAGCAACCTTATCCATTCCTAATCATGTTTTACCTTTATCCCACATGTAAAGTGATGAAGTGTTTCCTTTATCCATTGGGCTATATAAGGAGACCTCCTTCTACCTTTATACCTACACCTAAACTTCTTGAGAAATCAAATGCAAAGCATATAGCAAAATAGACTAAGAGCTTGTTTTTTGTTTTCTTGAGAGTTCATCATCTTGAAGAGTTAAGCCTCTTTCCTAAGTGCTTAGGTCATATGTGAGGCTTCAAAAGGGTCTTGTAGCCCAACTTTGACAAGCCCTTATTCTTAGGTTCTTGGCACATTAAGGACAACCATTTTGATAGCCATGAGGCCTACCTAGGTCCTTCATTTATATGTTGTTAGAGAATAGAGGATTTTTAGATGTTTAAACATTGTTAGGTTCAAAGTTTTTATTAATGAATGTTAAAGATCTAACCCTTGTTCAATTCTTATCATGATGGTGCTTAATATGTTGTTTGATTCTCGCTAGTTAAGACTATTTAGGTGTTAGTCTTTTACTCACATTTAGCATTAGTTTAAAAACAACACATGCACACACATAGTATGAGAATGGAAGACATTGAGAATAGGGGAAATGGCTAACTCTTTTCACTCACAAGTAAGCAAAATATCTCTCATGAACTTACAAGAATATAACTAGCTAGAAGAATTTCAGAATTAGAACCCCTTTGAATGAGGATCTCATTACAATTTATAGCAAAAAGAACAACTCATCATCTTCCCGATGACCCACCATATGCCTTATTTATGACTTTAGACTGTTCACATTCCTAACAAATATTAAGTCCTTTTTATAAAATCAAGGTGACTTAATTTACATTATGTGTCAAAATTCACCTTTAGATGACTTAAAGGCATATCAAAAAGTGCAAACCCCAACGAATAATTAGAACACTTAAAGAGAGAGAAAGTTGGGGGGAAGAAAGAGAAGAGAGAGAAGAAGAGAGGATGTCGCTCTTGATGAAGTCAGATGATCCTTGCTAATGGAAAGCTCCAATGTGATGAAATCCGAATCTTCGCAATCTTTACACTCTGTAAAACTCCTTCAAAATGGCTCATGGATGCTTTGGAAAGAGTGTTTAAAAACACTATTGAATGGTTCTGCCGATGACCACAAACGTGACTCATGAAGATTCCCTCAGAAGAGATAAGATCCCAAAACTAATCTTGTCAAGTTGAATGAACTATTTCCACCAATGACCACAACTTCCAACTTGTGACCCAAACCATGTAGTGAGTGTCGAAAGACACTATCAGGGTCTCCGAGATGAGTTTTGAAAGATCCATGAGAGACACCAAATATGCTTCTTGTAAAAATTTTATGACCCACTTGGTGAAGATAACATACTACGGAGACGGGCATTGAATCTCAGTGAAGGCAATATTTAGTGACAACACCCATTCTATAAACTTGAGTCCCGCATCTCTTGACACTTACTATTTCTAGAAAAAGCAACTTACTATTTTTAGTAAGTGTGAAAATTCTTCTCGAACTCCAACTGCAGCTTGCCAATCTAGATGTTCAACTCTCATAATGCTCCTCTTGTGAAAATCACCCTCTGGAGTGACTTACTATTTTTAATAAGTGTCAGTGAGATGACTTACTATTTTTAGTAAGTATGAAAAATCAGCTCCTCCGATCCTCAATTGGATGTTGCAATTTTAATTCCTCCTTTTCTTGTGTTCCCCTCATCTTTTGGACCGATTTGCTATTTTTAGCAGGTTCTCATGGGACCACTTACTATTTTTAGTAGGTGCCAATTCTAGACCAAGATGACTATTCCGTTGATTTTTACCGTGATACTACTTATGTGTTCACTACCTCTGTAATTTCTCCAATTGATGACTTACCTAAAATAGCAGTCTCCCATGTAGAAGACCTGTTATTTTTAGAAATTGAGCTTCTAGTGGTCGAATCATGGTGGAACGATTTTTTTGATATGGGTGTTTTCCCAATATCACTCCTCTGAAATCTTAGGCCCGCCCGATCAACGATTTGGGAGATTTTAAAAATTCAAATTTTTGACCTAGCGGTAGCTCTAGAAATGACAACCATTAATGGAGCTTGAAAATTGTAGGTCTGGTTATGGGTTTTTTGCTTCCTGTTCATCCAATGAAATTTCTCTTCGAACTAACTATCGATTTGATGAGGAATCAAGTTTTTGTCTTCGTTGAGCCAAGAGTAAGATTTCTTCACTGTGAGTGGTTTGTGCTATGGAAGGAGGATTTGAAGGTGAGATTTTAATGGATTTTAGATTGAAGAACATGGCAGCAAATGGTTCTTTGTTTCGTGCACCGATTAGCAAGATACGTCTAGATCTTTGTTCTACAACAATGAAGTCTTCTGAAGATTTTCTTCATTCTTCCTTATGTTCTTCAATCCTTTGAGTATGTCAATCAACCTTCTCTCTAAAACTTGTGTGTTGTTATGAAATCAAGGGTTTTGTTTCTGTGGTGGAGCTGGTTTGGAGTAGCAATGGTGAACAGTGCAGGCAGGTATGAGCAAGTTGCAGAGCAATGGCAAGGATAGAGTTGTGTAAAGTTAGAAGCGGGAAAGTTAGCTTTAAAACAAAATTCAAAAATGCTTTAAAACTTACATGTCAGGGGTGGGCGTAATTTTATGTCCCTGATGTCCCTTAATAATTAATGGACATGAGGGACATCAATTTTCACGGTGCACCTCGCAATGACACTTGGTGAAAATCTAACGATGGAGTTTTTTTGCCAAAAAGCTTGTTGGAAGCACCTGGGAGCTGGAAAATGGTCACATGGGGGACCAAGATACATTTGTTGGGTTAGGAAAAATTTTGTGTTCCTCAACACAAAGGGACATGAGGGTCATTAATTTTCACATGGTGCCTAGTGTTGACACTTGTTAGAGATCCAACGGCTGAGGGTTTAGCTCCACTAGCTCCCTGGGGCCTAAGAAAATGCACTGAAAGGGGTCACATGGGTGACATGCATGCTTCGGGTCTAGGCACATTTTTATGTCCCTCGTGTCACTCAGCACAAAGGGACATGAGGGTCATCAATTTGCACGGTGCGCCAGAAGCCGCCACTTGTCACAATCTAGATGGTAGAGGGAATGAGCTCCTACAAGCACTAGTGGGTTGAATTGGCGATCCGAGAGGTTCCATGTGTGACCAGAGGGCTTATTGGGGTGGGCACATTTTTATGTCCCTCATGTCCCTTATCTTGAGGGATGAAAGGGACATGAAATTGTGCCAGGATCCTGGAGCTAACATGTGTCCTCTTGCAAATTTGACTAATTGTTGAAGCCTTCCTAGAGGACGACTTGAAACAATGATAACTTGAGCTCCCGATGGAATTTTTGGGAAAATTTTATATGATTTTTACAAAAATGTCCTTATTAATCTAATGGTGGAGGTATCAGCTCTTTATTCCTCCATTTATGCCTTGAAAAATCAGAATTTTTTTTTATTTCCATAGTTGAGCCTAGGAAAACTGATTTCAGACCTATTGCACCAAGGTTTTGTGAAAAATCTGATTTCACCATCTTGTAGGTATTTTAATTTCCTTTCGACGATGTCTCATTTGGCTCCTTAACTCCATCCAGCAGCTCCCGTAATCACCTCGTGAAGCTCAATAGCTCTTTTGATCCTGTGCACTCTTTTGATCATGTGCATTGCTAGGTATGTGAACCCTATTTTTGGTGAAATTGCCCTAACTCCTCCAAATCCTTCATGAATCTTCAAAAATTAATTCCATGATTTTTTTATACCTTTAACTCATCTTTATGTTGTATTTGGCTCCTCTATTTTTCTCTCCAGGGGTTGTCTTAGTCCTGGGAAGGCCGGTGGTAGCCCTTCCCAACACCGCCAAAAATAGCATTTTTCAAGAACTCCTAAAATCACCTAGGGGGTTGAATTGAATTTCCTAATTCACCAAGAGTATTTTTTTAACATCAACCTGGGAGGTCATCGTACTAATTGGGTAGACATGGGGTGTGCGGAAAGGTAACACTTACAAATTTTGACACGGGGTATCGTTGTCATGCTCGAAAATCATAAATTTTCCCATTACACATTGCATGACAACGAGACATGAGGTTTTTCAAGTATATTACAATCTAAAAGTGATTATTTTTTCACATTTTAAATAATTCTAGGTTTTAGTTTTTTTGTTGGTTATTTATATACTTTTGTAGCGATATCGATGTTTTGGACTAACAACACTCATGTATATAGTTGAGTGCCACTAAAATAAAATTTATATTCAAGTTTATTATAACATGACTAGGCCGATAGAGTGATAATAATGATTGAATCGCTTTTTTTTTCCACTTTATGATTTGATTGATTTTCTATTATTGATTTGTTGACACATGCGCTAATTTATTATCAATCTACCTCTTTTGATTTAATGTGTTTGTGTCTTCATCTTTTGTGATTCTAACATTTGTATTTTTCTAACTTTTTAAAAATATTTAAATTAAATAAAACTATGTTTTTTTACTTATGGCATTTAAGGATTGTTTTTAGTTTTTAAGTATACATATCTCTAAACAACCCCAAAATCCCATTTATAGGTTTAAATGTAAATGTATTCTCTTAAGGATTATGTGTTTACATAGTCTTCGAGAGATAATAAAGGAGGAATCTGAGCTAACTAGTGAGGAGGGATTTAAGCCATTACGGAGGAGGGATTTGAGCCATTGGGGCTTTCAAATAGGGTGATTGTCTCCCTTCCCTTATTAGATCTTAGTTTAACAAAAATATAATATTAATACTAAACCCGATTACATAGTTGTGTATGAATAAATAAATGCTAGAGTACAAATTTTACACAAGCAATAAGCTAATAAAATATGAAACCCTAAGTGCAGAGAGAGAGAAAAGGACTTAGCTGATTCATGTTTTTCTTGGAGCTGATTTGACTGGAAAACTAATGAATAGGAAGGGTAGATCATCACAATTGTGTAGTGTAAAATCTGGAACTTTAAAATAAGGTCGGACTAGGCGCTTGGATTGGGTCATGGGAACCTAGGTGCGAGTCTACTTCTAGGTGCCTATGACTACGAAAGTGGTTAGAATATAATTTTTCTAGTGTTGCACAAGTGTTGTTGATAGTCATTGTTGGTCACTTGTATGTCACACCTTGATCCCCTAAAGTACTTATAACCTACAAAGAGATGTTCACCTACAAAACCCTCAAACTACATCAAATCCCAAAATAAAAGATGTAATATGGGGAGTTGGACTGACCTTGACGGTCACCTGGCCGAGTGAACCTACGACTAGGCATTACACTACATCTCATACTCCATGTAGTTCTTGTGCAAGCGTGAAAGAATCATGCACTAGAGGCTCTCTTGCAAGTGCACTTGATAGCAAATGATAACTACATATACCAATGTAAATATATGTGTTGATGGAATAATGAACTTCCCCTTCCTATGAAGTGTATACAGAAAATCTAGTCCTTTGTCCCTTGAATGAAAGCTAGATGGATGCCTTTGATACTCTTAGATGCCTTTGGATGCAAGCTTAGGTGATGATAATATATTATTTTGGTCCTTTATTTTAGTCGCGTAGCTTTGTATTTATATGTTTCCCTTAGTTGAATTTCGTAATTGACAATGCAAGGTCAACCCATAAGAAAATAAGATACCCAAATGAAACGAGTAAGATAAAAAAAGGGTTAGGGGTGTTTGGGCACTAACATCCTAGCTAGGCCCTAGTGTCTAAAGTCATAAAAGATAAATAAGTAAACCTTCGATTGGGATGTAGGGTGTAAAATACCAAAAAGAAGACAAGAAACAAAGCAAAGAGGCCAAAGATAGTTGTCAATTACTAGTTTTCTTGCTTAGGAATCATATGAATGCAAGTATGCTTTTAGGACCTAGAAATGTACCCAAGTGCATGATTTTGTGTCTACATTTGCCCCCACTTTATGTTGTTGAGTGAATAATTGATAACATAAAGTAGATAAGAGATGCGTACCTGATAACCATGTAGAGTTTGATGGCGATAGCGGCCAAAGACACAAGTAAAAGTGTGAAGTGATAAAAATGAAGCGTGGAAGCTAAGAAAGAGGAAGTGACCTTAAGGGTGAAGTGTATTGTGTTGTATTGTGTTGTACTTGTTGTGCTTGATGTAGAGTTGTTTCTTGTTATGTATTAAGGATGAACCTACAAAAGAAGAGCAAAAGAGTAGTCAAAGTCATGTATTATGAAAACTCTTTCAAAAGTATGTAAATGTGTAAAAGTAGTAAAAGGAAAGTGTGCACCTAATGAACATGAGTGTAAAAGGATAGAAAGATGTCCTGAAAATGTGTGTAGAGCAAGTTTTTTGGGCGATCTCATGTCAAGAGTGAGTTTTTGGGTGATCTCATGCCAAGTGCAAGTTTTTGGGTGATCTCATGCCACGACAGAAGAGTGTTGGGGAGAGAGGTCTAATGTTACTCTCCTTCCATGATTGCTTCCTAATTATACACCACTGTAAATGGTGTGATCCTATTTTGTTTCGAGTTGTACTTTGTTTAGTTTCATATTTTTTCTAGATTGGAATGGAGAAAGAATGCATTCTACTTGTTAGAGGACTATGCATGTACTTGTGAAACTGATTTGTGAACTAATGTGAATTATATTGATTTGATAAAGTAATCTGTATCTTCCCCAAGACATAGGCACTTAGGGGAGGTCGGGAGAGCCGGACACTAGTGTCATATCTAGGCACTGGAGTATGTGTTGAACCAAGGACCCAAGTTAGATTCGGGCCAATCTCGTAACTATAGACTATGTTGATTATGTTGAACTCTCTTGTGTTGTAGCTCGAGTGTTGTGTGGGGTGTGATTCACCCAATGTATGCCCCCCTCATTTTGTTGTGCATATGACATTACTAGGAGAATGTAGCCCAAAGGAGAGGACATGATGTTGATATGAAACTATGTCCCCTGTGGGAGGGGGGGAATGTGCATGGTAGAAACCAAGGCACATACAAACAAAGTGGTTAGAAACATGTGTTACTAGAAAAGTAGCTAGCATGTAATAGAATAACAATGTAACAAGAAAGTGTGTATACAAGATGGACCCCAAAAATGGATTTCAAACATGGGACATTGCTCACAATGTCACAAGACAATCATGGCTGAAGCGGTCAAAGGCATACAAGCAATGATCAAGAAAGACACAAGGAAAAGCCCGCAAACATTGACATTCAATAAGTAAACAATGACAAAAAAAGCATAACAGATAAACCATGGTGGCATATAGTCCTACAAAGAAAATGTTGCACATGAAGCACCTGTTAACATGTTAGAAAGATAAAGAGTATGTCAAAGCATGTATAGATCAATGGAAAGTAGTGTGCTAGTAAGAATAGGAAGTAGTAAATAATGAAACAATAACACTTGTGATGTGTAAGAGTAGTAAATGTAGATGCCCCTAGAGCCTCAAGTGGGCTGGTAAGAGGTACAATGCCAAGCATCATTGTTGTGTGTAAGGATTTGTAGGAAGTCTGCATTCACAACTAAAGACCAAGTGAACACGCATGTGTATATAGAAAATATATTGACATACTAAGTATCCATCTAGCATGGGAAATAAAGTGTACATGTAAGTATAAGCAAGCAAGAATAAGTGCAACCAAGATATGTAGTATGTTGTGTATGAGTGAGATGGAATGGTATGCAATGTGAATGTGATAGGAGTAACATGCCCCAGCGGATGTGGATGAGTATGAGATGAGGTTCATTTATAAAAGACCCCTCGACAATCAAGAATGAACCATAGAACAAGAGTGTGTCATCGGGAAATGGTTTGATAATGTGTGCTAGAAAGATAGATCAATGAAGTATAGAGCATGAGAAGTGTGAATGTGGTGAGGTTAATTTCATATTTAGACCCTCAGAAGTTGAGTATGAACCATGGAACTATAGTGTGTCATAAAGAAGTATGATGTGTGAGAAGAGAGTGCTAGAAGGATGTATCGTGAAGTGCAGAGCGTGAAATGTGTAGCGTGTGAGGTTCATGAATGTAGTATGCCCTCAACAGTCAAGTGTAAACCTCAGCACAAGAGTGCATCATAGGGTAGTATGAATATGTTTATGCATAGTAGCATTTTAGATGCATTATATTGAGTGGATTTTTAAGTGGCTTACCAAGGAGAGTGGCAAGATGATAAACACCAACCCTAACTTTGTTTGTGATGTGATTAAGAAAAATATAGAATCTATAGATGCCTAAATCTAAATGTAATGTAATAGTAAATGAATATGTAATAAAATATAGATCGACCCAAGTAAATTAAGCTAGAAATTATGAAACCCTGGTTGCAAAGAGGAGGCAGAAAGGAATTAGTTAATTTCCAATCAAATTTGAACTGTGCTGAAGTGATAAACTGATGAACAAAGAGGGAGAAGTGTCGCACAGAAGCTCAAAAAATTGTGCGACCGCAAGATTTTCCTAGACTAAGGCACCTGGAATGGGTCAAGGGTGCATACGGGCGCTGCATACCTGTTATGGGTGCCTATGACTACTTAAACCCTTAAGAAACCTCCTTTGGAGCTTCCTTTGGAGGGGCGTGAGATGTTGGATGTCCTTTGCTTCTTGTCGCTAATATGTCACACTAAGCTCGTTGATGTCGTTGATAACTTACAATAAAGAAATGACTGCAAAACCCTCAAAAGTGCATCAAATCCCAAAAAGAAAATAATGCAAATGAGGGGTCGGATTATCCTCAGATGTCAAAAAAGTGATCTTATGGTCGAGCGTTGCTCTACATTTCAAACTGATGTAGCTCTCATGTGTGTGTGTGAAGAATTGTGCCATAGGTGACTCTTGTGCATGTCGTACTTGATAGCGAGCAAGTAGATAGATATAGAAAATTTAGATAAATGTGTGCATGAAATAATGAACTTCCCCTCCTATGAAGTGTATGCAGAAGAATGCAGTCCCTTGTCCCTTATATGGAGCTAAATGGATGCTTGAATGTTCTAGAATAGCCTTTGGATGCAACCTTAGGTGGTGATAGCTAATGCTTAGTGTTTGGTCCTTTATTATGGTCACATAACTTTATATTTATATGATTCCCTTGCTTAAATTTTGTAATTAACCTGAAAAGGCTGACTACCAAAAAGATAAGATGCCCAAATGGCTAGAAAGGACCCAAAAGATGTGAGCAAAGTACAAAGAGGTCAAGGAGCCTAGTGTTGGTGTCCTTGTTGGGCGTTGGTGTCCAAGGTGAGAAATGTCAAAGTATAAAAAAAGGCAGACTGGGAAAGCAAGAGTGTAAGATCAAAAGTGGTAACAGAAAGCAAGCAAAGACAACCAAAGACATGGGTCAATTAGTATTTTTCTTACTTAGGAATCATATGAATAGAAGTATGTGATCAGAACTAGATAGATATCTAAAGTGCATGATTTTGTGTCTACATGATGACATAGGGCCCGAACCAATTTGGTTTGAATTTTCCTTTGAGATGGGCTTCAATTGTTGTGTTTTTCTAATTTTCCTTTAATACATGTTCGTCGATATTGAATTCACATGGATGAAGTTTATTATTATAAGCTTGGGCAATGCGACCTTGATATACTTAGAGGTTTTCGAGAACTTGCGCGTGGCGAGATTCAAACATCTCAAGCTCATGGAGGTATTTATTGTCTTTGAGAATGCCTTTAAGGGATACCCATAAGGAGGATATTTATATATCTAAGGGGATTACCACTTTAGTACCGTAAATGAATGAAAAGGGCATGGCATTGGTGGGAATAGGAGGTTGAGTAGTAATAGGTATAGAGGTGATAGTGGATGTAGGAACATTAAGCTCAGAAAGATTAGTGGCCTCCTCACAAGCATCGAATAGGAGCAAATCTAGATCTTACGGATGTTTAGCAAGATGAGCATTGAGATCACAAAGGTCTTCATTAGTAAAGGGTGCATGAGTTTCAGCCATGATAAAAAGATGACAAAATACCTAGAAGTAAGGGTGGGTTTGAGTGATGGGTTCACCAAATGATTTAACAAAAATAGAATTTTAATGCTAAACCCTAATTACGGTGGTCACATATGAATAAATAGATGCTAGAGTACATATTTGACACAAGAAATAAGCTAATAAAATATGAAACCCTAAGTGCGAGAGAGAGATAAGGACTTAGTCGATTCATGCTTTTCCTAGAGCTAATCTGGACTAGAAAACTAATGAATAGGAAGGGCATACTATCGCAATTGTGTAATGTAAAAACTGGAATTGTTGAATAAGGCCGGATCGGGAACCTAGATCGGGTCGGGGTGCTAGGCACCGAGTCTACTTATGGGTACTTGTGATCTGCGAAAGTGGTGAGAATCGATTTTCTAGTGTCGTGATAGTTGTTGTTGGTCACCTATATGTCACACCTTAATCGTTGAATGTACTTGTATCTTGCAAAGAGATGTTCACTTGCAAAACCCTCAAACTACATCAAATCCCAAAAAAAAAAAGATGATGCAATATGGGGAGTTGGATTGACCCCGGTGGGCACTGATCGAGTGAACTTATGACCGAGCACTACACGACATCTCGGTCTCCATATAGTTCTTATGCGTGTATGAAAGAATCGTGCCCTAGGAGGTGTAGTCATTATTTTACCCTCAATACTTCTTTCTAACCCCAAGCGTGTCAACCTATCACCCAATGGGCACTGGGTGCTCACTGAGGAGGCAAGTGCGGACATCGAGGCCCTCTTTTATGTGAGCTTTGTGAGAAGGTTCCGCCATTAATGGTAGTTTATTTATAGAGATATAAATACATGCATCCTAAAAGAAGAACATAAAACTAGCATATCCACACACACACACACACACACACACACATGTATCGAGAAGGTAGATATATACCGAATGAACCATAGGAAAACAAATATGAGTTATAACATGCTAAATATCAGAAGGGTTTGCACCCATAAACAATATATACAGAACGAACCCATATATATTTAAAAGAGTTCTGGTAGCCACATTACAATCAAAAGGGTCATCTCAGACCATATACAATAAGTGATAGAGGTCCAGCCTATACAACAAGCTCTAAACGGAGCTCCTGGCTATGCCCTTCTTACTATAACCCATTTATAGACCCTACTATCAATGTCAATGCTTAATGAAATTATATATAGCTCTCTAGTACCCTAAATCATAAACCCTAGTGTGGCCTAACATTTATAAGGTAGTTTGTTGCCCTGTCTCGCTTCCTAGTACCCATATATGCATATGTATATCCCACCTCTCTTTTATGCCTCTCCATACACACATCAATCTACCTCTCTCTGTTTCTAGCCCGAGCATTCCTTTATATAATATCAACACCCACCGCCATGCCTTCTCCAAGCACTGAGATCACGTGCAAGTGTCGATGTGGTCCTTCATAGGTGAATGCTTATCCCTTTGCAAACCTTCCACTCTCTGTAATGATGTCTCTAAGAATATTCCCTACGTGGAATATCCTTTTCTTGGCCTCTCAAGGCTCCAGGCTAGCACCTTATCCACTTATCATGCCTAGTCGGGTCCTCACACTTTTCCTCAAGTGCCTTTAGAATGCCAATTATGGGTAAGTCCTTTAAACCCATGTTCGCCTCATGCGTGCCCTAGTTTTACTTAAACACTTTGTAAACCCCTTTTTCCTGCACACTTTTCCCTAAGCACCTTTCAATCTATCGATCACGTGCATGCGCACCTTTCAGTACTTAGCCAATATTTTAGGGTCCAACATCACCCCACACTACACGTGTTCTCCATCCTTGAAACAACCTACTTCTTCAAAGAATAAAGAATAGTGGAACTGGGACAATTTGAATAAAGAATGAAAGAATAGAAGAATGTGCTACTGCTTATAGGAGGAGTGGGAATTCCTTCTTCATGGTTGCCTCAATCTTCTCCCATGCATCTACCTCACCATGCCTGCTAAAGTAGATCACCTATTGGATTTCTTAGTTCAACAAAATTCAATTCATTTCTCTTAGCATTTAGTGTATCTACAATGCCTTCTAGTTACTTGTTAAGATCACCCAGCGCGTCCATTCTACAAGTGACACGGGATATAGCTCCTTAAGCCGATTCTTAACCGAACCCCACAAGGTTTTAATTGCTTCTAACTTTTTCTCAACCTCGGCCAGGATCTTATCACGCTTCGCCTTATTGCCTTTGTTATTTTCTTGAAATTCCTTTAGATCTCGCCACATGTGTAGCAACCAATATGCTCGCTACCCTGTCTCTATCAGTGCAATTGTCATATATAGCCTCGGCCATTTATGCGACGGTCTTTAAAGTGGCAACAAGCTTGGAATACCGAGTAACCATCTCCCCAATATTCAGATTTTTCTTCCTCCTTCTAGTGTACCATCGCCTCTTCCATTGACTCCAATGCGAGTGGTTGCCTTTCCATGGTGAGGATGTGGGTTAAGTCTTCCAAGCAATACAAGGTTGACTCGTACTTCTATTCTGGAGGAGTTAGATCTGGATGCACTAGAATGATGGCAACTCGTAATCTCCTCTACCTTCTTGTAAACCTCCCACACTTTAGCCTTTTCATCCCTTAACTCATGCCTTAATTATGTGTTGATCAATCCTTCTACTTTATCTCCTTATCTATTTCAATGATCTCTTCATTTTTCTTCTTAATTTCTTCCTCCAACGCTCTTATCCTATCATTTCTCCCGAAGAGCCTCACCTCAACTTCTACCGACACCTTGTTGAGTGCATTACAAACCTGCTCATCTGATAATTGTTGGGCATCCACAAGAGGGTTTATCCCCTTGGTCATTGGTGTCTCTACCAATGCATCCTTATTTACCTTGAACTCAGGCTCATCAACGTGGGTTTCAAATGCCCAGGATAACATCTTTCTTGTGCATGCATAGGAACTTTCTTCATCAAAGGAGGACCAACAGAGGAGTTGTCCTTGGGCACCGAGCTCTGGAAGCATGCACATAACACCTTACTAGGATCATCTACATATGTCATTTCCTTTTCTTATGCTACTACCATCCCTTTCCTCCTGTGCGTGTTACTCTAGGAACACTAACTACCAGGTTAGGATCCCCACCCATGCTTCCATACTGCTTCCCAATGCTCGCACTCTCCTCTGTCTCCTTTAATACTTCCTCAACGTTGCGCTCCACCTCTTGATCCACTAAGTCCTTTATAATTCATGTTACCTCCCTCTCCACGACATCCTCTATCTGCTCCTTAGTCAAGCTTGGAGTCTTTTGATCCTTCATGTTTACTTCTTCACTTCCTCCCTGGTTATGGGCACCTTCCTCATCCTCATCCCTTTCTTCATTTCCCTCCTCGTCTGACTCTTGTACATCGTACACAGGGTGATTTTGAGCCTCACTATGCTCTTCATCATCCTCATCACCCTTGTCGGTCTCCATGCTCTTTGTTTCTTCTGAGTATGCCTTTTCTATTACTCTTTGTTTCTTCTTAACTAGTGATTCCAATATAGGAGACTTTTCTTTTTCTTCTTCCCTAGGTGACTCCTTTCTCGCCAACGATTCTTCTTTTGCGAGGGACTTCTCTTGCTCTGGTGCCTCTTCCTCAGGTGTCTTATCTTTTTCTTTTGTGGGGGACTTCATCCTCCATGCATAGGTGCTTGGTCTTGCGCCCTGTTATCCTGTAAAATTGACAAGGGAAATTTTGCAGGTAACCATACCAAAGTTCTATTTTGGTCCCCTGAGGAGGTCTGTTAACGTTCAAAATGGACTAAGACTCCCTTTCGGAAATCAAGTTTTAAAGAACTTAGCCATTTTCACCTTTTTTGAACTGGGTGCAAGAAATGTTGTGTCGACACCATGAGATGTGTGCCCCTTAGAAAATCCTTTGGCGCCCAAAATAACATGTCAACATCAATGAAGTTGCGCCCCTTTGGCATAGGAAATGACATGCCAACATCATTAAACATGCACCTAGAATGTGCCTAAGGCGTTGAAAGCATCATGTCAACATAGAAAAATGTGTGCCTAAGGCGCGGGAAATTTTGTGTTGACATCACGAAATATACGCTTAAGGCACTGGAAGTATTATGTCGACACTAACCAACTTGCACCAAGGCACATTTAAACCCGTGTCAACACTCTAGAAAGTGCGCCAAAGAAAGTTGGTGAAATAATTAATGCCAAATTTTCTATAAATAGGCGCTCAACACCTGTCATTTTCACGAATTGAAAATTGTGAAAAGTATTCTTATGCACTGTCAGTTGTCCTTGTCACCCCGCGTGCCATTTTTTGAGCTTGTGGACCCCAACGTCGTCCTTCGTCCTTTATAAAATTGGGTAAGTGGCTTCTGCCTTCCTTGTTGTTGTTATTGTTTTGTTTTTGGTTGTGTTAGGTCTTTTAGGGTTGATAAAAATGATTAAATCTAAAAACAACACATTTACAATCTACAACTCAGCCAAAACCGCCTTACCTCTCCTTCCAGATCTACAAATTTGAGAAGGCTCTACCTCAGAAGAAGCCATCCTTTATATATCTGCTTGTTGCCTTGCAAAAAATCCCTCTCCTCCCTGCCATTTTGCAAAACCAAAGAGAGAGAAAAAGTCATGTGAAGAGAGAAGGAATCAAAGAAAGTGCAAAAATCATCTAAAATTTGGTGCACTGTCCTTTCATGTTACACCTCCCACAGTCGCGCCTTGGTGCACTGTCCTTGCTTAGCATAACCTAAACTTGCGCCCAACTTAGATAACACTTAGCAACTTTCCTACAGGTGCACCCTGCACAACATCAACATTAGATGTTGTGTGCTCCAAATCTGTGCCAAGCAGTTTTCCTTTGGCGCATTGAATTGCTTTGCAACATATTCCAAAATTACACCTTGGGTGCACTTAAAAGCCATGCAACACCATCCTTTTCAACGCCAACTAAAGCAAATTTTCTAAGGCACAGGCACATGATCCTTGACATCAACATGCCATGTTGTGTGTTACAAAACCGTGCCCCGCGCCTTTCTCCTTTAGCGCCGCCTTCTATCATGCAACACTCTCCAAAAGTGTGCCCTTTATACCCCTTTAGCACTGACTTTTCTCTTGTCAACACTGGCGCACCTTTTTACATGTTGACATCCCCAAAAGTGTGCCCAACCTTTTTAAGCCTCTGCAGCATGCTGTGAACTTGCGCCTTGCACCCTAAGCCTTATAATTGCTCATTCTTCTTTCTGAAATTTTTTATTATGGATAACATGACGGTTGACATGGCTCTTCTGTGTTGGACCTCCTTGATTCTCCTTGTAGAACAACAACAGCCATCCTCGAGCTCACACATGTCTTCATCAAGCAAAAAGCCAACCAAGTCTAAAGGAAAAGCAAAGTTGACAGAGCAAGAGATGAAATACAAATATCAGAAGGTCAGGATGCCTAACTCATACGCAGAGAGTGATCTCGATATCAGAGACTCGAGCTTGGGCATATTGATATGGAAGACTTATGGGCAAGGACCAATCAGGCAACTAGTGGCCCCTGGATGAACAAACTAGTGGGCAGTGGATTACACTTTGCAGTTGGGCTACCAGTAAGTGTTGTAAATAACAAGTTCATCATGTTGGTGGCTCGATGCTATAACAAGGACACTAGATGTGTCAAGGATAAAGAAGGAAAGATGATCATCGACCTAACTGCTCGTCACTTTGAAATAACCCTGGGCATTCCTCATCACAGGTAGTACGTCGCCATAAGCCTAGAAGACTGTAAGAAGGCATGGGACGACAATGAGGAAAAATGCATGTAAATGATGAATGAGCTATATCTTAAGAACAAAAAGCCGGTGAGCAGATGGCCACAGACCATCCACCGCAGTGACTTCAATGAGGAACTGAGTGATATAATCACCTTCCTGAATAGAGTGTTTGGGCTTCCTGATGCCCATTATTTCCACAAATGGATGTTGAGGTACTTAGAGACCATGAGCAAGAATGTACCTGATCAACATTTTGGCTGGGGAGAAATCATCAACGACACCATCTCCCAGCAGCTTCAACAGGTCCTCACAACTAGGAAGTTCTATATGAATTCCTATGTTGTATACATTGCAGCATCAGCGAGAGATTTCACAGGCCTAGCTCGGAATGGGGTATGGCCCCAAGTCAAAATATATGAATACTACCAGAGCTCAAAGGCTCGAGAACAACATCCCCTGTTCTCAAAATCAACGATGCCTTCTTCTACGAGGTGATCACTATTGAGGTCGAATGAGACGAGGTCGAATATGAGACATGGTCGAACTAGCCCGAGTGTGATCACTGTCACAAAGAAGTGGGGAGCATTGTTCACGTAGTTTCCCACATTCACATATCTCAGGGCGGTGAATTTCAAAGGTGAACCGACAAAGCTACCAAGGTATGCAGGGCCCAAGCTGATTCTCTTAGAGTTTTCAAGGCAACTGATCACATACCATGAGAAATGCATGAAGAGAAAGAAGGAGAACTCAATTCCCCTTACGGTGGGTTGATACACCTGTACCTTTAATCGCCAAAGCATGGGAAATGTATGCTAAGCTTGAATTGCTTAATTTAAAGCACAACTTCCCAATTAGGCCTACCTTCGATTGTTGAAGTTACCTTTCAAAGGCAAAAATTGATCCCATTCATGTTCCTGAGATCGAGGACATCGACATCAACTCGACGACACACAAAATAGATATCGAAAGGATCACTCCCAACTGGCTCTAGAGGAAATCATTCATTATGGTGTAGCCATCGTTCCAAAAGGATTCCAAGAACCTGATCAAGAAATTGATCAAGTTTACCTTGACACAGATGGGGACGATTGGTCGTTCGCAAAGATCGATAGAGCCAAGGCACTAAAGACCATTCAAGAAAGGGTCAAACCCACGTTGCAAAGACACCGAACATTGGTGTAAACAGAATGGTCTCACCTACCTTAGGGTAGATTTTACTACTTCTCCTTCAGGTAGAGTGCCTCCAAGAATGGCCCAGGTGTTGAAAGGAAAAGGAAAAGATAAGGAGGGAGAACCAAGCAAACAGGAAGAAACTCCTGAAAGCCCTCCTACTACTTCTGAGAAGCAAGTGGTCGACCTAGTGTCTCTAGGTAAAGAAGAAGAGACCACCGAAGTTTCAATAGATACATCCACTCAGGATGTTATCCCAGCTACAACTACTGAGGTACCCACCATTCCTTCTTCCGCTCCTTCTCCTCCCCCTGTCGTTGAAGCATCTATTCCAATGGATGTTTCTTCTTCTCTCCCTTCCTCCCTTCCATCTCCCACCTCTTCCATCTTCTCCTCTCTCGCAGATTTGTCGCCTAGTGTTCCCTCCATCCCATTACAGATCCCTTCGCCTCCATGTCCTTTTCTTCCTGGTAGTAACTCCAGGCCCCACAAGTAGCAGTAGCGTTGGACTCCTTGTCGATGCCACCACCAAGTGTCTCAATGTTCTTCCCTGCGGCCTCTTTAGTTGCTTCCCCTTTCACTCTCGTTTCTTCTTCCATTCCCTCTACTCCCTCTCCCATAAGTCCAAGCTGGATTTTTGACCATCTGGGTCAACTCAAGAGAAAGGTTCCCATCGCACCCATGGACTTCTCTGTCATTCGAAGAAGGGACCCAAGAAGCAAAAAGCTATAACTTGCTTCTCTAAGAGTGTTTTAGGAGAGAGAGTCATGGAGATTGCATATCAGATCCCACCAAAGAAAAGAAAGATCTATCTCCTACAGACTTTACAGTGACCCAAGTCATGATGGGAACCTCATCTGAAAGCCTACAAGGAGAGGCCTTATCTATTGTAGACACCCTTTACAAGAAGCTACAAGAAGCAAAAGAGGAGAAGAGAATACTCAAGGAGCAAAACAAACATCTCCTCCAAGCATTGCAGAGAATGGGAAATGCTCCGCTTGTAACTGTTGAACCTATTGAAGTTCTTAGTCAAGACAAGATAAATGAATACGCCAAGATTGGCGAACAAGGCATGGCAAGTGTCCTCCTGGATAGAGAGAATCCTTAGAGATAGTGAGGAAATAATCAAGAAATTCACAGGACTCTACCAGGGTATAGATCAGGAAAATAAGGAGCTCTGAAGAAGTAAGATCCCTCTCGAGGAGTTGGACAATGCCATATTACAACACGAAACATTCCAAGCAATGGTCGACTACTCAGCTGATGACCTATTAAAGGTCGGCGTCATTGATCACCCGTGGGCACATAACAAAGCTCTCATTGCATTGGATTATCGGGTTGATCAAATGGAATATATCCTGGAGAGGATAGATAAAATCAAGGATGAATCCTAGATGCAAAATACAACATGGAGCAGACAATTACAAAGATGTCTCCAGGGATGCTTAGTGAATCGTTCACCTTGAGGGAGGCAGACGATACAATCCAACTCTTCAAGGATATCGCAACCCAAGGTTTGGTGCCAGAGGTCACTTTTGACCGAGAATCAATCAATAACCTTCTGGCTTGTCGTGATTTCATTAGATTCTTGATTGAGGCATGTGAAGAGTATGCCGCTACCTGACAAGCTCAAGACTGAAAAAGAAACTTGTGAAGTTATTGGTGACCATTTCAAGGGTCCTGATCATAATCAACTTCAGATAATGATCAACAAGTTTATGGAATATCGAGCCCAATGTCACATTGCCTCTCTCGATTAGAAGCAAGACATTCCGTTTAAGCCAAGAGATGATGAGGAGTAGTTTCTCCTCTTGTGTACACTTCGATCGTTTTTGTAAAAAAATTTAAAAAGTATGTTGGCATTTACGATGACATCATCCATGTTGCATCATGGGATGTTGCCATCCAAAAACTTGCCCAAAGTCAACTTTTGACTTTTTAGATATTTTGTAAAGTGGTTGGTTTCTTTTTGTCTTCTTTCCTCCTCTTCTTCTATAAATACTAGAATACTTGTTGTATTCCAGGTGGATATTTTTTGTATGAAAAAGAAGTGAAGAGAGAAAGACTTTGTGCCTTCTTGTAATATAAGAGATATTAATATATATGTTCAGACTTTGTGCTCAATATATGTGTTATTTGCATCAGATCTTTCTTAAGTTAGATCTATGTTTCTATTCGTTGGATTCATTCTTATTATTGTCATATGTTCATCAAGTATTGCTTTGTTTGTTTATGCAAGTAAGTTTGGCTTTGTTTACTACCAGCCCAAAGCATAAACCTTCCGACCTTTCTGTCTTGGAATTCATTTCTTTTCTCCCTTCAGATCTATCCTTCCTCCATTCCTTCCTCCTTACCTTTTTGTTCGCATTTGGAACTACCTCTACTGGGATGAGATCCCAAACCCCCGAAGTTAGAATAGTGTAGATTTGCATAGATTCTGCTTGATAGAATAGCAATAAACTAGTTTCGCTTTGCTGTCTCAAAGAGGGGCTATGCCCTGCACACTATTGGCTTGTTTCCCATGACCTATCTAACCGACAGATTTAAAAACCAACACGCCCAACTCCTACACGCCTACAAATTGCACTATATGTGTACTTGGTGCCTTTTTATCAAGAGCCTCCTCTCTTCCTTTTCATTGGTGTGGCCTTCTTCCTTACAGTTGGGTCTTCCAAGATAGAGACATCATTTTCAATGTAACCTCCTTTCTCATACTTAGGCCTTATATGCAGGTATACCCTTGTTGTGGTCCTCCCAGCAATAGGTAATGTCACTAGTTTCAACATATGTACTTCATGGGAGACATACTTCTCCACATAGGTGCTCTTCTTGGGATATATCAATTTTCTCGCGAGATCACGGTAATCTTGGTCTATGGTACTTAGTTCAAACCTTAGATTATTTTCCTCTTTGAATTGATTGATTTGACTCTAGAAGTATTGTGTTGTGAAAGAGAATGATAATTTACACCATTGACCCTTGGCGCCATCTATCAAAGTAAACTGTCAATACAAAAATGTTGGTATATGGAAAATTCATCCTTGCTTTGCAGTAAAGTAGGTAGCTAGGGTATTCTCCATTTAGTGCCGAATGCGTCACGCATCTGCTTATACCATTTTTTAGGCACACCTTGTGGGCGGCCGTCATGGTGTCACAAGTGTATTGCTCAAATATTTTAGCAGGGGAAGGGTTCTCATCTGGGTATTCCCAAACAAATTTATCTGGCCCATCAGGCACTCCAATCTTTAAAAATAAAATGGTAAGGAGGACATTACCAAACATGATATTCTCTCCATCGTGTGTGGCGTTGATGATTTCTTCTGCTATGAAATTTGATAGGTTATAGATGGTCCCCTTCAAGATATTACAAAAACATTCAACCAAGCCTTGTTGATTTGTGTCCATATCTCCTACACATTTAGCTTTGTGACCAAGCACGTGATCATCCTCATTACAGGGTTAGAAATTGCATAAATGTTGAAGTAGCACAAACCCTTCTTATAGTCATAAGCTTCAATGGTCTTCTTAATGGCCTCTTTATCGTCCAAGTCATCATCTAATGATTCTCCTTCGCAAATAAGACCGGTAAACTTAGAATCGGTTGGGAGTTATTTACATCCTTCGGCCTAAAAATAGAAGTGGTCTTCATGCACACACGACATCAACCATTAGTATAGTCGTTCGAGCTTTCTGAAATAGAGAAACTCATAGAGTTGCAACAACCTAACCTTCTCCATTTTTACCTTTACCTCATCATCATAGATAGGCATTCCATCTAGTGTCCTCTTGTTTGTAGGGTGAACTAGTTCCAATGCCATCTCATTCTCTATGGTGCTTGTTTGATGGTTGTAGTCACTCATGACCATATTTCTAACATGTGATACCCATTCCTTACTAAGTAATACATCGTTTAGATATTACATCTCCACATACCATTCTTCATTAAAACTGGTAGAAATGACTTGTTTAGCTTTGCCCTTTCCCTTCTTCGGTGAAACATTTTCTACTTTCCTTGGTGTCATTTCTTCATCAGTCCTTAAAATTTCTTCCTTTCTCCTGATCCTAGCTCTGCTCAATTTTGCGGCTCCACTCCTTTGCGAAAATTCCTTCAAACCTCGTGCCCTAGCTTACGTAACCCTAACATGGAAAACCCTTTTCCACAAGATGGTGTAACACCCGGATTCTTCCACACAACCTTCTCCGCTCATGCCTGTGTACTCTTTTTCCACTCTGATTCGCTAATCAAACTAGCTATGCACACAAATCTTCACAACCCTTTTTCACACAACTTTTCTTCAAGGATGCCCTAGTTCGCATGAGAGCTCTTTGATAACACAAATACAAGGTAAACAATAATGTACCCCAACCTTCTACTTATAGCTTTTACTTTTTTTTGTAATAAATGTCATGCCACCTACCAACATACTTTTGCATTAAAGGTATATTTTCCTAATGCCAACCTTCAACACTTTTACCCCCACACCAAATCCTACGCAAAAACTTCTACAACCTTCTGGTGCACAAAAACCCTTACTGACTGAAGATCCTTACGCATGCGCTTTCAAAGACCGAAGGCACTTCTTCTATCCTTATCCTAATTTTTGACATCGCCTACCTCATGTTGTTCTATGCTTCTCACCCTTGTACATGTTTTTGTAAAGCCTTTCTTGACACCAAACTCCTCATGTTCACCTTTTCTACGCACGCTCTTCCAATCTATGCGCTTTTGATCCTTTAACCTGGGCCATCAAAACACAACTTCCAATACCAGCTTCCAATACTTATCGCATCACTTCACCCCACACAAAAATAGATGCGCGGTCCTCTACGCATATAAAACTTTTGAAAGTAATAAGTGGCTACTAGTGCACAATGCACACACAAAAACAAAAAGAAAGGGAACAAACAACGAGAAAGGGAAACACATAAGGGAAATGCATTAAGGGAAATCCTAGGATAATTGGCAATCTGCCTTGTTTACAAATGTAAAGAATACTTATTTATAATCGGGCTTAAGCCTACTCCCATGAAATGGTCAAGTAGTCGTGTTCCATCCAGTCGCTTGTAGAATAACAAGCGCCTTTTAATAAAGTATATAAGATACAATGTATGGGCCCATCCAATGGACTTTGAATTTCCCAAAATGGTGCAAAAACTTGGAATCATACAATGTAGAACCATCTACCTAACCTCAAACTGTTTGTTGTTGATGTGTCTACAACGTCATGCTTCTACCTGTCTTTTTCGTTTTCTCGACTCTAGTGAGCAATAACTCGCCTCTCATCTAACTGCATTAACTTATCAATCCTCTCCTCAAGCATTTGTTCATCATCTAATCCTCCTGCGCGTGCTATACACAATGATGGTAACATGAATTCAATAGGTAAACACCGCTCTTTTGCTGCCAAACACCAATTAAAAAGGTGTGGCCTTGTTTAATCTTTTATAAGTAGTCTGGTATGACCATAACACAATAGAAACTTTATCATCCCAATCCTTTCTTCCCACATCACAAATCTTGGTTAACGTGTGATTCATAATTTTGTTAAATGCCTCAATGTCCCATTAGCTTGTGGGTGATAAGGGGTAGTCTTGTGGTGGGCTACCATGAATTTTGCCAACAAGATCCTAACTGTCTCATTCAAGAAATGAGTACCCCTATCACTTGTTAAGCTCAACGGACATCCATATCTATTGATTATGTTTTCCCACAAGAACCTAGCTATTATTACCGTTGTGTAATCCCTTATAGGTGCCACTTCTACCCACCTTGTAAGATAATATGTGCATGTAATGATATAGCGCGAACATGTCCTTTGTGCGGCTGGGGAAATAGGGCTAGGAAGTCAATTGCCCATGTCTCGAATGGTTGACCTGCAATCAATCTTAATGGCATTTCATCTCTTTTCCCTAGTTTACCAAGGTGCTGGCAGTGGTCACAGGCCTTGTAATACTCAATACAATCCTTGTAAATCATTTCCCACCAAAAACCTACTAGAAGGATCTTGCGCGTAGTTACATTCCCTGCATAGTGTCCTCCTGCAATTCCACCATGTGACTCATCCATGATTGCAACGCATTCATGTTCTAACACACACCGGCGCAAAACCTCATCACGGCCTAACTTGCATAAGTCTCCACTAATTAACATGTAAAGTGCGGTGAGTATGGCTAATTGCTTCCTTTCCAAAGTCTTCATTCCCTCCGGTGCCACACCCATCTTGAGAAAACACAACAATATATTCCAAGTCAGAGGGTGCACGCCACAATCTAAACAATTGTGCATCGACATTGTATCCTCAATGCTCTACGCATCCTCCCCTGAGTCAATCCTTGATAAATGGTTAGGTCCCAAATTACTCTTACCCGGTTTCACAACAACCGTAAACTCAAACTCTTGAAACAACAAGACCCACCTGTATATGCGCCTTGTAAAATAGGCTTGTTTACCAAGTACTTTAATGTCATATGGTCATGTAGAATATAAAGGGTGTTCCAATAGATATTGCTTGAATTTATGTAGCGTGTAGATCATTGACAATGCTTTGTGCTCAGCAGTAGTATAATTTTGTTTTTTTGGGGTTAGCTTTCTACTAGCAAAACACAAGGGGTCAATAATTCCCTCTCCAGGTTGTGCTAAGATTTCCCAATCGCCACCCTTAAAGCATCAAAATGTATATGAAATGGCTTATCCTAAGAAGGAAAGCATAATATGGGCACAATGATAAGCTTATTCTTCAATGTATCAAATGCCATTTGTTGTGCCTCTCCCTAGTGAAATGTACTTTTGTGTTTTAGCAAATTTTCTAATGGTGGCAATCTTGGCATACCCCTAATAAATTTCTGGTAATACCCCGTATGCCCAAGGAATCCATGCACTGCGCTATGGTGGTAGGTTCCCCTAATCCCATAATAATGAAAACTTTGGCAGGATCCACCAGCAAACCTTCCTTACATATGATATGCCCCAAAAGGGTTCTAAATGGAGTAGTGAAAACACATTTCTTAATATTGAGGGATATCCTCAATCTGCCAACATCTTTCAAACATCAACCTCAGATTGTCACAATGGTCCCTCACTAATCCATATATCATCAATAATCAAGGTAGACTTGAAGAAACTTATGGATGAAGTCTTGAAATGTCTGCACCACAATGCGTGAAAACACAATAGGCACATTCTTCAGTCCAAAAGGCATGACCATGTAGGAAAAGCTTCCCCATTTAGTGGCAAAAGTTTTCTTTTCTTGGTCCTCCTTTGTAATTCTAACTTGATGATATCCTAAGAATTCATCTATGAAAGAATAGATCTCACACCCAGCCTACTCCTTCCAGGATCTCCTCAGTGAAGGGGTGGAAAAGGGTCAATAACACATACCGCATTCAGATCCCTATAATCAACACAAATCCTTATCCTCCCATCCTTCTTAATGTTGATGACCATCAAACTTATCCATTCTAATTCTTCAACAACCTCAATGATGCCTGATGCGATCATCTTGTCAATCTCCTCCTTGACTTTGATGCATAGATTTATATTCATTCGATAAGGTCTCTTCCAAATTGGGCACGCTCCTCCTTTAGCTTGATCTTCATTTCTCCTAAGGAGTGGTGAACTCCTTTAAGCTTGTGGTACTTGAGCGCGGAAACAAATCCGAAATTCATGCAATGATCGATGATCTTGAAACCTCCTTTTTATCCAGTAATCTCCAATAGTAGCCTCCTTAGGTTCTACCTCCAAACAAATGTTAACCTTCTTGATTTTTAGGGGTTCATGGTAGGCATGTGCTTGCTCATAAACACTATCCATAACTCATGTGTACCCACAGTATGGTTAACATCCAAATTTTCCACTTCTTCACCATTGATCACATAGACCAATTTTCCTTTCTCTTTTTCCATGCATGTGTGCTCAAGTTGTATCTCCTCTTATTCTTCCTCATCAAAGCACGCTTCTAAGCTAGGTTCACCCAATAATTCCAATATTCTATCCTCCATCATAACACTATCTCCCATAGTTAGTTAGGTGCTTAATAACCTGTAACACCTCATCCATCGATGGCTTAGTACTCTGATATTCGAAAGCTCAAGGAGGTCAATCGTCAACTCTTACAACTTCATGTCTCGACGACGCATCTCTCGAGTGAATGTACCATGCGTGCACACAACATTGTAAGGTGGAGTAAAACTTATGCACCCATAAAGAAGGCGAAAAGGCTTTCATGTCTTCTATACAGGCCTTCTCACATGCTTGGACATGAAACAAGGTGGATTCCTTCCCATGATAATCTAATGATAAAGAACCTAAAACGATTCTTACTTTGCACCACTCTAGAAGGTTATTGCAATGGGTCGCCCACCAACGTGATGCGGACCCGAGTAAGGTATAACTAAGCATCCTTCTCCTTTCAATCTCACATCTCCACTGGGTCTCCATTTCGTAGGAAAACATTAGGGTCGGCTCCTAGAATAACTTGGAAACTTCTTTCCTCCTAGGTGCTTGATTGAGCGCACCTTTGTTACTCTTGTCACAGAGCCTCTTAACTACCTTTTGACTAACTCATATGTCCTGTGCACCCAATTTTCACATGCCACACTAGTTGTATCACTTATAGATTAAGTGTCTTCCCACTGAATAACACCCTCTTTTATTGGTTGCATAACTTCAGGGTCTCGAGATAGTGCACACGTAAATTTTGTCTAGGTCTTCTTCTCCTAAAGGCTCAATATAGGGCATTGACTTCCCATCCATCAAAGGAATGATAACACGTTCCTCTTTGTTCTCAAAACTTATATACCCTTTATTGAAATGTAAGTCAACATTGTTCTTATAGCACAAGGGCACCCAAGTAATGTTGGAAAGTTGTCCACCTCAACAAACACTAAAACATCGAAGTCTCCAGTGAATTTCACCCTTGGATAGTGATAACAACATCCTTTAAAACACCAATGGGCATTGCCTTTGTTTTGTTAGCCATATACAACACATTTGAAGATGGTCTGTAATGGGGCCTTCCCATTTGATTCCAGTGCATCCAGGGTGAGAACATTAACTGCGCGCTATGTCTATCAAGAATATTGCTTAGGAGCCATCCATCAACAACTGCATTTAAGGTAATCTCCTTATCGTAGTCGAGGTTGTGGGGAGGAAGGTTAGCATGCAAAACCTACCTCTCTCACACTCTGCTCCAATGCTTGGTATCTTATCCTCAACCATTCTCCTAATAGAGGAATGATATTCTCTCTTACACAACTCTCCGACATCATCTATATCCGACCGAGGGACCTCGGTGCTTTTTCTTCCGCTCTAACTTCTTTGATTGCTCCTTTAGACATTTAATTTCCCTCAAGACTCTTGCGATTACGTCCATGGTATCTTGATAGACTTCCTTCTGATGGGTAGGGTTTAGATACTTCCCATACACCACCTCTTCTCTTGTAATCAGTGGTCTCTACTTTGGTATTTCCCTGGAACATGCATCCTCGGCTCGTGTTGTCACCAAGTATAGGTTCTAATTTCGACTCACGCACCACCCCGACATCACTCGTGAGTCTGCTTTCTTAATGCTTACCATCCGAAGCCCTTGTATTTTTTTGTTATTGGCTCATGTGTTCAAATAGCTCCAGGAACTCCTCATACTTATGCTTCTTCCCACACCATGAGCATTGTAGTAGGTCAGGACATTCACACTTGTAATGCTCTGTGGACCCATAGTTATAACAAGTTCTCATGAGGGAATTCACCTCTTCCGCCTCGCGATTACCACGACCTCTAAATCCTCCGTGAAATCCTCTTCCACGAGCTCCTCCATCCACATGTCCTTCATAGTGACAACCATCATCCTTGGAATTGTTTTGCAACGCTGGTCTGACGCACACCAATATCAATGACATCATGTATTTGGTCAATTAATCTACAATCCTTGGTGTTATGAGTAGTAGAGGTGCAAATCTTGCAATAACAAGACACATTCTTACGGATCACGCACTACAGTAGCAGACACCTACTTGCATTAGGATCCCTGTGGCAAATTTCACAATCTATCGTCATGGAGTGTACCGATCTTCGAGGATAACTATCCTTTGTATGCCCCTCTACCTCACAATCCATGCACCATAAGCCACTGCGAGTCTCATGTTTCGAGTTCACAAACAACTTCTCTAGTTGCTTTGCCTTGACAACAATCTAAGCTTCAATAAAAGGACTAACACCGGTATCCACGCTTCCCATAGCCTCAGTGCACAGGGTAGCGTCCAAGGCCTCATGCGGGTCTATGAAAGTCTTATGTGACAACACTCTCCGAAAGGTGTTATCAACCCTCTAACAAACCATTGAGCATGCTGAGAAGGATGAATATCATAAGATAGTTTTGATAAGAGAGTCTTAAAACACGCGTCATACTACCGCACACTCTTTGTCATTCTTTGTTGAATCTCCTTTAATATGCTAATACTCTTCTGTTCAAACTCATGAATATGAAATTCAACTAAGAAGGCATTACATGCAACGCGATATAATCTACTACTGTTTGGTGGGGATCATACTTCCAGTACCAACTATGTGTGTGCCCTTGCAACGTCGTTGCAAACTGACTTACCTTCCGCTCAGGGGTAGTGATCCCCTTCGTGCGCTATAGCAACTCACATTTGTGTACATGTTCTGTAGCATCCTCAACACCTTTGTAATCTGGTAGATGCAAAGAAATCTCAAAAAATGATTACTGAGTTAGTTGAGGCCCCTTGTCTTCCTGATCCAGAATGTGGATTCCCTCTGGTGTTGCCTCCACCACTAGATCCACCAGCGCTTGTCCCTCTTAACCACTAGATCCTCCATATTTGTCAGGTCCACCAAGTCCACTAGTTCCTATTCCATCTGACCCACCAGATCCGCCTCCGTAGTTGGTAAAGGTCCTGAAGTGGTCATGCATTATGTCCCCACTATCATGTTAAACTGTGTGCCAACAGTCTATGATATTACACCGCTACCAGATGTGTGTTCCGCACCGCTTCTAGATGATGAATAAGATTTTTGTGTACCGTACTTTGCCCAAATGTCACTCTAGATAATATACCTCAAAATACAGGAAATGATTATGCAACCATAGATGTGTCAAATGAAAAGTTATACCTCCTAGGTGTTGATCGGTTACTTCCACCAATACCAATTGGGTTGGTAATACTTATCTATAGATTTGGAAAACTAAGTGCTAGGGGTTGGTCACCATGTGGATTCAAATGCGTGCCAATGACTCTTATCCTTTCTTCATATGACGAGCTCTCTCCAAAAGTCGAGGGGGTTTCTCTCTTGTGCACTTGCCAAGATGGGGTAGCATAGACTGCTCAGTTCCACGTCCTCCGCGTGAACCTCAAATCCTTCCCACAACATCTACCTCCATAAATCCATCACTCTCGTAGCTTCACGTTGTCTTGTCAACTCCCTCTCCCAAGCCTCATTATACTTAAGTCATCTTTCTTCCCTCTCCTTTTCAGCCACAAGGTCTATCATCTTCCTCCACTCTAGCTTCCTCGCCCAATGCTCAGAAGAAGCTTAGCTGGCCATAGGAAATGCTTCCAAACTTAGTGTAATGATCAAGATATTTATAGCTAAAGGGATAACATGCAAGAATGATCCCCTTGGCTCCCTCAAAACTCAAACTCAACAACCTCTCGGACAGAATACGTAGAAACCAGTACTCCAAGGTGTAAACTTGCCAACACTCTACTCCACCAGTGATCAACAATACGTGTCCAAGTCAGACCAACATCATGCAGCCTTTGATACTCATCTTGGGTCCAAATGTGAGGTCTATAGTACTAGCTTGATCTAGATGTATATGCTGAAAGCCATTCATATAGCTCCACTGAAAAACACCAAAAGAAGGTCTCATACAACTCGCGATACACCGATGCTCTTCTACCCATTTACGTGCATCAAACTCAATCCAGTATTAAATCTTTGAGCAAACTCATCCTCCATGCTTTTAAACCATGCTTCGACACTATCCAAGGTCAAGCGCTCCGTCATCACGCACCATTCTCACAACAACTTCAAAAAGAGGTCCCGCAATGGAACCAAGATGTAGTCATTATTTTACCCTTAATACTTCTTTTCTATCACTAAACCCACGACCTATCACCCATGGGACCACACTAGGCACTCACCGAGGCACGCGCACCGTGTCTAAGCCCCTCTTTTATGTGAGCTTTTTGAGAAGGTTACACCATTAATGGGGGTTTATTTACAGAGATAGAAATACATGCATCCTAAAAGAAGACCATAAAACTAACAGATCCACACACACCCATGCATCAAAGAAGGTAGATAAACACCAAATGAACCATAGGAAAATAGATATGAGCTATAACATGATAAATATCAGAAGGGTTTGCACCCATAAACAAGATATATAGAATGAACCCATATATATATTGATTTAAAAGAGTTTTGGTAGCCACATTACAGTCAAAAGGGTCATCTCAGACCATATACAGTAAGTGATAGAGGTCCAACCTATACAAAAGGATCTGAATGGAGCTCCTGGCTATGCCCTTCTTACTATAACCCATTTATAGACCCTAACATCAATGCCAATGCTTAATGACATTCTATATAGCTCTCTAGTACCCTGAATCCTAAACCCTAGTGCAACCTAACATTTATATGCAGTTTTGTTGCCCTACTTTCTACTTCCTAGTACCCATATATGCATATGTATATCTTGCCTCTCTTTTATGCCTCTCCATACACACATCAATCTACTCTCTCTTTTGGCCCGAGCATTCCTTTATATAAGATCAACAACCATTGCCATGCCTTCTCCAAGTGCAAATCGTGTGCCAAGTGTCGATGTGGTCCTTCATAGGTGAATGTTTATCCCTTTGCAAACCTTCCACTCTCTGTAATGATGTCTATAGGAATGTTCCATGCGTGGAATATCATTTTCTTGGCCTCCAAGGCTCCAGTGGCACCTTATCCACTCATCACACCTAGTTGGGTCCTCACACTTTTCCTCAAGTGCCTCTAGAATGCCAAATATGGCTAAGTCCTTTAAACCCATGTTCTTCCTCCCACACACCCTGGTTTTACTAAAACCCCTTTTTCTTGTGCGCTTTTCCCTAAGCGCCCTTATATCTCTATAATCATGCGCGCGCGCACCTTTTAGTACTTAGCCAATATTTTAGGGTCCAATACGAGGCCTTTGACAAGTGCACTTGATAGCGAGACGATAGCTAGATATACCAATGTAAATAGATGTGTGGATGGAATAATGAACTTCCCTTCCTATGAAGTGTATGTAGAAAATGCAGTCCCTTGTCCCTTGAATGAAAGCTAGATGGATGCCTTTGATGCTCTTAGATGCCTTTGGATGCAACCTTAGGTGATGATAATAGATGCTTAGAGCTTGGTCCTTTATTTTGGTCACATAGCTTTGTATTTATATGATTCCCTTGGTTGAATTTTGTAATTGACAATTGGAAGGCTGACCCATAAGAAAATAAGATGCCCAAAAGATAAAAGAGACCCAAAAGAAACGAGTAAGATAGAAAAGGGTCTGGGCACCTAAAGGGGACGAGGGCACAGGTGTTGGCGTCCGACCGGGCACCGTGTTTCGGTCATAAAAGATAAAAAAGTAAAGCTTTGATTGTGCTGTAGGGTGTAAAAGACTAGAAAGAAGACAATAAACAAAGCAAAGAGGCCAAAGATAGTTGTCAATTACTATTTTTCTTGCTTATGAATCATATGAATGCAAGTATGCTTTTAGGACCTAGAAATGTACCCAAGTGCGTGATTTTGTGTCTACAGATCCCACCGCATCCACTCGTGTTGTGCGTGCACAGTGCCACACACCGACTTCATTAGAAAGAGAAGCCAAGACATAAATTCTCAAGCCTTTTGTCGGTGAATTTTTGACGTGTGATTATGAAGGAATTGATAAGTTGTCATTTCCATCTTCGTCACAAATTCAAAAAAATTATACAAGGATAAAAATGAGTCCCAAAGCCATTTGTGTTCTCACATAACCATAGAAGGTGACAAAACATTCTTGTTATCGAATTATAGGCATATGGTATTCATTTGCAAAATCTCATGCATGTTTCCATTGTCTCTCAATGGAACCATAACGGATTCCCCTCAAAATGGCTTGGGTTATTTCAATCTCTTTTCCTTTCTCTTTCTAAGGATTCCTCAAACCGAGTCTTCCCGTAAGTTCAAACCAAGATAAAGGAAGAAGATTGACTATGTAAGAAGCACAATCCCCCTAAATTAAACTTCAACTCCTCATCAAAATCTTCTCCTAACATCCGCTTTAGAGCATGGTCTTATGCAAGTGGCTACCGCTTTTGTTTAGCCGAGAGATGTGGTTTCATGTAAAAAATTTTGTTCTTTGCTTACTTAAACACAACAAAATCCTCATGTAGATTACATTTTAGGGAAAGACTTTCCATTCCTATAAAATAGTGGAGGCACAAAAGAAAATCAAGTGCTTAATTTTTATTGGGATTTTTTCATCCAAACACCTCTCATTGAGTTTCCCTCTCAAATCTTCCTTTCAATATTCTCTTCATAATTCATGAGACCTTATTTTTGCTAGTGCAAAGTCTCTTATTCTGTCTCTCCAAAGAAAAGTAAAATAGCTTGCCCCTTGATCCAAGGCTTAGGGCATGGTCCCATGGAGCCGCTACAGGTTCTATAATGATGCAGCAGGTGGTCCCATGCTGAAATTTTCAACCAGCTACAGGATAAATTCGAATCTTGCCCAGGAAAGTAGGAGCTCCACAATTTTTGTCTGCTCAACTCCTGTGGGGGTGAAGAGGGGGCCGACAATTTCTGCTTCTGATTTAGGCATTTTTTGTTATTCGCAACCCAAATGCATTCCCGCCAGTTTTTTTGGTCGATTTGGAGGGAGATTTTCACCTTATATACCCTGCATCTGCTCATTATTTGAAAGCAGCGCTTTGGAGGTGGATACTGTAAAAAACGAAAATCTCATTTTTGCAGTGCTTTGGAGCACACTGGGCAGAATCCTGACAAGTTGCAGAAGGTGTGAAGAATCCTGACGAGTTGCAGACAGTGGAGACAGTGGGAAGAATCCATTGAAGTTTGAGGTAAGCAATTTTGCCCTTCGTATCAGTCTTATGAGTTCTGCTAGTTCAGGCACATATTTCCCTGGTGCATGTCACTGCAAGTGTTATTTTATAGTAGAAATGGATATTGTAGGATGCATGAGTATCTAATAAATGAAACCCATTCCTGCATAGCTTTCCCCTGTAATATAGAACTCACAACTTCTATACTGGGGGTATATATTACACAATCAATGAAAATAGGAATTTGCAAATAAAGATCTTCTATTCATTACAAACCGGATAAAATAAATAATTGTATAGTGCTTTGGAATTACAGATCGTAAGCTGTGTATTCTCGTGAGCCTAATACAAGAAGACATATATTGGGAAGATTGACTAGTAGGATATGGAGTTTAAGCAGGAGGAGTGCTCGACACCAATGATCCATGCTAATCTCTAGAGTGGCATGGAGGAAAACTTACATACCAACTAGAAGAAAGATAGAGCCGCCTAACCTACAAGTTACGTTGAACATGTAATGTAAGATGGGGAAAAAGTGTGGAAGCATATTACACAATTAATGAAAAAGGAATTTGTAATTAAAGATTTTCTATAATGCAGGAATTAGAAGATCAAAACTATGTATTCTCGTGAGCCGAATCTAGAGATGGACTATGTTTCTTGAAAAATGTTATATGAGAAGATGGTGTCTCGAACAATGTCCAACCTAATTACTTTATTAAGAAGACTGGAATTATAAATTATATAAATCGATAAGATGAGATGGTTACAAGAACCATTCATATTCTAACTAGTTTGGTTTTCAACTTTTCAAGGATAATGCTTGATCTGCATGCCAAGGTATCTTGGACTCTCTAGCTGTCACAGATATTTCTTACTCAATTACCTAAAGCATGTGCCCCCTTCGCTATCTCAGTGTTGTGTTGATGTTCCCATGGGACAAGAAGAAGTGATATAGACTTCATGGTGCAATTCGCACTTTGGACCAAGGCCATGTGAATCTTGCAGTCCTGAAGAGTCATTCATGGACGATGGGATTACCCAGGTATGAGAAAATGATAATGCAGTGTGAATCCCACTGGAAGCTTGCACGGAGCTGTAGATCAAGCCCAAATGTACTTATATCAGCATTTTTTCCAGTTTAAATTGGGAATAGGATTTCTTTATACTATGCTTGTAATGCAAGTCTTCAATAGAGTGGCCTATTTAGTTAGAGAAAAATTGCATATTGATCCTTTCAAACTTTCATATTTCAGTGTAGTATTGTTAAAAAGCATTTGATCTCCTTAATAGAATCCAATTCCACAGTTTTGAAAGTAGCATCTACTAAAACACATGTCACTTTTTTGGACTTTTGTCCCTATAATCATTATTGGGGGAAAAAATTATGATTAGTACTTGAGTTTAGTTTGTCCAGACCAATGGTTTTGATAATGAGGTTCAGGATATTTGGTTTATATGCAATCAAAGCTTTATTAGTGTGTCCAAACTCAGTCTAAGGTTTTATTCATAGGGTCTTAAGATATTCAGTTTGTATGCAGATATTTTATTCAGATTAACTTCATGGTAAGACTATTAATAGATTTCAGTTTACTATTTACAAGAAATGCAGTCATAGCCATAAGTTTTATTATTATTTTTGTCACCATGGTAAAGACTAATAAATTTCTGGTGTTTAAATTCATACGCCCTAGTATAATGACTCCTTACAAGCTCTTTTCCTTTTAGTGAATTGGTCTAATTTTTTATTAATATTTTTGCATTTTAAGAATATGTGATATGAGTAATATATAGATGATTTGGCTTATATATAGATGGTATGTGGAGTTTACTTTAGTTTATTTTGTGAAAGTATTCTTCATATGTTGTTTCATATAAATATAGGACTTATGCTAACATTTCATGCAGCAGTGGTCAAACTAAAATTTGATTGTATATTTTATATTGCAGGTTTTAGTGAAGGTTTTTTTGTTCTTTGTTGTCATGGATAAATCATTATATCGTCCAAATCCAGTAAAGGCTGGTTTTAGGAGGTTCACTACAATGCTGTCACAAAATGACATAACAGATGATGATATATATTCTATAGATGATGATTACCCTTACTCTGTGCCAAGTACACAAATGAGTAATGAAGAAGTAATCATTCCCACTTATGTTCCAAATACAGAAAAGATAATTGACGAAGTAAACATACCTACAACTGGTATTCACTTGGAACATATCAATGATTGCCCTTTCATCATGACAAAATGTCAACCAAAGAGCCACATAGCAAGGAAATCAACCTTCGGATTCCTCCTACACAAAGGGCGGGCTCGTTGGAGCATCGCAGTAAATTGTTTTCCTTATCAAGCAAAGCGTACGAGAGAGACACCCAACTCAACGGAGAACAATGAAAAGAACTATAACAATGAATGAGAAATGGAGAATTGTGGAAGATTATTGTTGTACTCATGGGCTCCTCCGCACAACGAGTCAATGTCGAGATCGGTGGGAGCATGTGTTACCTGATTACAAAAGAGTAAGAGACTATGAAGCACATATACCTTCTGGGCATGATAGTTATTGGAGTATGACAGGTCAAGAGAGAGCTGAAAATAAACTTCCAGCAAACTTTGCCATGGAACTCTTTGATGCCATGGATATTAGCTTTGGTAATGATCGAGCTATCAATCCTGGTAAAATATCAATTGATACTTCTGACACACAGTATGCATTCACTGAGGGTGGATGTTCTCCAATTGAAAATGAGCCATTGAAAGAGTGTGAGATACCAACAATGACTGGTGAAAGCTCGTTGAATACTGGAAAGGAAAAGGAAAAACTTTCAACAGGTGAAAAATGGAAAACAAGCAACAAAACGACAAGTATTAAAGACAACATTGTTGAAAGCAACAAGTTAGTGAATTCTGCATTTCAAATGGCTGAAGAGGGGCGTATGAAACGCCATGAAATAGATCGTGAAAGGAAATTTAAGAATGAGGAAAGACTGTTCAAAATAGAGGAGCAAAAAATTAATGTGCAAATGAACATGGTTTCAGCTATGAATGCTATTGGACAAGCAATGTTGAAGATGACAAAGTCATTTGCAAGTGACAAATAAATCTTTAAATCACATACTTGGATTATATTGTTGTCATTTTTTGCTCTTTAGTGGATCTTCTATTTACTTGTTATGAGACTGAAATAAGTATATTAATAAAGATGTATTTGAAAATTGTTTGTTTTACTTACAAATTATGAAAAATAAAACCATCTTGTTTCAACATCCAAATGTTGTCATATTGTTGTCGTTTTTTGCTCTTTAGTGGATTTTCTAGATACTTACATTATGAGATTGAAATAAGTACATTAATAAAGAAGTCTTTGCAAATTGTTTGTTATTCTTGCTAATTATGAAAAATAAAACTATCTTGTTTCAACATCCAAATGTTATAATCTTGTAACATTTAAAATCCAATGGTATTTCAATACTTGCAATTTAATATAATTATAAGCCTTCAACTTTCTATTTGTCAGTTGTATCATCATTTGTTATTTGATATATTTTAATGGTGCATTATTTTGTATGCTTTTTTGAAGGGAGGAGAACAGTGTTTACATTTATCCATTTACATACAATGAATCCTACTTCAATGGAAAAATTGAAATTCTTTTCAAATGCATCAATTATTGTCCAATTAGCATTGCAAATATGGAATGATCTTCAAGATTCAACAAATACGCAACGCATTTTCAAGAAGCGTAAGATAGATGACTTGGATGCAGATGACATGGAAATGGAGGTTATTGCTTTCATTTTTGGACAACAAAGTCAAATCCTTGATGCGATTTATCTTCTTTTGAATGGGAAGGAAGGATACAAGGTGAGTGGTATATTAAACCACGTTCTATACACTGGTGGAACCACTATATTTTTGAAGTAAGATGTGATGATCAACGCGTTTTGCTTAACATTTTTAGGATACCTTACATGTTATTTCAAAATATTTGTCAACTATTGAATGACGACCTTAAACAAGGTGAAATACCCTTTTCATTTGCCACTTCTATAAAAGGGGTCTTTCCAGGTTGAAAAACAAGTGGCCATGGGAATGTTAAGATTGTCATCTGGAATGAAAATGGTTAACATTAGTGAATTGTTTGGTGTGGAAAGTCAACCATAGTGAGAATCTGTAAATAAGTTCATAAATGTCATGTACATTAGGTTTCAAGTAATATTCGGTGGCAAGTGAGCATATGGCATCGGGGGCAAGTAAAGAAGGATTTCGTAGAAAACGAGGTTTTCCAAATTGTTGTGGGGCTATCGATGTAACTCACATTCCAATCCGACTTCCTCCTAAGGAGTGTTCATCTGATTGGTATGATCGAGATCACAATTATAGTATGGCATTACAAGTGATTGTTGATAGCAATATGCATTTCATGGATGTGTTTACTAGATGGCCAGGTTCTATAAATGATTCTAGACTTCTTCGTAATTCAGCTTTCTATAGAATGTGTGAAGGAGGAGAGAGATTAAATGGTCTTCAGTTCCTGTTGGCTTAGTAAACATGAGAGAGTACATTATAGGTGATGGCGGATATCCATTATTGCCATGGTTAATCACACCTTTCAGTGGATCTTTGACAACTAGTCAAAGAGAATATAACTTTAAGTTGTCCTCGACACGTATTGTTGTTGAGTGTGCATTTGGAAGGCTAAAACTATTATGGCGGATTCTAGAATCCAGATTGTGGCACCCAAATTTGGAAATGTTGCCCAAGATCATTCTTGTTTGTTGCATACTGCATAATATGGTGCTAATAGTTGCGAGAGAAGATGACACACGATGCAAAAGATGATGTTGTTTTTGAACATGAAAATAATATACCAACCATTGAAGTCGCTGATCCAAACCGCTTACACTTGCTCGAGAAGCCTTAATGGAATTTGTTAATGGCAATGCCAATAATGTGGACATGTAAGGAACATAGAATGAGAAAGGTATTTTGTTTTAGTCATTATGATTTCAATATATATGTATGCTCAATTCGAGCCAGCAGGATGTAAAATTCAAATAACATGTTTCTAATTAATGTGTTTATCATGATGAAGGTCAAGGAATGGATTTTTCATTTTGTTGTAATCTCTTTGTGCCACAACTATTGTATCTAAGCTCCGTTATCGAGAAAGTTAAATTGCCTAATTCTATGTAATGTGCAATCTCTATTATGTTCATTCTTCCATGGTACTTTGTAAATGTGCTCTTTATTTGTGTAACACACACCTCCAACTTGACAAGTCATTTAGGCATCAAGCTCTTTTCGTACAACAGCCCCCTCTCCATGGGCATTCATTGGCTATACACAACAGTTTGGACAAATCATATTTTACCTTGTGTATTGACAAATCATAGAACATGAGTTATACCAGATTGGTAACTGTATTTTCTCTATTTTAACATAGATCAGTTCAGTCCAACTTAGCTTATTAGATTTTCCCCTACAGATGGTTAATGATAGCATTCAATAGTACACCAATATATGCCACTGCTCAAAGCATCTTCGGTGTGTCAGTGTATGTTCATAGCAAAAGACACAAGACCTGGTCTCAGAAACAACTTGGGAAGCCAAAGAGAAGGACTGGCTCAGCACTCTAGAAACTCTCCACGCTTAACCGCAAGTTGGAAATGATTTTACTTGAAACAGAACGGAAATTCGAATATCTTATGACTCTAGCCTCTAGCCCTTTCACTTTGGCATGTTTGTTACTGAATCCACCTTCTCCGGACAACTCTATAAAATGCCACGAATTCAAATAATCGCGGGACTTCAAAGACCAAAACCAAGAATTATGCATAGAGCAACCGATTACCACCTCGTAATAACATCAAAGAATTATGCACAGAGCAGCTGATCAAGACAACAGGATGGATACCCAATTCCATGAAGATGCTCAAGAACATCCCAATTCGCTAGAAGATCGAACTCTTGCTCTCCTTCATGACTCCAAGATCGACCAAGGAGCCATTCAATCTACCAAGAATGGTTATTCTCATGAATTAAGCCTCAAATACATACTCGCTCTGCTTTTTTCATAACTATGGATATTATTTACATATACCCACAAAGTTTTTCTATAATCAGAATTTGATGCTTAGTAGCTTGTTATCTTGAAATTTGAGACGTGGGCATCTCTACTGATAGTTGGGTCTAGAATGGGCCCTTGTAATTAAATTGCTAGAATGTGAAATGGTGTAGAGATTCAAGAGGTCAAAGTGAAGAAGAAAGGAGGACGTAAGCATAAAGAAAAATGGATGAATAGGTCCATGGCATTGTCAGACGTAATTCTTGAGCTGTATGATGATGATCTACGAGAAAATGGTCTCAGATGCCTCGGCAATCATCTCAACGAGGTTTGTTAAATGTGGACCTGCATTAATTCCCTTTCTTTGTTGTAGGGAAAACATTGAAACAGTGTAAGAAATTCAGAGTATGCATACACTGTGTACCCAATTGTCTTCACGAGTAGAAAACATGCTAAATTATGGATAAAACTTGTACCCAATTGCTTTTAACCAGTAGAAGGCATGCCGATTATAGATTAATCTGCACCCAATAGCCTTATCTTGTATACTCAATGATAACATTGATAAGCTGGAGACTCAGTTACAATTTTGGTCTACTGGAAGTTTCTAAGTTCAAGGTAGAGATGCAAAAAATTCATGCGGCGCAAAGATAAGATATGTGCAATTTAGGACATACCCAAATTCAAAAAAGAGTACTACCCATTAGTGCAGTCCTATAGCCCCATTAAACACTTTATGTTCCCATGTATCAGAGACACATCCTCCCTGTGGATTTATGGCAGTGAAGTGCAAAGAGTGGATCAGAAGGGACCAAAGCAAAGCCAGAACTTCGGTATTTCCATTGTAGAACAGGTATCAATACTAGTTTTTCCATCTAATCTTTCAATCAAAGAATAAAATCAATTATATGAGAAGATTGCAGCTGCAACATATTTATTGGAAGTTTCACTTTTTGTTTTTTGTTAATTTTTGGATGGGTTATATTGCAGTCCTGCATTGGACGACAAAGTTGCTCAGTGGAGGTTTCAAGAGACAAATTTGGAGATCCTTGTGTACACACTACTAAAAGTCTGGTATAAAACTAGCAGTATTCAGCCTCACATAGGAAAGTCCATGGGACCATAAAACTGCAATGGGCTCCTATTATTTCTCAGCAGAAAATGTTAATAAAAAAATTATTACCATGGGACCCAAAAACAGCTAATATGCTCCTAAATTCGCTCAGCAGCACCCGCTGAGATTTTTATGCAGCCCCCTCTCCATGGGACCTTGCTCTTAACGATACATATTATTAGGGTTTAGAGAAGGGAGGGTTTTATTTCGACGGTTCAGGGTTGGCGGGTGGAGCAGCAGCAGCGGCGGCGGCAGCAGCATGAGTCACAGGAAGTTCGAACATCCCAGGCATGGATCACTCGGTTTCCTTCCTCGCAAGAGAGCTCGTCGTCACAGAGGAAAAGGTACGATTAAATAAGTGAAAATTTCTGTTTTATTTTACTGTTTCTGAACATCAGTATACTTTATCATCTACATAAACTGAGGTCCAATCTTGGTCTGATTGTATTGAATGACAGTGAAGTCATTCCCCAGGGATGACCCATCAAAACCCTGCAAGCTGACGGCGTTCATGGGGTACAAGGCCGGCATGACCCACATCGTGAGAGAGGTGGAGAAGCCCGGATCTAGTAAGCCGATTTCTCATTCCTTCTGTACTTTATACCTATTGTTTTCTTTTTCCCAATCTTAGCTTATGGTCATATGGATAATTTGCAGAGCTTCACAAGAAGGAGACCTGTGAAGCGGTCACAATAGTGGAGACCCTCCCATGGTGATCGTGGGTGTGGTGGCTTACATCAAAACCCCTCGCGGTCTCCGCACGTTGAACGCTGTGTGGGCTCAGCATCTCAGCGAAGAGTTAAGGAGGCGCTTCTACAAGAACTGGTACAAGGCCAAGAAGAAGGCCTTCACCAAGTATTCCAAAAAGTATGAGACTGAAGATGGTAAGAAAGACATCCAGGTCGAGCTTGAGAAGATGAAAAAGTACGCCTCTGTAATTAGGGTTCTTGCTCATACCCAGGTACGAGAATTACCATTTTGTGGGGTTTATTGTGTATTAGACCTGAACTGCACTGAACAACAAGGAAGAAATCAGTTAGCACATTGCTTATTCTCTGTTTATAATGCTGCACACATACACAGGTTTATTTATTGAACGTTATTTATTTTATACAATCAGTTGCGTTAATACTACATCTGGGCGTATACAAGGATAGACGATATAGGTGATTTTTCAGGTCATACCCTAGCCAGCATACCCTTCTATACATACGGACTCTCCCTTACAAAAATATTATGCTTCTAAATATTGTTGAAGATATGGACTATTTGGATGTCAGCCTTAGCTGTTAGAAGATAATATTGAAGATGTGACAGTCATGAAAAGCTAAGCTCATAAGGAGTGTCTATTCAATATGTAGTCCATCATAATGTAATGCATGTATATTTTTAGGTTGTGCCCTAATAATAGAATAGCGTCAATCATATAAATCTTAAGTGTTGGCTGGCAACCACTAAGTTAGGGCGTTTTGAAGTATCAGTGTTGGTTGGCACCCACAAGGTTACGGCTGTTTGAAGTAGATCCCATGTGTTAACTCTTAAGATTTAGGGGCCACAACCATGGCCGGTATGCCTGTACTTGATTTGTTGGGGGTACAAAAATATATAAAATATTAAATAGCCAAAAAGCAAAATTAACCATTTATTATCAATAGAATAAACAAAATAAATTAATATCCACAAAATTTACAGATAATCCAATGTTACAATGACATTGTAACATTGGATTATCTGTAAATTTTGTGGATAATCACAGGATATTCATTGATAGACCTTAGTATAAGCACATCATGGGAATGTTACAATGTATACACAAAAATAAGATAAATCAGAATAGTCACAATTATATTGCTCTCTGAAATGGTTTCAGTCAAATAAATTTGAAGTGTTTATTGGCACCGATAAGGTTTTGTTTGGTTGACATAGAGCTGATGTGTTAATTGTTTAGATTTAGAGGCCACAACCATGGTTGGTATGCTTGTGAAAGATTGTTTTTGGGTACAAAAATAATTTTCAATATTAAATAGTCAAGTAAGCGAAATTAACCATATAAAATGCATATTGCAAACAAAATAAGTTAATAGCCACAAATTTACTTATAGTTCAACGTCAAATATCATGATATTCATTGGTGGAACTGAGAATAAGTACATTGTGGGAATGTTACAATGAAATATATTTTTATAATTAGAGTTTCAGGAGTATGCAATGTGAGGTAATTGTGTCATCGTTTAAAAAGAATTTGAGAGTGTCACTTAGAGTTTGGAATGTTTTTAAAAATATTTAAAAATTCCACTTTTAACCTTTTTAAAACATAAAACAGAAAATTCAAATTTTCTGGCTGGGTAAGATGCCGGTACCTGATACATCCCGTAGTGGGACTGTCCCCTCTGCACTTTTGTACTTGTCTACTCTGGAGGAATTGTAAGGCTGCAAACTGCCGTCCAGATGAATCAATTATGAGAAAGTGGCTGCCTGCTTTGGAGTCAAAAGTGGGGTCTTTTACTAGTTTCTGTACATATGTAAGTATGAATCCTAATCTAGTTTGAGTTGTGCACATGGGTATGAGTTGCATACTGTGCTACTTATCTGCATCTGAATAGTTTTCTGTTTTATACTATCAGAAATTGCATCTTCTGTGTTGATATATGCTGAAGGCTCCCTCATATTCAAATGGAAACCCAACAACCCCAAAAATTAGTATTATTTCTGTCACAGGATCTAGGTTATGAATCTGTTTGTTATCAGTCATTTGGACTAAACAATGGTGGTTTAGGTGGAAAAATTATTTATTTGTACATGTAGGTCAAAGTAGTTTGTTTCCCTCAGATCTTGCCCCTTTTAATCTTTAAAGAAATCTGAAAGCTTGTGTTTTTAGTCTCTTATTCTGTTTTTGATTTTTGCTTTTTTGATGTTCTTTGGTTGCATACACCCATTGATGAGTGATTAAGACAAGTTTTTTAGAGACCAAGAAATAGTATAGATGGAGCAACATAGTTTTTATTTTATCTGTCACTGTTTGTGCTTAAATGACACTGGACATCCAAAATACTATCAAATGTTCAAAGTAGATATAATAACTAGATTATAAGGGGATGAATGCTTAATAAATTTCTTTGATTTCAAGGCATTCTAAAAATTGAGCATCAAAAGTAGATGCCCATTAGTCCAAAGGAGATGTGCATTACTATGTGCTTTAACTATTGTCCATGTCACTGTGTCACATGATGAATTCATGTCTCACTTTCAGCCATGGATTGTGGATGTGTATCTTGAAATCATAGATAATATATTGTCAATCCCTGCAAGGATGGGTTTTGACCTTTACCTTTTATACGTGCTGCGGATTGTTGAAATGGGATTGAATTATTGAAATTAATTAATCTCTTATTTCTAAATGCTTCATACTGCTATCTTGTAATTACATTTTCTTTTTCATTTTGTATTTTCCAGGTTAAGAAAATGAAGGGTTTGAAGCAGAAGAAGGCTCATCTGATGGAAATACAAGTGAATGGAGGAACGATTCCACAAAAAGTAGATTATGCATACAGTTTCTTTGAGAAACAGGTTCCAATTGATGCTCTATTCCAAAAGGATGAAATGATTGATATAATAGGTGTCACAAAGGGAAAAGGATATGAAGGTGTGGTAACTAGGTGGGGTGTAACAAGACTGCCTCGGAAAACTCATAGAGGTTTGCGAAAGGTAGCCTGTATTGGTGCTTGGCATCCGGCCAGAGTTTCCTTCACAGTTGCTAGGGCTGGTCAGAATGGATATCATCATCGTACTGAAATGAATAAGAAGATCTACAAGATTGGCAAGGCAGGCCAGGAATCCCATACTACAATCACTGACTTTGACCGGACTGAGAAGGACATCACTCCAATGGGTGGATTTCCTCACTATGGTATTGTTAGGGATGATTACATAATGATTAAAGGGTGTTGTGCTGGTCCCAAGAAGCGAGTTGTTACTTTGCGCCAATCATTGCTGAAACAGACTTCTCGCACAGCCTTGGAAGAAATAAAGCTGAAATTTATTGATACGTCCTCTAAATTTGGACATGGAAGGTTTCAGACAACCCAAGAGAAGGCTAAGATTTTTGGTAAATTGAAGGCATAAGCAGTCTAAGCTGTCTGGTTCTATTTTTAATATGGGTGTTAAGTGTTATCTGTAGCCGCAGATAGTGATTTTTTTCAAGAACAAGTTTTGTTATACTCCATTTTTCAGGATGAATTTTTTACGCTCAGCAGAGTTGTTTAATATCTTTGCATTTAGCCGCTGTTATCCAGTTGAAATGATTGAGATTTATTATAAGGAGGCAATTCACAAAGTATCAAGGATTGCTAATTGCTATTTAGGTTAAAATAGGCCGGTGTTATTGACCTCAGAAATAAATCTGATGCAAGTTATGTTGCATTTAAGTTTATAATACAGTTACCTCCTGGTTGTATGACAAGCTAAATTTAACTAGACTAAATTATTGTGTTCATGTAGCTTACTTCAAAAAGAACGGCACATTTGAATTTTGGTGACCAGTGGTTATTCTGTTAGTAGGGTTATGTTGAAGTTGCTAGTCTCTGCTTCTTTGGTCAAGCCTTTTCTTGAAAGGAATGTTCAGCACGGTAGTCCTACTTTGCTAGTGCAATAATTTTCATAACCATGTTCTTTGGTGTCTATTTATTCTTACCTCAAGGAAGTTTGACATCGTTTTATTTTTTGACTGCTCAAATATGCAGTTTATCTTATTTCTAAGGGCATGTTGTTCCTAGGATTTGAGAAAGTGTTGCTATTTCAAGTATGTATGGGCTACCTCATTGCTGCCTTGTATTACTTGGTTTTAGTTTAAGTGAAGTTCCATTTCTTCATCATCTCTAGTGATATGCTACTTTGCTCTGTATAGAACAAGCCTTTAACAGTTGGATTCATTTCTACACACCTCTAATGATATGCTACTTCACTTTGTATAGAACAAGCCGCCTTGTGCTGACATGGATGTTTAACTTGAGTGTCTTTCACTTTGTTCAAATAAACCATAATCTTTGCTGTATTTTCATTTTCACCGTAAGAAAATATTTGGTTTGATATCCAGGTTAGTTTTGGACTACTCAAATATCCAGGTTAGTCGTGGATTACTCAAATAGCCAGGTTAGTCTTTGGATGAAGTGATGTTAGTACTCACATGGTTGTTAATGAAGGTTAATATATTTGTATAAATGGGCTGTTTTAACAACTCATATAAGTAGCTTGGGATATTATTTTTGTGATAGATTTGTATGTGAGTGTTGGTCAACCAACTCACAAATATAGGATATTTGTAGTTGAGCAATTTTAGGGATGGCGTAGAATAAGAGATGGAGAGATATTTGTGGGGTTTGGAATCCTTATTAAAAGGAACTTAATATATTAATATTAATATTATGAAGGAACTTAATATATTAATATTAATATTATGAAGGAATTATTGTGCATTGATATTGTGTAGACTGTAGCCCTATGAAAATTAGCATTTGGTATTAGAGTAGCTTTCTTGTTAAAGCAAGCTTGTGGTTTTATGGAAAGTCTAAATTGATTTGAAAGGGGCATTCATTGATTTTGCCGCCGTGAAGAGTGAAGCTGGTTTTGTGAAAAAAACAAAGATTAAGTTTTACTTAAGCATATGTTTGTTCTCGGCAGATTTGGGTAGTACATCATATCTGTGGTCCACATTGACCCCGCTTTGGCTGCATGTCCTCTTGCGTGGGTTTCAAACTTGTGAATCAAGTTTCTTGTTGGTAGACTTTCTTCCAGCGTGTGGAAACCCGTCTCTATTGCGTTTTGTCTTACTCAACATTTGAGTATTTGCATGTGCATCCTAGTAGTTCTGAGCATCCATTAATAAGTGACTTACTGGTGTTACTTGGCTTTGCAATGGCTGTGTCGCTATGTCTTGGTCCAGATCTCCTTTCCACCGTTCCACAAACTTTGGTCTTCCCCTTGAATGGTTCTGTTTTTAGTGGATTTGAAGACTCAACTTAGACAACTCAGTCCATCAACCTGCCTTCAATGTGCATCATTTTGGTCGTGCTATTGTGTTTGGATAGCATTGGGCTCGGCATAGGCGTTTGCTTCCTGCATTATTGTTGTCACTGTTAGGGTCGAGATTTTCTTCCACACAATGCTGCATTGACATTTGAGTCCAGTTTCCAACACATTGCACATTGTTGTAATAAGACAAGTTGTGTTACATTGAAAAGTTGGAAGCATTATAATCTTTCCCTCTGCAGTTGTGTCGTGTATATTTGCAAGATGGGCCATATTAATTCACTCGTGTCTTCTGTAGCTGCGCATCTCTGATTTGTATGCATCCATCCACGCACTTCTACGCATTGCTGGTTTTTGATAAACGGTGGAAGTTACTTATAAGCAAAGTGTGTAGGTCTGTGTCAAGTTCGATTATTTTTGCCTTTACAATATTGTCTACATGGTGTGCTTGTGATTTGTTTGCCGTTTTAAATTGAAGTCTAGTATAATTTAACATGTAGATATTTAAAATGCCAATCATTGCTTAAAGCCTAATTGGAATTTAATCACATTAACGTGATTAAAAATGATTATTTAGTCTCTCTGGGCTTTGGAGTCCATTGCCCTTAGTTTTATTCTTTGAGCGAGTGTTTGTTAAATCCAATCTTTAATTGGATTTATGTTGAGCGGTAATGTATTTAGTTAAAATTGTCCAAGATTGTGTTATGTCATATAGTTAAAGTCAAAAGTATCGAAAAAATTAATTTTTTATTTTCTTGCATTTCAATTGGATGTATTATTGGTTGTTTGTTAAGGGCTATCTTGTAAAATGAAATCTCAAAGTCAAATTTTCCAAGCAGCAAACATTTGGAGGATGGAAAGCAACAAAGGAAGGAGGTTGAACAATGCTCTCTCGTAAGCCACTAGTAACGGGCTGCTTTATATAGTGGTCTGTGTTTTCAATATATTCATGATTTCATACTTTTTACTTGATTATGTATTATATTTAGAGTTCTTGTTTTGCATAGTGTGTTATTGGTGCATTAAACAAACCTCTTACGTAACATCGAGGAAAGAAGCATATTCAAAAGAATTTGGCTCTTGGTGGGTAGGTGAAGATTTCGAGGTAAACTCAATATGGAGTGTTCGGATAGAAGTTTTAGAAATTTGTAGGATTTAGAATTCGGGAACCAAGGAAATGGGAATGGACCCATGGAATTCAGCTCATGGCTACGCCTTTCCGAAGGTAAAGAGACAACTTGATGGAGTTTTATCTGGTCTAAATTGTTTATAGGGAGCAACATTTGCAGGTTGTTTCCTTCTTCCATGTTCGCATTAAGAGGGGAGTGTTACGGATATTAGCTATTAATGTCAGTTTCCACATGGTTGTTAATGTGGATTAATATATTTGTATAAATTAGCAGTTTTAACAACTCATATAAGTTCAAAGTTTGGGATAATATTGTTGTGATAGATTTGTACGTGAGTGTTTGGTTGTTCAACAAACTAACAAATATATGATATTTGTAATTGTAGAGTGATTTTAGGGACGACTTAGAATAGGAGATGGAGTTATATTTGTGGAGTTTGGAATCCTTGTAAAAAAACCTTAAGACTCCTCTCTCTCTCTCTCTCTCTCTCTCTCTCTCTCTCTATATATATATATATATATATTTGTATAAATTAGCTGTTTTAACGAATCATATAAGTTAGGAGTTTGGGATAATATTGTTGTGATAGATTTGTATGCGAGTCTTTGGTTGTTCAACAAACTCACAAATATATGATATTTTGTAGTCGTAGAGTGATTTTAGGGACGACTTAGAATAGGAGATGGAAATATATTTGTGGAGTCCTGGAATCCTTGATAAAAAAACCTTAAGACTCCTCTCTCTCTCTCTCTATATATATATATATGTATATTCTACTTTTCTTTAATTTTTTAATTTTTCTTTTATTTTTATTTTATATAGTTTTTTCAAGGTTTTTGAATCATTTAATCAATGTGCGGTGCGATATTTCTTGATTGCGCCCATTTACATATCCTGATTTTTTTCGGGAGTGTATGTAATTTTGTGGCTCTTGATGGTAGAATCTATTTTTATGTATGGCCACAACCATCTAATTTTTAGTTTGTCCGGTATCTTCCATTTGCTGTCATAAAGTAGCACTTGGTCTCTCATGTCAAACTCTGTGTGCTTACAATGTCTGTCATGCCATGGTTTTTGTCTGCATTTTTTTTGTGTTTGGTTGTATGCGGCTATGAACCTCTTTTCATCCATTTTCTCTAATTCAATTAACCATTCGTGCATCAGTGGTTCTTCATTTATTCGTAAAGCTATGACCACTCTAAGACTTGAGAGTATGAACTCCATTAGCACCACAACTTCTAACCCATACACCAATTGGAAGGGAGAATACTTTGTTATCCTTTTATACATTGTGTGGAATGCCCATAGTGTTGCGAGGTTTGTTTAAATCCCAACTGCTTTTTGTAGGGAACATATTTTGGTTAGTACCTTTTCCACCACATTATTGAATGTTTCTACTATGTCATTGGCTGTGGGTGATAAGGTGTACTTCTATTGTGGTTTATCATGAAATGTTCCAAAAGTTCTTTGATTGTGGCATTCACAAAGTGTTTTCCTTGATCACTTGTGATGCTTAGTGGACATCCAAATCTAGTGATAATATTTTCATAGATAAACTTGGTCGTGGTTCTTGCAATACAATCTTTTGTAGGCATGGCTTCTACCCATCTTGGTAGATACTATGTGCCTATAATGATAAATCTCGGTTGTGAGTGTTTTGCAACATGTTTTATAGGTCCGATAAAATCTATTGCCCATTTTTCAAATGAGGTTGATGCAAGTATTGGCCTTAAAGGCATTTCATCTCTGGCATTGGGTTTTCCTACCCGCTAACAAATATCATAGGGTCTCTGTCATAATTATGTGCATCGTGTAACAATTTGGGCTACCGGTCCTGCCATCATTATTTTCTTTGTCATTGCATTTCCTCCATTATGTCCTCCTGCTATTCCTTCACGAGCTTTTCTTGAGATGTTCTTTTTTTCATATTCCAGGACTACCCGCCTCGGGACTTCATCTTGTCCCTTTTTGTATAGTTATCTTTGTATCAATGTGATAAGTTCATTTTTTGTTGTTTTGTACAGTCCACATAAAACTCTCCCGTGGTCGCAATTGTGCTATACAATCTAGTTCTTAGGAATTACTTCCATCCTAAATAGATGTGCCCCTAGAAACTCATCATCTATTCGCCCCCGCATCTTCTCCCGTATCAATCCTTGATAGATAATCTGGCCCATTATTTAATTTCCCTTGCTTGACTGAGATAGTGAAGTCAAATTCTTGGAATAACATCAGCCATATGCATATTCTTCCTTATAGGAATGGCATATTTAGAAGGTACTTCAAGGGTTCATGGTCTAGTATAGAATACAAATGGTGTTTCCAATAAGTAATGTCTAAATTTTTTTAGTGCATACACCATACCTAGAGCTTCTCTCTCTGTTATTGAGTAGTTCTTTTCGGTTTTAGCTAATTTGCGGCTTGCAAATGCTATGGGATGATCTATTTTCTCTCGCCATTGTTCTAAAACTACTCCTATTGTTATCCCCAATGCATCCACATGAATATGAAAGGGTACTTTCCAACTTGGGAAGATTAGGATAGGTGCATTCAAGATCTTGTCTTTCAAGATCTCAAAAGCATCCGCACATGCTTTGGTCCATTCTATTTACTTGTTTGATCATTGTTTTAGTGGTTCTTCCGGTGGTGCATTGATCTCTGCATACTTCCTTATGAATTTTCTTTATAGCATGTATATCCAAGAATTGTTCTTATATCTTTTTGTGTTTTCGATGGTAGAAGTGTTATAATGGTGAATGTTTTTATTGGATTTATCAATAATCCTTCCTTGTAAATTATGTGGCCTAGTAGTGTCCCAAATGGTGTAACAAAAATGCATGTCTTGAGATTCAATAATATTTGTAAGGTGCGCCACCTTTGGAACATTAATTTTAATACTTGCATGTGATTTTTCAACAATCCATATACGGTTTAGTCGTCTCGATAAACTTCTAAGAAATCATGGATAAATTCCTTGAATGCATTGATCATGATTATGTCAAGACTCAATGGTGGATTCTTTAGTCCAAATGGAATTACTGTGTACATGAAAGATCCCCATTCGGTGGCAAATGTTGTTTTTGGTTGACCTTTAGGTGTAATTATGACTTGATAGTACCCAAAGAAACCATCAGTGAATGAATATACTTCCCTTCTTGCCACATTTTCTAAGACTTCTTCTATGAATGGTGTAGGAAATGGGTCATGCACGCATGCCTTATTCAACTCTCTCTACAGGTTCATTTTAAGAAGCTTCAGTAAATTGGAAGTGGAAAATCCACGATTTAATATGCCTTGAACCACTTTATTACTGAAAGGAAAATTTTCCTAGGTTTTAGAACAAAATTTTTGCCTGATATTTTTAAGGGAGAGCTAGGGCCCAGAGGTAAGTTTTATTTAAGCGAGACGTAGAAAAGAAGGTTTTGTTGACGCATAGTTGAAGCACGACAACAAGGATTGTTGACGTGCGTCAACACCCTTCTTGCTGTCATGCGACAATGAGGTTTGTTGACGCGCGTCAACAACCTTTTGTTGTCGCATGACATCAAGTGTTGTTGACGTGCGCCAACAAGCCTTGTTGTCGCCGATAGTAAGGGTTGTTGTCGTGCGCCAACAACCCTTGTTGTCGTGAGTCAACAATTCTTGTTGGCGCGCATCAACAAGAATTGTTGACATGCGACAACAAATCTTGTTGTTGCCGACGTCAACAATTCTTGTTGTCGCGCGCACCAACAAGAATTGTCGATGCACGACAACAAGGGTTGTTGACACATGATAACAACCCTCATTGCCGTAAGCGCCCACACTCAAAAACCCTAATTTTGCCCTATAAATAACTGCGTGTGCCAACAAGAATTGTTGATGCACAACAACAAGGGTTGTTGACATATGATAACAACCCTTCATTGCCGTAAGCGCCCATAGCTCGAAAAACCCTAATTTTTCCCTATAAATACCTCCGGCCCTCATTTTCACGTTCACACTTCCCGGATCCCAATTTTTTCTCCATTCTCCGAGTGCCAACTGCTACAGGTACTGTACATCAATACACCAACCAAACACAACAAAATCCACATCTCCAGACTCCAATCAAGCTCAAGTACTCATGGTGCTCAAGCTCAAGATCCAATAGAAAATCAAACTAACTAGGCATTGACAACCCCTAAGTCCTACCCAAGGGCAAGATTCAATATAGGAAACGATGTGCCTCGCACATTTATAATGTTTTGTAAATGAATGAAAATTACAAAGATTTTGTAGAGGCATGTGAATTTGTAGGGTTCGTTAACATGCCCCAGTTCGAGATAGATCATGACATTCTTAACTACCTTCTCTTATCGTTTAATTCGGATGACGGTCATTTCATCACTTTGGAAGATGGTAGTACATTCAGGTTTAGTGTTGATCCAATTGATATCCATCGATTGACAAGCCTTCCATTTAAAAACGCCTAGTGTAACAACAAAAACAACCCTCTTTGAAGATGATAAGATTTACCTCGAATCTTATTTCGGTTTCCATGTTGATTATACGTGTAACCTGCTTTCCTTTGAAAGATTTTTATTTTGATATTAATTCCAATGACTTTTTGTAGCTCATGTCAACAAGTCAAGATGAGGTGTGGATATGCAAGGAATTGCACACCACTTTCTTGCTACCATGATTTCTTTTTCAAGCGTAATTGTTCTCCGGGTGGTCGACAAATTGATATTCCAAATTGGGCTATTGCAAACATTCTTGCATCGATCGGAAAGCAAAAATTTGATTGGTGCACATTTTTATCTAATAAGATAAAATCTGACATTACAAATGCAAGACTTCTTTGAAAAACCAATTATTCATTCCACTATCTCCTTGGTCTTTATTACAAGGCATATTTTAATTTAAAAGACGAACCAACTCCCACTTGCACAAATGACACAATGAAGAATTTTTCAATTCCATTTGAAGAACAACATGTTAATAGTTTATATTTCAACGTTAGTAAGGTTAATAGTTTATATTTCTGATTGAATCTTTATGCACTAACATTATGTACTTCGATTGAATTTTTACCGTATGCAGAGAAGATTTTGGAGGCCCTTCCACGAAAAAAAAACATCAAGAGGAAGAGGCCAACAATATGTTGAGGCATCGGGAGATTCCCAATCTGAAATAGAAGCTCACTCATCACCTAACCCCAAGTGTTTGCATTAGTTAAACGACAAAGACATAATACCCTTAACATTCAATATATGATTTTTACACTTACCATTTACCATTTACCATATTGAATTGACATGTAGTTGCTACACTTGCAGGACTTTGGACTATACACATGCTTCTCAACAGGCATCGCCAACTCACTCACCCAATCGTGCAATGCGATTGTCGATTATCAACCAAAGCAATTAGAACACCCTGCTCCACCATACCAGCCACCCACAACTCCAACATAATCAATTCAAACTCTGACATGGCCACCTTCGGTATAACGACATGTAGCCCCTCAACAAGGTATAATTTTATTGCTTTTGTGTAAGTTTTTCATATAATTTAGTAGATTTTGTGTAGTTTTTAATAGTTTTTCATATAATTTAGTAATGATTTTGTTGATTGTTCTTGGACTTTACAATACATAATAGTCCTTCATTGTCTATTCAAATAGCGCCACTACCACGTCCTCCACCAACAACATCATTATAATTCAAAATGCCCACAAGAGGTTTAGGTAAAAAGACCATTGGTAAACACATGCCAATTCGGCCCCTAGCGGGACACTAAACATTTCCTCTTCATTTCCAATTCCAACCCTCTCTCTCAGTGGCTGGCCCAACGCAACGAGCCAATCAATTTTAAATAATATAAATTTAGATGAAGATTATTTGGGCATTGATAACAATGACCCAACATGTTTTTTCAACACACGTGATATGATTCAAGGCCAACAGGTATATTTCCATTTCAATGTACTTTATTTAACTTTTTTACATTTCAATTTCAATTTTAATATTAATTTATTTTATCACAAATAGGATCAAGGCACCCAAAGGCAAAAGAGGCAAAGCAAACATTACTTGACTCAAAGCCCCCATACCTCTCCATCGGCATCATCCTCTTCGGATATAGATAGTGAACAATTTCCATCATTTCCTTTGGAGAGCTTGATTGGTTATGATTGTGAAGCCCATGTCAAAGAGTTTATTATGCCTCATATCAGTCAGCTCATACAATGGGAGCGAAGGGCGAAAGTATTAATCAATGAGATAAGAAGTCATTATGATAACCATTGGCAAAGGGAGAGTTTATATGCGGCAGTCCAAAATCAACCTGCCAAGATGGATGCCTTACTCATCCAAGCAAAATGTGGGACTGTCACATATAACAACAATTATAACAACAATATTTTAGATAAAGTATTAAACAAATTGGAAAATATTAGTGTTGAAGCCCAGGCCATTTCAACAAATGGTCGAAGGACAAAGATTTGGTGGCAATTGCAAATGCCGAAAGAGATAGAGCTGTTGTAAGTATTATCAATTTGAAACAATATTTTTATTAATTTGAAAATTTACTTATTTTAGTAATATGTTTAATTGAGCTCACTATTTTTGTTGCAGTTGAAATATGAAAATTTAAAGAGTCAAGCAAAGGTGTTCCAAGTTCACTTGAAAACAAGAACAGTTTATCCGCAACAATAAAGATGAAGGAAAATATTGTTTTGGTTAACAAACAAAACAATACACTTAAGCGGATAATTAAAGAGAATGGCTTCGACCCTGAGATTTTGTTCAAAGCAAAGGCAATTGCAGATCCTTCTTTGGCATCCCATGGAGATGCTACAAAGGAAGAAGAAGCAATCGTAAAGAATCTAGACATTATTGTGGAGGATTTGATTAGTTATGAGATTATTCAAGCAAAGAATATAAGATGTCAAGCCATTAGGGAAAGCAGCACAAAGGACGCTACAAAAACTCAAAAGGAAAGTGCCAGTGGGTCTAGGGAAAAAGTTAATGATTGAGCAAATAGTGACTAGTCTAGTGGGTGTGAGGAACTTGAAAAATTGAAACTTGAAATATTTTATATATTGAAGAATTAAACTTGAATATTTATTTAATTTGAAGATTGTTTGGAGTTGAATATACGATGCATTGATGCAATGGTTTTACTTTTAATGTAATTTTATTTTTTACATGTATTATGTTGTCGTAACTGGATTTTATATATGTTATATTTATATATAGAAATTCTAGATTGTATATGGTGTTTATGTTTGATATGGATGTGATGGTTACGAATATAATAGTGATAGATGATAATGATGATTCATGGATGATGATAATGGATTTAAACATTAGGCATTATTATTTCTCTTCCAGTTAATACAAAAAAATCTTCTTCTCTCTACTTGTAATGATGATGACATTAGATGTGGATGATGACATTAGAATAGATATGGATGATGATGAATTGTATTTGGACATAGATGTAGCTTCAAGCACGATCATGGATGATGATAATGGATTTAAATGATTATGTTTTAAGAAAATTTGGAATGTGGTATGACAGAGACATCTTAATATAGTAAAATCTTCTTCTCTCTACTTGTAAAATTTGAACTCGTATCAAGTTTCTTCACATTTAAACCTTCTCAAAATCTTCTTCTCTACTTGTAATGATGATGACATTAGATGTGGATGATGACATTAGAATAGATATGGATGATGATGAATTGTATTTGGACATAGATGTATCTTCTAGCACAATCATGGATGATGATAATGGATTTAAACGATAATGTTTTAAGAAAATTTGGAATGTGGTATGATAGAGACATCTTAATACAGTAAAATCTTCTTCTCTCTACTTGTAAAATTTGAACTCTGTATCAGGTTTCTTCACATTTAAACCTTCTCAAAATATTCTTCTCTCTACTTGTAATGATGATGACATTAGATGTGGATGATGACATTAAAATAGATATGGATGATGATGAATTGTATTTAGACATAGATGTAGCTTCTAGCATGATCATGGATGGTGATAATGGATTTAAACAATAATGTTTTAAGAAAATTTGGAATGTGGTATGACAAAGACATCTTAATACAAGTAAAATATTTTCTCTCTACTTGTAAAATTTGAACTCTGTATCAGGTTTCTTCACATTTAAAACTTCTCAATATCTTTTTCTCTCTACTTGTAAATGTAATTTTTTTGGGAATATCAATTTTTACATGTAATTTGATATTCATGCCACAAATTTCAAACACTACATCAAAGCATTTTGCAAATACCAAAATAAATTAAACATGATTGTAAAAACTCAAGCTATGATAGGGTTTAAGGTACCTCTTGTCTTCTAGATGGGTGTGACAAAACATATGGAAGGAAAATGAGAAATCATCCTTCGCAACGAGCTAGATGACCTTCGATTCTAGAGAAATCAACACAAAAATGGATTAGTATATAGATGGGTGAGTTTCCTGACAATGTTAGTCCCGAGAAGTGAGAGCTTCCTCGGATGGATGTCAACCCATGTTTTCAATAAAGAAAAGATGAAATATTGATTGAGTAGATGAAGGAAGAAACAAAAAGATTAAAGAAAATTAAAGAAAACTAAGGTACCTCTTGTCTTCTAGATGGGTGTGACAAAGCATATGGAAGGAAAATGAGAAATCATCCTTCGTAGCGAGCTAGATGACCTTCGATTCCAGAGAACTCAACACAAAAAATGGATTAGTATATAGATGGGTGAGTTGCTTGACAATGTCAGTCTTGAGAAGTGAGAGCTTCCTCGGATGGATGTCAACCCACATTTTCGATAAAGAAAATATGAAATATTGATTGAGTAGATGAAGGAAGAAACATAAAGATTAAAGAAAATTAAAGAAAACGAGAATCTGTGCATGTCTAGACAATGGAAGTTTGTAAATCTAGAAGAGACTAAGAGTGATAAAATATACAAATATGAAATTTGAAGGCCTTGCAAATTAGTATTTGACAAATGCATGTCACAAACACAACATCAAAATAGTTTGAAAAATCTAAAATAACAATTAAATAATATAATTTTTTTAATAAATAATTGTATTTAAATAAATGTAAATATATATACCTATAACATCTTCAATGCTAACTAGTGCTGAAATAAAATATGTTTTTTTATTGATGACAAATAGTTTTAAAGGGATTACATCACGATACAAAAAATTCTCAACAACCAGATAAACAATAGAAAGTAGCAAAAAGGATTAGAATACGAGATATTAGAATAAGTCAAACATTAGCTAAAAAAGGAACTGCTAAGAAAGAGCATGATAAGTATAGAGCTCGCTAAAAAGCAATAGTTAAACTAAACAAAAACTAACAACAAAACAACATCCTGATCGCAACTAGACCGCTCAAGAAATTTATTTCTTGAAGCCCTGTCGATTCTTGATTTAACAATCTGAAGTGAGGTAAATAACGCCAGAGTAGTGATATGTGTAGGGTCATTAGTATCAAGTTAGGAAATGATATGGTTCCTTTTAACACTAGTGCCCTAAATGTATGCTGAGATGCCACTGAGCATAGTAATGCTTCTGACATGTTGTTCTAGAAAATCACATATAGCCTTGAAAATTGAAATGTTATGATCATGTCGTTCCTTAGATTTCCTAGTCTATTGTCCAGGAATTCAATTTCTTATAAATTTCATTTACCTATTCTTCACCAATTCCAACATCCTCATTCAATTTTATTTTACCCCTTTGCTTAATCAGCTGATGCATGTCCTTTTTGATATTCTCCATCTCTTTTTCCATGGTTTCCATCATGTGAAGAAGATTCCCCTTCTCGTGTTGAGTAGTGTTATCTTGTCCCGTATTGCCGATGTCCAACATTATGGGCAATTTCAATCTCCTTACTGCTCCTGAGAACTCTGCAGAGGGAGAGGGGTTCAAATTGGAGAAGGAAGGATTTTTAGTCTTGATTTTCCTTTGGCCAGAGAAGGTGAATGGGGTGACAGTAGGAATAGGGTTAATGGGAATGGGCAGACGATAGGGGTAGCGGGTATGGCATAGTATTGGGCAATGCAATGTCTATGAAGGAGGAAGATCAGTCCCTAATGGAGGGAATGGCCGGGTGTGGTTTTGGAAATCAAGAATGGAACGTTCCATTGAATTTAGGAGATAGTGCAGAAGCAAACAAGAAGGTTTCTCCTAAAATGGTTAAGAAAAATCAAATGCTTTGTGGGGATAATGATGTATCTACCTTCAAGTGAAATAAAGTGAACCATCATCTTAGCAATTTCATCAAAAGGTTCTGGGATGGAACTAACCTTTATACCCGCCATTACAAATTGAAGCTCCTCCCTATTTCAACAAACTTTTTAACTTCGCATTTTTATCCACTCTCTTACTGAAAAATCTGATTCCATCCAAAGTGAGGCCCGTAACCTCAACAATAAGCTCCTCTGTCATCAACACGTTTTGCCCACCATAATTTACCTTTCGCTCTTTCCAATTTGCAAAAAAAAACATAAATGTTCTGATCGTGCCCTTGGAATTTCTCAATGAAATTAGTGACCCCCAATCTATAGGTAGTTCCATATCTCAATGTTTTCTTTCCATGCGCAGGATCATAGTTGGGTTTGATTTGGCATGGAGCTCCCCATTTTCCTACCTCTGCATGTAACCTGCTTGAAACCCATGACGAAGTTGTTTGTGTCTTCCCTGAACCACTTTTTAACCATCCATCTACATACCCATCGAGCATGTGAAATTTTATGATTATAAATGCATGTACTCCTCTCACATGTGCTAACTTGCATTTCCAATAAAGCACATGAAATCTCATAAGTGATTCTATGTGAGATGTAATCTATCACATTTATCTTTGGTGATAGAGTTTTGTACTTCAATAGGGGTATTTTCCTCATAATACCAAGTGATGAAGTTGTTACTAATTCCATAATTAGCCAAAGTGTCCGCCACACTATTTCCCTCTCTATAAGTGTGGCCAATTTTAAGGTTATTGAAGGTATTACAAATATTTATAGACTCTTGTATAAAATCCTTAATTGTCCAACTTGGAGGATAAATCTGATTTAAATGATTTATTACATTCAAGGAATCTCCTTCAACAATAATGTTTAAAATGTTGCATTCTTTAGCAAGTCTTAGGCCCCATAAAGATGATAAGGCTTCAGCATAATGGTTGGTCTGGTGTCCCATTCTGCCTGCATAAGCAACAATTAAACAACCTTTGTGATCCCGTATAATTCCTCCACCAAAGTGATTGCACACTGGGTTTCCCTTAGAGGCTCCATCAAAATTAAGTTTATACCAAGAATTAGGAGGGGGGATCCAGTGTATTGAAGACCTGTCAATGGTTGAAGTTCTTTGTTTCTGAACATTTTCAATATCAATCTTCCAATTTGAAAGGATAACCTCTTCATTTTAGGATATTTCTTGTTCTTGGGTGGTTTAAATCTTTCAATATTATCTTTAACTGCATTACCAATCTTATTGAAGCTTGTTTTACAAATCTGCTTGTTGTTTCTGAATATTATATCATTCTTGACTTTCCAGATTCTCCAAATTATATGAGGCAAAGTTAGTTTCCATAATCTCCTAACCATGCAATGTTTGTATGGGGGGTCCCATTGTTCCCAAGTTTGTGAAAATTCCTTTGGCAATGTCCAACAGATATTGAATCTTGAAAAAGCAAAACTCCAGATCTTCAAGCAAACTCACAATGTAGCAGAAGGTGTTTAATGTCCTCAACCTCCTTTTTACATATGCAACACATGTTTGGCATGATAAAACCTCTCTTGATTAAATTGTCATTCGTGAGAATTCTTCCTCTGAGGACAAGCCAAAAGAAGAAATTGACTTTGGGAGTTAGTTCAGGCAACCAAATTCTACTCCATTTAAAATCACAATGAATATTTTCAAAAAAGGAATTATATCCTGATTTGACAGTGTATTCTCCATCAAATGAGTTACTCCAAACAAGCTCATCCTTGACATTAATTTGATTTAGTGGGATGATATCTAACTACTCTTGGAGTGAGGAAATCATGGAATTTGGCTCATTCATCTCCACACTAAGTTGCTTCCATCTTTTTCTATTTCCCTCCATTTCAATGTAGTCTTTGACTTTAGTTCCATACTTTTGAACTAAAATATCCTTGATAGAGCCAAATTTATCATTTAAATTGAAATTAGTCCAATTATCACTCTAAAACTGAATATCATTGCCATTTCCCACTTTCCATTTACATCCTTGCTTGATAAAATTCCTCGTTTGAGTCAAGTTATTCTAGAAAACAGAGCCTTGAAGCAATTAATCATCATAAAGGAAAGAATTCACTTTTTGCTGAACTAGGTATTTGGCTTTTATTACTTCAATCTAGGTTGCTCTTCTCGTTAGCATTCCCATCCCGTTGAAACAAAATATGTTAAAAAGCCTCCTCATAGTCAATATTTTCATCTATAGAGTTACAATTGTGTTACGTCTAACTATAAAATTTTATATTTGAATCTATTAATATGAAATTGAATAAATAACAACAATTAAAATGTAAGGTGATAAACAATAAAAGTAAGGTCAAGGTGATACCTATTTAAATCTAAAACAATCCATTATCAATAACTTCTTCAAAGTTGATATTCTCTTCTGCAGAGTTTGATGACACACCAATTCCAATCTCATCGTTGAGAACATTTTTACTTGTAGTCTGTATTATTTACACCTCTTCTTTCGCAAGGGAATTCCTATGTGCAATTGCTCACAAAAGGAAAGGTTTCAAGGAGTAATGAGAAACATAACACCTCATGCAAATTTCAAGTTTTTTATCCAACATGTTTCTTAGTTTTGATTTTATAAAAGATAAAGCACTAAAAACCTTTCATCCTCCACAAATCCCAAAATCATTGTTTGGCACAACTCATATAATTGGAAATATTCATGGATGTCTTCTTGTAACACAAGACTTTGATGTTAGAATATGTTGTATATTTTGTATACTATATACCTAGGAGTACTGTACACCTCTTCCACAAGCGTTAGCAAATTTTTTTCGGAATCCCTATTTTTTCGGGAGTATAGATATGCTATTTTTATCTATATGTATATATGGGGAACCGTTATGGGTGTTTATTAGCCCATGGTTTTGGTACCCATTGTATTGTAAAACCACTTTGATGGTTTCTTATTGTTTTGCTTACAAATAGCTAGAGATGTAGTAGGGTAAAACAGAACTTGGAAGTACATTATTGTATTGTAAATGGTTAAGTTAATGCAATAAGAGAGAATTTATCTGGCTTTGGATTTTTCCTAAAGGGTTTCCCAGTTAAATCTTGTGTTTTGTCATTTGTTTTCTTTGATTATCTTGAATATTCTGTTCAGTATAGCTTCTTGTTTATTAGTTTATCGGATTGATTCTCTTCATTTGATAGATTTGTCGTCGGAGCCTTGTAATAGCATGCACCACTCTTGGAAGGTTTGTCTAATAATTTATATTGGTTCCTCATTTTCGTTGTAAAATGTGTTGATTGAGACTTTAATAAATTAACATTCAGTATACCTTTGATTTCGATACCCTTGACCTCTGACGTCTTGGTGAAATGTTCCATTATTGTACCCATGGATTTATGGAAAATATTTCTTACAAATTCTACATGAGCACCTTCAGTATTCCAAAAATTAGGATTCATCACACCCATTACTTCAAGAATTTTATCTTTGCAAAAACGTTCTCTAATTTCTGATGATAAGGATTCTACAATTTTTCTAATTTTTATTCTTGTTTCAATTGTAACATAATCAAACATATTACATGTCATAGGAAATTCTTCTCTTTCCAATCCTGTAATATCTTGACATTTTTGTAAAATGTGCAGTGGTATGTCTCTCACATTAACATTGATACAAAGGTGATCATGGATATTAAATCTCAAATAATTACCGGGATTCTTAACATCTAATAAAGCTTTCCAGTTATCGAAAACAAGTGTATCAAAAATATCTTGGGAAGTGTACAAGACATCAATATTTTGACATGCCATTTTTCTTATCCATATAAATTAAACAATATAGATTAATCTCCCCTGTGTATGCTTCATCAATGTATTGGTCTCATGCAAAATAGGAAGAATGCCAATCAATGTAAGAAATGTCTCCAATTAGTTAAACAGAACAAGTCCCTCGTCTGTCAATATATTGGCGATATTTTTGCATGAAACCAACCAACGAAGGATACTCCTCACGAACCCCGCATGCAACGTGCGGGCTCATAAAAATAATTCCAATTGTAAATTTTTGAAACTCAAGAAATCACTTTGGGCTGCTTGCCATATAGGCATGCGTTCTCTTATAAGGTCTTCTACTTTAGCAAAATTTTCATAGTTACTAACCATTTTTAATTCCAAATTCATTTTATGAGCCATACAAAGTGAATTACTTGCATATAAGGGACCACTATTGTTTGTAATCGAACACATAACCCTGGTTCGGTGACCTTGCATGACTGATGCACCATCTACTTCAACACATACCAACTTTGTAGCAATTTCATAATTAGTCATGCCAACAATATCTTTCAAATGAGAAACAACTATTTTATGTAGGTTTTCGACATTACAATTTTCAACCATTTTCATAACACCCAACAGATGCGGTGTCCTTATATGATTTTTTAAAGTATAAACGTGGATACATACCCATGCGGTGTTGTTAACTGCTGTCATTTCATCAATTGATAAAGAGATAAACTTTGCATTTTTTACACTCTCTTTCAAATCTTCCTTCTCTATCATTGCAAGGCATTTGGCCATTTCCCATGCACTATTGTTTGACCAATGAGACTGAGGAACATTGTGCATTCCATTATATTGATACAAAAATTTGAAATCAAGGAAATTTGAAATCGGCTTCCTTTCTTAAGTATGTGAAATAAAGTAGAGAATTGTATGAGTTTAGCATGCAAATTTGATTGATTCATCTTACAAATTTGTGATGTGATCATTCCTCTTTTTCCACGAGATGTCTATGTATTTTCTACTCGCTTCATACTTTGCTGCGTATTTAACATGCATGCATTATTTTTCAGTTTTCCACCTATGTGTTTTCATTTTCTGGCCATCCTCCCCCGTTACATACCAAATATTTTTTCCAAAGTGTTTTTAATTATGTCCACTTCAGCTTGCATTTTTGTTGCTTTCCCAATTTCCACGTACATATTGTACATGTACATTTAGATGGGATATCTTCTGAATTAGCTAGTTGTACAGGTTCGATAAAAGGAAATTTGGTAGCCCGATAAATTTTTTATGTCCTCCCAAGTGTCCACATATTCTTGTTCGCTTTCAATGTTTTACTTTAATGAGCATAGTTTTTGAGCATTATCACAATCATTCAATTTCCTCTTTCGTGAACCAGAATTTTCATTTGATTTTTATGTTCCATTTTGTTGAGTATTTATATGTGCGATATCTTGATGCCCTCCTGGTTGCACCTCAACAAAAATATCTTCAAGCTATGGCATGGTATCATCATAGGTGTCATTTGGTTGATATTGTGTAGAATGCATGTCCACTTCAATAATACCTTCCACATAGTTTGTACTCTAATTGATTCAAATGGCAACTATATGGGTGTTTGGTGGTTGCAAAGATTTGTAGCATAAGAGTTTCCAAAATACTTGAACAGGGACTTCTGATATTTTTGTTACTTTTTGGGTCTTCTGAGCACTAACACCTTCCATTGTTTAGAACAAAAAGTTAAACCTTTTTCGTGCGTTGCTAAAAATACTGTCAAGTGCATCAAAAACACTATGTCATGTGTCAATAGAAATAGCTTCGTGCATCAACAACAACATTGTCTTGTGTCAAAATCCTATCCCTTGTTGCACGTCAATAGAAGAACCTTGTCGCGCATAAAAAAAAGAACCTTTGTTGTGCTTCAAAAAAATAAACTTGTCACGCGTCGTAGAAATATCCTGTGTCATACGTCAACAAAAAAGTGTCATGTGTCAACAACAATAGTGTCGTGCGCGCCAACAACCGAACCCTTTTCACACGTCAATGAAATCTCCTTGTTAGGCGTCAACTAAAACTTTTTTCATGTGTCGAAAATAACATTAGTCTTGTGTAAACAAATAGCCCTTGTATCCCGATTGAAAAATTCAAAAAAAATATGCACTGTGTACTGGTGCTTAGAGTTCACAAGTTCATGGTACTTGATATGCCGATACCTCAACTAGTAGTAAGTTAGTAGTATACTACTTGGTAAATCACCTAGGTTTTTATAGGAGATTTTTTCAAATGTAGGTGAAGCCGACCCCTAAAAACAAATATACTGTAACTTTTAGATGAACATGACACTGACCCGCTCCTAAAAATTCACTTGTTCAAATTTTCCTAAAATGGAATATTCGCCAAATTTTGAATATTCGCCACTAAAAAAATACCGGACTCTTTATAGTCTACACATATCCTTATTTCTCTAGTTTTCTTGTCTCGACCACCATAGGATCTATCCATTATGAGTCCTTGAATGATTTGATTATCCATGCATTTGACATCTTGTCTATTTCAATTTTGAATTTTACTTTTAGGTTGGGGTTTTACCTATATGGTCTCTTCTTGAGTGGTATTATTCATTCCTTTATCGAATTTTCATTGTGCCTACTTCCCCTTTGATACCTTGTAGCTCTTTGAAGTCTTTTAGGAATATGTCTTGGAATTCTCTAAGTAATTCCACCACTTTAGCTACTTCTTCCTCAAACCAAGTAATCTCCAAATTTTGTAATTTTTCCTTCTCCTTTAACCTCAATGTTTGCATTCCTAAGTTTTTGTGGTTTGTTTGGAAAAGGGTAAAAGTGCGTTTTTAAAGGATCCATATCCTTGTACAAAAGAACCTTAAGGAAGAATAAGGCATTAAATAAATACAAAAATAATCCCCTAAGAAAAAAAAAAGAAAAATGGCCACTAAGGCGCAAAGATCGAACAAAAAGAGGGTTGAAGCACCCAAACTGCAAAGAACAAAAAAATTACTCTAGAGGATCCCGACCATGGGATCGTAATCTCATTTTAGGGAGAGAAATTCCTTTCTTTTTCTATTAACGACTGTCCATCCATCACTCCTATTAGGATCCAAATTTTTATCTAGATGTATAGGAATTTGAATATCGAGGATTCCTTTGTTCCAACATTTAAACTCCACCTTCAAGATTTTGTTTTTAGAAATATCAGAATCCACCCATGAAGGAACGTCAATACTTTCTCCACTTGGCCCGACCCAACCAACCCCGCTGCAGGGGGAAAGTGAGCCGCAACCGGTAGCTTAATCTCCTTATCATCTTCAGGATCTTTGCAAACCTCCACCAAATCTTTTGAAGAGGAATTTGAATCATTCCCAACAACCAACAAGATGGGTTGGGAATCCTTCCACCAAGAAACTTTTTCCTTCTTCTGTTTCACTTTCTGACACTTTGAAGCAAGATGCCCCAAGGAAAACATTTCCTGCATTTGAAGGGAAAACCTTCATAGTCAAGAGGTTGAGTCCATATCCTATCCAAAACTTTGAGTTCAATGGAAGTGGGTAGATCAAGAGAGGTATCCAGATCCACCAAAATGCGAGCATAGGTAGTATGTGTATAAAGTTCTGTTTTAGAATCTATGGACAAGCATTTTCCCAAAGCATTACCAATCGAAATCAAACTCCCCAAAACTACAACGGAAGATGAGGTAAACAAACCCAAACATGTTTAACATTGAAAGTTGCGGTGATAGGATTGAAAGACGGGAACCATGGTTTAATCAACAAATGATGATTTTGTAGTTCCCAAAGCTTGGAGAAAATAACATCTCTGTCATCAACAAAATCAAAAACTACAATTAAAACCCCCTAACATAGGGGTAAATGTCAAATTTACCATTCAAGAGAGGTTGCCAGTTTGAAGAGATCCAAGAATGCGAAGTGGAAACCCAAGACAAAGACCTTTGAAGTAGAAAATAAACCTTTGACTAGCGATAAGTTTTTCTGTTTCAATCATTGTCTCCCAAAAGAGACCAAAGGAGATATCTTGGCCATAGTAAGCACTTTAGAGTGAGCAAAGTGGTCACAACCACAACCCGTAGAAAAGAGCACTCGAGAGGGGGGTAAGTTGAGTTGAAACCCTAGTAGAATCCACCAAGCCAGTTTTGCAACGACCACACAACCCGTAGCAAATCCCCAGATCCATCAATGCCAAGACTACTAGCGTTGAGTGAGCTATAATCCTAGAGAAAATAGTCTTTTTTTCCACCACCATGAAAACTAGGGTTAGGGAAATACGGGAAGGATAGGGAGAGAGCGATGACATTTTTCCTTCCACTCTAGAAGGTAATTTTTATGGAGTAAGCCAAAATTTCCCGAGTTTTTATGGTTGATAGAAATATTTTCCTCTTTTATTTTGGTTTCTATCACCTCTCTTTCTCCTTATGTTGTTTTGTATTTTGTATTTTTAGGTTTCTCTTCCCTTTCTTGTTTTTCGCTTAAAACGAAATGCCATTTCTTTTGTTTTTGTTGGTTACTCATTGTATAGTTTTTTCTTACATTCTTGGACTAGGGTAGCCCTTAAAAATTGTTCAGTGGCATCTTCCGTGGTTAAGAATAAAATTTTATAATATTTTGAAGTGCTCTTAGTATATTTAGGTCTCGCATCCCAAAAGTTGAAAGTATGAAAACAATCCTTCACAACTTGGTTCCAATCCTTTGTTTCTTTTCTTGTTTTTAATGGATGTGCCACACTTTTAATAGTTTTTTTTCCACCACCATGAAAACTAGGGTTAGGGAAATATGGGGAAGGACAAGGAGAGAGCGACGACATTTTTCCTTCCACTCTAAAAGGTAATGTTTATGGAGTAAGCCAAAATTTCCTAAGTTTTTGTGGTTGATAGAAATATTTTCCTTATTTTATTTTGGTTTCTACCACCTCTCTTTCTCCTTATGTTGTTTTGTATTTTGTATTTTTAGGTTTCTCTTCCCTTTCTTGTTTTTCGCTTAAAACAAAATGCCATTTCTTTTGTTTTTGTTGGTTACTCGTTGTATAGTTTTTCTTACATTCTTGGACTAGGTAGCCCTTAAAAATTGTTCAGTGGCATCTTCCGTGGTTAAGAATAAAATTTTTATAATCTTTTGAAGTGCTCTTAGTATATTTAGGTCCGCATCCCAAAAGTTGAAAGTATGAAAAAGTCCTTCACAACTTGGTTCAAATCCTTTGTTTCTTTTCTTGTTTTTAATGGATGTGCCATGTTTTTAATAGTCTTTTTGCCACCACCATGAAAACTAGGGTTAGGAAATATGGGGAAGGACAGGGGAGAGAGCAACAACATTTTTCCTTCCACTCTAGAAGGTAATGTTTATGGAGTAAGCCAAAATTTCCCGAGTTTTTGTGGTTGATAGAAATATTTTCCCTCTTTTATTTTGGTTTCTATCACCTCTCTTTCTCCTTATGTTGTTTTGTATTTTGTATTTTTAGGTTTCTCTTCCCTTTCTTTTTTTCGCTTAAAATGAAATGCCATTTCTTTTGTTTTTGTTGGTTACTCATTGTATAGTTTTTTATTACATTCTTGGACTAGGGTAGCCCTTAAAAATTGTTCAATGGCATCTTCCGCGGTTAAGAATAAAAAAATTATAATATTTTGAAGTGCTCTTAGTATATTTAGGTCTGCATCCCAAAACTTGAAAGTATGAAAAAATTCCTTCACAACTTGGTTCTAATCCTTTGTTTCTTTTCTTGTTTTTAATGGATGTGCCATGATGTAGGTAGGGGACCTAATGTCTAGAAGAATAGATGAATCCATATGGTAGAATATGTTTCATGCACACATTCCTTATTCAACTCTCTATAGTCTACACATATCCTTATTTCTCCAATTTTCTTGGTTTGGACCACCATAGGACTTATCCATTATGAGTCCTTGACTGGTTTGATAATCCATGCGCTCATCATCTTATCTATTTCAGTTTTGAATTTTACTTTTAGGTTTGGGTTCAACCTATATGGTATTTTCATTGTGCCTACTTACTTTTTGATCCTTGTAGCTCTTTGAAGTATTTTGGGAATATGTCTTGGAATTCTCTAAGTAATTCCACCACTTTAGCTACTTCTTCCTCGACTAGCAATCTCCAATTATTTCAAATTTTTCTTCTCCTTTAACCCCAAAGTTTTCATTCATGAGTTATTATGGTTGGCAAAAATATTTTCCATATTCTATTTTGTTTCTACCACCTCTCTTCCTCTTTATGTTGTTTTGTATTTTAAATTTTTAGGTTACTCTTCCCTTTCTTGTTTTTTCTCATTGTAAAAAAATGCCATTTCTTTCATTTTTATTGGTTGCTCGTTGTATAGTTTTTCTTACATTCTTGGACTAAGTTACCCCTTAAAAATTGTTGAGTGGCATCTTCCATGGTTAATAATAAAAAAATTCTAATCTTTTGAAGTTCTCTTAGTATATTTAGGTCCACATCCCAAAAGTTGAAAGTATGATAAAAGTTCCTCACAACTTGATTCCAATCCTTTGTTTCTTTTCTTGCTTTTTGATGGATGTACCATGATGTAGGTAGGGGCCCTAAGATCTAGAAGAATTGTTGAATCCATATGGTAGAAGATGTTTCTCCACATATCTACCAATATCTCTCACATGCCTTATGTGTTTCTTTGTGGGTCTCCTTCACCCGTGTATTCTGTATAGCCATGTAAGACCCTTCAATTTCTATATATCTTGTTTTTATGAGTGTTACAAGTGATTTCCAATGAGATATATTGAAATTTTGGGTCGCCCACCAATGTGTGGAGTTGATTATTAATGTATCATATAATGCTTCCAATCGGGATGTTTCATTTGGAAATAATTTCTCATTTTTATCTAAGTAGCCTTCTAAGTCTCAAAATCCCGAATATTTTAGTAGGGTATGGTGGGAAGCTCTACGGATTAATCTATATACCCATTTAACGATTCTTTCTGGTTCTTCTTTTTTTGGGACAATGTTCCAAGGGTTTAATTTCTTCTTTTGCATAATAGTATCCATCTTCCTCTTGGAATTCTTCTTGTGTGGGCCAATATATGTCTTGTTTCTTTTATGGATTCATATTGGTCATTTTCTAGGGTAATTATGTGAGGTGTTAATATTCTTACATAATGTAGTTTCCTTACTCTAGCTTTTGGAAAGCCATATACCTAGGCTTTCGCCGCATGATCCGAGCTTTCATTTGTTGATTCCCGTGAATTGAAATTTCACCTTCGAATTTGGTTAATTTTTTTGTCAAAGTTTAATAGTTTATTGAGGGTATAGATCCCTTGCATGTCATAAATATCTTCATCCTTAGTGTCATGCCATACCTCTTCTACCCATGCTACACTCATTCCTTTTATGTAGTGGTACGTGAACTGTAAATCCATCTAATTCAAGTGTAACCTCTTCTTCTTTAGAGTTCAAAGTACCATTACAATCAACAAACCACTCAAGTGCTAAGATAACATTATATATGGGTTTCTTGGTAAAATTTTTGATGACTTAGAAGTCTATTGTTTTCTTGATCACCATAAAATTAACTTCAACATTCCGCAACACACCTACTAGGGATTTCCTTGATCCATCCACAAGACCAATGTCATATCTTGCGACATCCAGGCGAGGTCTTCCAATTTTCTCCAAAGTGGATTTTGACATGATATTTACATCCACGCCTAGATCCAGTAGTATTTTAGTAATTTTAGTGTCACATATTTCAATGTATAAGTATATGGAATATTTCTACCATGTTCTTTGTGTGTGGAATACATTTCTCTTTTTGTTTTTGTGCGCGGCCTCAATCCGCTGGACATTAAGAGTTTTCTCCTCATTCCAATATTTACAATTTTTTTAAAAATTTTCTACTAACCTGTGCTTGAGGGTTAGTTTGGATATTCCTTCAGGGAAGTCATCTCATCCTCCAAAAACAATTGTTCTATTTCCTCATGGTGTTGAACCTTATTTATTGCTTCTTTGCTTTTGTGACCTACTTATCAGAATTCCAGTCGAACCGAACCACTTTGGGTTCCATTCTTCTTCACTAGGTGATGAGTGCATAAATTGATCTATTATATCATCTATATGGCTATTGATTTATTCCTAAAAATTTTAATTTGTGCATGGGGGATGTTTTATATAGTTATATCCTAGCAAGGTTGATGCATTTCTCTTGTTTTTGTTCATGCAAATTGTTGACCGTAGAAATTACCTACTAACTGCTTCTATGAGTAATGTGGTGACATGTGCAGGATAATAGTGAGCATTTTCTACCAATTTTGGAAGTTGCAATCAAGGAGGCCGAGTCTTTAGCCATTATGCCATCATGGAGGATTCTTCCATAATAAGCCTACAAACACGAATCCTATTTTTAGCTATATCATAGGATTTCATGAGCTTTAATGAGGTTGTTATTGGTTGAATTTAGTGCCTATAATATTGGCACATTTTGTAACTAACTATGTCTATAAAGACACCTTCTTGAGAAAAATTTCATAGTTAGTTGATAATAATAATTTACAATATAATTATCTACCAGTTAGTACTTACTTTCAATATTATGTTGAACATGTATCAGAACTTATTTGAATCAATATAGTTGATGCCATTTTGAATATCATTTGGTGTTGAGAATACCTCCATCCCAAGGAAGAGCAAGGGCCCACTCAACCAAGGTGATTGGAGGATTTATGTTTCATGCATGCTCATGATTTCTGATAAGTTCAAGTTTAAATGCTTTGATTTGAATGTTTATTTGGATGCAGTTATCTATCTAAATTCAGTGTGTGTTATTTCAATTTTGTCATTTTAGTTCAGTGTGTATTACTTCAATTTTGTTATTTCAATTTAGTATGTGTGTTTTATTTCAATTCTATTATTTCAATTTGGTGTGTGTATTTCAATTCCAGTTAAAGTATTTCCTTTGAACACATTTTTATTACAACAACATTATTTCAATAGTTTAGCATTGCATTTTTGTAGACTAGAGGGAAACAAGGGGAACCACACCAACTAAAACCCCCAAAGAAAGGAACCACCAAAACAACTGAGTTGCATAAGACTTCATTGCATACAACCTAGGACACACAACCCTAGTTTTATAATGACACGGAAGAAGAATCTGTTGGTTAAATGATTAGAGAATACAATGACCCATCATTTTTGGTGCCATTTGGGGACACCATAAGCACAACACACCATTTTATTCACCTTACATGCTATGGGTGTTAATGAAGTTAATCTATGCAACAAGTAGAAGTCCTAGGCCTTGTTTACACAACCAACCTTGATGCACATGCCACAAGATGCTCAAGGGAGATTTATACCTTGTAATATTCAAATAATATCTCCAAACAAAGCACAAGTAGGGAACATTGAAAGTGACATTGAATATAATACAACGCCTAGAAGCCTTTCTAAACAATCCACATCATCTTATCTAGAACCAGAACAACCTTCCAAGATGGGAGACAACAAGAATGATGAGGACCAACCATTGGGTAGAACCTTTACTTATCCCATTGTACTAAATGAGGATGATGATGATGCACCCATGAAAAAAATATCTCCCTCCATTCTCCCTATATTTTGAGGAATGTCTACAGAAGACCCAAATTAGTTCTTATTTGAATTCAAAGTTCTTTTCAGACATATGACTATAAAAAAGACAACCAAAAACTTAAACTTTTCCCTTCCACCCTCAAAGAATCTGCTATGAGGTGGTTCATGGGATTGTCCCCTAACTCCATTCATTCATGGGAGAACATGGAGACAACCTTTTTGGACAAATATCAAGACTACTGTAGGGGAAGAATATCAAGATTCTTCCAGATAAAGGGAAGAGAGAAGAGATACGGAAGAGTTCTTCCTAGATAAAGTAAAAAAAGATGAAAATTTTCCTTAAAGGAATTGATGAGGAAACCAAAGACTCCATCTTATGGGAGGAGGTGATGTACAAAAACTCACCATGGCACAAATTACTGAGTTATGTAGGAGTTACTCTAGAATAAGAGGATGCATAAGGTGAAGAAAACATCAAATAATGCCCTAGGTACCTCAAAATTCTTGAGGAAATGGATAACATGAAAATAGACATCCTGTCACAATTGACATCAACCATAGATGGGATGAAAGCCAAGACCAATGTTACAAAGGAACCTTTAGATATATATTGTCCTAAATGTAGGAAGAGACATCCTTTGAGAGAATTCCCTTTGGATGTCATAGACATGTGCTTAATTTGTGATGTCCTTGACCATGATACCAATCATTGTAATCTCCTACCTCAATTGAAAGAGAGATTAAATTCTATAACTCAATCAAATGTAGAAGTAAACTTCATGCACAATCAAATAATCAGTCTGCCTATGCCCTCGACCTGCTTAAAACCCATGGATGATGCCATGGCCCAATCAAGCTCCTCCACCAACTTGGGGACAACTTGACTGGACACCACCAAGCTGGGTAGCCTATCCATAGCCACCACCATGGGTACCTCCATACAATCAACAAGGTTGGGCACCTCCAGCTAATATACCACCATGGAAAAATCAATAGTGGGAACCTTAATAGAATGCTAATCAACCAAGGAGGTTTTCAAAACAACAAGCTTTAATTCCCCCACCACAATAGAATTATCAGCAAGGGAAAGTAACACACTTCCAACTCAGCTGTCTTAAACCCCAAAAATCAACAAACAACTTCAATTAATGAAGTAGGACATGGTGAGATGATGTAGATGAATGCCATTAATAATGTACAACTGAGGTCTAGAAGGACAGTAAAAAACCCTCCTATTGTTATCACAAAGATACCTAAGGAGAATGAGTAGATACTAAAGGAAAGTGAGGATATACCTAAGGAAAATAAGGAAACTAAACATGTTTCATAGACACGAGCCACTAGGAACAAAAATGTGCATGAAGCTCCTTTCCCATAACGGTTGAGAGAAACACAAAATGAGGAAGAAACAATACTAGTTTAGGAGTTGAAAAATATGAACATTGAAGTCCCACTTCTGAGAGAAATATAAGAAATTCGGAGTTAAATCAAACCATTAGAATCCATTGCATAAAAACACCAGGAAGGAAGAGGAAATACCCAAAAACAATCAAAGTGGAAGGAAATCTAGTTGATCTTGTGGTTGGAAAACTTCTTTCACCAAAATATGGGGATCCTGAGAGTCAGTCATTACTATTTTTGTAAATGGTCAATCAATCTCTAATGTTTTGGTAGATCTTGGTGCTGCCATCAATGTTATAATAACAAATATGTTCAATCTTGTTGTCTTTAACAAGATTACAACTAACCAATATCATTCTTCAATTGGAAGATCAATCTATTGTTGTACCAGATGGAGTGATTGAGGATGTTATGGTCATGGTTGAATCTTGGGAGTATCCTATCAATTTTATGGTCTTACAGCCTAAAGCTGGAAGTTGGGATACCCAGTCATCTTAGGGAGGCCCTGGTTAGCTACTGTTGCTACGTACATTGATTGTAGGTCGGGAAAAATGACTATTTTGAATGGGAAAAAAAAAAAGAATATTTCACTTTATCCTCCTACCCAGCCATATGTGGATGTTTGTGACCGTGTATGGGTTGATTTTTCAAATACTAACAATATGAGTTCTTCTTATCTGGCCACCATTGTAGTGAAAAATCACATGGAAGAAATTGTTGAGTCATACACAATGTCTAATGAAGAGGATACCACACTATGGAAACCAGAACTGTGGCTACGAAAATTCAAACTGGGGCTACGGAAAAAATATTTTAAACTCAATGGATAATATCACCGAGGTAAGTGACATTTCTATTGGAAATTGTGAAGAAATCTATGATTATCATGAAGAACATACAATCATTGATTTCCATTGTCCTTTAGCCAAGGTTTTGTCCCTTGAAAACATGACTATTTTGCACATGCTATAGCCTCATGTTTTTCCCTTGAATTCTTTAATTGCTGATGTAGAGAGCTTGCTATTCTGAAAGATACTAAACAAGTGACTATTGATGTAGGAAAATAGCTGACCATTGGTAACAATTTAGAAGCCAGCCAAGAGACTAGGGTTGAAGAAATCTTGAGGAAGCATTCCAAAGATTTTTCTTGGGATTATATTGACATGAAAGGGATTCACCCAAGCATCTACACTCACCATATTTACATTGAGGATGTTAAACCTATTAGGAAGCCACAATGAAGAATCAATCCAACACTTAGAGACATTTTCAAGAATGAGATAGAAAAACTGTTGAAGGTAGGATTCATATATCCTATATATATCTGATAATTAGTGGGTATCACCATTAGTTATAGTTCCAAGAAAAATGGTAAGTGGAGAATTTTCATAGACTATAGGAAATTAATAAATCCACCAAGAAATATTACTTTCCCTGCCTTTATTGATCAGGTTTTGGACAAATGCGGGAAAGAAATATTTCTCCTTCTTGGATGGGTTTAGTGGGTATAACCAAATCAGTATAGCACCTGTTGATCAGGATAAGACCACCTTCACTTGTCCCTAGGGTACATTTGCATATAGAGTTCTACCATTTGGGATTTTCAGAGAGTAGTTTTGGCCATTTTTGAGACCTTACAAATGACTTGTGTTGAAGTTTACATGGATGAATTTACCGTCCATGGTTCAAATTTTGATGAATCTTTGAACAATCTGAAAAAGTGTTAACTAGATGTGAGAAACACCAAATTTCCTTGAGTCATGAAAAATATCGATAATGGTTGATCAAGGAATTGTCTTGGGTCATCATATTTCTGCCAAAGGAATACAAGTTGACCCCAAAAAGATTGAAGTAATCACTAAGCTTGCCTACACCAACAAATCAGACTAACATCAAGAGTTTCCTTAGACATGCATGGTATTATAGGTGGTTCATAAAAGATTTTAGTAAAATTATTGCACCCATGTTTTCTTTTTTTGAAAAATTATGTCTTTTAATGGTCTCCTCAATGTCAAGTAGGATTTTGAAGTTATCAAAGAGAAGTTAACCATTGCTCCAGTTTTGAGAGGACTTGATTAGGGACAACCTTTCCATATTCACACTGATGCTTCTAACACAACAATGAGAGATGTTCTTGGAAAAAGGACGAGGAAGACCAAATGTATGCCATCTATTACATCAACAAAAATATGACCCCAATAGAGAGAAATTACACCACTATGGAAAATGATTTTTAGTTGTTGTTTACTCTCTGAATAAATTTAGACATTATATTACTGGATATAAAATATTTGTGTATACTGATCATTCAACTATAAGATATTTGATGAATAAACTAGTAGTAGGGGTAGAATTATTAGATGGTTACTCTTGTTGCAAGAATTTAACTTAACTATTATTGATAAGCCTGGGAAGGATAATGTTGTTGTTGATTTCCTTTCGAGATTGAATGTTTTAGGAGAAGAAGAGGCAATTCCAGGACCACTTTCCGGATGAGAACTTGTTTGCAGTATCAACTCAACCTCCATGGTTTGTTGATCTTGCAAACTACCTAACTACAGGGAATTTTCTAGCCTACTTTACTAATAAGGAACAAAGGATATTAGTTAAAAATAATTCAACATACAAATGGTGTAATGGAATTTTATTTAAATTTTGTCTTGATATGGTTCTTTCACAGGTGTGTTTGAGAGGAAAAAGTATATGACATACTGAGAGCTTGTCATGATGAGCCTGGAGGAGGACATTACTTAGTAAAGAGGACAATTCATAAGGTCCTTGGAGCTGGGTACTATTGGCCCTCTCTTCAAAAATCTGTCAAGAAGTACGTGTGGTAGTGTGATGCATGTCAAAGAATGGGGAAGCCTACATTGTCCACGAGAAATGCCTCTTAACCCTCAGCTGGTCTTAGGACCATTTGAGAAGTGGGGAATTGATTTCATTGGACCATTTGATCCCCATCCTATGGGAAAGAGTATTATCTGTTGGTGTTGATTATGTCACGAAATGGGCTGAGGTTCAAGCATTGACATCTACCAATGAAGATATTGTAGCTGAATTTTTGTACAATAGGATTATGTTGAGATTTGGCACCTCTAGAGCCATTGTATCTGATCAGGGACCTCAATTCATATCAACATGATTGAAGCCTTCCTGGTGATCTACTGAATCAAGCATAAAAAATCATCACTGTACCACCCCCAATCCAATGGGTAGGTGGAAGTCACAAATAGAGAGATGGAGAAAATTTTAACCAAAGTTGTCAATGCAGACAGGAAGAACTGGGTACCAAAACTCCCAGAAGTAGTTTGGGCCTACAATACAACCTGGAAGACTACTACTGGTTTCTCCCCATATGAACTAGTGTATGGGAAGAAGCCATTGTTACTAGTTGAGTTTGAATTACAGACTTGGAGGACAACAATGAAAGTTAGAATTGAGTTGGATGAAGCACAACATGAGAGAGTAATGCAACTGAACGAACTGGATGAAATGAGGATGGAGGCACAAAACAAACTAAAATTCTTCAACACCAAAGAAAATCCTGGCATGATGCTTGTATCAAGCATATAAAGTTTAATGAAGGAGATTGGGTCTTACTATTTGAATCAAAGTACCAATAGTTCAAAGGCAAGCGAGAACAAGATGGTTGGGACCCTACCAGATCAAAAATTTTTTTGATAATGGCTCTGTGAGACTACTTCGATCAATGGAGATAAGAGAACTCTTATGGTGAATGGAAATAGATTAAGGATGTATCAGTTGTCCTCTGGATAAAGAGACTTTCACCAAAGATATGCTCGTTATGTGAAGGAATGGATTCAGTGGAGGAGCTTGGCTCTTCCGCCAAGAGTAGTTTTTTTGAATTCAAATAAAGGAAGATGATCATGCTTTTGATATTCTTCCCCTTAGATTGTAGTTTTTTTGTTTATTTCATGATTTCAATAAAGGTTAGGAATGTTAATTATTAGACCGTACATTAATCACATTTATTCTATGAGCACAAGACGTGGAATTCTATGGATATCAGGAGTTGAGCTGACAAGGGTAAGTGCATTCTTATTTGCTATGGATATTAGCTTTTTAAGCACTCCCCATTGCATTTATTTAACATGATTAAATCAAAACACAATTCTCGATGCACTTATTGTGGATATAAATCAAAATATTATGCCAACGAGTGGGGTGTAATGAATAATAATGAGAAAATATACCGCATGTGTCACATTTTTATGGAAAGGACAAGTGGCTTTTATGTGAAGGACAAGTGGCCTTATCATTCATGATGATAAGACATGAGTTGTGCGATGAATTAAATCTTCCCATACGAACTAAGTCCCTATCCTATCAAATTTTCCACCACCAAACTTGTGCCGACTCACTGCCAATTAAGAGCTTAAAAAATAATTCAAACTTCCAATGTCACATTGTTGCATGTAATTTCTCTTGTTACTCATGCAAGCCTTCACCATTTTTCTGAAGTTTCATTCAACCTTGATTCAACTATGAGACAAAAAGAAATATGAACTAGATTTTGTAGAGAGCCAATGCTTTGAAATGCTGCTATTTCTCAGGTATTTCATGACACAAGATGGTTAGATTTTATTAGAAAATTTGAGGGTTTTGATGAGTATTTGGTTGATGAGTTCTTGATAAATTTTGAGGCAACCTACTCATGAATTGGGGGTAAAATAATTGAGATAAGTAGTCAAATTTTTGCTGACCTATCTGGCTTACCAGATTTTGGTCTCAAAGTTGTGACTAATGCCCCGCTCAAGGATTTAATACCACTATTTCATGAAGAAGGAGAAGCTCTTCCAAAAGTGATCCTTACTTCCTATGGTACTCAAAAAGGAATTAGGTGGGAGAGTTTTCCTAGTCTTTGGAAAGAAGTAGCTAAGTGGGTCAACAAATATTTTATTTGTGATGGGAAGCCATCTGTACTCGGAGGTGATGCACTAAATATTTTGACTCATTTAAAGAGGGGTCACACAAACCCTAAAATTAGGGTTAATTTACCAGAATATCTCACTGAAGCGGTCATCAAAGTGGGACAAAAGTACAAGAATGGGGGTGGTAGAGCTGCCTTGAAGCACCCAGGACTTATCAATTAATCTGTTCACATCAAGATTTTTACAGGCCTAAGAGGAAGATCAAAAAAATGAGTGTAGGGGAGAGTTCAAAACAAAATAAAATCAAGAAGGAACCATTCCCCAAGTGTTTGGCCTAAGCTCGAGTCAACTCCTCACCCTTCAAGAGAAACTATGGAGGAATATTCTAGTAAGGATAACCTGTCTTCTATGCCACAAGTTTCCAAAGGTAAAAATACCCTACCAGTCCATTCTGCTATGTCATTGAGACCAAGAAGGTCTTATACCTTACAAAGACATGAATTTTCCCAGCTTGAAATGTTTCATGAGGATTCTACTCCCATTTTGGAGGAGAGAGATGAGGTACTTGTACTTCGTCTACCCTTGTTGAAAATCAAAGGATGATGAATTCACAACAACCATTCCTACAACACATTTCCCTATCACTGATATGCTAGACATTCCTGCAGCTCTAGAAACTGAGTCAAAAGCTCCAGAAATGCATGCAACTCCAGAAGTATTGACCAAATATCTAGAAACTATTGCAATGGAGGTTGGTGGCCAAGAACCGCATGGAGATGAAGTGCTAAGGCGTTACCAAGATGAAATTGCCTCCTTGAAAGAAAAGTTGAAAGGTATGGAAGAAACCTAATTTGTCTTTACAAAATAAATTTGCACAAAGAACTGTAGAGAAGGTTAGAGAAATTACTACTTTAAAGGTAGAAGTTAGCAGTCTCAAAAGACAAAGGGATATTGGTCTCAAAGTATGGAATGATTTAACCCAATTATCTCTTCAAAATAAAGAATTGGTAAAAGAAAATAAAAATCTTAAGGGAGATATTGAGGCCAGTACAAGTGAAAAGAAGGAGTTAGAATCTATTTTGGATTTTATTTGTCTTATGGCCTGCAAACTTCTAGCTTGTAGGAAACCCTCCTCTGTCTACAATATGTTTATTCAAGAACAATTTTATGCTTGGAAATTGATGAGGATGTGTAGTAGAGAACCCTATGAGGCCCTAGATGGAAAAAATTTCTTGGAAATCTATCAAAAGTGTACTCCTAAGATTCAAAATCTTATGTGTGAATTTTACCTTCACAATATGTCTGGTTACTAATGTGCTTGATTTCTTCATTAATTTGTTTGTGGGGATTTTCAGTTGAAGGATTTTCAGTCATTTCTTAGAAACCAAATCATATGGAGTGAGAAAACATAAATTTTCAATCAGACAACTCGAACCATAGGTTTCTACATTAGGCCTACCCATCACAATGATGTGGCTATGAAGAATTTTTTTAGGTCTCTTTATTATTAGGGTCATGACATATGAAATAATACTTCAAAGGCTTTACAAATGTGTGCAGGATTTTGAGGTCTACAATCAACAAAATTTTGGTGAGGCACTGCAAGCTTGTGATAAATGGTGGGATACATTGAGCCTACCTTTGAAATGAAGGGAAGTTATCTCCCCCAAAACCTCAGTTGGAGCATGAGGAGGGGAGATGCACTTATTGAAATTATCCGGAAATCATTAGAGAAAAATGAAAAAGAATACAGTGATGAGTGGGTTGGAATACAAGTGAGACCACCCCTTCTCTTGAGTCCCATGACTACTTGGCAGAATAATGCTTCCCAATCACATGATAGCTTCACAACATGGGTAGAGGTTATTTCAAACACTCAGGGGTGTAAGGGAACAAGAAAATAATATGCGAGATCAATTTGAAGAATATGACATGGCACAACAACTTGGCCAGAGAGCAGGGCAGAGATGAGTTTGCATAGGGACATGCAAAAGGTAAAGTGTCAGGGGAGATGATGAGTGCATAAATTGATTTATTATATCATCTATATGGCTATTGATTTATTCCTAAAAATGTTAATTTGTGCATGGGGGATGTTTTATATAGTTATATCCTAGCAAGGTTGATGCATTTCTCTTGTTTTTTTCATGCAAATTGTTGACCATAGAAATTACCTACTAACCGCTTCTATGAGTAATGTGGTGACATGTGTAGGATAATAGTGAGCATTTTCTACCAATTCTGGAAGTTACAATCAAGGAGGCTGAGTCTTTAGCCATTATGCCATCATGGAGGATTCTTCCATAATAAGCCTACAAACACAAATCCTGTTTTTAGCTATTGTTAACATTTAAATTTACCTTAACGGGAAGGTGTTGTTAATTTTTTTCAAAATTCCTTAAACCTTCTTGAATTCTTCTTGCTTGAATGTGCTTTTAAAATTTCAAAGTTTTCTGAAACTCAAGTCCAAATTTTCAGATTTTAGGTTTCAAAGGATTTTTGATTTTCAGAGTTTTGTTGATTGCGAAATAAAATTTTGATTTGAGACTTTGAGACTGAAAGTCTCAAGTTTCAAATTTTGGACTTTTTAGACTTTCGAGTTTAGAAATCCTCTTTAATATTTTTGTTATTTTCATTTCAGAGTTTCAAACTTCAAAATTTTGAAAGCCCAAAAGTCTGAAATTTTGGAACTTTGGACTTTTGGGTTTCGGAGTCTCACGTGATTTTTGTGGATAATTTTGCTCGGATTTAAGTCGAAACTCCAAAGTTCCAAAATTTCAGAACTTTGGACTTTCGGGGTTTCAGATTGTGGGTTTCGCATTGCAATGATTACACTTCATTTTGGATTTTCGGGGTTACAATTTCAGACCTTCCACAAACATTTAATTTCCAACTACCCTCACACGTGTCGGTTTCGAGCATTAATTCGTGGTTTCCTATATAAAATCAAATTTTACCTGTCATTTTCACCTGGATTTTTCTCTGACACTCTATTTTTACCGCACCATTTTGTACTTTCAAGGCATTGTTTTCAAGGTAAAATTTTTAAGTTATTTATTTTTGGTTATGATTAATCGGGGTTTTGTTTGTTTGTTTTTTTTCTTTTTATCTGTTCTTCTTTTCTTGCTTGACATGGAAACCCTTATCATCCACTGTTCTTCCTTTAACCATGTCATTTATTTCTTTTCTCAATACTGCAAACTTCAATTCATGTAGGCATCTAGTTTTATCAAGTCCAAGAATTGTGTAACCATTTCCTTCAATTTTTGTTCTTTGCGTAATTTCAGGTTTTCGAGTTCACAATTTTGGGTTTTTGGAGTTCACAGTTTTAGGTTTTCGGAGGTCATAGTTTTGGGTTTTGGGAGGAAAATTTTTTAGAGTTAGCAGCGCTTTCAGAGTTTTGGGCTTTCAGTAGTTGGGGTTTTGGAGATTCACTTTTCGGGGTTTCGGGACTATGAGGAGTTCGGGCTTTCAGAGGTTTGTACTTTAAAGTTGAAGCCTTTTCAAAGTTACCATTTTTGGACTTTCAAATTTTTAGACTTCGGGATTTTAGAACCTTTATGGTTTCTTACAAAATTTCCAAAGACTATTCAGATTCTGAATTCTGAATTAATGTCAACTTCCTTGTCAAGGGGCAAGGGAAAGATGAAGTACACATTCTTAGGAGTTTCTCCTCACTCATGCCTATCTTCAAATTTGGGGAATATTGGAGATACTGACCTTGGACAAATAGATTTTCTAGACTTCTGGGAAATATTAAAATCCCCTAATAAGAAGCCTTGGATGTAGGCCATATTCGACAGTGGGCTTGCTCTCACTGTAGGTTTTCCTTCATCCATGCACTGTCCTGAGTTTGTCTTAGTTGCATGCAACCCATTTTGATAAGGATTTTGAATCGGTAAAAGATGATGATGGTAAGGTTGTAATCAGGCTAGATGCTGATTTATTTGAGGATTTATTTAAACTTCCAGATGTTGAAGGATATGCAACAATTTCACTAGAAGCCATAGTGGAACATTGGGATAAAGAAACTGAACTATGTACAAAGGTCATAATGAAGAGTTACTTGGCCAAGAGTGTCATCAAGCTTCCTAAAACATTGTTCCACTCAGACTTCATCTAGGAAGTAAGTGATCTTATTGTATTGTTGAGTAGAATTTTGGGTCTCGCTTCCACTGACAAAGGAGTTTCAGGAATGGATGTTCCTCTATATTTCTACTATCAATAATAATAAGGAATTCATACGATGGGGGAACATATATCAGCAACTTAATTTGTTTTCAGTTGAGAAATGTTTTGACATCTAAAAATTCTTCATGACTTCCTTCCTTGTTTATGTTGCCACTACCATGGGGGAATTCAATGGTTTGAACACAAAAGGTGTCAGAAGTGTGTCACAAATTTATCACTTTTATCCTCAAATTACAATGGAAGAAGGCAACAAACATTTTCATAGAGTCAATGATGCCTTTTTTGCTGTCCTCCTTTATCATTTTGATAAATATTTGTATAATCGAAGGATTTCTGATGAAGATTTTAAAGAGGTATGGGAATGGGGAGCCATCTATCTTCAGTTCCCAACATTTACATACATCAGGATTCCCAGTTTCTTGGGTGCCCCAAGCAAGTTACCAAGATGTCCTACCGAAAAATGGGTTTTATTAGAATTGGTTCAACAATTGTTGGATTATCACAAAATTCAAAACAAACGACATAAGGCGGGAGTTTAGTTTCCTATACATGTGCCAATATTTATAAAGTGAAGAATGTGGATGGAGAAATGTCTGAAGTTACTTTGCGAAATTTCCATCCCATAACCAACTTTGATTACTGGGGTAAGTTCAGTGAAACAAGGTTGGCCAGTTCTCATGTGCCTCATCTAGAGGATATTTGGATTCATTGTCGGGATGAGGTTATCATCGACAACGAGAATATGAAATGTTGAATTTGAATGAGGTTAAACAATTCAGTATTGTGGATATTCCGAGAAGGAATGGAGGATGATGATGAAGTATTGGATCTAATGTACAGGAACAATAATGTTGTTGATCAACCCTTGCCATGGATCGATTGGTATTAGGAAGAACATTGCAATACTAAGGAAAGGGCGGGGCCCATTCTTCAAAGGACATATGATTGGTTGGATACCTTGGGAATTTCACCCAAAGGGATAGATCAATCTATAAGAATAGAAGCCCAACCAACACTGAGTCTCCCTACACCCATGAAAGGTAAAAGGTCTACTCAAAAGGCCAATATAATTCCAAGGAAGATCTCATTTGTTGTTGGGAGTTCCTCTCTTCCAAAAGTTCCCATTGCCAAGGTTGTGTCCTCTACAATACAAGTAACAAAAGTTGTCGAAGTTAGTGATTCTCTAGTTGTGTCACAAGATTTTCCACCCCTTCTTCATTACCATTGTCACTATCTTTAGCTCCACTTTCCCAATCATTATCCACTACTCCTTCACTCATCTCTGATTTTCCATCTCCATCCATGGCCCAAGTGTTTTCATCCCTTCTTGTCCTCTCAGTAGGGGAAATGATTGGGTCTCCATTTTCCACTCCATTGTCTCAGTAGATTTCATTTCCTTCCATTTCAACTTCCAGTCTCATTGCATCCACTCCCAAGGATATTCTCACTTCCACCCCTTCTATCATTACCACCTCCATTTCATTGCCAACTGATATTACTAGTGATATTGTTTTATCTAGTGCTCCAAGTGCCGTACTCAACCATACCACTTTCATCTGCATCTACTATACCTGAGTGGCTATATTGCCAAACCCCAAAGTAAAAGAAGAAGGTGCCTCTTGTAGACATGATAGATCGAGTGTGTTGGAACCTACTCCGAAGAGACAGGCCAAACAGCCAAATATCGTCTCTAGTTTATCAATAAACCAATCAGGAGAAAGGGTCATGGAAATAGCTACCCCCGTTGAGGGGAAAACTAAAGAAACTATTACAGAACAGATTATCAGATCTCTAGGTTTTCACTAGGGAAGGCAACACATGAAGGCACTAAACAAGATGTTCAAGTGGCCCTTGGAAATTTGTTGGAGAAGTATGATAAAGATAAAGCTTCCAAATATGAATTGAAGTCAAAGGTTGAACAACTCACTGCTCTATTAAGGAAAGTAACACAACCCACTCCAACTATTGATCCTTCAACTACAACTGCTCTGACAGTTTCTTCCGGTTTGGATGATATTTCATATCATGAAATTGAGAAGATAGGTCAGAAGGGAAGATCAGTGGATGGATGGATAGAACGTATGCTTCAAGAAGATAATCCTTTGGTTAAAACAATCTGTTGAATTGTATAATGATTTACAAACTGAGAGGACTTCTATTCGCAGGATAGATGAAATTCTCTCTGAGGATAACAATAATTTGAATATGAATTTAACTACATGGAGTGAGATTAGAGATGTGGACCTAGATTTACTCCTTCAAGAAGGAGTAATTGATGATGTTTCTAAATTGTTTGAGTTTCAAAAGGCTATGGAATTTAGATCCCAAGTGTTGCAGGATTTGATTAAGAAATTGGATGATAAATGCATGGAAATAATGGACAGTTTAAATGATATTTTAGAAGAGTTTGATAATATCAATTGTAAGTTTTTCAATGAGAATATTGATGCTCTTCCAGTGGACCAAATTAAATCAAATTTCAAATATTTGGTAATGAAAGATGATGAAATAACTAAAAATTTCAATAGCAATTCAATTGACAAGGTTGGTCTCGTGCAAGATTTTATAAGTCAACTGAAGAAAGTGGTGAATAATTTGAAAAGGTTTCTAGCTAAAGTTACAAGGGATATTGATACAGTAGATGTGGTGAATCATTATGCTTGTAGACTAGAGGAAGGGGAGGTATAAGGAATTGTAAAACATTTTGTTTACTACAAACACCGGATGGCTATGTGGGAAGAAGAAGATCAGGGGAAAATCGAACAAGAGAAAGATGATGCAGTCCAAGCTAAGCTAGGCAGCCATGATTGGGATGGTTCCAAGCTCTGAATCAGTCAAAGTTGTAGGGTTGACTTAGTCAAACCTTTGCAACAACTTTACTATTTTTATGGGAGCATGTTCCCTTGAACTTATTATACTCTATTTTTAGTAATTTGTTAGTTAAGGTTCAGTTGTAATGGCTCAACCTTTGGAACTTATAAATAGTTAAAAATGCATTAAGTTTAGATATAGATAGATCATTTGGAGAAGTTACTCTTCAAGCTTGGAAGAGTGCTTCATATACTTTGAGCCTTTTAGTTATATTCAGAACAATATTTTTCCATGAAAATTCTAGTTTATTGTGTTAATCATTGATCAATTTATAGCTTGTGAATGTTTAATTCCTTGATGTGATTGGTTAATCTACCTTTATCCCAGTTATCTTGTTTCAATTCATGTGAAAAGTGATATAGCTACTTTGATATCAGTTGTGGAAAATTTGTTTCCTTTCTGTTACAAAGTTGCATTATTATTTATAGTCATGGATAGAGGAAGATTGCAAGACATGTGCATATCATATATTATTGTGAGGAGTTGATTGTGCATTTAAGTGGGTCTATTTGTTCAATATACTTGGTGCATCACCTTATTATTTTTGTTATCTCTGACTTTAAGCTCATCAATTAAGTAGATTATAATTATTTTCAAATGTTTTAGCCTTTCATATTGATCTTAAATCAAGTGCTCTAAGTTTCAAAGGAATCGGCCTTATCGGAGGTTCATCCCAAGGTGAAAAGGTCCCACACCTTGGGGATGTTCCAACGTTGCACGAGATCACTTAGAGATTTAACGGGTGCATGATCCGCGTGACAACAACTATATCATAAGATTTCATGAGCTTTAATGAGGCTGTTATTGGTTGAATTAGGTTCCTATAATCTTGGCACGTTTTGTAACTAATTGTGTCTATAAAGACACCTTCTTGAGAAAATTTTCATAGTTAGTTGATAATAACACTTTACAGTACAATTATCTACCAGTTAGTACTTACTTTCAATATTATCCTGAACATGTATCAAACTTATTCGAATCAATATAGTTGATGCCATTTTGAATATCATCTGGTGTTGAGAATACCTACATCCCAAGGAAGAGAAAGGGCTCACTCGACCAAAGATATAGGAGGATTTATGTTTCATGTATGATCATGATTTCTAATTAGTTCAAGTTTAAATTCTTTGATCTTAACGTCTATCTAGATGTAGTTATCTATCTGAATTCAACGTGTGTTATTTCAATTATTTTATTTCAATTCAGTGTGTGTTATTTCAATTCAGTATGTGTGCGTTATTTCAATTCGGTGTGTGCATTTCAATTCCAGTTAAATTATTTCCTTTGAACGCATTTTTATTACAACAACATTGTTTCAGTAGTTTAACATTTCATTTATGTAGACTACAGGGAAACAAGGGGAATCACACCAAATAAAACCCCCCAAAGAAAGGAACCTCTAAAACAAATGAGTTACATAAGACTTCATTACATATAGCCTAGGACACAACCCTAGTTTTATAGTGACACTAGAATAAGAATCTATTGGTTAAATGATTGGAGAATAATACGACCCATCAATGGGGTGTATCATCCTTTATTGGTGGTTTGATAATTTTTTTATTTTCACTGTCTTGTTCTATTTTTACGCCGCTTCTTGTAGTTACTCGCTCTATATATTGGTTCTTCTTTTTTACTTTCTTCTTTATTAGTAGTTTTCCTTTTGAAATAGTTTTGTTTAGCATGCTATTTTTCCTTATTCTTCTCTGCTTTTTCCTTTCCACAAACTAGATGCTTTTCCTTTGCTTTTTTTTTCATATTTTGAGGATTCTACTTCATCCCTTGATATTCTTGTGATATATTGTACATTATTTTATGAATATTTCCCCAAAGCTTCAGATTTTGCAATTGTAATTTCTATAAATTTTTGCGGCTTTAGGACAACTAAAGGAATCATGCGTTCCTTATTTGTTACAGAACCCATAGGGTTATGAGTCAGTGCAATTTATGGCCAAATTTCCATCTTTCCCACATTTTTAACAATTCAATGGTCTCCTTTCCTATGGTCCATTCCCAACATTTTTATGGTTTTCTCCCCTTGGTATCCTTGGTAACCTCTTCCTTGGTATCCCTGATATCCCCTTCCACCTTGATAGTTGTTATAACCACCCCTATATCCACCCCAATATCCACCTCAATATCCACCTCTATATCCGCCACCATACCCTTGATAATTAGGGTTGTAGTTATTTCCTTGATATCCTCCATATTGCAGATGTCATCCTTGATATCCTTGGTATTGTGGTAGTGTAGTTATTGCTATTGATTGTCTTGTGGTGGGATGAAATGGTATTACGGGGTTGGTTATTTTGGTGGAGGTGTTGGTATTATGTTTTTCCTAGCTTCCATCAATCTTCTAGCATTATAGTCCTTCAAATATTCCATGGCATCAATTGTAGGACAAGTATGATGATAGTGGTTAAATGACCCACAAGTTGTACAATACATCAAATGGTTTGTGGGGGATAATTCCATCAATGGACAAGTATCTTGTGTCTATGGGTCCCATGATATACATATACCACACCAAGTTCTTTTAGTGGTGGTTATGTTGCTAGATGAATATTTTTATGAGGAATGTTGCCTTATTGTTGTGGGTATTTTTGCTTTTTCTAGGTAGGGACATTCTACCTTGTTATGTCCTTCTACAAAACATATTGTATACCATATTTTTGGTCTTGTAGTGTTCTGGGGGTGAATTGTTTCTTAGATATTCTTTTCTTTAGATCTTATGTTGTAGTTTTAACTTGGAAAAATCTAGTTGTACCCTTTCTAATTCAGTTTTGAGAGAGTTTTATCCTTCTCTTCTCCATGGTTGTGCTTCCAGTCTTGTAGCCATATCTAATGCATCCAAAAATCTTGTAAATACCTTCCCATATAATGAATGTCTTAGGTAAGGTAATAGGCCTAGAGATAAACCACTCAATTCTTTTCTTATCTATGAGAGGTTATTCCAATCTTCTTGCCACATTTTTAAACCTATAATCAAACTCCTTTACTATTTCTCCCTCTTTTTGAATTAGATTTCTCATTTTGCTAAAACTTTTTGTAGGTGCCTCAGGATAGTGAAAATATGCCTTAAATTATTTTTCTATTAGATCCCAAACCTTTGTGTGTTGAGGTTTTTTCTTCATGTACCACCTCAAAGTATCATCTCTGAACATTCCCACAATTTTTATAACTTGGTTATGGCACCAATCACGTTTTTACTCTTCCATAATGAGTTTAGGATGAATAGATGCTCCTCTGCATCCTTAGTATCTTTTCCGAATAGTGGAAACTTAATCTTTTGGGCCATCTTGCTAATAGGTTGAGTCCTTCATAGATTCCAAATTGGCTATTGTGTTTTAGGTGCCTTCACTTTCTTATTTTGAGTACAACTCTTTTGATTAAATCCTTTTCTTCCTTTATCTCTTGGAAGTTCAATATCAAAGTAAAGTTCTCCTAGTAGTTCTCTAAATTCTCTCACTGTCTCTTCTCTTATTTTACTCTCTTCTTGCAATTTGTGATATCTTTCTTCTAAAATTTCTTCCTTTTGTATCTTTCCAATTGATGTGTGAAGCGACACATGGAATGGTGATCAATTCAAGGGGGTCATCTTCTTTGGGATAATACGATGGTTGGGTAATGCATAATTTATTGGAATTTTTTTAAAACATATTATTCCAAAATAACTTTTTACCTTTAACATACCTTAACCTATAATTTTATTCTAAACCTATAAACCCTTCATCATTCCTTTTCTTATTTTTCTTTTTTAGCTCTGTGGGTCTTGTTCTTACAAACTATTTTTCCCCCTTATCTTTGTGTATGTTTTTATTCTTCTCTAACTCCTTAACTGTATTTTCATCTACTATAATAACCTCTTCTTCACCCTTTTCCATAATCAACAAGGAAAATTCTGATTTATATCTCTCCCATACGTTTGCTCCCAATATCTCTCTTGAAGCTGGTTCTATTTTTTCCACTATGTCTTATAATTATTTCATTAGTCGGTCTTGTTGTGATAATGAATTTTGTAATCTACTATCTATTGGAAATTGTCCCATGGGAATTCGTGTAGTAACCAAAATATGATGGTCTCCTCTTTGTGCGGGAGTGATAATAAGACTTTGAATGTCTCCCTTCATTTTGGGGTAGCCATTGGTTGGCCTCCACTTGAAGTGGGATTATCTTTCTTTTCTATTTTTTGAACTTTATTTAATTTTTCCTTTCTTTCATTTAGTTTCTTTATCCTTTCCTCCCTTGCTAATCTCTTTCTATCTTTTTCTCTAACTCCTTCATCTCCATGTCTATCCTAACTTTATCTTCTAATCTCCTCATCATTCTTGCTTTTTGTTTGCTTACTAATTCTCATAATTCTCCTAATCTCTCTTTTACCAATTGTATAATTTTTTTGGTTTTTATTTTCTTCATGTCACCCTATTTATTCTACCCCAACCATCACCCCATAATTTTTGATTAGTTATGTCTCTTGGATCACCCCCTTCACGTATGCCATCCTACGGTGCCTGTCTCCTAAAGGAACTTCCTTGAGATTTTAATTAATCATTTTTCTACCGATAAAGTACAGATAAAAATGGGACATGTTTAAGAAATCTTCCTCTGGCTCCACTTAAAACCTCTACTTTCTTTGATCGAAGCTATTCTAACCCTGAATCTCCCAAATAATAATGAAGGAATCTAGTGTAGTTGCAAACCAATAATCGAGGGCCCTTGTCCAAGGTTTATCAATATATTAAAGTATTTCTAATTTCTTTTGAGTCCACTCAAAAGGATCCACAAATATAGCCATGTAAACTCTGTTCTTTTTGTTGTCGCTTAAGATCCAAGGCCACAATAGATGTGGAAATTGGGACCATAATTATTCTCCAAACTCTCTAAAGAAATCAACTTTAGTTCCTTTATATGATTTTTTAGTTCTTTTTTCCTTCTTTTTAATGAATATGCTAATATGGGTTTCCCACCAATCTTCAATCTCTATTAACACGGGTTTCCAATACCTTGGTGGTGAAAATTTCCCAGACATTCACTTAACAACAAGAACCTAGGCTCAAACACCAAAATGTTGACCTTAAACCTTAATGCGGATGTGAGGGTTAAGTAGTTCACCATATTGTTAAGGATGTACCAGGAGTGCAACATAAACTGTAAACTAAAACCTAAAGAATTAAAATAATAGAATACATATTGTTCATTGCACCAAATCTCTTTCTTTATTCATTCAAAATAATTGTTACATATATCTTTCACATCCATATCACACACTCTTATTACATCTTCCATTCTTTCTTACTCTCTCTTTATTCACCTTATTCTCCTTATCATTCTCATTGTATATCTATTATACTACTTATATCCCTATGATATGATGATGAGATATGCTATATAATGATCTATTACATTGAATTACAATAAGTATCTTACAATGCTAGTTTTCCAAAATTCACTTCTTTTGGTTGCGAATTTGTCGGCTCCATCGTGTTATGCTATGATATTTTTGTGGATTATGTTAGGCTTCCACAAATATTTGTATTCTTCGTCAACTTTTTGTAATGTTATGATGATTATATAATGTTCTATGGTTTTAATATTTCACATATTTTCAGATTTCCTTGGGTGTTCAAGTGTTTTATGGATTTCGAGACTTCCATGGGTGTTCAAGTTCTTTATTCTTTAGTCTTCAAAATTGATGAAGAACCCTATCAACATCATCCCCAAACTTCAAATATTATCTTTTCCTTGAGATAACCAAGTGATGAAGAACCATGTATACCTCATTTAATTTTTTTGGGGCCATATGAGGGTTTCATTTTATTATTTCTTGCATTAATTTTTGTTATTAGTTCATCCTTAGAAAACCAAAGTGTCAACTTACCAAAACTTAAGCATATGATGTAGGAGATGTTCCCTCGATTGAATCACCCTACTAGATTTATAGAACATGACGGATTTCCAACCACTTCTATCATGGATTAGTTCATGGAATGTATTTGACATACTTCATTGTAATTTTCCTTGAAATGTATGCCATGCCACTAGGTATTCTTTGATTTCATCTACCCATATTTGTATCTTAGTATTCTCCTGAATTATGAGACTTAATTTTGTGGGTTACTGATTTAGCTATATTTGGGTATATCTATTTTGCATTGTTCACAAGCTCCTATTGCATCCTTGTGAGGGATCTATTCATAGTTGTGTTGTATTCTTCTATATTCACAATTTCTTGGCTCCCTGCTATTTCTTTGTGTGATATTTCTCGGCTAGGTCAAAAATTATTGTCTTCACTTACCATCTATGTATTTGTTTACATCATATTATGTAGATTATTTGTTCAATTGTGTTTCTAAGTTATCTAATTTTGTTTTTTCTTGTTGAGTGAGTCTTGGCCAACCCATGGCATAATTGTAATATGCAGCCACATTTGTAATTTTTGGCTCCAATGTTTTTAATGACTTCTCAATTTCTATTTACCACTATTGGTTCTCTCTGATTTTTAGTTGTATGATTTGTGCCTTATATTCATCCACTGCTTCTCTATGGATCTTCTTCTTTATAGTCTCATCCAGTGCTAGAATTTTCATCCAATATTTGTTTCAATGCTTTCTCTCTTTGCTTCTTGATTTGGAAGGGTGAAATCTATACTAATTTTGGGTTTATATATCTTCATGGAATTTAGCATTCTATTCATGGCTTCCTCTAAGTCCACACATCTCTACATTTAATCCTGTCTAGAACTTTGTTCCATGAGTGTGCTACATGTAGATTTTTGCATGGGTGTTTGTTTTATAAATGTATTGTGTAACATTATTTTGTTTTCTTTACTACCCCATCTTTTGTAATTGGAGGCTTCGTGTGTCTTTCCATTGATGTAATTCTGTTTAATAAATGTGAGTGAATCCAATAGAGGATAAATTTGAGTGGAGCCACGGGATACCACTAATGTCTATGTGATGGAAGTATCTAGCATTTTTTTGTTTGTCTCTGTTCTTTCTCTATTTTTCTTTCTTTCCCTTCTTCTTTCTTTCTTCCTCCTCTTTTATTTTTTGTTATGCTATGCTCTGCTTTTTCATGTTCCTCCTTTTTCTTCTTATTTTCTTTCTCCTTATTTTGTTTTTCTTCTTTTATTTCTTATTCTTTATTTATTTCCTCTTATTTCTTATTCTTTTATTCTTTCTCTTTCCTCAGTTCTTCTTTTTCTTCTCTTATTCTTGTTTTTTCTTTTCCTCATCTTCCTTTTTGGTTTTCTCCTCATCATATTTTTTATTTTTATCTTCATATTTTTTTCTTCTCATCCTCTTTTATTTTCTTATCCTCATCCTCTTTCTTCCTTTTCTATTCGTCATGTTTTTTCTCTTCCTCTTTTTTTTTTTTTTAAAAATATTTCTTCATCTCTCCTTCTCTCCTTTTCTTCCTTATTATTCATTTCTTGCTTCTCTTCCTCCTCCTTGTCTTACTTCTCCTTTTCTAATTCCTTTTCCTCATTTTTTTTTTTTTTTTCCTTTATTTACATTTATTGTTGTTTCTTTTTATTTTATTTTTTTGTTATATGTAGTAGTTCATCTAATTCTTTGATGTGGCCCTTGTCCAGTAGATTTTTTATTTTTCTTTTTCTCGCTCTTTGGAGTTCTTCCTAAAATGTTTTGAATGTGATTTTCTCATCTAAATTTATCTAGGTTTCTATCTCTCGAGTAGAGAATGTGGAAGTGGGTGGATGATATCCTCTAATACCAGTGAAAATATCTTTAAGTAGTGGATAATTTATTCAACTATAGAAAATTTTTGTGTTGTTGAGCTGAATTCATAGTGTTGAGCTACCTGTGATATTTCTCTGTGGTCAAGAAAAGTCTTGTAGAACTTGTATGTAGACATTGTAAGCTGTGATTATTTTAATTACTTAATGGATCCTATAAAACCGGGTCTAATTCTTCTTCTTTTTGCTATGGATGAGGTGATGTTACATGTTGTGATTTTCACTGTCTCATTTGGTAATTTGAATTGTTTCTTCACCTAAATACTCTGGTTCTTCACTTGTTTCTTCCTCCATCACTACTTTCTTTTATACCCTAGCCTTTTGTATTTTGGTTGGAGTTTGTGGAGGGGGTTTTTGTTTGGGCTTTGGTTTCTTCCTTTTATAAAATGTGGACCCTATTTTCCTTGCTATTTTTTCTTCCTTTCTCCTTTCATGTTGTTTTTGTAATGGCATAGGTGCTTTTGCTCCAGTTGAGTGAAGTCTTTAGGGTATTTTTGTTTAAAATCCTCCTATGTTTCAGTAATGACATCATCAATGTTTGGTGGCACTGGATTATTTTTATCAATTATAAGGTTTCGAGTTCTGCATTGTGGTTATCACAAGCTCATTTGATGCTTTGTATGGTAATGGAGAAATGTGGGAAATACACGGAGTAAAGGGGTGGAGGAATGTATAATCAATATTTTATATGAAGAAAAATTCCTTCTCATATTTGGATACTACTTGTTTTGAAACCCTAGCCTTATTGACAACCAAGTTCTTAATATTTTCTGTGCACACAATTAAAGAAGTAATCTGGTCTACTTGAGACATGGTGTTCATATGAGCCAACATGTATTCTATTATGGGTATATTTTGGTCCCATTGAACTTTTTTTTATTTTTCCTTGTAGGGTCTTGGTAAAATACATAGATAAATATAGAAAAATTAACCCATAATAGAATGTGTGTTTCCCCTCCTTAATATTTCTTGTATTCTCTTGGAACTCAACAGTAAGAACCTCACATATGTTATACTCATATTGGATCATAATAAATTTTAAAGATATTATGGCATTGGTGGCGTGGGCTCCATATTCCTATAGTATGATATATTTTTAAGAAATTGGATTTCGCGGCATACCTCATAATGTTGATCTTGATTTGTCCAATTCACACTCCCCCTTTTGACATTGTGACCCTTATTAGTTGTGTGGTTTGTTGCCTAGGGATTTTATTATTTTGTAGTTCTCATTTGAGATGGATATGGAGATTTTTTCCTAACTCCTTAACATTATTATTTTTGAAGGTTGTACCATTGTATGTGATAAGATATGTAGGGATCCGAAAGTGAAAAATGATGTGGTTAAAGATGAATTTGGAAATATTTGACCAAATGACATAGGTGAGAGGCATAACCTCTATCCACTTGGTGAAATATTCAATGGTGGTGATTATGAAGGTGTGACCATCAGAGGATGTAGGTTTTATTTTTCTAAGTTGGGCCCCTGTCTAGAAAAAGGCCAGGGTGAAGTAATAGGTTGGAGGGATTGTGAATGTGCATCAATTAGATTACCATGCTTTTTACATTCTTAACCATTTGAAAAATTAACATGCATCAGAATCCATAGTGGGCCAATAATAACCCATACGTAAGATCTTCTTGGCTAAGACCATGTTCATCGCATGTGCACCACATTTACTTGCATGTAATTTGACTAGTGTTCAAGTTTATTCTTCTTGATTAATACATATTAATAGAGTATCATAATAACCTCTTCGTAAATGGTGTTATGAGGATGGTGTAACATGAATCATGTTGTGCTAAGGATATTTTATGGGTTGAATTCATGTTAGTAGGATAGGTTTTATCTTGGATAAATGTATAGATGTCATGGTACTAGGGGTTCTCAGGACCAAAAATTTCACACACCATGGTGGACTCGTAGATCATATGTAGGCACCAAAATATGTTCGATGAGAAACTCATTGTGTGTTTTATTTATATCAAATTCAAGAAGGGATGCGATAGTTTCCATGGTGTTTGTTGCCTTATTTTGTGCGTGAGGAACTTGTTCAAATGTAATCATTAGGAAGTAACCTTTGATACTATCAACCATTCATTTATAAGGAACAAATTTATCATAATTTACCTAATATTATTCATTTACTTGATTTCGATTAAAAGGAATCCCCAAAAATTGTCATCTCTTAGAGCCACTAAGAGATAAAAATCCTATACTTGCTTATTTCTGATTCATACTCCATGATGTTATTAGTGCATGGGAAACCAATGCGGTAAGATTTGGGAATAACATCACTATCTAGCATGCGTAACAAAATTCCAATTCCTAATACATGAATGTTGTAAGATTCGTTGAAAAATAAATTTGTGTGAAGGGACTACAACAACATATAACAAGTCTTCATTAGGGAACTCAAAATAAAGCGGTTGGGATCCCGATAGTGGTGCTACGGACAATTGATCAGCTAGAAATTGTCCATTTATGGATTTTTGATTGAAAAATTCTATGTCAAACTCACTTAGGAGTACCACCTAGCTAGACATTCTACTGGTTAGGATAGGCCTAAATAGTAGATGTTTTAAAATATCCACATTAGCAATAAGTTTTGTTGTATGATTGAGCATGTAATGTTACCAATTTATAAAAGGTGAAAGCTATAACTAAAATGACCTTTTCATCATGAGAATATATGAGTTCATGATCAATCAATGTTCTATTGAGATAGTAAACAACTTTCTCTTGTCCCTTATCATTGTGTTGTGCAAGTAATTCCTTGATGGCATGTTTAGTTGTAGATGTGTATAATAACACAAGTTTATCTTGAATAGGTGGCATTAGCACTGACGGAGTTGATAAGTATACTTTCAACTTAGTGAAATAATATTAAAATTATTGTGTCTAATTTTAAGCTGGACATCCTTTTTGAGAAGCTGGTTAAAATGATGGAAATTATCTACAAGATGAGATATGAAGCACCGTATAGAGTGAATATTTCCTGGAGTTCTTGTGTGATGATAAAGATTTTGCGGTGGTGGCATATCCATGATTGCTTTTACCTTAGTATGGTAAAATTCAATTCCCCTATGTGAGACTATAAATCCCAAGTTCTTCCACAAAGTAACACCAAAGACACACTTCTTTGGATTAAGGAACACCTTATATTCTCTTAGTCTTTCAAATATACACCACAAAAAGTTGGATGATTAACTATAGTCTTGGACTTGGTAAGAATGTCACTAACATAGTCCTCCATGATGTCATGAAGTAGATAATGGAAACTGACATTCATTACACACCGATAGGTTACCGCATTCTTAAGGCTAAAAGACACAACCTTGTAACATAAAGTACCCTGCAGGTGTTGTGAAAGTTGTATTGTGCCGATCTTCTTCAACAATATGAATTTGGTTATATCGTAAAAATCCATCAATTAAGGTTAACATCTCATACCCTACTATAGATTCAATGATCATGTAGATGTTGGGTAAGTGTAGTATTTTTTTACCACTCTAAAGTTATGCACACTAGCACCTCATCCAAAAAATTATGAGTTCTCACCCAAAGTAAGTGCAACCACTAGGTCCCTCATTTTTTTGCCTTTAAGAATGTTAACATGCATTTTCAACATATTGATAACCAAGACATCCATTCATGCATAATAACCATCATAATCATGACAACTGGAAACACATATAATAATTAAATAAACCATCATATCAATAACACTTAGTTGAACATTATAATCATAACAAAATTACATAATCAAGAAGTATGAATACATAAATCTTATACTAGTGCACTTTGGACCATGCATGCATCCATATAGACTCAAACCCTTATAACATCAAATAAAAACACTATTACACCTCATCTCTCTCTAACAAAGACACACATCATACACACACACACACACACACCACAAGGGTGGGGAATTTCCTTCATTGCCTCATGCAAATTCCTAATAATAGGCATGCTCTCAAAATATATTGCATGTTTTTCCTATTAATAAACCAACCTAAATATAACATGCTTTAATCATATTATTAACTATCTCCATGTTTGTGCTTTATCTAGATTTGTATGTAATTTCCCCAATTATAGCCCTTGTTTTGCCACTAAGTCATCTTGCTTTTATCTATCTTTGGACCCTTCTCTCGCTTGGCACTCTAACTCTATTTTCAGCTTTGATTGTCAAAAATGGCTAAGTCCCTACTTTTTCATATGTGTGTGTAGTCCCTGTGTACTAACCTACTTCCCAACTATGCGCGCTCTCCCGCATTCTTTTTCATTACTCGCACGTGCGTTCCCTATGTGTAGCCATTATATTTCATCAACACTTAGTAACTTTTCCTAACCAACATTACCTTACACTAAGGTTATTATCCATCCTCGGCAATATTGAAGCATAAAATGTCTTCAATGAATGAAATAATAAGAGTATGTCTTACGCCAAAAGAATTAAAAGAATCAATATCTTATGCCTTCTTTAGTGGAAGGAGCCTTGGAAATTCCTTATCCAATTTTTTCTCTAACTCTCTCAAGCCTTCTAACTCCTTTTGTCTCCTTGAAAGGCGTATCTTTCACAATATCGAGACACTTCCATGGGATTCAACTCATCAATCTTCCCTTTAAGTTCTATGATCATCTTATTAAGTGTGAAGCCACATCATCGAGTGCATCCATCCTACTCGTGACTGGGGGAATGGTTCCTTCAATATATATTTGAGTGTAATTTTTAGAGATGTTATTAAATCCCTCTTCGCTCTAATTTAGCTAACATTCTCTCCCACTTGGCCCTGCTATTCTTCATTTTATCCTGGATTTATTTCAAATTTGCCTCATCATTGGTAGAAAACACGTTCACAACACTGGTCAAGATCTTGGCAGTTTTTAAAAAAATCTGCCCTTTGTGTAACTTCCTTAGCCTTTACAATCAGCGCCTCACAATATGTGCCTTTACTTGTTCCCTGTCATATTTCTTTTGCATGGCTATCTCCTCAGTTGTCGGCTCTGACTTGCCCTTTCTTCTATCATGTGAGAACATCCATGCCAAGTCCTAAAAATATTGTAGTGTTGTCTCATATTCATACTTGACATGTGTAACAAGGCTTGGGTACATGGTAGTGACAATATTTGTAATAAACTCCACTTTCTTATATGCTGCGTGTGTTCTTCCCTTCTCCTCCCTTAACTCCTATTTGAGCTGTTCAATCTTGTTATCTTTATCCTGGGATTCCTCACACATTATTTTGATCATGGAATATTTGTAAAATATCCTCACCCTAACTTCTTTCACCAAGTTATTCAGTACAGTGCACACTTTGTAATCAGTGAGGATCGCGAGTCGATCATTGGGAAGGTTCTCCATGCATAAAATTAAGCCGAGTTTCAGATAATGATTACACACTCACTTCAAACACCAACTCTTCCTCGTGTGATTGGAAATCCTAAGAAAGAATCTTCCTAGTGTGAGGGAGGGCTTCATTCTTATCAAATAATGACCAAAAAAAGAGATCTTCTGTGGCCACTGAGCTTTGATACGTGCCAGAGGACTTTATCAAGATCACCATTATATTGCATTATAGGTTCCTAAGGAATATGCTTTCGTCTTCTTCCCTTTCTTCTACACCCTTTTGGAAAATATTGTGTAATTGAGTGAATGGAACTAGTCACCTCTCACATGCCTATTGTAGACACAAAATCACACACTTTGGATAATTATTTCATCCCAGTCTCATATGACTATTCATATGATTCTTAATTGAAAAAGAGTAATAATAACCCATGTCTTTGGCCACCTTTATTTGTTTTTTTGCTACTCTTGATCTTACACCCATAATTTCCCACTGCATCTTTGTTATGATTCATTTTCCCTATTTCTGACTGGGGCACCCTAGGTGCCCTGGTCCCCTCTGGGTGCCTTGATCCTCTTTGCACTTTCCTCTCACTTTTTGGGCACTTTCTAGCCGTTTGAGATTCTTATATTTTTGGTGGTCAGCCTTTTCAGGGTTAATTACAAAATTAAAGCAAGAGAACCATATAAATATAAAGTTATGTGACCATAATGAGGGACCAAGCACTAAGAATTACTATCTCCACATAAGGTTGCATCCATCCAAGGCATCTATAACTACATTTGCATCCATCTAGCTCCATCACAAGGGACAAAGGTTAGTTCATCTACATCAAACTTCATAGGAGGAGAGTTTATTCTATTTCATGCACTATTTATCTACATTTTACATCTAGTTGTTTCTCACTACTTTATAAAGTGTGACTGACACAAGAGAAACCTAGGGCATAATTCACACACACACACACACACACCTAGAACTACATTAGGTCTGAGATGTAGTGCAACACTTAGTGATAAGTCCATCAATTTGGCAGTTGAGGAAAATTTGACCCCTTCATATGCATCTTTCCTTTTTAGGGTTTTGATTCTTTGTCTGGGGTTTTGTAGGTGATTATTTATTGCAGGTTTATGATGACATTTGGTGAAGTGTAGTGAAATTCATGTGATTGGAAGTGAACAAAGGAGAAAATATTATGACACCTTAGAGGAGGTTTCTGGAGCATTTACACAGACTAGGGCACTTAGAATTTAGACCAAGACACCCACAAGCACCTCTATCCCTCTCCAGACGCCCCAGTCAAAGAAAATAGCTTGTATCTACACTTTTTATGCTCATGTGTGAAGGTTTTCTCCTCCTATTCATTTGGTTTCCATTGCGACATAGTCCCGAGGCATATTCAAATCAACTAAGGCCTTCTTAACCCTCTTTGTAAATTTGGGTTTCAAATTTCATCACTTACATTTCTTGGGTTGTATTTTAGTATTTTATTGTTTCATTTATTCACCTATTTACTACTCCTATAACATTTAGATTACATAGAATAATCTATTTTAGCTAATTTTTGTGAGTCTCATCTTCAAATCTACTTCCTTTCTTGCATTTTATTCTTCTTATGCCCATCACCCTTTGTGGTCGTATTGGGTATTTTCAATATTGTGATCTGCCTTCATCTTCCTGTAGGGTTTCTAAACCAATGGCTGATATCCCTACTGCTGTAGCTATAATTGACAATCCCTTGGATAGATCTCGCCAAGTTCCTCTTCACAAAATAGAAGCCTCTGGTAGTGAAAAATCATACAATGAGGGTACTATACGTACCCAAAATTATAGGGTACCTTGCACCACTAGAAGGATGTTACACATGCCCTAATGATGATACAAGTCTCCTTGTAAGGTGTTGAAATCCGAGTAAAGGCTCACCAAGTATATGCTTGTATCCCACATTGCCCCGCTCAACCTCCACATGCTTTGTTTTGCCATTTCCCCCTTCTTCTTGCATTTTTGTCTTCAGTGATGAAATTTCCGCCTTCCTTGGGTAGTTGCCTCCTGATCGCCACCTAGGACAGGTGGCGGTCCGTAATGGCCGCCCGCAGGCGGCGTATTTTGTTTGCATTTTCCAGATTCCTCCAATGATCACATCAAATGTAAATATTGAGTTTTACATGCTTTCTTCAACAAATTTGGCTTGCATTAATGATTTTGGTCCCCTGGTAATAGTGTTTTTCCTTTGTTTATAGTAAAAGAGATCAAATGGGAGTTACCCTCTGGTAAATGCATTGGTTATAAATAGCCAACTTGTTTTCAAGCAAATGGCCCCTCATCTTCTCAATTATCTTATTCAATATTTCAATTTCTTGCTTAGAATTCTATCAATTTCATGTTTTTCTTCCATTATTGGTCTTTTAGAGGTCATCTAATCTTCTTGTTTTGATCTTGTTCATTGCTTTGCTCCACACAATCAGTTTAGCATAAAATAGCTTCATTTATAGACTAGAATCCGTTAAAGTTGTAGGTTTTGTTTTGTCACAAGGATATTTTTCTGAAACTCTCAGTACACTTGTGTTGTATTCCCACAATAAATCCCACTAGGAATTACATAGTCAAGCTCTGTTCACTTGCGCTATCCCTCTCCTACTCGCATTGTATTCGGTCTATATCCAAAGCTGCCATTGTTTGAATACCATCTTTTGTTGATACTATCATATACACACTTTTCTGGATTCATGAGGACATGAAGGAATGAGGAGATCACACTGAGGGGATGAAATCACACATAAATGGATTTACCACTATTCTGTAAACGCCAGGTTTGAGCTATCAAAGTTCTAGTTACAACATATCAAATAGAGTAGTGAATTATTTCATTTCAGTTAAAATTTCACTCTCGATATCACCGGGGAAGTTGTGGGGATTGATAGTTTCTGAGAAACTGTGATTCATTCCCCACTTCTGAGGTAGGATCAAGAGCCTTTCAATTTAATATATTTAGTTGCTTAGATATTTAGGATAAAATCACAACTACACAGGCAAATAGCCATACCAGGCTACTTTTCTTGTTTTTATTTTGTTACTAGATTAGTTGTCCATTTTATAAATATACTAGAGTAGTTTCTCTTCAATTTCATTGAAATACGTCATTGAAAAATACAAAAATAGAAGGATGCTTGCATAGTGTAAATACCTCTTTCGTAATCAGTTTATTAATTTTAGTTAAAAGTTGAATCATTTTGTATGACAATCACAGGACCTAGAGAGCCTAGAGAGTATATATTTGAACCCATAGTGCCTCAGCCAAATCTACCCATGACATTAGTTGATATAGATCAAGACCTTAGGATACAGGTCTTTCAAGCAACAACAAACTTACAAGCAATTAGTGAGCAACTAAGAGGATTAAACATCGAAGACGATAAAGCTTACAAATTTTGGTCAAACCATCCTAACTATAGACTACCTTAATAAAACCTCTGAATGAATGTGCAAGGATTTGAAAGAGAGAAAACATTTGGTTGCGATCCTTTGGTTCCACAACCTGACACAAGAGACCTCCTTGTTTACATAGATACTAGCTTACACATTCAAGTTGCCAGAACACCTGTTAGGTACTCTGAGAAAATTATACAACTTTTGGTTCTAAACATGGAGGTTGAAAAGGCATACGATTATTGGATAGTTGGGAGAAGGGATTGATTCTTCACATGACCATAACAGGTCCACAACAACCACGAACTCATGGTTTTGATCCCCAAGTTCCACAACCCAAGTATTGACACCGACATACGAACGCTGGTATTTAGATCCTCACCACTCCCACCAGATATTATAGTATAGTTCTCCGTATTAAACATAGAATCCAATCAATCTAATATTTTCTAGGCTAGACCAGAAAACCACCCATAGTTAACTGTGAACCCACTAAATCACCCATCACCATTTTATGACCTTTTCTGGAGATATATATGAAGCTCCCACATGTCACTTCCCACGTATCCAATAACCAAGAAACAGGATCTCGACAGAGCTCGACATTGATTGATTGGAGCCTCGAGTAGCCATTATATATGAATGAACCATTACACCAATTCAGGTTAGGAGGGCCTTCTTTGCCTTAGATTCATGATTCCATTATTACATATTGAGGATATAAGATTACCCAATCAGCTTGTCTGTATCTATTCACATTCAACATTCACCGACTATCTCGACACGACCTCGAGAGGTCGGGTACGAGGAAGAGGTACTTGTAGATTCCCATGCTCGCATGTCACTTTTCCATCATACGGATACCAATTTTGAAGAAGAGAAATTAGACACACTCACCAATTTTTGATAAGATTTACATAGTAATCCCACTCATCTTCTCGCATATTCTACATTTTTGATTGCTTCTAAGAATACTCGTGATGCTTCAAGACTCTTGTTGCTCAATCTTTGACTCCTATGGTCTCCACTTGACCTTTTATAATTCAGCTTCCATTCCTACCACAACCCGATCCAATCATTCACCCTAGCACTCCCAATGCACCGCCTAGATATTTTTCCAATACTCCCAATTTAACCTCTTTATATGAGGATATACAAACAAAAATTTGCTAGCTCCAACTTACCGCCTTGTGTATCATCATCTTTGGAATCCACTTCATTTCTACATAATCCTTTTGCACTTGCCATTTCCACTTATCCATTATCGCCTAGGTTCAATTCCCCAAATTTCCCATCTTTAAAGGCCATGGTGATCCATAAGAACACTTTTGCACTTTCCATGTGGCATGCTTAGACTATGTGGATGACCATACTGTACTAGCTAAGATCTTTCCTGCAGTTTACAAGATTATGTGATGCATTGGTTTTATGACCTACCTGGTCCATTCGGTAACATCTTTTATATATCTAGCCAATGCTTTTCCTCGGCTCACTTCTCTATCAACATCGACTTTAAGATCTCTTATGCCCAACTTGCACAACTTAAATAGGGATCTAATGAACACTTAGCAGATTATGTCTTGCATTACGAAAAAACTTAGCTAAAATGTAAAATGTGCTTGTGGACTATGAGCTTCAAGACCTATTCATCCATAGTCTCTTACCACCTCTCCAGGAGAGTGTTCTCTTTGAGACCTCTCCTTCATTCGATAAACTCTATCATACTCTTAAAATTCATGAAACCAAGCTCTTAGCTATAAGAAATCTTAAATACCAAGAGCAAGCATTGTCCTCTACGCATTTTAAAAATAAGTCAACATTTAAACCATCTACAACTAAACCAACTGACACAAAAGTTACCATCAACATAATATCTACTACTAAGGAGCTTCAATCGCAACCACATTGGTGTATATTCACTAAGTTTAGTGTACCTCCACATATTTTACTACCGCAACTTGTCGATAATAACCTCATTACACTACCTTCTCCGCTACAAATAGATCCATCTCAACCAAAAGGACATAATTTCGATGAACATTCCCATTGTGACTATCATATGAGCACAGGAGCTCCACAAATTGTTGCTTCGACTTTGATTTATTATTTAGGGTTTGATCGATAATGGTAAAATTGAGCTTCGTAACCTATGGTTTATCCACATGTCAATGAAAATAATAAGCTCAAAATATTTAACACTCTTTACCCAAACATGACACAAAAGATGCCGAATCTTCTACTAACTATGTATATCATGTAGTGCACCCTCCTGCATTGAGGGATCTTGAATTTCTAGTTGCACATACTGAGACTTCTCCACTGGTCATATCCTTCTTTGATAACAACTATCATGTGAATTTAACTTCTAATCACTTACATATCCCTGTCTCTATCAGATTGGTCTCCACCAATAATACCAAAGTTGACCGTCCTAGACCATCGAGTATGTTCTATTCCACTTCTCATTTCTATTGGGCTATCCACTATCCAAAATCTCATATCTGATGAACAATTCATATGGTGTTGTCAAGCTTCATGTTACAATATGACCTATTACTATGATTATACCTTTCCTTGTTGGACAAGCATTCGACGATTGTGACATGCTTTTAGGCCTCAATTGGATTCATAGGTCTAAATCTATCCTCTCCATGAATCATCTACATTTAAAATTCAGTCACAACAATAAATTCATTTCTATTTATGATGTGTCTCCTTCTACTCCATGGTCATCATCTCCTTGAGCACCAATTAATGCATCTAGTACTTCATCTAGTACATCACAATCTATGTTACTTAAAGTGAAATCTACTCCTAGATCACCTAATCACATGCAATATACATGACCTCATGGGTCTTTTAGTCCTTCACATCGACATAGGCCCATTTCTAGGATAGATACAACATATTTGTGTGAATATCCTCCTCATTTCATTCCACACAGTGTCCATCACCTCCGATCTCTACTTTTCATAGGCCCCCTCACCTCCACATTTAGTTATACCATGATACCCATCATACACTCATCCATCGCACACACATATAATCCACTCACCTGTGTAGTGACTATCTAATATACCACAACTACTAGAGCATGGTCATATGATTTCGTCACCAAAAACATTACATGGAAGACCTCCATCCTTCACTTTTATTAGATAGTTCATTCAATCACATGCACTTGGGGGAATTATTTTTATCTCTTTCGGACCCCTACTCACACATTTTAGATCATAGTGTACACATATTCATCCATACATTAGCATCATCATTTCCCGATGACACAATCTTGTGCTTCGGTTCAAACTTGACTATTGAGGGCATCCTATACACATGAACCTCACATAATATATGGTAGAAACTACAAACTACACATTACACATGCTACACATCCTACACATCTACTCACATGCGTTGTACTCATTACCCTATGACACACTCTAGTCTCAAGGTCCATACTGGATTGTTGAGGGTATACATCACAATTGGACCACATCACACTCACACATTCGATTGTTTACACTCTTTCTCATGTGACATTACTTGATTAGTGGTAGACACTTTAGGATATAAGGTCACTTCTTCTATCCTCATTCACTAGTATACGTTGTAGGCTACATCTTCACTCTCTCGATCATCTTTTAGTGATATACACTTTAGGCTACAAGGTCACTTCTTCTAGCATCATCTCGTGATAAGATACATCATCACTTTTTCTAGAATAATTTAGTGGTATACACCGTAGACTAAATCACCACTCCTTTCTAGTCATATCATTGTGATATACGCGTACGCTACACCATCACACATAAATCATCTTTATATTTCATATCTTCACTACACATTGACCACAACGTGCTACACACAACACATAGTTTGACCATTTCCCGATGACACACTCTCATTTATGGTTCATTCTTGATTGCTGAGGGGGAATACTAAATGAACCTCATTACATACAATTTCATTCACTTTGGGGTTACACGGATCCTATCACTCACTCGCATTTCATTCCATCCACCCACAACATACTGCATTTCATGGTTGTATTTACTCTTGCTTGCACTTGTTTTTACATGTACACTTTATTACACATGCTAGATAGATATATTGTATGTAATTATCATTATCATAAACACATGCACAATGGCTCCTAGGGGCATCCAATTTCGTACACTACAGTTGTTATTGTTTCATTTTTATTCACTTTATTGGTTTATACATGCTTTGACATATGTTTTATATTTCTAACATGCTAACAGTGCTTCATTTGCATCATTTATTATGCAGGGATACTTGCTTCCATACTTGTTTGTTACATTATGTCTGCTCTTGTTTGAGGGTTTTTCCCTTCGTCTTGTGTGCACACTTGTTTGTTGACAACCACTATGGCCTTGAGTATCTTGTGACATCATGAATGGTGTCCCATATTTTCAACCCGCTCTATGCGGCCTATATTGTCTTCTTGCATGTTTACTTGCATTATGGTTTCTACATTATCTATGTAGTTTATGCTTTGTCTTATACATGCATACTTGTTTGTAATAAAAATTATATTATAGCCACCTTGATTATGTGTGCCTTGGTTTCTACCAAGCACATTACCTTCCCCTATAAGGCACACTATCAATTTTCAGTCCTCTTTTTGACCACTTTCTCCTACCGCAATGTCGCATGCACCCCAAAGAGGGGGCATCATTTGGGTTTACACACACTACACAACATATTACCGGTATGATTCAGTTTTTAGTTTTTGTCCATGAAACAATGTGTTACATAGCAAGTGGGTTGAGACCAGTCTACCTCGAAATCCACACATAACGACTTTTACAGGGTAGATTATCTTTAGCATTGTGGGGAACAATTACAGGTTAGAGGATAAATAAAACCTTCCTCTCTACACTACTTCAGCTAGTGGTGTTAGATTGCCCAAAAAACTAGATAGTACAAAGATCTCTTTAGTTCTCGGGAAGGAGTTACAGCTTAGAGGATAAATCAAACTTTCCTCCCTACATTTATTTGGCTAGTAACGCGAGATCACCCAAAAACTTCAGACTTCATCAAAATTGACAAGATCCTTTCTACACCATTTTTCTCATCATGGATCAAGTGCACATGTTCCTTTTTCATTTTTGTACTTTTTTTACATGATTTTTACATATATACATGCATTTTTACACATTACACATATACATGCATATTTGAATACTTGATCATCTTCTCTTTTGCAGGTTTATCTCGTATGGGAAGCAAGCAGTCAACATCACACACATAGTAGGTACATCACACACACGATACTAACATGTAGGTACATCACATACATTGGCATCTACACACGTGCTTTCACCCTAGGTTCACTCTCATCACTTTTTACACTTTTGCAACTTTTAGAATCTATGCTCCATCTTTTTGTCACTCCATGCTTTGTCTAGTCCCGTGGAACATTTTATACACCACTTTACACATATATCATGTACACATCTCTATCTACTTTATGTTATCGATCATTATCCTCACCAACATAAAGTGGGGGAAAATGTAGACACAAAATCATGCACTTTGGGTAATTATTTAGTCCCGGTATCATACTACTATTCATATGATTCTTAAGTGAAAAAAGTACTAATTAACCCATGTATTTGGTGATCTTGCTTTGTTTTCTATTTCTAATCTTTATCTTGCACCTGTACTTGCCTAGTTTGTCTTTGTTATGCTACATTTTTCCTATTTTCGACTAGGGCACCCAACAGTGTCCGGGGTGCCCTAGGCACGTTGGTCCCCTCTGGGTGCCTTGATCCTCTTTGCACTTTCCTCTAACCTTTTGGGAACTTTCTAGATGTTTGAGATTCTTATATTTTTGGTGGTCAACATTTCGATGTTACTTACGAAATTAAAGTAAGAGAAATATATAAATATAAATTTATATGACCATAATGAGGGACAAAGCGCTAAGAATTACTATCTCCACATAAGGTTGTATCCATCCAAGGAATTTTTAGCTACATTTGCATCCATCTAGCTCCATCATAAGGGAAAAAGACTAGTTTATCTTCATCACACTTCGTAAGAGGGGAGTTTATTCTATTCCATGCATAATTTATCTACATATTACATCTAGTTATTTCTCAATACTTCACAAAGTGTGACTAACACAAGAGAAACCTAGGGAAACATTCCACACACACCCACACACGTAACTACATTGAGTCCGAGATGTAGTGCAATGCTCAGTGATAAGTACATCCATTTGGTAGATGAGGACATTATGACCCCTTCATATGCATCTTTATTTTTTTAGGGTTTTGATGCTTTGCTTGGGGTTTTATAGGTGATTCTTCATTGCAAGTTTATGACGACATCTAGTGAAGTGTAACAACATTCATGTGATAGGAAGAGAACACAGGTGAACATCTTACAACACCTCAGAGGAGGTTTATGGAGCATTTATATAGACCAGTGGCACCAAAAATTCAGACCATGGTGCCCACATGCACCCCTATCCCTCTCCAGGCACCCTAGTCCAGAAAATAGCTCAAATCTACACTTTCTCAGGCTCTAGTGTGAATGTTTTCACCTCTTGTTCATCTAGTTTTGATCGGGACACAATCCCAAGGCATATTCGAATCAGCTAAGGCCTTCTTAACCCTCTTTGCACATTAGGGTTTCATATTTCATTGCTTAGATTGCTTGGGTTATATTTCAATATTTTATTGTTTCATTTATTTAGTCTGTTTATTTATTCCTATATGATTTAGATTACAATAGAATAATTTATTTTAGTTAATCACCTGTGTCTTCTCTCGACAATGGTGTCTTCTACAACAATGGTGTCTTCCTCCTCACGCTCAACTTCACACTCTTCTTAAACCTCCCAGTCTCCACCTATGTGCTCTATGAAGGTCTTGTCATGGCCTTCTTCCTCTTCATCATCCCTCATTGGACCTTCTTCCTCATCTACATTGTGCTCCTCTTCATCCATGTCTTCTACAGTGTGAATGATCGGGGACTTTGTGGTATATCTTCTCTACCATACTTATATGTATCCTCTATTTCTTTGCTCAAAACCACTCTGGGTTTCTTCTTTAACGGTGTCTTCTTTTTGGGATGTGGCTTCTTCAGTGACTTCTTGGTCGCTCCGGAGATACTCACGTATCCTCTTGCCTCCTTGCACTCTCGCTCTCTTTTCTCTCTTATGCCTTGGTCAAGGGTTGGATCCTTTTCTCATTCCACCTCCACTTCATCATTATCTTCTTCTTCTTGATGTGAAGGTGTATTTTCATGCGTTCTCTTTGTTCCCACCATCTATTTACCCTTAGGTGGTTCAGGGGAGTTTAAGGTATTCTTCATCAACATACTTCCCAATATCTAACTTAGGATTTAAGTAGATGCAAACCTTTTCTAATTCTTCCTTACCTACTTACAAAGTATGGGAATTAATATTTATATCATTAGATTCCATAGTTTCCACATACGCCAAATTTCTGGGATACACATAAGTCTTGTGCAATGTATGATAGTCTACATTAACCTTGTCTCGCATCAAATTTCAGCTTCGTGCATCATATATCCTATTTGAGTAATCACAGGAAGTATCTTTCTATCAAAACCATGGGCTCTTATCTCAGACTTCATGTAAAATCTTCCCAAGGAGAAATGTTGATATACCATGAATTCTACCTTTCCTTCCAATACTGAGGGAAACTCCTTAGAACACACCATTCATGCTCAAAGTCCTCATACATCCTCCTATACCATATGTCCACCCAAAGTTTGTATGCATTATTGATCCCATCACACGTATAATCAAAGAACCTCTTTTTGGGGACGTTTTCTCTAAGGGATACTTCTATATATTATAATTTGGCCCCTATGAAACCCCATTTTATGAAAATACAATTAACAAGAGGATGACGCCTAAGTTATCTTATCAATTCCATGTGCTTCTTCAATAATTCCTTCAACAATGAAGGAGGCAATGTTGTATGTAGTTTTATTAGCCATGTTTTTCTTAATGTGGAGCCACCTCTTGTTTGCTTGTGTCCATCTATTTGACACACCCAAATTACAACTAACTAGGTGCGTGAAAACTCTTATAGATGGGTCAAAGATTTAAAAAATGTTGATTGTGCAATCTCCCCTCTAATATTTCAAGGTAAAAGAAACAACCTCCACTCAATTTTCATCCTCTAATTCTATCTATATATCAAGTCCTAATGTGTACAAACCCGTGATTCTCTCGATCATGTGCGTGGTGAGGCACATCCTTACAAGCTAAAAAATAGAAATAGTCCTCATGGAATCATGACATCAACATTTGGTAAAGGTGCTCTAGCTTTCCAAAGAAAGGTAACTCATAGAGTTGGAGAACCACCACACTCTCCAAGTATTTCTACACCTTGTCGTAATAGATCAATTTTGTATCCGAGGTCATGTAGTCCATTTTTTGTATTACTTCATTCTCTATTTTGCGCTCGCTTACATCTGAATGATGGTTGTAGTCACTAAATTTAAAATTTCTCAAGTGTGAATCCCTTCAATCACCTCCTCAAGGTATTTCATTTTCTGAATGCCTCCCCTACAATCACCTCCTCAAGGTATTTCATTTTTGAAAACCATTCCTCCAGTCGTCCTCCACTTCGGGCTTCTTTCCCATGTAATTTCCTTTTCCCTTAGGTGATATGGTGGATGCCTTTATTGATGCCATATGTTCAACTACACAAATATTACTTCTTGATTCAATATTTCCATGTGCTAGGTGATAGATATCCTTCTACTCAACAATACATGCAAATTTTTCTATTCATTTAACCTCCTTGCTTAAACCTTCTTCTTCCACAATAATTTTATGTCATAGTATTAGTGTTGTATTTGTAAACCCTAACTTCATGAATTCAAAACTCCATGCCTTCTCTTCACTCTAAAATTCCACCTAAAGGAGTTCCTAGACTAATCCGTGTGCTATCTCAATGCTGGTTTGCCTCAATTCTCCAAGTCCTTTCAAAAATTTACACAAGTTTAAACTCTTCACTTTTTTATTGCTCAAGCTCTTTGTAATGTAAGGTAAGAATAAACTCTCTCTAACACCCTTTTGTATATTTATAAATTTTTTCACATTTTTTCTCCTTAACTACCACCATATTGTAACTTTAATTATGCTTTTACCTTTTCCATGCTTTTCCCTTCTTTCTTCTACGTGCGAAAAACATAACCTTCGACATGCCAAGACTTCCTCGGGCATAGTCATCCTTACATACATTCTTCGCACCACAACCCATCTTCTTCTGTGCCATATACCAAGTAGTCTATCACGTTATTACCTACCTCACGTTACTCCTACATGACCTCCTTCTCATGTGGTTTTCAATCCAAGAAATTCCTTTCAAGTACCAACATCATACCTTTATCTTGTTGCACACACATCTACATCATATTCACCATAAGTCCAATACCATATGAATTATTTTTCACAAAATAATACCTGGTTCAACCCACACTAAAAGTATATGTGGTACTTTACACATCGTCTCAATTAGTAGTAATCGGATTCTTGTGCACAAGCGCACCGATTAGAATAAAAAAATAAAGTAAAAACAAATATGAAAAGGAAATATACTCTAAATAGAAATACTACCTTATTAAAAGCATGAATAAATATTATTTATAGTAGGGATTTATCCTACTTCCATTGAAGTAACCAAGAAACATAGTGTCATCCAACACCCACATTTTACATGTACTTGATTCGAGTATCTTGGTCACTACAAAGGGTCCTCAGCCAGTGGACCTTCAACTTCCCGTATGGCATGCAAACTTGGAGTTATACAAAAAGACCATATTTCCAATCGCAAAAGACTTGTTCTTGATATGCATGTCATGCCAAGCCTTCTTTTGGCATTCTCTATTTTATGGCTCCAACGCACAATGACACACTTCTCATCTAGTTGTATTAATTTTTCAATGCACTATTCTACAACCTTTTTTGGATAATCCTTCTCGCGCATCCAATATGCAGGATGGTAGCAAAATTCTATAGGTAATACATCCTCCGTGCCAAACACCAACTAGAAATGTGTGGCCTTGTTCAACTATTTATATGTTTTCCTATATGCACATTGAATGACTGATACTGGTCATCCCAAACCTTTCTTTGAACATCACATATATTCACGAGTGTTTGTTCCAAAATTTTCTTGAAAGCTTCAGTAGTGCCATTTTCTTGAGGATGATAATGGGTAGTCTTATGGTGTGCCACCATAAACTCTGCAATAGAATTCTAATTGTCTAAATTAAGAAATGATTTCCTCTATCACTTGTAAAGATCAAAGGGCATCCATACCTACTAATAATATTCTCCCAAAGGAACCTCACCATTGTGGGTTGTTGACAAGATTTTGTAGGTACAACCTCTACCAACCTTGTTAAATAGTCGGTTTAAGAAATAATGTAGTGTGCCCCTATCCTATGTGTGGGTGGTGCAATGGGTCCTAAAAAATCAACAACCCACTTCTCAAAAGGTTTTGTGCTTGCTATAGGTCTCAAGGGCATTTCATCCCTACTTCTAGGTTTGTAAATCCTTTGACAATGATCCCATGCTTTGAAAAAATCCTTATTATATTTATACAATGTTTCCCACCGTAAAATAGCTAGAATGATCTTACACGTAGTTGCATCTCCTACATAATGTCCTCTTGGAATTCCGTCATGATATTCCTCCATGATAGCTTCAGGATCATGCTCTAGAACACACCGCACAAGACCTTGTCATGACCCATTTTATACAAATCACCTCCAATAAGCTGAAATGGAGTTTTTCGTATAGCAAGCCACTTATTCTCTAATGTTGTCATGCCCTCTAGCACAAACCCAATGTGTAAAAAATACTGCAATGTATTCCAGATATGTCATCACGTGATTCAATATGAAAATATGCACATTAGGCATAATGTTCTCAATACTCTAGGTGTCCTCTACATAATTGATCCTTCATAAATGACCAGGTCCTAGATTGCTCTTTCTTGGCTTTACAACAACTGTGAAATTAAAATCCTAAATCAAGTGTATCCACTAAAAGATGTGCCTTTGTAAAACAAGTTTTTAACCAAGTACTTTAATTCTATATGATATGTATAAAAGATGAACAGGTGGAAAACAACTATCGTTGAAATTTATGAAGAACGTAGATAATTGAAAATACCTCACGCTCTATGGTAGTATAATTTTTCTCTACTATTGTTAACTTCCCACTTGCAAAGCATATGGGATGATCCATATTACCCTCTCCAGGTTGCACCAAGACTACACCAATTTCCATACTAGATGCATCAACATATACATGGAAGGGCTTGTTCCAGGAAGGAAAACAAAATATAGGAGCAATGGTAATATTCTCCTTCAATGTTTTAAATGCATTTTGCTGCACGTCACCCTAAAAAACTTTCCTTTGACCTTGAGTAATTCCTCTAGGGGTGTAACAATTTTTACATCTGTTTTATAAATTTTCTATAGTAACCAATATGCCTGAAGAAAGCACACACCTCACATTAATTGGTAGGTACCTCTAACCCAAAAATCACTACAACCTTAGTGGGTCCAACAATAATCCATTCTTACAAATAATGTGCCAAATAAAAGTTCTAAAGGGTGTAGAAAAGATATTGTTATTCCAAATTTACCCCCCGGGTTAATTTGCATAACTCATTAAAAATAGACTTATCCATTTAAACAAGTCTGGGACATTCACACGGCTGTCATTTTCCCTTTTCTAAAATCACTAGACATTGGCATTTGAAAACCAGCAAGAGACTTAGCTTATTCATAAGCGGGTTATGTAAAAGCTGCTCGACGCGTTCATTTGGATGCCAAATTCAACGCAAAACATTAAGAAACATGCCAAATGATGCCATTCCTACTCTCCTCAAATTATTTGGGTTTTACGGACCTCAAGTCTATAAAATAAATTGTGTTAGATAATTCTATCTAGTCTTGCTAGCGTCAAGACAAGTCAAAGGACATGTGGTGGGTCAAGATCAATAACCAATGGTGACCAGGTGGAAACATTCTATCACTTCCTCAAGAAGATGAATTTTGTGAACTTCAAGTCTATGAAAAAATTGAGTTCAATAATTCTTTGGGTCCAAGAAAAGTTAGTGAGGTCAATAGGGTGACATGGAAATAATTTTGAACGTGAAAAGTTTCTAAGTCTGAGCAAGTTAAAGGTTACGACTTGAAGTAGTCAAAAGCCTGACATTTGTAAAATATAGAGCTATGTGGAGCCTTCTCATTGGACCTCCTTTTGCACTCTGAAAAACATGATGCAAAATAAGTCTAACACTACAAAGTGCGTGGAGATTTCTTATTTTCTCACACTTCAAAGTTTTTACCAAGTTCTATCAATGGTTTCGACTTCCCATAAGTTCCATACCTATAATTTGGTATTAGTAATGTATTCTTGAATTTGTCCATGAATGTAATGAAGTTGTGCATATTTTAAGCAATAAAATCTATTTTGTGGCACATTTTTCTACCATAGCTCATTTTATTTGTAGTATTGACTCTCTGCTTTTTTATCTGTTCATTTCTTGGCATGTTGTGTGCATTTTTTCATGTAGGTTCCATTTTTACTATGTTATAATTGTGAAGAAAGGTTTAGTATACATCGTTATTATTTGTGACACATCCGCCTATCCTCTCTCCCATGTTTTCTCACTTTCCTTCCCCTTCTGGAGATATCTCACCCCTTTTCTTGGTGCTATCACCGCCTCTTAGCTTAGGATTTCATTTCCATGCATCTTTCTAACCCTCCTCTTTCTCCCTTATCCCTTGGAATGGTTAGTTTAGGATTAGTTAGCTGAATTTTCTTCCATAGGAGTAGTGGTAACATTAGGTTTATATAGAGGAATCGACCTTCTCTAGAAGTCCATCTCAAGTAGCAAGTCCCACAACTTGAGAGATGGTCCCATGTTAGCAAAAAGTAGGGATCTGTAATGCATAATCCCAGGGTGTTACTTTTTTACATAATAGTTTTGGCACACATGGTGGGACAAGTTTAATGATATTTCTATCTTCATCTCATCAAGTTGATGTGTTTTTGGTGATATTCATTTGTTGGAGGAATTTTAGAGCACATCCGGAGACTCCCTTGATTCAAAAAACCCATTATCTCGATTCTGAGCTTTCTCTTCATTCCTTCCATCCATTTCCTCCTTTCCTTTCATCCTTCCATTCATTTTCATGTTTCCACTTCATCCATGACTCTGCAAAGAGATCTTCCATTCTTTCATTTCAGTTCTTCTCCCCTCCATTTGTAGCAATGGGATGATTTCCCCAAAACAACCATGATAAAATTTCCTCTCTTTCATGGAAATGGAGATCAATATCATATTGATCATATCCAAGACATAACAAACCACTATGCAATTCAAAATTCCATTGAAGAAATTTTTTTCCTTAGACTTCTTGCCCTATCATTCAAAGGCAAAGTAAAATATTGGTACAAAAATTTTGCTCCACAATCTATTTCCACTTGGAATCAACTGGGAGAACAATTTTACAACTAGTTCAAGGAGAATACAAATGTCTTTTTCCTCATGGAACATCTCAACACAATACAATGGGATTTAATGGAGTATATCTTAGACTTCAACATCAGATTTGAGAGAAATTGACATATAATTCCTCAAGAGTATGACATTCTTGTTTTATTTGAAGGTCCTTGATTTTTATTTAGATGTATTGATCCAAGCATTGAGAGGCAACACTCTTCCTCAAGAATTTGTTATTTCCATTCTAGCTGAGAAGGTCTTATTTAGGATAGCCAAAGGAAATCCATTCCCATTGCTCCCCTTCTTCCATCTTCTTCCACATCCCCTCTATCTAACTATACTATAAATCACTAGCCCTCACCCATGTGTCATCCCCAACTGGTCCTACCATGTATGGTTATTATAGAACCATCAAGAATGACATGACTCTAATGGGGAAGATGAAATTACACAAAGTGAACAAAAAGAGAGAAACCAATTTAAATGGAAGTTAGTTAGAATAAGAGGATGCTCTTTTAGAGGAAGAAAAGTTGTTTAAGGAGGTAGAGAAAAGTCCAATCCATCTAGAAAACACTCTCCTTCAAGTGGAAAGTTAGCATGACACCCCTATTTATGGGGTTGAGACTCAAGAGGATGGGAAAACAAAAGGATTAGTCCATTCCAAATTAGATATCGGCTAGTCTAGATCCAAAATCAAAGTTACAACCAGTCATGCTCATTTCATAGCATGAGGAAGAGTTTGAAAGTGCTAAGGATCAGCTTCAATACCTCTCAAACCCAAATACAAAGCAACTAAACAAGGTATTTGTTTTGTTTCAGTTGATACCTTGGAAAGGGTGAAAAACTAGCTTCAAGTTAATTTTTCACTCTTGTTAAAGGCCATGTCCATTGTAAAATCAAATACATGGTCTAAAATTGTAAGAAAGGGAAGCTATTTATTCTTTCTTGTTTTAGGTGTTGGAAACCATGACACTAAGAGGGGTGAATCCGTGTCTAATCAAATTTTTACAGACATTTCCATTTCCTTAATCTTGCTATGATGAACACATAAAATCATACACAAGAAAATAACAGGAGAGAACACACAAAGACACATTTTAATGTGGGAAACCCAACTGGGGAAAAAACCCACTGAAACCAAGAACTATGCTTAGGAATAAATTATCCTATATTTGTTACATTGATTTTATGGTTGAGATTCATACCAACCTGGAGCTACAATGCCAAAATTTAACCAAGCTGCTACTCAGTCTTTGAAAAGATTCAACTTTTTTGGAATATTCAACTCCAAAATTTAATCAGCAACAACTGATCTTTTTTAAGCTTCTACTTACAAGGAGGCTTCAACCCCCTAGATGCTAAGCTGTAACTTAGAATTTTTACTAAGTTATGGTCACACTTATTATAGCATCTTACACAACTGAAAATGACCTCTAAATTTTCTCACTTCTCCTTATCCTCTTCTCTGTTCATTTTCTCTCGCAACAACAACTCTTCTCACATCGACAACACTTTACATGCTCAAGAATTGAGCTTAAATGGACAAGAAAAAATGACTTTTGACGTTTCAAGTTTAGTGGCTCTTCACATGACCATTATTCCTTCTGATAGGATAACTCAAAGAACTTGGAGTTTATAGGTTGACAAATGGCACTTCTTCAAACTACTCGATCGGGACCGACATTTGAGCTTCTCCATGAGCTCCTTCACTTTGAATTCTGTCACTGATTTTTCCATGAATTTTGATCTTCTTCACAGAATTTTTGGATTGAGAAAAATATTATGTCATAAATTTATCCTTTATTTTGAGGTGAAACAAGCTGATTTATTTTGTAACATATTTTTAACCTCCTTATAGACAATAGCTGCAATTTTAAAATTTTTTCATTGATTAAAATTTAAGTTTCAAAGAATTTCCATCTTCATTGGATTGATGAAAAGTGAATTAGCATTTGAAGAGCATATAGAGAGGTGAGGTGCACAAGTTGGGCATAGAAGCACGTGCAAGAGCAAGTTGAGGAGCCACGTGCCTAGAAGAGAAAATCGAGGACTTCATAAATTTTGCATGTTATGGGCTAAAAATAGGAAAAGTGGCTGGAGTACAACCCATGTAAAGATAAAATAAGGAAGACTTTACGACCAAGAAAGAGCTATTTTGGGACCAAATGAAGATCAAAGTTCACACATGGATCAATCTAATAATATGATTAAAGAAGATTTGATTTATATGTTTAAAAGATTATCAAGATTGTAAAGAAAGGATTCTTCATTAGCACATGGCTATTTTGGGCATGCAAAGATATTTTAAGATGTATGGGTTGTGAAGGGAAATTCCCACCCTATAAATATGTATTAATACACATAGTTTAAAAACAATGATCGTGTGATGTAATGAGAGTTATGTCGCCTTGACATACTAGCGCATAGCGCATATGGCTATGTAAAAGTGAGTGTAATGTATTTAAATTATTTTAGTTGATGACTTAATGCAATGGATTATTGTGGATGGATACTAGTAATCAATGTATCTAAATATGACGATCACCTAGTGTAATTGATCTTAGTACTCATTTGATCTTTTATATTTCCTTATTACATGTGTTTTCGTATGATATTTGTAATGAACTACATCCGAATGTATGATTGATAATCATAATCATGAACACACATGTTAACATCTTGATAAGACATCACAAATGAGGGACTCGGTAGGTTTCATGCACTTCAGATGAGATTTTAGATCTATTTTAATGAAGTGCCAACACGTTTAGGCAATTGAGTACAAATAAAAGACTAAATTTTGGTTCTATTACAGAGACCTCTTTTCAAGATGTTTTTCGTGATGTTGCTTAAAGATGGTGTATTGATTGACTTTGGAGAGCATTTAAAGTTGGGTAGAAGACAAACAAGACAAGTTTATGCAAAGATATAACACTAGACTTGATTTTAATACACGCAAATGAGTGGAAGATAATTTTTATGACATGATTTATGATAATTTATCTTACATATTTCTAGTAGAATTGTATGAGTGGCTGTCAGCATATGTAATAGGTAAGTGTTGGAGTTATAGGCCGAAGCTTTAGATGTAGATAAATCACCAAAATCTTGTTGATGCTGATGTCAAGTGGACAATAGTTGTAGATTGTTGGTGGGCTGGATTATTGTGTAGTTATATTTTAGAGTATGCTATTTTCATGTATCCATGTTATGAAGAAGCCAAGTTCCAGGTTCTTGCATGAACCCAGAGGATCTTACATGTGTAATATGCCTTTATCGATAAAGATCATGATGATAGAGATGGATTTAGAGTGCCTCCTATGGATAGATAAACTCCCATCACACGCAAGGGAAGGAGCAGGTGTGGTGACTATGGCGACTTGGTAGAAGAAATGGAAAGAGAGGAAAGAAAAATGAGATATAATGAAGTGCGAGAAAGGGAAATTATGAAAAGGGAAATTGAGGAGTTTGTGGAGTTTAGGAGAGAGATGGATCGTGAAGGATTTTAAGCTCTCGTAGAAGGTGAAGAACCAAAACATATGGTTATTTGACATTGGGTAAACACAATAGATAATCCCCTTCGGCTTCATATGATAGTGTGTCAAAAAAGGAAAGATTAAGGACCATGTGCACTCATCCGATCCCACCGGAAACCTATCCATTACATATGGTGTTCCAGTAAGTAGTCATGGAGAAGGAGACTAGTGTGGGAAAGAAAGTGAGAGAAGTAGGTATCGCTTCTATGTTAAATTCAAGAGATAGAGTTAATAGTGCACCCATGGCAACATAATCGATATCATTGTTTGGAGGTCCGATTAGAGGAATATTTTTTGGTGCATCATCAAGACAAAGTGTGGGTGCACAAAATATTGGGAATACATATGGAATTACTAAAAATTCAGAGACTATGGGAGTTTAGTTTAGCACTATAGTTGATACACATGGAAGTACATCCACTGGTTCGGTGCTTACTATAGGAGGGTTAGGTGGATCAAGAGGAATGGGATTAAGCATATCAGGAAGTTTTAGAGGTGGAGGAAATGCTTTGGTGGAGGTTATGGTTTTAGATATGAAGGAAAAGGACCACATCCCTAGCAACCCCCACATCAACCCCAATAAGTGTGTTATGAGATATCTCTCCACTCACCAAAATATAAAGGAATTGAAGATGTAACAGAGCATGTGCACAAGTGTGAGCTCCTATAGCACACTAAAGGAATTATAACCTCAAATAGAAAATAAAGTTAGTTTGTTACTACTCTTCAAGGGCATGCACATATATGGTATAGGAAGTATGATCCGCATAAGAATACAATGGATTATGATGCTCTGCATTCTACATTTCTAGATGAGTTCCATATTCTAGAGTTTGAGTAGAAAAGTATCAACGCGCTCAAGGACATCAATCGAGGAATGGATGAAATTGTGTGGGAGTATGATGCACATTTTAGAACTTTATTTTCTAAATTATCTTATGACATTCATCCAAGTTAGCATGCACAATGGTTTGTTGGTGGGTTGTTGACTCCTTTTAGATGAGAAATATCTCATAAGAATTTTGTGGACCCGTGCAAGTATTTGGAAGTCTGCTATGCACATTGAGGCTATTGGAAATGTTGATACTAGAGTAAGCCCATTTTTGGAGGCATAGATTGTAACCATGGAAAAGTAGCTAGAGAATCTTTCTACTAATTTAGCTCATGAGACGTGTAGTGGAATCTGGTGCACAAATTGTGAAGTAGAGGTACATACTAAAGATAACCGCCCACGTAGGTCGATACGTGTAATACCCATGCTATTCTATTAGTTTTAATTTGATTCTATGATTTTTTGGAATACATTTACTATGGGATTGTACTCTTCTTGATGATCGCTATTGGACTGTATGTGAATGTTTTATGAGATAACATTATTTACTTGATGATCGGCATACTTTCTCATCTTTATTAACATATTCTATACTTAATGATTTGATAGAACTTTGGTTATACTTACCTTTCTATTCCGAACACTTTGATGAGATTAGTAACTCCAAATTTTGGATAGTATAATCTAGGTTCAGGAGCAGAGAAGTGATAACATTGATCGGATTCAATGATCTGAGTTCTAGGTATGCACTTAGAAAATTATACTTGATTTTCATTACGTGAAAAAGGAAACCAAATGATACACAATATATTGACTCAAAAAGAGTGTTAGAGGGGATCAAGAAAAAGCGTACACTCTCATGCAATCGCACATGGTTTCATGATTGTTATCGGATGGATTCAATTTCATATTTATGTTGGAATTTAAATACTGGGTATTTAAATTAGTGAAGCATGAAGTTAATGTTAGGTTACGGAGCTTGTTTTCATGTGAGAAAGTGTTGAAGACTGTACACTAAGAGTATTATACACTTTCCACAGTTGTCCCACTGGGGTATGGGGCTGGGCTGGGCCTCGAGCAAGGGTCCAGGAGCGTAGCCCTTGAATTTTTTTTTAGCCTTAAAACATGCCTGATATACCGAGAAACATGATTTTCTCATATGGAAGGGATTTTTGACCCATAGGTTTATGGAATGGTTTTGGCCCATGGTTTTAATACCCATGATTTTGTAAAATTGCTTAAGTAATTGTCTACTTATGTGGTTTTGTGCATATGGTAAGAATGATGTAACATTGCAGATGTGTTTTGAATTTGGGTGTGAATTCTATAGAGTTTGTTGAGCATATCTCCAAACAAATTTTGGTATTGTATTGAGAGAGCGGTGGCTTGTAATAAAATCTAAGCAAGTGATTCTTGGTGGACATATCCCAAATTGGGTGAACCACGCTAAATACTGTCTCTTTGTGTTGTGTTATTTTATTCTACACTTTTATTTGAGATATGTAATATTTTCTGCATATTAGTTCCTATTGTTGCGATTCTGTGAGGGATTGTTCCACATATTTAATCCCTTATTTCCTAATAGTTAAAGAGATTAAGATTATGTTGGGTTTAAATAAATAGGTATTTAAATCAATGAAGCAAAAGTAAGATAGAAATTTTTTTCCCCTAGAATTGAAGTGACAAAAGTGGTTGTTATAAAGATGCACAATATTTTTGGATTGTAATGTCTGTCACACCTGAATCATGATGTTCGAGATTTCCTGCGTTACAAGAGTGCACACTTATAAAGAAGATGTATATGTATTGTAATTTTTGTAAATCAAAACTCATGACACCACTAACTATAAGTTAATTGATCACATTCACAAAGCCATTGAGACATGAGTGCACTGGATGAGTATGGATAGTGGATCTAAGGAGCATGAAGGCCATAACCATGAAGGGCATGACAATGGAAGTAACAAGAATAATGGATTTAGAGGCATATATAGAGGCTAAGGTCGTGGTTGTGGTAGAGGCAGGTTTCTGCGAGGAACTTGTTATACTTATGGATCTCCTGATCATTATCAATGTGATTTCCCTTAGAACATTACATGCTCATGGTGCAGGAAAACCACATAAGTTAGAAGAATGCCCAGATTTGTATGAGCACATGAGTAAGAATAAGAAATAGGAAAAGGGTGTAAAAATGATTAAGGTGCAGTGCACCGTTGCTAACTAATGGATGCAAAAGAAGACCCCTGATCCTAAATTACAGACTATAAAGGTTACCACATGTGCTGAGGCTACATTCAAACATGAGACTTTGAAGGCTAAGCCAATCATTACAAGGGAAGAGGTGATACATGCTAAGTATCTAGATGCTACACATTAGAAGGAAATTTATTAGATACCATGGAAGTTATCGGGTGCCGAAAGGAGAGATACAATGTTTAAGGGAATAAGCATGTGACAAGGATTGTGAAAGGAGGTTTGAAATACCGCGAGAAGGATGTTGATGAATTGAAAGAGGTGTGCAGGATGTTGTGCCAAGATAACATCATTCTGTTATAGGGGAATGGCTACGAGAAAAGGTACCGCACATTGGATCGAGTGTGAAAGAAAATACTTCATGCAAATCTACCACCTCATAATCATGAATTTGAAAAAGAGATTACACTTGATGTAATAATTGATGGTTGGTTATTACACAAAATTCTTATTGATACTAGCACAAAAGTGAATGTATTGACTCTAGATGCTTGGAACCAGATGGGTAGACCAACCTTTGACCATCAAGGAATGTGTTGTACATGGTGAATAAGACTAGGGCCATGCTGATTGGGTTACTGAAGGATGCAACTATTACAATTTAGGGAGTCAAGTTTATTGTGGACTTTGAGGTATCAGATATTTTTGAAGTAGATAACTTCCGCATTTAATTGGATGACCCCGGTGCTATGCGAATAAGGAATATCTATGCTTTAATAAAAGGTACATCAACTTTGAGAATGAGGAAGAGTGCATGATTATACCCTTGTTGAATAAGAAGGAAGAGCCCTATGTTGAGCCCTTGAGTGAAGAAGAGATTAATAGAATTTATGTTCAATCAGTGTGTGATCCAGAGAATTTAGAACCATCCAAAGAGGGCATACTTCATTGGGAAGATGTGTAATCTGTAAGTGACACTACAAGTGTTGCTTGTGATAACCTGGGCCCATGAGATGTATGAAATGATTGGGCATGAAGTGAAAGAACACGTCACTAGGATGATTATACTTTGCATGGTGAGGTGGTTGGGATTTAATAGGGTACCAAGGTATATTGGTGTAGGGAATCCTAATACATTTCGCATGCCATAGAGACTTAGTGGAAGAATGAAGGAGATAGAAAAATATGTTGGTCTATACTTTAGGCGAGACAACAACGCTATTGGCAGGAAACACATAGAGATGACCTTTTGGAATGACGAGAAGTGAGAATAGATTTATCCACCAAGTCCACTAGGAGCAATGTACCTACACAAATATGTGAATTTCATGGGAAGTATTTTTCCTCACACCACATCCGAAGTGTGAGAGATATTGGGAACAAGGCAAGGAGGCCTTACCACCATCAATTTGGGTACATAAGTTTTACTCCACCTTATGCATATGCACATGTGCATGGTATGTCCATGCAAATTTAAAAAGGGAGATTGCTAATTGGCAAGAGATGATCTCAGGTATGATTCATTCTTTGGATTATTTTTGTACTAAATCTTTGGTCAATGAAGCACTACAAATTATGAAGCACCTTACATTGGGAGATATTGTGAAGGCTTAAGAACTTATGTTGGAACTATTTGGAGAACCTGATTTTGAGGCATGCATGGATATTGATGAAATAGATGAAGAAGAGATGGTACGTACTGGAAAGAAAAATAAAAGGGAAAATTGGTGTATATGATTAATGATGAAGAAGTGGATAACCTAGATGTTGACCATACAAAATGTACGTGTGAGGTAATGGACATAACAAATGAGAAAAATCATGCATATCATGCCCCAATGAAGATAAATAAGGTTAACATTGGTACAAAGGTAGAGCCTAAGGAGGCCATTATTGGGGATTACTGGTCGGAGCAAGAGGTGGCTAAGATTATTAAATTATTGCATGAATTTTAGGACTTATTTCCGAGGGGCTATCATGAGTTAAAAGGATTACACCCTTCTTTAGGTGAGATGAAAATAAAACTAAAAGAAGGTGCACACCCAGTATTGAAGATGCCTTACATGATGAATCCTAATCTGGCATGAAGGTAAAGGAAGAAATTGACAAGATTCTCAAATCTGGTATAATTGAGCCTATTGAGGAATCGAATGGGTTAGCCCCATGGTAATAAGAATTAAGAAGGATGGGAGGATAAGGATTTGTGTGGAATATAGAGAACTTAATGCTGCATGTGTTATTGATCCTTTTCCCATCCCATTCATAGAGGAGATCCTTGAAGGATTTGCTAGGTGTGACATATACTCTTTCACATATGGGTTTTTTTCATATCACCAGTGCACATAGAAAAGGGAAGATCAAGAGAAGACTACTTTCACCACTGAGTGGGGTATTTTTTCATATACAGTGATGCCCTTTGGGACTGAAGAATGCACCAACAATATTATCACACATTATAGTGCAGGATTTTCAGATCTTTATTCATAAGTTCTTACAGGTGTATTTGGATGATTGGACAATCTATGGGTTAGTTAAGGACCATTGTGACAATATAAGGCTTATGTTTGAGAGGTGCAGGTAGTTGAGCATCTCCCTTAACATTAAGAAGTGCATCTTTGCAACACCTTTTGACACTTTACTTGGGCATATAATTTGTAAAGAATGACTATTGGTAGATCCAACCAAGGTCGCTGTGATCTTGGGTTTAGAAGAACCTACCAATCAAAGTGAGGTGCACTGATTCTTAGGTCATACATGCTAATTACAAAATTTTATTAAGGGGTATGCAAAGATTTTCCATGCCCTTAGAAGAATTGTTGAAGGCAAAAGGGAAGTTCTATTGGGGTGACACACAATAGTAGGTGTTTGAGGAATGAAGGAAAGACTAACTATTGCACCTATTTTATGCTTTCCTTCATGGGGAAAATCCTTTCATGTCCATAGTGATGCTTCTGGCATGGAAATTGGTGCAGTATTGGCACAACCCGATGAAGGAATTTTGGATCATCCTATTTACTTTACAAGTAGGAATTTGACACATGTGGAGAAAAATTAGACAATTATTGAGCGCAAGGCTTTTTCCATGATCTATGCACCTTTGCAAAATTTTAGACAATACTTGTTGACAACACCATTTATATTCTTTACGGATTATATAAAACTCAAGTATTTTGTCGAAAAGTTTGTTTTGTAAGGGTGCATATGCATATGGATCCTTCTCTTTCAAGAATTTTAGTTCACATTGTTGTAAAAATAGAAAAAAGTAATTCAAGGCTTGATCATTTGTAACGTATCAATTCTAGTGAAGACGCGCAAAGCATTGAGGACATGATGTTAGATGCACAACTGTTTTGATTTAACTGCGCACCCATAGAAATAGAGGACATTGTAGTGTTTTTGTGTACTAGATAGTCACCCGAGGGAATGAAGACATTAGAAAAGAAGCAACTTGCAATAAGCGCGATGCCTTATAAATTAATTGGTGGAGATCTATACAAGATGGGTCATGATGAAGTTTCACACCAATGTGTTCTGGATCATGAGCGTAAGGTTATTATAGAAGAAGCTCATGGTGGAATTGTAGGAGGTCATTATGTAAGTGATACTACTACGTGCAAGATTCTAATGGATGGAATTTGATTAGAAACATTGTATAAGGATACTAAGGAATATGTCAAGTTATGTGATCATTGTTAATGCCTTATAAATCCTAGACACAAAGATGAGATACCACTATGGTCCACTGCAAGCGCTAAGCCTTTTGAAAAATGGGTGATTGATTTTTTGGGTCCTATTTCACCACTCACATGTAGGACTGGTGCACGCTACATCATAACTTGTACATATTATTTGACTAGGTGGGCTAAAGAAGCACCTACAAAGGATTTTACAGTGGCAAAAATAGTCAAATTCTTATGGAAAAACATCATTAGTAGGTATGGATATCCATTGAGCTTGACAAGTGATAGAGGAACTCATTTCCTTAATGAGATGATCAAAATCGTTTGGCAAAATTTATGGTAGCACACCATAAAACTACACCCTATTACCCATAGGAATATGGAACTACAAAAGCATTCAACAAAAGTATGGGACATACATTGACAAAAAATTGTGATGTTGGAAGAAAATATTGGGATGATAAAGTATCTGTTGTAATTTGGGCGTACATGACTACCTATAAGAGGTTGAACAAGGCCACACCGTTTCAGCTAGTGTTTGAAACAAAGACTATATTTCGTTGAATTCATGTTAATCATCCATGTGTATTGCATGCAAAGGAGGAATAGCTGATGAACAAGCCATGAAAGAGCACATTAAAAAAATGATGTAGTTAGATGAATGATGTGCTATTGCTCATTGGAGTCGAGAAGACCCAGAAGGCCAAACAAAAAGCATGACATGATAGACACATCAATAAAAATATGTTTGAGGTTGGGATTATGGTTATTCTGTATGATTCCAAGTTTGTGTGTCACCTAGGGAAATTGAAAGTGCATTGGTTGAGACCATTTTTTGTATTAAATATACTTGAATCAAGTGCTTTTTAGTTGCAGCGCTAGATGACACTTTATTTCCCAAGTTATTTCAATGGAAGTAGGGTGAAGCCCTACTATAAATAAATTTTCTTGGTTTTTGTAATAAGGTAGTATTTCCACTTAGATTAGATTTCAATTTTATGTGTTTCCTTTCATCGTTGCTATGCTTTGTCAATTTATATTTATGTTTTTTTGTAATAAGCGTGCTTTCACGGAGAAGGCTGATTACTATCTTTTGAGTTTGTGTGTAAAGGATTGCACATATTTTAGTGTGGGGTGGATTGCAAGTATGTGCAGAAGAGTAAATTTGTTGGTGCTGAAGGTTGACTAAGAACTAAAGGAGTGCACTTATTGATGAAAATGTTGGTTTCTGAAGAGAAAGGTACTACAAATAATGAGAAGGATGGTGATAATAAGGATTTGAAGAGAATTTCTCATATTTAAGACCACGCATAGGAGGATAATCACATAGTGTAATGCAAGGTAAGCAACACGATGATCTGTAATAATTGGTATGAGGAATACAGGGCTATGTAATTTAGTGCATGGAAGAACGTGGAAGGAGGTTTGTGGTTGAGAAGTAGTGGGTGCGCTTGAAGGTTATGACTGGGGCATGAAAGAAAGTAGAAAAAGTGCAGAAAATGCCAAAAAATGTCATTAAAGTTGAAGTATGGTGCTAGGTGAGGAGTAATTAATGTGGGAATTTTCATAAAATATATAAAAGGGGTACATGTGAGTTCATTCTTACCTTGCATATTTGAGTTTTTAAGTCCTGTGAAGTGTAATTTGAAGTGCGATCAAGCATGAAGTGTGAGTGTAAATGAGTAAAACAACAAATTAGTTGATTCTTGGACACAACTATGATGAAGCTCCATCAAGAATGTGTTTGAGCTAATATTAAATAAATAAACATCACATCACATTGCATAATAATAAAGTAATACTTACAAAAGTAAATAACACATGACACAATATTTATAGTGGAAAACCCGAAGGTAAAAACCACTGTGAAAAGTAACCTTTATTGTAGAGAAATTTTTACATCCAGTAAATCACCTCCTCCTTAGAAACCCTAATCACAAGGGTGAAAACCTTTGATATATTATTTTTTCAAATATATCAAATGAGGACCCAAAGTCCTTTTATATGAGGTGATGGGTATGTCTCCCGACTCACCTTTTCAACCATGTCGGTTGACACATATACAAAGTTTAAAATATTTAATAATAGAAATATAACTATTTCTTATTATTAAATATTTAACCTAAAGTATATTCCTAGGTTTGAATATTTAATAATAGAAATATAAATATTTCTTATTATTAAATATTTAACCTATAGTATAATGTTGGACCCATATTTAATTAAGGGGTGGCCAACCCACTTAACCATTATGTTCCAACACTCCCCCTTAATGTTAAGTGGGATAACATATGCCAATAGATTACCTGCCCATGGTACACTACATGATTTACAATCCTTAAACCATAAAGGTTTTAGGATAGCATATAGGTTGAAGGAATTATAACACCTTCATCATACTCAAGTTACCTTTTGGTACAAAAGGATTTGGAATCCCAAAGATCATCCCATGATTAGTGGCTAAGTATGATTTGTGAGTTTTACATGTTCTCACAAGTTCTCGTAAAAGGTTACTTGAAACCAAGCATATAGGAGCCTTTTATAACCAAGGACCTCCTTAACAATATGCTTACACTGGATGTTTACTAGTAAACTCAATAACACTAAAGAGTTTACTGAAGACCACCTTTAAGGTATTTCTACACTTCTTTCTGAAAAAGAAGCCGAGGAGGTATACACATGCCCGAAGGATTTTTACACATGCCCGAAGGTATTTTACACATGCCCGAAGGTCTTTTACATTTTCTTGAAGGTCTTTATTACAATGCATTTTTCATTTTACAAATACCAAGTTCCATTAGGAGGTGACATTTTCATGCACACTCCCCCTCAATGGAAACTCCAACAATCCAAGTTTTTCATGAAAGTGACAAAACTTTGCAGCACTCAAGGGTTTTGTGAAGATGTCAACAACCTGCTTCTTTCAGTCAACATGAACTTGAGATCTATCTCACCACTTAACACCTTCTCACGGATGAAGTGTATATGTATCTCAATGTGCTTCATCCTATGATGTTGTACTAGATTATGTGTAAGAGCTATGGTGCTCTGGTTGTCGCAGAACAAAGGAACACTACCTTGATCCTTCATCTTTATCTCATCAAACAACCTCTTCAGCCATAGAGCCTCTTTTGCAGCTTCCATTGCACTTTTATACTCAGCTTTAGTTGAAGAGATAGAAACAATTGGCTACTTTTTACTGCACCAAGTAATGACACCTACACCAAATTTAAACACATAACCAGAAGTAGATTTTCTATCTAATACATCACCAACATGATCAGAATCACAAAATCCATGCAAGTTAGCATTTTCATCCTTAGTATAATGCAACCCATAATTGATTGTTCCCTTAATATATCTAAGAATTATTTTGCAAGATTCCAATGATCTCTATAAGGTTCCTACATAAACCTTGAAGAAATTCCTACTGCATAGGAAATATTTGGTCTAGTTATAGTTAGATAAATCAAACTACCAACTAACTGCCTATACAAAGTAGGATCAACTTTTTCACATGTAGGTTTAGGATCAAGTTTTAGTCCAACTTCCATAGGTGTAGAAATTGGTTTACAATCAATCATATTAAAAACTTTTTTAGTACATTGGTTGCATATTGTGCTTGAGAAACAACAATAGAATGTTTGTCTTGAAATACAACCATGCCAAGAAAATGATGTAAGAGACCTAAATCAGTCATTTCAAAGTATTGTTTCAATTTTTCTTTAATCCTATGAATTAAAGCAGGACTATCACCAGTCATAAGCAAATCATCCACATATAGACATACAATGATAATGTGAGAACCTTCTTTCTTAATGAATAGATCATTGTCAGAAGAACAATTAACAAAACCTAATTGTTTAAAGAAAACATTAATTTTCACATACCAAGCTCTAGGAGCTTGCTTTAAACCATACAAATATTTTTTCAACTTACAAACATAGTTTTCTTTACCAGTTTCTTCAAATCCTTTAGGTTGAGACATGTAAAGTTCTTCCTTTAAATCACCATTCAAAAAAGTATTTTTCACATCCATTTGGTGGATTTCCCACCCAAACTGAGAAACAATAGCAAACAAGGTCCTAATTGTGCTCATTTTAGCTACAGAGGGAAAAGGTCTCAACATAATCTATCCCAGGTTTCTAAGTGAAACCTCTAGCAACAAGTCTAGCTTTATATTTTCAATACTACCATCAACATTGTATTTTACTTTGTACAACCATCTAGACCCTATAACACTTCTTTTCTCTGGAGGTGGAACCAACTCCCAGGTTTGATTTTGAATCAAGGCATTATATTCAGCCTGCATTGCATTGATCCACTTCTCATGAGAAGCTTCTTCAAAAACTTTGTGGCTCAGGTTCATACAAGGTCATTAATGCATGGTACATATGATGGCTTTATGGTCATTTTCCTAAGGTCAATAGGATTAGAACTTTCTAACACAGTTTGAGCCCATTTTGGTTTCTTAGCTAGGGAGACAAGAGATTCAAACACATCCATAACATCAACACAAGAAACATCATCATGATCATTTACCATATTTTCATTATCAAGAATCAAAACCATCATTAGAAATATTGACAGGATTAAGAATCTCATAACTATTTGTAGATGCACAAAAGCATTTTTCCAAAACAACAACATTGTGATTTTTAGTTACTTCCCTTTTTACAGGGTTGTAAATCCTTAAACCTATAGTGTTAATACCATATCCAATGAAAATACAAGAAAAATAAGTCATATCAAGTTTCTTTCTTTTCTTTTTAGGGATATATAAGGAGGCAAGACTACCAAAGACTTTTAAATGTGATACATCAGGTTTTTGATTTGACCACTTCTCTAAGGGGGTCAAAAGGTGAATAGATTTGGTAGGGACCCTATTTAGGATGTAGACTATCATGTTCATTGCTTCTACCCATATAAATTTGGGAAGACAAAGAATGAAGCATAGTGCGAGCCATATCTAAAATAGTCTATTTTTCCATTCTGCAACACCATTAGACTGGGGAGAATGGGGAGAAGTTAATTCTCTTTTAATACCACAATCAATACAAATTTTTCAAATGCCTTGCTAACATATTCACCCCCATTATCTATTCTAAGCCTCTTAATTTTATAATTTGATGAATTTTCAACAGATGCTTTAAATTCCTTAAATTTTCCAAATACATCAGATTTATTTTTAAGAAAATATGTCCAAATCATCTGGTGAAATCATCAATAAAAGTCACACATATAAAGAACCATTTAACGAAGCTACTTCAAGAGGTCCTCTAACATCACTATGAACAAGTTCTAGTGGTGAAGAGGAACTCTCCTCTAGGATGTAAGTGAAAGGGTTTAACACTTTGTTTTGAGCGTAAACACCCTTCACAAGCATCGTGAGATGAAGACACACATAGGAAAACCTTTCACTAGATTATTTCTAGACATTTCATACAAGCTTTGATAATTCACATGTCCTAACCTTTCATGCCATAGTTTTGAATTATTCAAACTTTGAGATACAAAACAAGATGTAGAAGAAAAATCATAAAAAATATAGACCATTTCTTTGAATTCCTTCAACAATTATATTATCATTACTATCCTTGATGTACCAAGTATCCTTCAAAATTTGAATAGACAAACCATCATGAGTTAGTTGTGAACATGACAAAATATTCTTTTTAAGCTTAGGAACAAATAAAACATTATTCAAAATACCATTTACAAATTTTACTTTTCCTTTCTCTATTGCTTCTAAAGATGAGTTATCACCAAGATACACACGTTCATTGATTTTGTAACATCAAATAAAGAATTGGAAATACCAGTCATATGATTTGAAGCACCTGAATCTAGAATCCATTCAAGAATTAGAGGAAGAGTATAAAGCAACATATAATGCAATAGTTTTAGGAGCATCATTAGAACTATCCTTTTTCCTTAAATTATATTTAGATGAGACAATTGTTTCTGATTTTTATGGATAGGTTTCTTAGATTTACACTCTTCCTTTTTATGCCCAAATTTTCCACATTTGTGACATTTACCATTAAATCTTACACAAATGTTTAAGAAGTAACACTTTTCTTATCAACAAATGAAGATTTAGATCTAAAATTTTGATCAGAGAAGGGCTTGTGAGGCTTGAACTTCAAATTCGAGCAAGAAGTGCTTGAGAGGCATTCTCCTTAGATTCAAAGTTCATCATCACTTGCTCTTCTGTATCAGAAGAGAACTCAAAGTATTTAAGTCTAGTAATTCATCCTCATTCTGATATTTAGAGTTTAAGATAGAAATAAAATTCCTAAATCTTTCATGTATATTCAATTGAACAATAAAGTAGATTAATTTTTCACCAATTAAGTCACAATTGCATCCATCTAATTTTGCTTTGATATTTTTAATCTTGGCTAAGAAATTAACTACCTTTTCATCTCCTTTCATAGGAGTCATAAGCAATTCTAAAACAAGTTTAATAATCTTAGATAATAAGTGTACCTTCATGCATGGATTCTAATTGTATCCATACCTCTTTAGGATGTTTGATATTACCAATGTGTAGAAGATATTCATCATTCACATTGCGTAAAATCATGGAAAGGGCCTCGTACGTGCTGTGAGAATGCATTCATATTTTTCATCACTTGATGACCGGTGGGCGCAAGCTCAGTTCTGAAACAATCATCCAAAGTTTCCTCACCATAAGTTCGATTTGACCCTGATCTTCCAAATATTGTAATTGGCTCCATTTAGGATCTGGGATTTATCGAGGAAAAAGTAACTAGACGCCATTGTCTTTCAAATTTCTTGAACCTGAAAAGCATACCCCATTATGATATAATGCACCACTGAGTTAGAAACATATTAATGAAAAAAAATGACAATACCCATATTTTATGATAAAAACTTGTATTATTTCATTAAAAAATCAAATATTATAAAGAAATAACTAATCTGATCATAACAATATTAATAGAACCAAGATCTAAATTTATAGATCTAAAGAAACTATTTGACCATAACTAATTTTGTCATAAAAATGCATACTAATTAACTTCCCATAATCAAATAATGACCACATTATAAAGGGCACTGCATTATACCCCATACCTATCATAAAAAAATTCCGACCATATAGAAGAGAAGATGAAACCCCTAAGAACACACAACTTCAAATTTTTGAAAAGTGTTAATGTAGATAAAGATCTGGCCAACTTAAATTTGACGTCTAAATGACCATCATTCTGCCTTATTTTTGGTCTCATGGATGGTCATTTGACCGTCAATTTTAACACAATAGTGAAAATTTCTAGATCTGGCCAAGCTTAAATTTGACATCTAAATGACCATCATTCTACCTTATTTTTGGTTTATCGTGATGATCATATGATCAAATTTAACACATAGTGAAAATTTTTTTGTATTTCCAGAATATGAAATTTCAGAATTTCTTCTTCTATATAGTTTTAGACAGATTTTGTTTATAAATTATAAAATATAAACAACTATATAATTTTTTGAGAATAGTTTATATAATATAAACTATAATGATCTTTATTCTATAGTAAATTTTTATTTAAAGAATATAGTTATAAAAACTATAAACTTATATTTTTTAAATCAAGCCCTATTAGAGGGGGTCCAAAGGACATGGGCATATTATTTTGAAAAAAAAAGGTAAAAATAGTAAGAGAATTTTTACTAGGTGCAAGGAGATTTTGAATCACATGAGAGTACAAATTAACCTAGAGATTTACAGAGGGGACAAGTAATTTCACCCGCCAATGAAATAATTTGAAATCCCTATTTTCATGAAACTTGTCTCCTCCCTTCATTTACTCTTGAATTTTACCTTTGAAAACATTTACCCTGCACACATTTAAAACTATAGAGAAATAGAAATATTTCATATATTAATTTACCCTTACCTGTATGTGATTTTTCACATGCATGTAAACCCCTTTCACTGTGCACACTCACATTAATTCCTCACAAAACATTCAAAATTTTAGATTACAAAAATTGGGGAGAAGGGGCCCGATGATTTTTAAATACCCTTCCGGGTTGGTTGAAAAAACCCATACAAAATTAAATAAATTAAATACAACAACATTTGATCTAATCTATTTAATTTACCTTCTCTATTACCATGTTAGAATTTGAGGATTCTATTAATTATGGATTTAATCAACATTAATAAACTATGCAATATTAAATAAATAAACATCACATCACATTGCATAATAATAAAGTAATACTTACAAAAGTAAATAACACAGACACAATATTTATAGTGGAAAACCCAAAGGTAAAAACCACTGTGAAAAGTAACCTTTATTGTAGAGAACTTTTTACATCCAGTAAATCACCTCCTCCTTAGAAACCCTAATCAAGGGTGAAAACCTTTGATATATTATTTTTTCGAATATATCAAATGAGGACCCAAAGTCCTTTTTATATGAGGTGATCGGGTATGTCTCCCGACTCACCTTTTCAACCATGTCGGTTGACACATATACCAAGGTTTAAAATATTTAATAATAGAAATATAACTATTTCTTATTATTAAATATTTAACCTAAAGTATATTCCTAGGTTTGAATATTTAATAATAGAAATATAAATATTTCTTATTATTAAATATTTAACCTATAGTATAATGTTGGACCCATATTTAATTCTTCTTTTACTTTGCATGCAGGATGAGTATGACTCACGATGCCATTCATTAGGTGAATTATAGGGTTAAGGAGATCAGGAATCAAAATTTCTAGTGACCTAGATGATGAAGTAGGTGTGGAGGCCACTGCTATAGAGTTGGTATACTAGAAAGAAGGAGTTGGTATACAAAAAAAGGGATCTCGATGCCCATATCCAAGGTAACCAACCCTATTGTGAAAATTACTTCTCATTTGTTAATTAAAACAAGAAGTGGTCAGTATATTGTGAAGAATATGTCACAAGGTACCATCTACAATATTGCAACCTTTATAGTAGAGAACATCATCAAGGAAGCGCACAAGGGGATAAAATCAGCTGGGGCACTATCCTTCTATCTATTATGCTCACTAAAATTTGGGTTCCAGATGGCCCGAGGGATAAGATTTGGTAGTACCCAGAGGAGAAGAAGTCATTTCTTTGAAATATTTTCAAAGTATACATGTGATAGGTCCATAGGTGACACATAAAAAAAGAATATTTGGAGATGTGGTATCGGAGGATGTACGAAGCCTTTGAATATGAATGGTGCATTCCTAAGGATTTTCCTACAATGGTTGATGGAGAAGTAGAATTCGTGGTGTTTCAAAGCACTAATGTGTTGGTAGGTTCAGTTTGAAGAATGGTCAATGGGGCCCTTGGTGGAATCTCCCTATGTGTTCATTGTGTGTTACTTATAGGCTTCTCTTAATAGATTTTCAGACTCACGCAAAATGAGATTAATGCAAATAAAGTTGACTATGAGTGCCTTACTCTCTGAATACTTGTGTTTATCTAGGTAAGTCTACCTATATTGAAACGATGATATATGATGAAATTATGATAAGTTATATGACTTTGGAAATTGGGAAGGTGGGTGCGACTAAGGTATATATTTATCTTAAGCCCAAGTTAGTCGATGGAAAATATATTAAAAATGAGTTCAAGCTCCCTGATCCACCCAAAGTAAAACATACGGTTGGCACAATACAGAAGAATGAGCCCATCCTCATGGTACAGATGAGGAAGAACTTCAAAATGAGGATGAGAAGATGAAAGAAAGTGGTATGCTAGAGTATGGCGCAAGGAAACAACCAACCGTAGGTGTCAAAAGGCCGCACAAAATTACTCTTCCCAAGAAGGAGGAAGAAAAGGAAGAATTGAAAGCGATGCCGAGGAGATAGAGAAAGAAGAAGGTGATGTGGAGGACCAAGGATTCAGAAGAGTGTTGAGAAGAACTAGGACGCATGTCACTAGTGTGGGACCATCTCAGCCATTAAGGATATCACCAAGACTATCCCCTATGAAACCAAGTCCAATGAAGAATACAAAAAGAAGGCACAAGTATATGCCTAGGGGAAATAGTGAGGAAGAAGTATCTAAAGATCCCGTGAAGAACAAAGAGTCCACAACATTTATTAATGTGGAAGGAGAAGAGGGGTTTAGGAAAGAAAAAACCCGGCATGATATCGGGACACATAGTGAGCATGAAGAGGAGAAAGGCCCTACATGAGAAGAGGAGGAGAAAGAGAAGAGTACATGTGATCGTTAAGAAGACATGAGGATATAATAGGTGGAGGCCCTATTTTGGATATAGAGACACATATCCCTAAGGGAAGGTAGACTAGTAGGGGTAACAGAGAATAAATTTTGAAGAATCCTGACTTATGGTATGTTAATGATCCTTCAAATATCATCCGCACAAGGTTTCAGAGCACCCTTGCGATTGAAAAATTATATGGATGGGATTTGATAGATCCCAAGCATATGAAGATGTGCACAAGGAAATAAACTTTGTGGAGCATACAAATGCATATGGATGAGCTCGAATTCAATGTTAAGGAAGAAGCATGCATCAGGAGGAAGATATAGAAGGGGGCCTACGAAGGACATATGACAGTAAAGCCAACTAAATTCATTGATGAACATGAAATTAATTCCTTAACAAATTTGGCGGCTGAGTTGGCATGCATAAACCTAGACAAGGTGGCCACACTCAAGACGGTGATGGAAGACAATAAGAATATGAAGGAAAACATTACGCAATTAATTGAGGTGTGCAAAAAGGATAAGGAACGAGAACAAGATCTTTTGGAATTTGCTACAAAGATTGGAGGAAAAATTTTAGAGACACATCTAGAATTTGATGCACATGTGAATAGGTCCTACCCCTTAGCTTTGCAATTTTTATAGTATTGCATCCACATTTTACTATAAAAGAGTTCAACTACGTGTGAGGAGACATAGGAGATTGTTGTAACTAAGAAGAAAAGGACTAAGAATACCATAGTGCATAGAATTACGTAGAGTATTACACCATACTACAAACATTAAAATATGAGTTAAAGAAGGTGAGATGAGTCTTTGTGAAACCGTAAAGATCTAGAATAAATTTTCAAGACAAGGACACTACAGGAAGAGAATGAAGTCCTTACAGCTAAGAAGGATGAAACCCTGGGATGGGAAGAGAAGTTAGATGCAATAACAAAGAAGCGCAATGCGCTCAAGACAACTAGGGACCCCAAAAAGAAAGAATAAAGGATTTGGGGAAGTTAGTCACATGAAAGATGGACTTCATGGATGGCATGATTTCAGGGTTGGCTGGAGTGATAAGGGAATTAAAGAATAAGGGTGAAGATATGACCCTGGAAGAGATGAATGAAGTACTTGGAGATGTCCCTGATAAAGCCAAGAAAGGGCTAGGATAATGGAATGAATTAGAGGTTGATATTAATAAGGATTACCTTGAACTCCTGTTTACAACTAAGGAGTAAAATGTGTGGGTTATTCTTTCATTCCTTTTTATTATTTCATTATTTCATAGTCACTCTTTGTTCTTCGATTTATTTGGAGAGATAATTTGAACAACCCCATTATCGAAGATGGAAATATATCTAGTGTGTGGTAATGTTGGGTTGATGAAAATTGAATAAGTATTTGAATAACATGTGGAGAGGTGAGTCACACAAGTGGGGCGTAAAAGTACGTGCAAGAGTAGGTTGAGGAGGCATGTGCCTAGAAGAGAAAATCCTAGGACTTAGCTGATTTTGCATGTTACTAGCTAAAAATAGGAAAAGAGCGCGGAGTGCAGCCCAAATAAAGATAAAAGAAGGAAGAATTTGCAGCCAAGAAATATATATTTTGGGACCAAAGTGAAGATCAAAGGTCATGCATAGATTGATCTAATAATAGGATTAAAGTAGATTTGATTTATATGTTTAATCTATTATTAGGATTGTAAAGAAAGCATGCATGTTTGTTAGCGCATGACTATTTTGGGCATACAATATATTTTAAGATGCACGGAAGTGAAGGGAAAGTCCCCACCCCTATAAATACGTATTAATCTACATAGTTTTAAAATAATGACCATGTGATGAAATGAGATTTATGATGCCCTAACATACTAGCATGCATGACTCGTGAAAGTGACTGTAATGTATTCAAATTCTATTATTTCATGAATTAATGCAATGGATTATGGTAATCAATGTATCTAAATATGGTGATCACCTAGTGTAATTGATCTTAGTACTAGTTTGATATGTTATATTTCCTTATTACATGTGTTTCCTTATGATATTTGTAATGAACTACATCTGAATGTATGCTTGATAATGGTAATCATGAACATACATGTTAACATCTTGACAAGACAACAAAAAGGAGGGACCTCGTAGACTTCGATCACTTCAGGTGAGGTTTCAGATCTATCTGAATGAAGTACCAACATGCCTAGGCAATTGAGTACAAATAAAAGACTACACATATGAGCCAATGAAAATCTCCACGTGTACTTTGTAATGCATAGTCACCCCAACATGTGATCCGATGACATGTCTCCACATGTACTTTGCAATTCAATTTAAATTACAATAAATTTGTTAAAAATATAAAGCCTAAGGCAATCAAATAACTTTATGTGCCCAAAGTGATGTTAGTCTTTTCTAAATGTGAAGCTTAAACCAATAGGAAAGATCCACGCCTTCGCAATTTTTGGGATTTTCTTAACCTCCACTGCCCACCGCGACACTTGCTTTGTAATAGAGAAGCCTCACATTCCTTTGCATTATTAGGCTCTTGATAATCTATATTTGACCAATGTAACGCATAGACTAATAGAGAAGCTCCACGTACATTCATGATATATGAATTGTAAAAGTGAGAACCTTGAACCAATTAGATAGCTCTAAGTACCTTTGTGGTGTTAGAATTCTCATTTGTTAGCTCTATGCTAGATCTCAAAAAGTGATCCAATCAAGAGGCTCCACATGTATGTTATTTTCAGCTCTTTGTGTGGTCCCAAGATTTTATTCAAATACGGCTGATTCTAGAGGTCTAAGTCCGTCATAACCCAATTGCCTTTATCTTACCCAGAATAATGATATGTAGTGTATTCCTTCACCATTGATATTTCACCACCTATCCTATTGACCTTTAACCTTATCCCGGAACCAAAAGCTATAATATTTGATTCATTTCACGAGCCTCGTGTCCACCAAGTGCATCTACGTAGGAGCATGCCAAAAAGCTGACATGTGTTCATTTGTTGTAATTGATTTTCAACAGGTGTCTTATCCATCTTTGGCTGCGTATCCTATCCATCTTCAGACATGTGTCCTCGGGTTTGATTGTGTCTACTTGTTGTCATTTGAAAAAACATGTAAACCTTTGAACTCCAAATTTCTCAAATTTGGAATCATTCAAAAGGTTTTCTGGAGTTCTCAAATACAATTACCTTCACCATCACCAAAATATCTTGTATAAAAAAATATTTTCATCCCTTCAGTATACGTTAATCTCATTTCTTCAAGCCTATAACATTATGAGCCTAGTCTGAAACCATCCTACAATCTCATAGACCACTACACATCACTATCAGACACCTATCTGCATGACATTTCACTCCTCCTTTTTCCATTGACATCAATGACAACACCTATTAATGCAACAGGGTTCAACAATATCTCCCTTTGTCATTGCTGTCACATGCCAAAAACTTAGAAACTTTAATGGCAAGCCAATACACCAACATCTTCAGATATACAAGCTAATGAATCCTAATGAATTTTAGTTTTGTCACACTATCTCCCCTTTGACATCTATGAAAAAGTGCACACATAGAACAACATGAGTAGTATGAAAAAAACATGATAAAACATGTTCTTACCTCAAAATTCTCCCCCTGGAAAGATGTTGCTCTTTTTCTTGATAAAATGTAGTCAGCTGCAAGATTTTCTTCATCAAACATCTAAAAAATCCCCTTTCAAATTCAGCCTTTTCACTTTCTACAAAATCCTTTTATGAGATTTTTGACTTGTGCCTTGGATTGATCAACTAGCCCCCGTGAAAATGCTTTCCTGTTATATATCATTCTTATAACTTAGACTTCATCATTTTTAGATTAGTCTACCCTTGTCTAAGATACTTCACTCTTTCTAAACACCTTGTCTCCTCCATGAGCCATTTTACAACATAATGTAACTTATTTTTCCCTTTAATCCTGGGCACAACTCATCAGTCTTCACTTTTCTTGATAGTGAATTTCATTACATATCATGCTAACTCATTCTTCATACATTGGAAATACTAAAATAAACTACCTCTGTATGACAAGTTAGATTTTACATATGGTTCATTGAGCTCCTTGATGCATCATTTGCCTTATGAGATTTAGAATATTGAACCCTTTAATGAAAACCTTATTAATTAATTATTAGTATTCCAAAAATACCTTATGAATCATTCACACTCAAGTTAAATGCACTCTAATTCTCTCAACACCCTCTTTCTTTCTTGCAAATCAACACCTCTGATTATCCCTTCTAACTGTCATTCACAACAAATGTTTGAAGATTGATATGACTCTAAATATTCATAGGTCATTCTGAGGAAAGAGATATGGAGGTTACTTTCAAGTTTCATGCCTTGAGCTTTCATTTTAAGATCCTACAACTTGTAGCACACTGCCACAGTGCCCTCAAATTGACTATACTATATTTACACATCTAGCATTCTATTTTCTTCATTGTTATCAAATAGTGACAACACTCAAACTTCTCTGAACTTTGATCATAATACACATGATGAATGATCATACTTAGGAACATCACAAAACATACCTCAGAACTAATAACACAAAGTATAAAACCCGCATACTTGTAGCTTATCTCTTTGAATAATTTCTAAATAAGAGCAACAAGCAAGTTTATTCATAGAAAATACCCCAATATAATGTAATTTTTGTCACCATTTTGTCCAAGCATTGTAGCATAGTCATGTAGCTAATGATTTTACAATCCCATATGCATATATTTTGTTAATTTCCTCGAATGTCAACAACTTTATTTTCACACACATGACCTCTGTCACACACTTTCTCGTAGATACAAGCATTGAGAATAAGGTAAGAATCTTAGATGTTTCCTTTGATGGGAAAAACTGAAATCTCTTCCCTATGTACCTATGTCCTTTTAGGAATGTCAACTATATATTTATTTTATAGTATTATCTCTGGTTTATTCAAACACCATGGTATTAGCCTTTCAAGTTCCACACCACTAATTCACTATTTTCTCTATTTGTTCAATCCACTCCATTTATTTCTTCACACCTACACTTCTATTTTTTTGGAACACACAATCAATTGATATGTCACAGTAATTTGTATCCTTATCACCAAAGCTCATATATTTTTCTTAGACTCAATGGAGAACTATGGTTATACTTAACATTTTTAAACTCTTCCTCGAGGCACACACAAATTACAGATCCATACATGACCACAAATCTTGAAAGTAAAGTTTTGAAAAGTTAAAAACATACTTAAACAAAGATCATATTCTCTTGATAAAATTGACACTTTGATACACATGATGAGTTTGTAAACACTATCACTTATCAACATACTACTTAACATAAGAATGCTCTTTCAAGGTTCAAACAAACTGCAAACAAAATTAACAATTGAATGGAGACTCTAATCAGCAACAATTGATGTCAACCTTTACTTAGGATCATATTTGACCAACTCACTCAATTCCATTAAAAGAACACTTGATTTACAAATTGATAAACAAGTGAAGAGTAGACCATGCTTCCTTTAGCTAGTGTATACCTTCTAGAATCCTAGACAAGGCATACCATCTTGGCATATCACCTCATAACAATAAAATTTCATCAAAAATATGTGATGACTCAATTGTTTCCTTCTTTGTCCTTGTTTTCTTGTTAGTATTCTTAGATGCATTCCTTGGTGTGACCTCCACATCACATGAGTTATCACTTTATGATTGAGTACCTGATAAGCACACATGTTGCAGCTTCATACACTTGTTCCAACAATGCTTGAGGAAGAAATTATTTATTCTTTACACTGGATTTGTCTTCCTTCTTCTTTCCTTTTCCATCACTTGCTGATGTCTTGTTTGTACTTGCTTCTCCTATGACTGTCTTAGATTGTTGTGTCTCTTTAATATCTACCCTTGCTATCTTCTTATCATTCTTTGTTATCTCAACTTCTGAATTTTCTTCCTTGACCTTGTATATCCATTTTTATTTTCTTCTTTCCAGTATCTTTCTCAACCATGGCTGACTTGGTCTCACTCCTAGAGTTTGTATTTCCTCTTAATATATTTTTGTCTTGCCTCTTAAATGCATTCCACTTGTATCTATATTTAGGAATTTCATAACAATGTTTGGAAAAATGTCCTTTTTCTTTGCAATTGAAACATACTATATTATTTTCATATTCATTCCTACAATCCCTCCATGGATATTATTCATCTACTCTTCTCCTATAATTTCTAGCTTTATGCCCAAACATATTGCGTGAAAAGAAAATTCCATGAAACTTACATGATAATATTCTTGCATTTGGCTACATGATAGTCTTCTTGTGTTCTTTTTGTCCTTCTTGGTCTCTCAAAATCCTTGACATAATACATGGCTTGATTTAACCTTCAATTCCATTTGCCTTTCTTGTTCTAGTTCTTCTCTCTTAGAGTTTTTAATTTTGCATTTAGTCTCTCACATTCTTCACCCTTGGTTTGAATAGTTTCTGACACATATTGGTGGTGTAAATTAACTTGCAACAATTAGTATGTTTTTTATTAATCTACAATCATTTAATTATCAGACCAAGGGACATAAAATTTCAATATTTCCAGTGTTGTATGTATAGTTACAAATATTTGGGAGGTATAAAGGTAAATTATTGTCACTATAATTAAGAAATATAAATGCTAGAAGTGAACTAGATTATAACTTAAAGTAAATACTATGGCTAATGACAAAGCATGTAAAAACAAAACAAAAATAAAGGAATGAACTGTTGATAATCTAATTATACAATGAACTAAATCAACAAATAAAAAGAGAGAGGGTTAGCAAACCATAAGTGGGCCCTGCCTTGGGTGCTAATCCCTCCTAAAGCTTATGAATACAAAAAATGGATAGAACTCAGACTTTTATTTCATCAACATGAAGATTACGTCGGAAAAATACATCAAATTCTCTATCTATGGATCGATCTCCCTTTATATCTCTAGAAAATTAATCTTTCCTTTTATATCTTCCAAAGTATAAGTGTGAAGAGAGAGAGAGAGAGAGAGAGAGAGAGAGAGAGAGAGAGAGAGAGAGAGATTTATACTAAGAGTTCATATTAGATTAAGTAAAATATCTTAACCAAATAATCTGGAGACTACATACATGCAACAAAACTACTTAGTAGTTGTTTACATATCAATCACATAACTTAACTAATCGATTAGTTGATCAACCAATTATTAAATTATGAATTAAATTAGCTAGTTCTTTGTTAAGTTACAACACATAATAAGATGATGGCATTTATTTCTCTCCTAGTTCTCATATCTCGATTCTTCGCTGACACGCAAGCTTAGGTGTGATGTCCACATTGCACAAACTCCTCAGAATCAAGGCTTTATTTTATGTGTGTGACCTCCTTTGGCTATGGATGAGTCCCTTTTCTGTGGATGAGTTATTTTGGCTGCATGTAAATTTTTGCATATGGATCCTTTGACTACATGTCGATTCTTTTGCATAAAACAAGTTATTTTCAAACAAGGATGGAGTTATAGAAAGCATAATGTACCATCATATTGCAATCAAAATAATAAATGCATACTCAAAACCCATAGAATAAAGTAAACTAGTAATAATTATATTAACTAATATCCATGTCATGAGTTCAAGTTATAATGAAAATGTCTAGTAGTATCACAAGGAAATACAAGTTTAGGGCTACAAATGGATCAACAAAATACAAAATATGAGGTGTTTTTAGAAAGGAAATAAATGACTCATCACACCCCGAACTTAACTTCTTGAATGTCCTCATTAAATATTCTTTAGGTTCCTCAGTTGGCTTAGTGTCCACTTGAATGATGCTGCATAAGCGTTTGAAATGCACTGGTGTAGATGTTCCTTCAGGATCTATGAATAAGTAACCTCCATTCCTTCTCTATCTATCCATGACTTTATCCTGTATGTCATCATCTAGTTGTTTTGTAACCATACCAATGTGGTATAGGATAGTGGAATATTGGGGGATAATAACCAATGGGAAACCAAGTTTTTCCACATCCTTTAGAAACTTCAATGTATGCATTTACCCTCCTAAAAGTTGGAATGATATTATGATAGGAGTTCATTTATTTTCTTTACATCTCCTGGGGATATCTCTTGCTAGTGCATCCTGCATGCATATGTTATCTCTCATGCATTGAATTTAATGTGGTCCCTAGATTCTTCATGAGATTTGTTTCTCATCTGGTGTACTCATTGTCTAATTTCCCTATGTTCCATGTATTTTCCATACTCTTCAATAATTTCCCCTGTATTTACAGCTTCACCTCTGATCATTAATGGCTGAACTTTTGACAAGTGCCTGTATTCTTCCATCTATTTTTCTCTATATAATTCATTGTTAAAATAAGAACACAATGCCCTAATTAGAACATCTCCAATATAAAGTACTGGGATCTAGTCCCTATCATATTCAAGGGCATAATTGTACATATATAATTCACATAACAACAATTGAATCTCATGAGGCATTTTCAAGTATATTCTAAAGAAACTTCTGGCCCCATTTATATCAAATGGAATATCTGAGTTGATACAGGTAAAATTTAACTACAACATCTATACTTTTAAATAAAATGGCATAAATGTTAGAAGGTGGCCTATATTTAAGTATGTCATTGGTCACCTAAATTGTATCTTCTTGATTTTTCTTTAGCCTTGAAATCTCCTTATCCTTGGCCTTAAGCTCCTTGTTCTTTTCCTCTATGTCTTGTTGGTGTTGGAAGATGAGTTCTTCCTTTTCTCTCTCCCATTTTCCTTGTAATTGATTAACATAGTTTTCAAACTGTTGGACCCAGTATTCTATCACGGTTGTCTGTGTGGCCATGTTCCTAGAAGAGAATTTCGCAGGCTCCTTGAAAACTTCTAAATGATAACATGTGGCTGCATGTTAGCTTGGGAAAAAAATGGTGAAGTAGGCTCTAATATGGTCTTAACTGTCTCCTTAACTAATGTAGGAATATTCCCTTGTACCTTCTCAATATTCTTAGGTGGTTGTTCTATTTCTACTTCATTAATAATGTTTTTATAATCTCTTTAACAACATGGGGCATATCATACCTAATTTCCATTTCATCAGTTTTTGTGTCTCAAGCATTGTGTGGTCATATGTTTCCTCTATCTTATCTTCATCATTTGTGGCTACATGAGTTGTGTCTTTAACTTCCTTTACAAATCCTTCTCCTTCATGCTTCTCATGGGTTTCCCCAACATGAAATACCTCGCCTAAACGTCCATCTGCATTCAACATGGCCTTCTTGAACCATTTTCTCACCACTTTCCTCTCCCTTCTTCTCTTTCATACCCTCCATAGGCTCCCTAGGACCCTGTTGCTCATGAATTTCAACATCAACACCTCCCTACTCTATGTCCATTGATGTGGCCTCAATATTCTCTTTTGTAGCTTCTTTATCACTATCAAGTAATATGGTTTGAGGCTTTGTGGGATTTGATGTTTTTGGATTTTTATTTTTATTCTATTCGAGTGCCTAGGTGGTGTAGGAGTGGATTTGGAAGATGTAGGGGTAGAATTGGAAGATTTAGAAGTGGTCCTGGAAGGATTTATCTCACTTCTTGTCATGAATGATTCAGAGTTGAAAATACAAGTAGGGTTTCAATGATGAGAATCCTCTTAGGGGATACAGGAACATGGTTTTCTATAATAGGTGGTGTATTTTCAAAAATAGGGGTTTCTGTGGCCTGAGAAGTGGAAGTTATGGGTTCAATGTTCCGAGTGGAAGAATTACCTATAATTATTATTATTTTCTTTCCACACCCCAATAATTCATTAATATCCTTAACCCTTGAAAAATTTACCAAATTTAGTTTAGGATGTTCTCTCTCTAATGTATGCTTGACAATGACATTAATAAGACAATGGTGAGACAAATACGACCTCCCTATTTGTGACTCTCTACTCATCCTTTTCAAGATTTCATTTAGGAAATTAGTACATTAACATGCCTATCATTTTTCAAGTGATTGAGCAGCTTAAAATGGATAGTATTCAGTTGGGAATATATACCCTCACAAGTAAAATATTTGATGATATAATTGACGATATCAGCCCAAAGTGGTTTGAGGGAAGTGTAAAATGTAACTTTTTTCAGTTATGAAGTTATCATCTGCATCAACAAATTCTCATCAAGCTGCCTCCAAAATTTATTTCTTTGGGAAAAGTTCACCTTATGTGGGAATACCTATAATTGTTGCAAAATTCCATCGTCCACACTCACTATTAAATCCTTGCCAATAGCCTCTCCATCCTTAAATGTTATGAAAATTTTTACCATAAATTCATTGCATGACCTCAGAATTTATCGATGTAGTCCATCCATCTGCTATTATGAAAATATTGAAATATCTATGGTTGGTTGCAGATTTGAGAATGATCAGTTGGCTCATGGTGAATTAGATCTCCACCATTTTGAATACTACAAATTACTTTGGATTTGATAGGAAAATCACATAGTTTGCAATAATGATGCAAGAATTCAAGTAAGGAGGAATGTTTTGAGTACTTTGTTTTTGAATTCAGGACCGACTCACATGCAACGCAAAAGGGAATGAATTAAATTGATTTGAGTGCTACAAACGTGTGAGGTGAAGTGGTGTGATGGAGTGGGGTGATGTGGAGTGAAAAATCATAGGTTTAAAGGTGGTGACATATAATATCTATTTAAATACATTCATGACATGGCATAAAAATTAATTAAAAATAATCATACCATCGATACTTTATTAAAGTGAAATGAGTGCACTTATCTCGAGGTATGCATAGGATGATGATTACATGTGCATTGTTGTGATTACACCTTTGCTATATGCTGGGTTGTCATGTTGATTCATCATGATGCTACAAATGTTGTTATAGTGTTGCAAGTGTATGCAAAATCATGTTGAAGGATCCTTAGCGAAATCAAATAATTTGGAGAGAGGGAATATTGACTTGTTCAGGTGCCAGTCACATTTATCACCACTCACATGTGTATATTATTCCTTATTTTTTCATGCAATCATATGTTCTTCCAAACATGAAAAAGGAGCTTTTCTACATGATGCTACAAGTGAAATGTGTAGTCTTTGCATTATATCCCGTGTCAGAGACTATGTACTTCTTGCATCATATACACCAAATCCCACAAATTCTTTTTATTATTCCTTGGGATATTCAACAAGCTGAATATGCCAAGGCTATTGAAATATATCAATCCTTTGAAATATCAGAAGATGAACCAACAAGCTTAAATTTTGATCTTAAATTTGATGTTCTCATCTTCATCCTGCTTTGACCTCCTCTAAACTGTTGCATGAAGGTGCTCTTATCAGTTGGCTATTTTTACAATCTTAATCTATGACCATTCACTAGTAGTTTGAATCCCACATGTTCTATGGTAGTGATTTTTACAGCTCTATTGGGAAATATTTTCTCAATCTCATATGGACTTAGCCACCTTGTCCAAAGTTTTCCCATGTGGTCTTTGTACTTTGATTCAAATAAGAGAGCCCAATCACCTTATTGAAATTATCTTGTCTTGATGAACTGTCATGCCATTTGATCCTTTGATTTTGTACTACCTTTGTATTATGCACAACTTGTCTCCTCATTTCATCTAACTCATTCAACTGAAGAATCCTCTACCTCTGAGATTCAAACAAATCTATGCCTAGCTCAAGTGCAGTCCTTAATGTCTTATGCTCAAATTCAATAGGGAGAATAACAGTCTTACCATATAAAATCTCAAATGGTTTAAAGCATATTATTGTCTTCCATGTTGTGTTGAATGCCCAAAATTCCTATAGAAGTATATCTTCCCGAGTCTCTCTGTGGAGTGCATTGGTTTTAGTCAAGATGGCTTCTATTTCCCTATTTTTCACCTCAAATTGGCCATTAGATTGGGGGTGATAAGTTGTAGAATTCCTATGTTTGATTTCATATTCCTTAGGTAGATCAGAAATAACTTCAGTAGGAAAGTGTGTACCTTGATTTGTAACAATTTATCTTGGTACTCCATACCTTGTGAAGATGTGGTCATACAAGAATTTGGCAAATTTATTACTCTTCTAATTTGGAAATGCTTTCACTTCTGTCCATTTAGTGAGGTAATCTGTGCACACCAAAATATATTCCTTTCTAATGAGATTTAGGATCTATAAGACTAATGATGTATAAACCCCTTTTGTCAAATGCCCGAAATACTAACTGAGGTTGCAATGGCATCTCATCCGACTTTCTAGGATTACCCATTCTTTGGCATCTATCACACCTTCTGGTATATAATGTTGCATCCTTGTGCAATGTTGGCCGATAATATCTGTTGTCAATAAATTTTGTGTTGTTATTTTTGTAGGAAAGTGTCCTCCACATCGTTTATTATGTTGGGGGTGATAATGTCAAGTGGGATCAACCACTGCAAGTATGCCCCAACATTAAATTAAAAGTTTTTTCATCAAACTTTATTTTGAAGGTCTTTCACATTTAAGAGTGAAGCGGTCTCGACCGATTCACCCACCCACATTGATTTGGGTGATTCCTCTCGAGATTGACTATCTACAATGTATACATTTGTATAGACTGACATAAAGACTGACATATGATTATAAGATACAATCGATGATCATTGTAAAAGATGATCAAGAGAAATAGCTCTGCAGACATTGTGAAATATTGAGGAGTGAAGTGGAAGTTTTGGGTTAAACTTGTGTAAATTATTAATATAGATAATGCTTTAGCAATGGAGTTTTTACTTTGGGTTTCTCCACTTAAATTTGTTGTTATTTGTCTTTTACCCTTGTTTATTATTTTCTTTCAAATCTTACTCATTAATCTATATTATTCACTATCTATTTTAAGTTATTCTTGTGTCTAATCGACCGCATATCATAATCTATAATATTTTCCTTTAATGGTGGATCTGTGATCAGTGGATTACATTTCCCTACTAAATCTAACATGGTATCAGAGTGGTGATTGTGCATGTGCAGGATTAATCTAGAATTTTTAACTTGAAGAGGTGAAGAATCTTTAAGTTTATTTATGGATCTACAAAATCTTAAAAGTTTTGCAGTCGTCTTCAAGCTAACCAGGTTTAAACTTCTAGTTCCTGCCTAAATACTATTTGAAATATTGGTTAAATATGGGATAAATGGATGTTTAGATCATGTTTGAGATTTTGTATGCTTAGATATTTGCTTTTGCATCTTGTTTTAGTTGTTTACGGTTTAAATTCGTCGTTTGCTAGCTTATGTTAAGATTTTGCACCATTTATAGCCGTTTGGGTCATTTTTTGACTTTGGATCCAAAAGATTTATTTAGATCCAGTTTGTTTGGGGCTTCTAAGTCCATTCTAGCAATAAAATATTCATATTTTGTTAGTTTTGTCTTTACAAATCTTGGACCAATCATTTAGTGCCATCTGTCTTTGCATTTTCCGTCTTTTATTAATTTTTTTCTAGATCTGCTTTTGTGAAACCCGATCCAATCATTTTACACCACTTGGCTTCAAATTTTTAGTCTTTCTTTTGATCCTTTCGATTTTGTGAAGTTTGGACCAATAGAATTACTCCAAATAGCTTTGCTATTATTTTTTCATGTTTGTAAAGTCATACCCACTCTTAGAGTGCCAAGTGGATTCAATATGACATCCTTCTATCTTTGTGAAGCTTGGGCCAATCATTTTGTGCCATCTGGCTTTGCCCTGTCAGTCTTATTTGACTTCTTTCATTTCTGCTATATTATTTTGACTATGAAGCTTGAGCCAATCATATTGCTCCAACTAGCTTCGCATTGTCATTTTTTGCAAAGCTCGAGCCAATCAAAAGGCTCCATCTTGCTTTGTTGTGTCAGTAATATTGTTTATCTGATTGTCAGTTGTGAAACACAAACAAATAATGGATTTACGCATGTCTTTGCATTTTTAGACTTAGATTAGCTATCCTTTTTCATTTGTCAAATATGGACCAATATAATTATTCCATATTTCACATTATCTGTCCATTGTTATCTATTTATGACACTTGCAAAATCCAAGCCAATAGAATTGCTCCATACTTTGCGTTGTCATTTTTTTGGTTGTATGTCCTTTACAAAATTAGAGCCAATAATATTTCTCCAAGTGGCTCCATATTTTTATTTATCAGTCTTCTTTTAACTTGCCTTTAATATATGTAAAGGGTAAACCAATAAAATTGCTCCAAGTATCTTTTATTTCGCACTTGTCAGATTTATGAAATATGAGCCAATAGAATTGCTCCACATTTCACATTTTTCATTTTTCATTTGTGGAAGTTGTTATCCAATTAAAATTTTCCACCTTTTCAAAAGTTGCGAGTGTTTCATTTGTGGCAGTTGTTATCCAATTAAAATTTTCCACCTTTTTGCATTTGTCAGTGTTTGTCAGTCTTGCAAAAGTGATCCATTTAAAAGGCTCCATGTGTCCTCAGTTTTCTTTTATCATTTTGGTTGCACTGCGAAGTGTGAACCAATAGTATTTGGACACATACATCTATTTTTCACATTTTTTAGTCTATTTCATTTGCGAAGTGTGAGCCATTTAAAAGGCTCCATGTATCTTCTTTTTGACTTGTCTTTGTCATTTGTGAAGCACAAATCAATTACTTTTTGACACATATTTTAATTGTGTTATCCTTTGCAAGTGTCAAGGTGTTAATATTTTCTTTGACTTAACCACTTAAATTGTGACACCTGTTGTATACCATTTTGGACCCAAATCTTTTTAAGTTTGGTTTATTTCAGGGGATTTTAAGCCCGCTCAAAGCTATCTATTTAAATTTTGGTGGAAAGCTACCAAGTGTCTTTTCTTGAGCCATTAAATTTTTGACAAGTGGCTATATTTGATTAAGAATTTGTTCACATTGTGTTAGAGTGCGAAAAAGTGAACCAATTAATTTAAGACACATGTATATGGTTCCTTTTTTAATTATCTTCTAACTTATTAGCTACATTGTGAAATGCGAGCTAATTGAAAAGTAACATGTGTATTTGTTTTTATTGTTGTTAATCTTGTCATAGTATTTTGACACATTTTTATTTTTTTTTATTGTCATGGACCCAAAAAGGATTTGAATTTAATTTTTAAATATTTTGCATCCACCCAGGATCTATTTTAAAGCCGACACGTGCCTCTCTTGGTATTGTTGATTTGTGCCATGTGTCACCCCCTACCTTGGTTGTTTTTAACTTGTTTTTATTTGTTAAGTAGCTCCTATAGCTCGTTTTTGAGCTCACCCCTTTGATTTTCTAAATAAATCATCAAGCTACTCCAACTCGACTCATCTCGATCGGTTAGCTTTCTGTAAACTTGACCTTGAATAAGCTCTTGTCAAATTGATCTTAAATTCGACCAAATCAAGCTAATTTTTATTAATTTAAAGTTGTTTGCATTCATATAACAAATTAAAAGATCGTAGCTAGTTTTTGTCTTTGTTTGGATTCCTTGATTTGTTTTTAGTTGTATTTGTCTCCATTTTCATCTGAGCATTAAAATGGATAGTTCTTCTAGTTTTTGATGGATAAGTCTCAACTACTAAATGGAACAAATTATAGCATTTGGAAAGTGCATTTGAAAGCCTATTTTATGGCTAGGAAGCTATGGGATCTTGTGACTGGTGTTGAAAAATTTCCCATAGGGAGACAAGCTACCCCTAAAACCTAGAAGCCCCTAATTATGTTGATTCATGATGAATTTATGTAGTTATGTTGATTCATGATGAATTTTGGTAGTTGCATGATAATAATCAGACATCATGAACCCCTATAAAGAGTAATTAAGAAATCTTGAACCATGTCTAACCATGAACAAGTTTCTTGTCACAAAGAAAGAAAGGATTATCATAGAGGTAGAATAGAAGTTGATATCATATTTTGTAATGCATCAAGTGCATTTATACATCATGAAATTTATACCTAGAGGTTACAAAGAATATGTGCATGTTCTTGAGAAATTTTTTTGTAAATCTACCTCTCTGCCCCTTCGAGTATCCTAAAACTAAAACTATTTTGCAAGTTTTTTTTTCAGTTTCCTTTTGATATAATGGATGTAGACATTGAGGGGGAGATCTTTCAATCCTTGACTCTAACTAGGATTCTTGTGTTAGGTGCTTTCATGAGCATGGTTTCTCTAACTATTTTTGTTGATAATGATTCTTTTGTCAAAACAATGTTTTTAATTGTTAAATCATGTTTCTTGGCATAAAAATATGATCATATATGACATGTCTAAGCTTAAATTTTTCTTACATGGTCATTTTATTCTATGAATATTGTGATTACTCTTGAATGATTTGATTATCTGATCAACTCAATTATCTATCAAGTCTTATCTTTGTATAAAAGACTTGGAATAAGATATATATATGTTTGTTGATAATTTTTTTATGTGATTAGTAAAATATAATTATATAAATATCAAATGACACTTTAGGATTCCATTGTGTATGTATTAAAGACATCAATATCGATTACATCTAATATATATTTTACAAAGTGTAATATGTTGGAATTATTTCAACATATTTGGTAATTGTTAAGCATAGTGATATGTTAGTTGTTATACAACTAGTGTTTAACCTTTATACTTGGTTAAAAGTGAAAATATGTATGATTTATATTATGCTTATTATGATATTTGTTGATGTTGTGTTGGATATGCAGCTGGATTTGTGTTCAAGTTTTGATGCAGGTACCATCACTTGGAGCAGAAAAAGATCCATGTGGCTAAAGAGGTTGCTAGTAGTGATACACATAGGAGCTAAAGGAAGTATTCCTCCTCTATGTGAAGGCCAGATTTCTCTTGATAAAGAATCTAGTTCAACATCAGAGATTATGTTGTAGATACCTTCCCAAGCCATTGTGTGTTGGGAACTACTACAAGTTTTGTGCCTTGTTAGGCCTATCAAAGTTTCCCTTGAGGGGGAGTGTGTATGACAATGCCACCTCTTGATGGCTTATTATAAAAGACCTGGGTCAAATTTTAAGAGTGGATCATGACCACCCACTTTGTATGTAATAAAGTGATCCTTTAGGGATTGGTTACACATGGTTGTAACATTGTATGTGAACTATAAGTCTCATGAGAAAATGCATAAGGCAGTTCATTGTAAACTTCCAATACTTCCTCCATCTTGTAATAAGTAAATGTGTCACTCTATGTGAAGTTACTTGTAAATCCCAGTGAAGATTTAGTTATGGGTATGCCTTAGTTTATAAAAGGATCCATAGTCTGATGTAAGTATTCATATGTAAAGCATTGGTCTTAAGAATTTATGTATGGGAATATATTTGGATTTCCCTTATTTGCATGCTAGCCTGAATCACTATTGTTGATTCAAGGATATGTAAATCCTTTTGTAGAAAAAGGTAAATTTGGCATGTTTGATTTTTCTTCCCACTTAACATTAAGGGGAGTGTTGGGGTGATAATGTCAAGTGGGATCAACCACTACAGTATGCCCCAACATTAAATTAAAAGTTTGTTCATCAAAATTTATTGTGAAGGTATTTCACATTTAAGAGTGAAGCGGCCTGACCGATTCACCCACCCACATTGATGTGGGTGATCCCTCTCGGGATTGGCTATCTACAACATATACATTTGTACATACTAGTTCATAAAGACTAAGATCTAATTATAAGATACAATATATGATCATTGTAAAAGATGATCAAGAGAAATAAATCTGCAGACATTTTGAAAGGCGAGGAGTGAAGTGGAAGTGTTGGGTTAAACTTGTGTAAATTCTTAATATAGACAATGTTTTACTAGTGGAGTTTTTTCCTTCAGGTTTCTCCACTTAAATTTGGTGTTATTTATCTCTTGTTCTTGTTTATTATTTGCTTTTAGCTCTTGCTCATTAAGTTATGTTATTCACTATCTATTTTAAGTTATTTTTGTGTCTAATTGACTGCATATCATAATCTATAATATTTGGATTTAATGGTGGATCTGTGATCTGTGGATTACATTTCCCTTGCTAAATCTAAGACAATGTGGTAGGATTTGAGGACATTATAAATTTTCTCATCATCTATACATCTTCTCATAACATTATCCTACCCTGTGTGAAATAGAAATCTAGCTATCCAAGAAAAATTCACACTTTTCTCAACTATGTATTTCTTTTCAGAATATAAGTAGTGTGGAGGTGTCTTACTTGAAACCAAATAATTGGCTATATCAGTATACCAAGGTGTTATGGTGGAAATGGAAAATAGGTTCTCATCCAGGAAAGAGTCATCCACTACATGTTCTTCATTATTATTCTCCATTCTTGAAATAAAGTATGATATAATGATGTCCTTACCAGGTTTATCCATAATGGTGACATAAAACTCTTACAAGAGTAACAACCATATAATTATTCTACTACTTAAAATGGTTTTTTGATCAAGTATTTAATTGGAACATGGTAAGTGTGAATAAACACTATGTAACTTGTGATGTAATGCCTAAACTTATTAATTTCATAAACAACTGCTAGAACTCTTTATCTATGATTGTATAGTTAAGTTAAACATGCTACAGGTTCTTATTGACATAATAGATTAAATAGTTTATCATTCCATCCTTCGTTCTAAAATAGATCCAATGGCATGATTTGAGGCATTAGTATGCATGTGAAATGGAAAAATCCAATCTGATCCTCTTAACAAAGCTGCAATAGTCAACATTTTCTTCAAAGTTTGGAATGCAGTCTCACATTTTAAAGTCCACTCAATGGCAACATTCTTTCCCACTAGTATAAATAATGGTGTTGTAATCTTACTGAAATCATGTCCAAATATTCTATAATACCCATCATGGTGTAGGAAGCTCCTCACATCCTTCTATTTATTTAGTGTTGGAAAATTTATCATTACAAATACTTTTCTTTGGATCGACGTGAATTCCATCATGGCCAAAATGTGAATAAGACATTCAAAGTGTGATAGGAAACATGGCATCACCTCTCAAGTTGTGGGACTTGGGCTCAAGGTGAACCTTCAGAGAAGGCCAAATTATTCTTCCTAAACTAAGTGTTGTACTACTCCTAGTGCAATAAAATGGTTATCTAGTCCTATGCTAACATTTTCACGTGTTTTAGGGAAAGAGACTTACAATAAATGAAACTATACTAGGGATGGTGATGCACCAAATAAAGGGTATTGATAGAATCAGGAAGGGTTAACTTGAAGAGGGTGTTGTGCACCATAAGAAAAATTCACCTACTATAACTTAGAGAGGGTAAATGGTAGACCACAGACTAAGAAGCATGTGTTCCCTTTGTTAAACTTCAATAAGATAATGGCATATCAGTTTTCCAGTGAATAAGGATGAACTTGAGAAGGGTGAAAAAGCACCACAACTCAACCACATGTAATACTCCACCACTTGATAAACACAAAAATCCAAGAACCTACAATAGAAACTTGAACTTGCACAATGTACCTGTAAGCATGAGAAAGGCACAAAGAAGTATAGAAGGATGAAAGGACCAAGATTAGTCACAAAACACACACTTTTATTACTTCAAAAACATGCACAATGCATCATACATTCAAAAGAGGCAATAGTTTCCATTACAATCTTGAAAGGAGGCTTGAAATTTCCCTCAACATACAAGAACAACTTACAAAAGAAGGAGGTTTCTTGAAAACTATACACTTGTCTCAAAAGTCTAACTTGTCCAACTTGTTGGAATGAGCTTCCAACTTACATTTATAGAAGAAGTTGTGAGAGAGAGAGAGAAGAAGTCATAAATTCCTTCCTAAATTGAAGGCACATGATGTATTTATTATAGTTGGTTGAACCACTTGAGAAGGTTCCATCATGTGCCATTAATTACCTGTTGACCTAATCTTCTCAATTAATTAAAAGAATATTAAATAAAATATTTTAATAATAATAATAAATATTATTAATAAAATATTTAAATAAAAATATTAATTTAATTAAAATATATGGTGGGACCCCCAAGAATGGTTTGACTTGAAGAAAGGGGGGCCATGAAAAATGGTCAAAAAAAATAGCCCAACTCGGTGGTTGGCTCACGAGCCAAGCCAACTCTGAGTTGGGCTCAGAGCTCCTCATCTTCTTTTGGGAGTTTTGAGCTAATCGCCAGAGCCAAGCTCAGTGACTTTATCCCATCTGAGCTCTATATTCTCGGCTCAGCTTTCCATTAATCTTGCTATCCACAACCCAAGCATGATCCATCCTCCTCCATTAAGTGATACTGTTCGACATCGATGCTTCCATTGGAGCTGAGCTCCCCACAAAGCCACTGAGATCTTTAATGAGCTCTTCATCGAGTTTGCTTCATTGAGCTTGAGCTTTGTGTCAAGCTCGATCTTTATGCCATTCCATCATTGATCATGATCTCCTTGCCTTTCTGATATTTGAATTCCATATTGAGCCCTACGGTGAGTCGATCCACCATCATTGCTAAGCACCTTTACATGTATGCTTTGAGCTTCATCACCTACTCACTCTAGTCCTCAAAGCACCTCTCCTTCCCATGTGCATTAATTATGAGTCATTTCTTGACATATCTTGCCAACTCCATCGTAAAATTCACCAATGAATTCACCACTCGACTCGAGCATTGCCTCACTCTAGGCTGAGTTACTCAACTTGATGCATTGATTTCACTGACTACCAAGCTTCCTATGTTGAGCTTATCTCAATATTTCTCTATATAAATTTGAGCTCCAGCTTGTTCACACAACAATCAACAAGTCACTTGTCATGGTTCCACCATGTTATCTTCCTCCTTACATCTGAGATAGAGATTTGGATTTTTATGTATTGAGATTTTCATGAGCTCTTACTTGTGTACTCACCATCATCAATATAAAGCTCTATGAGCTGGCATCCAACTCACTAAGTCTGATATTCATTTGCTAAGCTTACACAAAATGTGCATTTTGCATGAGCTCTTGTCATTTCTGACTCACTTATCTCTTATTCATCAATATCTATCATCTTGAGCTCACTCAACATCACCCATCGAGCCACAATGAGTGCCATGTTTCCCTCATAAGAACTCACTTTTCATGAGCTCATTGTCCATGTGTTCGGGTTCTCAATAGCTCGATTGACCCCGAGTAATTCCAACTCATGAATCTATCTGATGATCTCAAGCTATCATTTATACTTGGTTATTCATCTTTTGTGTGTTAAGTTAGGAAAATGACTATACTACCATTCGAGATCACTACCATTGAGTAGTTGACATCACCGTAACTCACTCCAAGTTGATCTTCTTTGAGTCACTCCAAACATGACATTAATGCATTGAGCTAAACTCATCATTTCATTTCTGATTCTTGAGCTCTTTGTTTCACCATGTAACTCACTCTCTTCCTACTTTTCATTTCATGATTCCAAGCTTTGCAAAATCAGAGCAAGAACTCAACTTGTGTTTACCATGAGCTCCTCATTGCATACTCACCATCACTAAATAGCTCGATGCGTCTTTCCATTTTTGAGCCCATTATTCTTTGACCAAACTCAATAGCCTTTTAAATCATCTTAGCTCGGGTGAATGATCTCTCAACAAACTCCCTTGAGAGAATGAGGAGTTTTGTCACGTCTTCGATGACTCAAATGACTCTTCAAAACAATGCCCTAGCTCAAATGTGTCATTTCCATTATCACATCAACATTCAATGATTGATTGCCTCTGCAACAAAACATTTATACCTCTTCTTATGATTCCTCGACGTCCACTTCTCATGGCTTGATGATTAAAAAAATCTTTTCCTATGCCCACGACAAAAGCAATTCACTCTAAATAGTCCTACTTGTACTTTCTTAGCTCAAAATCCTAAGGCTCATCTCTAAATCAACTCCTATTATCAATTAGCTCATACTTGGTGAGGCTAATAAATAGCTCGGTCAGTGATTTCAATGTGTCTCCTTGAAGATTTACATATCTCACTCTCAACTCCAAGTTTATCTTCCAACCGAACCCACCCTACGCTCTCTGCAATCTCTTTCGTATGGCTCGACTCCACGAACTCTATTTGAAAACTTTCCCTCAGTGATGTTTTTTGACTTGACTCATCCTTAATGTTCCTTTGACTCATTTTTCATGCAAGTTTGAGCTCATCCATACACCAAGATCCTTCTCTAATCGAGCTGATTTGGATATGATAACTCACTTGGTTGTTTTTATAACATAGCCATATCCACATTTTGGAAGTTTCTAAAAAGCTCAAACTCCTCCATGAGCTCTATCAAATTCTACTAGCATTGGCTTGACTATCCTAACTATGTTCATGCCATACTTTTCTAACATATATCATCGACCTCTCGATCTCACTTGTTGTCATGAACGTCTAAGGTTGATTCCTAGATATACTTAATTGTTCGAGCTCAATCCTCAATTTCCATTTATTCACATTGCTTCAGGCCATGTTATGCATTCATCACAATGATTCCTTTTAATGCATGCCACTGCCCTAGATGTTTCATGTACCAATGAGTCCTTTCTTCCCACAGAGTATGTTATGTTTTAACCAATTTTGAATTCTAACAACTCCTACCTAGTTAGCTCAGTGATAGACTCGTTCTTCACTTCCCACTATGCCCTCGGACTCACGTCAGCGACTCACTTGATAAATTGGCCACAAACTTGGACTCCTCCTCTACGTAGAACTCTTGTGTTGGGTTGCAACATTACAACATACCCACAAGGAAATTCTCTCCTAAATTTCCACATTGACTCTGCAAAGTGTGGGATTTGGCACCATTTTTTCGACTTGATTGGGCTATGGACCGAAAGTTTCCTCTTGAGCCTACTTTCCACAATGCCATAGTTTGGAGCTTGACCGAAAATTTTAACCTTTCCTTAGATGTGGAACTCCCTGACTTGGCTCGCCATCACCGAACCTCAAACTTATCTTTTGGCTTGGAAATTTCAAGCAAGGATACCTCAACATTGAGCCAAGTCTGTATTCTTTCACAATCGAGTGACTGATCCTTGGCTCAACTGACCGATCTAGTTGACATCAACGTTTCCTCAACATTTGTGAGCCTGACATTGAGCATTTGAGCCTCTGAGTTAAATAAGCATGATCCAATCAGAGCTCTTTCAAAGCATATTCCATTTTTTTGTTTTATGAGTTGATTTGAATTAACTTGAATTGACGTGCCTCAACCGACTCTTTTCAATGTTGGGTTTGGCCAACCCATTGAGTTGAGCTCCAATGATAAATGACCATGAGTTCTCAACCGAGATAACACCAAGTTATCACCAAGTTGAGCTCAATTTGACCCCATTCAATGCTAGGTGAGCTCACCTATGCAATTTATTAATTATTTTAATTGTGTTATCTCCATGATGACCGAACGTGAGTCCTGGGACCAATTATCATAATTTGATTGTAATAGGACCCCGTTGTCCATTTTTTGTCATGTGTGAAAAATTGGATAACATTTTTGGTGACCTCTTGAGGATGATTTCCTACTAAGCATGATTCCAGTAGCCTTAAGTCATCCATTGGGCATGGAGTCATGTTGGAATCTTGAAAGTGATTTGATCTTCTATGATACATCCTGAAGTCTACTTGTTATTATTGTAATCTTGACCTCCTTTAGAATGCTAAGCATGAAATATACTAAAACTAATGAATTCTTGACACCTATGGCACTGAAACTTTGAATTTTGAAGAAGGAACATTATGAAACTCTCTTTGAAACTTTGAACCTTTTTCTCCTTGAAAACCTCCAATGATGATACAATGTGTAAGAAAACACAAAACACAACAAAAAGGAAAAAAAGAACAAAAACACACAACAATGTGCATAAGCACTTGGAGGAAAACACCTAACTAAACTGTACAAGGGGGTGGAATGATCTCAAAAGAAAGCTTTGAGATGTATCCCATTCACATGAATGGGAAGTTCTTCTCCATTGAGCTTGGATAGATGAAATGAATTCACCTCTTTGTAACTTGTGATGATGTATGGCCACTCCAGAGAGCGTCAAACTTGGTGTGTTTCCTGGTTTGGCTCTATCTTCATCCCATTTGAGAACTAAATCTCCCTCTTGAAAATTCCTATCGGATGCCTTCTTGTCAAAATATTTCTTAACCGAGCCTCGATGTTGCTCCAAAGTCTTCATGGCCTTGTTCCATACTTCTTCTAACTCCATGAGCTCAACAAACCTAACTGTCAGAGGATCACTCTCCATAACTTCAAGTTGATGAGCTAACTCCAAAGAAGGTAACTCCAAGAGAGAGAAATTTTTTTCTTCCCTTCCATATACAAGCATGAAAGGATAATTTTGATGGCCCTTTTAGGTGTGATTCAATCTACCCATAAGGTAGTCTTAAGTTATGTATGCCAAGTCCTCATGTTAGTCTCCATTGTGTGCTTGATAATCCTTGTGAGGTTTTTTTTGCTAGACTCAACCAATCCATTTCCTTGTGGATAGTAATTGGATGAAGTCTTGAGGTAGACCCCATTTTAACAACCCATTCACTTAACTTTAGACAAGAAAATCCATTCACATTTATTCGAAATAATGTAAATGGAACACCAAACCTTGTCATTATACCTTCTAAGAAATCAAGAACTACCTTCTCATTTCTCTCCTTCAATGCTACTACCTCTATCCATTGAGTAAAATAGTTCATTGTAGTAAGGACCCATTTATGTCCATCACTGGATGGAGGATTAATCATTCCAATGAAATCCAACCCCCATTGAACAAAGGGTTGATCCACTTGAATTGGATGCAGTGGAAGAGCTGCCAAATTCTGTTTGCCAGTGAAAAGGGCACATTCCTTACACTTCCTTACCCAGAGATGGGCATCTTTGAAAAAATTGGCCAATAAGTAACCGGCTCACATGATCTTGGTAGCAGTTTTTCATGTAGAATAATGTCCTCTAGATAGGCCATTGTGAAACTCTTCTAGTATCTTACTTACCTATTCGGTCCCACACCAAAGGAGAACACCATTCAAATCCTTTCAAAAGAGAACATTATCTACCGAACATATGGAATAGACTAAAGATGGAAATTCATCTTTGATTTTTATCCATGTTCACAGGATATACTCCTGAGAAAAGGAAACTCTTCATTTTGGATAACTAGTCAACTTGATCATCACCCTCATCAATGTTTAGGAGCATCACGTTCTCATCACCTTTTGATTCCATGTCTGCAGCAAGTTGTTGACACAAACCTTTTCCTCTAACAAGTTTGGTAACTTTGATATATGCACGTCATACTCCATCACCTTCGTGATCCATCAACACACTTTTTGTTCATCTCTTTTTTTAGTAAAAATTCCTTGACACCTGGATGAGACACCATTAGATGAATTTTTTTGTTGGACAACATGTGCTTGAATTTATTCAAATCTCAAATAACCGCAAAGACTTGTTTTTCAATGAATGAATATTTGAGCTCATAGTCTTTGAGGGATTGACTGAAGAAAGTAATTGGTTGCTCCATCAGTTGATCATCATTTTTTTGGGTGAGGATACTTGAAATGCTCTCTTGACTTAAAAGCATAAAGAATAAAATATTTATCAAACCTGGGGTTCACCAACATGGGAGCTTGAGAAATGGCCATTTTGATGGCTTCAAATCTCTCTTCCTTCCTTCCTTTTCCATGAGAATGGCATATTTTTCTTCAAAGCATGGCTATCAAGTGGTTTAGCTAATGTCACGAATTGAGGGATGAATCTTATGCATGAAATTTATGGTTCCTAGAAAACTCTGGAGACCCTTCTTGTGACTTGGGAGAGATAAGGACATAATCAAATGGATCCTGGATAGATCAATAGAAATTCCTTCCACTGAAACAACATGCCCCAAAAATTTTCCCTCATGCACTGCAAAAATACATTTCTTGGGATTAAGTGAAACCCCAAATTCTCTACATCTTGAAAAACCTTCCTTAGATGTGTGATGTGGTCTTTTGCATGCTTAGAATATATAGTTATATCATCAAGGTAAACCAAAATGATATCATTTATTAGTCCCTTAAATTCCATGTCCATGGCTCTTTGGAAAGTAGCCCCGACATTGGACAATCCAAATGGCATTTTGTTATAAGCATACGTGCCCCACTTGGTAGTGAAAGCCATTTTGAATTGATCAGATTCTTGGACCAAAATTTGATTGTAACCGAATATCCATTGAGAAAAGAAAATATTTGAGCTCCTGCCACCGTTTGAAGGATTTTCTCCATTGATGGAAGAGGATAATGATCTTTCAATGAGGCATGATTCAAGTCCTTGAAATCCACACACAACCAAATCTCTCATTCTTCTTCCTTATGGGGACAGATTGGCTACCCAAGAGGAATGCTTGATAGGAAAAATTATACAAGCCTCGATGAGTTTGGTTAGCTCCTTTCTCATTAGTGGCTCAATTTTGGGATTAATTGGCCTTTTTCATGAATTGGCTTGGCATTAGGATCTAGTTTGATGGTATGTTGTGCTAGACCTGGATCAAAACCATGCAGGTCTTTGTAGCTCCATGCAAAAATGTCATGATACTCTTGAAATTTTTTTGATGAAATATTATTTCTCTTTGGAAGTACATACTTTTCCGATCTTTATAACCTTTTCATTTGCTACCTCGACTTCCTCAAAATATTCTTCTTTGACCACCATGTTAGAGCTTTGTCTTTTGGCTTGATCATCTGAATTAAAGATGGATTCTAGAGTAACTAAGCCTTTTGGTAGCTTTTTTCTTTTCAATTGTATGATTTGATCACCATATGATTCTTGCAGCTTATCTTGATTTTTCACAGACAAACTCCACCTCTTCTTGTAGGAAAAGGACAATTTGTTTGTCACTATCAAACACTTTCAGCTACTCACATTATCAGGACTGTAGGTCAAACCACCATTTTGAAAAATTACTACCCTTCTTTCATGATATCAATAGGTATGTTGTATTGCGAGAGCCAATTGTAGCAAGCCTATCAACATCTTGATTTTGATTTCTAGGAACTACATGGATCCCAAAAGCTTCAAAATATTCAATCAATCCCAAATTTAGTTCTTGTATGATCTTAAAAGATAATTTTTGGATGCACTGCATGCCATCACTTGATGAAAAACTAACTCACTATCTCCAAAAATAGTTAGGGATTTGATTCCCTTCTTTTGAGCTAGTTGAATTCCTTGCACAAGGGCCTCGTATTCAACAACATTGTTAGTGCAACTGAATTACAACTAGAAAGATGAAAAGTACTTATCTCCCTCTAGAGAAATTAGCATGACACTAACACTAGATCCATTCTTACTCCTTGAACCATCAAAGAATAATTTCCACAGTCCTTTAGAATTGTTTGGTGTTTTGACTAGTTGTGGTATGATCATACCTTCTTCATGAATGTAGTATGTACCCAATCCCGTCTCTTCCAAAAACAAAAAACCAACTTCTTCCTCTACTAAAAACATTCGTAGGGATCATACTAATGATCTCCACTCACTTCATCCAAGCATAGTATCGAGGGATTCTTCAACAAGAGTGGTTGGTTCATGATCAACATCTTCTTCTTCTAGATCACCGATGGTATAATTCCCATTTATAGGAAAAGTGTAGGGTTCTACATGATTATGGAAGATTGGTTCTACCCTTATAGTTACTTTGGTTCCGTATCATCGAGTCCTGAGAATCATATGTGACCAATTGGTGATAGATAACCACCCATCTTGGTAGTGAAATCTCATGATAGGAAGATGGAAAAGAGAGGAGGGAGATCAATGACTGATATGTCTTGGGTGAATGAAAAACTTAGGCATGCATGGATGGTAAGTTGAAGTCCTTTGATAACTCCAACATTTTTAATGGTTGTGCCATCCAGCTAAACAACTCCTCTTAATCTGGCGTATATTGTATGCCTAGTATATCTAATTTGTTTGGGCATGACCGAGCTACTGGCACTATAATCAATCATGCAATTATGTACTAGGTGATCACCAATGATCAAGGAAATATAGAATGGTGGTGGTTTGTTTGCCTTAGGAATAATTTTCCCTTCTAGTTGACACAAACTTGTAGTAGTTGTTGTTCCATGACCCGATGATCCATCGGTTGTACCAAAACTATTTAGAGCCTCTCAAATAAATTTCTTTGAGAAGGAATTGAGAGTGCATCCCACATGGTAACACTCAGGTTGGTCTTCTTCATTTGTTCTACAATATGCTAAAGGGAATTGATCCTACTTTTTTGACACTTCTTTGGGCATTAGAATCCTCTTTTGGAAAGTGCTTGTTGGGTACCGTGATGCCTAAAGAACCTTCTTTCCTCATAACTTGGCTAACATGTGTTTCTGGTGGTTTCTTTCCCACATCTTTATCAACCACCACTTGTGCATTTGAGGTTGTGAAGTGGATGCTTGATCAGATTTGGAAGGTTGAGGTTCCATTTCTCTCTTTTTGGAATGAGTGTTTTTTGCCACTGATGAGGAATCTTGTATTCAACCCACAAAAATATTCTCTTTCCAATTTAGCAAAGTGGTTTCTTTAGGTGCATGTGGTTGATATGCTATTTCCTACGTAGATGAATTTTTTTGTTGGCTTGAAGGGGCATATATGCTTTGAACCATAAGGGCCTAGCTAAGAACTCCATTGGGACAAATATTTTGATTGTGGGGTTGAGAACAAGGATAACACCATTCGTAGTCTTGAACTAGATTATTTGGATGTACTTATGGCTCTAGATGAGCTAGAAATAAGAGGGTTCTGAAATTTCAAAGGCCTGACATTCGTAACTTGATTTGTAGCTTGATTTTGTGGCTGATTTTTCCCTTGAAAAGGAGGACAATTAGCTTGATACTACTGATTTTGTGGCTGGTATGGATGATTATATTGAAATTGTTGCCTCTTGAGTGCAACGATCTTGTTCCCAAAAGTTTTCAAGTAGTGACTTGACTTCAAATAGATCATTTGAAAGAGGGGGAAGACTAAGCTGGTTGCTTGGAGGCTATTGGAATAGGAGCAATGGTAGGCTGATTGTTTGTAAGATCTAGAGACAATGACATTGGTGGTCGTGGAGCTATCTTTCATCCTGAATCAAGGAATTCTCACTCTTATGGAAACTTTGTAGGCATCAGGTAGTGTAGTCCCTCCCATGGACTGGATCATAACTACTACATCACTATTCAAGGCTCACAAATAGTACAAGAATGCATTATTTGAAGAAGGATTTATGAGTGCCGAATCCTATTCTAGGTCCTATGGAATCAGAAGTTGAAATCACTCATGTATTCTTGGGGAGCTCTCTTTATGGTAGTGAGTTATTCCAAAAGTGACAGGTGATCACTCTTGTCTTCAAACTATTTACAAATATTTTCTCCTAACTCATCCCAAGTGGTTATAGTACCAACACTTAACCCTCAAAACCATTGAAGTGATTTTCCCTTGAAAGAGGTAGCAAGAATCCTAACCACAATGTTGTCCTCTGTGATGTTATGTACTACACAAATGTTGGCTACATCAAGAATATGTTCCACTGGAGTAACGTGAGTTTCCCTGTGTAGAAGGGTAAAATTTTGAGTGCCACAATAGGTATAGGGTCACGTTGAGCCAATAAAAGAGGAATTTTGCATTGAAAGGGGGAAAAACTTGGTTCCTCACCATAACAATGAAAGGTTGATTTTCTAGGTGGAGGAAACCATCCGTAAGGAGGAGTTGAATGACCCCTATGAGGTGATGCTGCAATGGGTGATGTTGAGATGCCTCTTCTCCTTCTCCTTGGAGGAGACAAGGATAGTTTGATATGTTGATAATTTCCTTTCTTTGAAGAATCTCTTGTCTGAATTCTTCACATAAGTTAACACACTGAGATTTGAAATCTAGAAATAGAGTCACCAAGTACTTTGATGAAGAGAAGTACCAACTCTTAGTCCCACCGGGCATGCCAAAAATTATTTTCACCAAATCACTGCACCCTCCGAATGGCTAGAATGTGAATAGGATACATTTGGTGTGATTGGGAAACATGGGATCACCTCTCAAGCTATGGGACTTGGGCTCGAGGTGAACCTCCAGAAGAAGGCCGACTTCCTCTTCCTAAACTAAGTGTTGTACTACTCCTAGTGTAATAAAATGGTTATCTAGATCCTATGCTAACATTTTCATGGGTTTTAGGGAAAGATATTTACAAGAAATGAAACTATACTAGGGATGGTGATGCACCAAATAAAGGGTGTTTCTAGACTTAGGAAGGGTTAATTTGAAGAGGGTGTTGTGCACCACAAGACAACTTCACCTACTACAACTTAGAGAGGGTAAACGAAGACCACAAACTAAGAAGCATGCATTCCCTTTGTTAAATTCAATTAGATAACAATCATATCAGTCTTCCAAGTGAAGAAGGATGAACTTGAGAAGGGTGAACAAGCACCACAACTCAACTACATGCAATACTCCACCACTTGATAAGCACAAAACTCCAAGAACCTGTAATAGAAACTTGAACTTGCACAATGTACCTGCAAGCATGAGAAAGGCACAAAGAAGTATAGAAGGATGAAAGGACCAAGATTAGTCACAAAACACACACTTTTATTACTTCAACAACATGCACAATGCATCATACATTTCAGAAGAGGAAATAGTTTCCATTATAGTCTTGAAAGGAGGCTTGAAAGTTCCCTCAACATACAAGAACAACTTGCAGAAGAAGGAGGTTTCTTGAAAACTATACACTTGTCTCAGAAGTCTAACTTGTCCAACCCTATTGGAATGAGCTTCCAACTTACATTTATAGAAGAATTTGTGAGAGAGGAGAGAAAAGTCATAAATTCCCTTCCTAAATTGAAGGCACATGATGTATTTATTATAGTTGGTTGAACCACTTGAGAAGGTTCCATCATGTGCCATTAATTGCATGTTGACCTAATCTTCTCAATTAATTAAAAGAATATTTAAATAAAATATTTTAATAATAATAATAAATATTATTAATAAAATATTTAAATAAAAATATTAATTTAAATAAATTAAAGGTGCCCCCCTGAAGACTGGTTTGACTTGAAGAAAGTGGGGGCCATGAAAATAGGAAAAAAATAACCCAACTTGGTGGTTGGCTCGCCAGAGAAAACCCACTGAGTTGGGCTCGAATCTCCTCATGTCTTTTTGGGATATTTCTAAGCTTCATGAGCTCAATGAGCCAACTTGGACTTGATTTATTAGCTCTAGCTCCGATCTTTACCATCGAGATTCCTATCCATGACCCAAACATGACTCCCCCATCCACCGTAAGGTGATCTACTCAACATCAAGTTCACCACTAAGCTCCCCACAAAGCTACCGAGCTCTTTAATGAGCTATTCACTAAGTTTTCTTCATTCATTTTGCTCTATGTCAAGCTTACTTTCACATCGTTCCATCTATCAAGCATGATATCCTTTCCTTGATGATATCTCATCTCTGTATTGAGCCCAATGCTGAGTCAATCCACCATCATCACCAAGCACCTTTACATATATATGCCTTGAGCTCACCGCTGAATCACCTAGTCCTCAAACCACCTCTCCTTCCCTTGTGAATCGAGTTCCATTCTTGTCACCAAGATATGACTCCATTAGAAAGTGATCATTCATGAGTTGACCACCGATGCATCACCTCACATAGAGCTTGAGTTACTCGGCATTTCGACTTCTAAGATTCCACTATGTTGTGTTTGTCTCTTTCTCCATGATCGAGATGAGCTCCATGTTCACTCGTCGATTAATGAGTCACTCACCATGGTTCCACTGAGTTATCTTCCTCCTTACATCCATGACCAAGCTCTTGGATTCTTCTATATTTAGTTCATGTTTTGAGATCATCTTGAGATCTTACTTGTTTACTCACCACCACCTAGCTATGAGCCTCTCAAAATTATTTCCCCAATCTTGAGCTTACCTTTGTTCTTTTACATGAGCTCACTATCACCTGAATCTTCTCTTCTTCACGAGATATTTCCTTGAGCTCACTTAACACCACCCACCTTTTGATCCAAAATAAGTGCCATGGCTTCTCTCGTCGTGAACTCACTTTTCTCATGATTTTGCTGTCCATGTCATTGGGATCTCAATAACTCAACCAAACCCAAGTAACCCAACTTGTGTATCTCCCTCTTTATCTTGAGCTATTGTTTATGCTTGGTTGTTCATATTATGTGCATCAAGTCATGCCAATGACTATATAATGAGATCCTACCACCGAGTATCAATGGCATCACCATTTTTTGCTCACGAGTTGATCTTTTTTAAGTCATTCTTGACACGACATTAATGCATTGAGCCAAAAATTTAATTTCATTTCTAATGATCTCTTTGTTTCACCATGTAACTCGCTCTCTACCTAGCTCATTTCATGATGCCAAGCTCTGTAAGACTCGACTCATGTTTTCACATGAGATCTCCCTATTTTGGTACTCACCATCATGAAATAGATCAAGGACATGTTTGTCTTTCCATTTCCAAGCCCATTGTTCTTTGGTGAACTCAATCTCCTTGACTCAACTTAGCTCAGGTGAATGAGATCTCAACTAAATCTCTACAAGAAATTAATGAGTTTTGTCACATCTCCTACTAACTTGACTAATAACTAAAATAATCGAGCTTGAGCTTAAATGAGTCATTTCCATTTTCACATCAACATTCAATGATTTCCAAATGCCTCCAGCAAAAATGTTTCTACCTCTTTCTGTGAGTCCTCTAATGTCCACTTCTCATGGTTCAATGATTAAAAAAATATTTTCCTATGCCCTAACATCAAGAAAATCACTTGGTCCTACCTTTACTTGCTTAGCTCTCAAGCTTGAGGCTTATCTCCGAATTAACTCCTATCATGCAATGAGCTCATTCTCTTTGAGCCTAATAACTATGGGGTAGAATGATTTTAACATGTATCCTTGAAGCATGTGTAGCTCTCTCTCAAATCCGAGTTTATCTTCTTCCAACCCATCCTGCATGACCCCACCCTATCTCTCTACAATCTCTTTTGTATGGCTTAACTCCATGAAATATGATTGAAAAATTTCCATCTGAGTGACTTGTTGACCTCAAACTCGTGCTCATCTTAAAATGTTCCGACTAGTATTTTTCATGTAAGTTTGAGCTCACCCATTCACCGAGATCCTTCTCTAATCACGATAAGTTAGCTCTGATAACTCACTTGGCTATTTGTATAACCTAGCCATCTCCACAGTTCAGCCTTTGTTGAATCCTTCGGCATTGGCTCAACTATCCCGACCACGTTCATGCCATACTTCCACGACATAAATTGGGATCTCAAGCTCACTCGATGAAACTTGAACATCTAAGGTTGATTCTTAGATATACTTAACTATTTGAGCTCGATCCTCGGTTTCCATTTATTCACCCATCGAGGCCACATTATGCCTTCATCAAAATGATGCCTTATAATTGTGCCCCTGACCATTTCATCATGGTACAAGGAAGTGAGTCCTTTATTCCCACAAAGTTCATTATGTTTCAATTGATTTCAAATTCTAACAACTCTCGCCTAATAACTAGCTCGGTGACAAACTCGAGTCTTCACTTTTGTCATGCCCTCGAAGTCACCTTGGTGACCAGACTCCTGATAACTTGGTCATTGATCGAGCTCCAACTCACTTCCTCCTCTACATGGAACTATTTTTTTGGGTTGCCATTACGACATCCCCACATAGAAGTTATCTCCTAAATTTCCATGTTGAAACTCGGACTGCGGGATTTTGACACTATTTTTCGACTCTATGTTAATGGTTTATGGACCAAATTTTCTCAAGCCTTCTTTCCACAATGCCATGGTTTGGAACTTGAAAAACCAAAATTTTCCCACTTGTGATCATGATTAACTCCCAACTTTACTTGCCATCACCGAACCTCAAAATTTTTATTTTGTCTTGGAAATTTCCCCAAGGATATCTCAACATCGAGCCAAGTCTGTATTCTTTCACAACCGAGTGACTTGGCCTTAGCTCAACTAACCAAGCTAGTTGACATCGGTGTTTCCTCAACATTTGTGAGCCCGACATTGAGCATTTGAACCAAGTTGAATTGGCATGATCTACTCTGAGCTCCTTCAAAGCATATTCTATCTTTTTGTTTCATGATTTGAGTTGAATTAACTCACATTGACATGGCTCGACCGACTCTTTTTCATTGTTGGGATTGGTTGAGCCAATGAGTTGAGAGTTAATGATAAATAACAAGTTGTCACCGAGCTGAGTTCAATTTGACCCCATTCAATGCTAGGTTATTTCACCTATGAAATTTATTAATTATTTTAATCATGTTATCTCCGTGATGACCATACATGAGTCTCTGGGACCAATGTCATACTTTGATTGTAATGGGACCCCATTGTCCAATTTTTTCGATATGAGAATATTCTCAAAAAACCCTCTACGGAATGTAGTAGGTGCATTGCACAAATCAAAAGGAAGAACAAAATATGAAAACATTCCCCATGGGCATGTGAATGTGGTTTTGTCTTGTTCCTCTGGTGTAATTTGAATTTGATTTTAGCCACTATAGCCATCAAGAAAAGAAAAATATTTCTTACTAGCAAGAGTGTCAAGTACCTGATCAGTGAAAGGGAGTGGAAAATGATCCTTCTTTGTTATTGCATTCAACTCTCTATAGTATACGTAGCTCCTCCATTTTCCATTTTTCTTGGATAAAATTACAAGGGGTGACACCCATTGAATGTCTGTAATTGGATTTATGAATCCTTCATCCAATATTTTTTAATTCTTCTTTCAAAATGTATCTCACTACTAGGTTCATTCTTCTTTGTGGCTGCCTTATTGGCTTGCAACTGTCTTTGATGTATATATTGTGTATACAGAGCTTAGGATGGATGTCATGCATGTCACTATAGTCCCATGTAAATATTGTTTTGTGTTTTTGCAGAAGATCAATCAAAACCTTCTCTTGTTGCATGCTTAATATTTTGTTCACATTAAGTGGCTTTCTTAGAGTGATTTCCACTTTCTTAGAGAGATCAATCATGGAACATACATTGTTGCTTACAAAATTTAGTATGAAATCATGTGGGAGAAGTTGGTGAAGGATGAAATTATTACCTGGAACGTTCATAGTGCTTTGTTGCAATAGAATTTGGTTCATAGGAAATCTTATACACCGTAATCTGCCATCTACTTCTTCATTCCTCCCATAATTATTTTGCAGGACATTGGAAAGAACAACATCTTCTTCTTGTCCTTCAATTTTGCATGAATTCTCTAGCATCATGAGTTCTTTGCATAGAGCTTTGGTCTTCTTCTAGCTCCTCAACCCAAATGGTTTGATCTTCTTCATTGAATGGTTATGCAGGGGGATAAAGCATGATATTTTTAGTACCAATTCCATTAGAAATAATCATATTACCAGATCTACATCCTATGAATGCATCAATAATGGCCAACCATGGTCTTCCTAGGATGATAGGATATCCTCCCAAGCTTTCTTTTGGATGAAGAACAATAAAATCAGTAGGGTATTCCCAAGAGTCTACCACTACTACTACATCCTCCATGACTCCTTCAGTTTCATTGTTTCTCTATCTGTAAGTTGCAAGACTGTGGATGTTGGTCTTAGTCCCTCTAACTTCAAATCATCTATGATTTTTTTCATTAAATTAATTGTTTCCCCAAGTCAATCAAAGTATTCTTGATCATTGTGTCATTGATTGAAATGTTTACCAATGGGCTTCCTGGATCTATGTACTAAGGAAAAATTGAATTTCCAAGGATAATATTAGCTAGCTATCCAATAAATTATACAAGTAGATGGATCCCTTCTCTTTCTACTTGGCATCTTTATGCATAAATAATTTACCAATTTTTTATAAATTGGCACATCCTTAATGGCTTGAATCAATGTAATTTTGACACAAATGTCTTTTAACTAGTTGACAAAATCGAGTTAGATTATAATTTGAGGTCAGTCTACTTTTCTTATAATATTTCAGAAATGGTGGCTCATTAGCCTACATTTTACCCTTGCTATAATTTTTATTAGGTTGTTGCGGATGCTTGTAGTATCTTATACTTTTGCTATGGATCTATCTCTTTGTGTGTTTTTGATACTTAAATATGCTACATGGATCTATCTCTGTAATAGTGGAGTACGTTGGTAGAGAAGTGATTTTTCTAAATGAAGATGGATATTTTTGACATCAACAAAATAGGTAGGGTATTGAGCTGGTTCAGTGGAATAGGTTGGTTGAGTAGATTTATTATTAGAGTTGCATTGCTAAGCTGGTAGTTGGGTAGCTTTTGGTTGAGATCCTACTTGGGGTTTGGCATCAAAGATTGTTGTTGAGGGTAAGGAGGTTGATTGTAGGATTTTTGGTAATTAGGAGGTGGGTTATTCCACCTTGCTTCCTCCTCCACAAGGATCCGCCATGATTTATGGGGTTTTTTCACTTGCCGTTAGCCTTGAAATTGAGGTTGCCACTATTTTTGATATTGGTTAAGATATGGAGCCCAACTTGTTCATCTTGAGGTGGTATATATTGAGTATTAGTGAAATGTTTGCATTTTCATACCTCCTTTTTACAATCTTTAGAAACATAACCATCCTTTGTTTCTATCATCTCGTGAATTTAGACTTATTTCAATGTTTAACCATCTCGCATGTATGGAAAAACTTCGCATCTCTATGAATGCTACCTCTGCATCTTCCCTTTTCTTCTTGGCATGTAGAGCATCTAATTGAGTGGCCATGTCATTGAAAATATCCTGCTTCATGTTCTTGAACATGCTAACAATATCTAACTTGGATATGTCCCCAATTGTTTTGGTAGTTTATCCACCTCTTGATATTACACTTCTCACCCTCTTCATAGTATCTCTTGAGTAATTTTTGTAGGATTCACAGATTTCTTCAAAGGAATATTTTGAAATGTCTCCTACTCCTATCAGATCTAGAGAATCCATGTCCTCCTCACTGAGTCCCTTCAAAAAGATTAATTTGAGATATTTAGGTGGTAGTCTTGTGTGCCTTGACTTTTGAACACGAACATTAAGATTTCTAAATAGTATTCCAATGGTTCATTTTATTTTTGTGACATTCGGTAGATTTCATCACCTCCTCTACCACTCAGTCTATAATAGTCCTAGATACTTAGTGAGCAACTTATCCATCATTTGTGTCCATGTGGTTACAAAAATTCTTCCCAAACCCATGAACCATCTCAAGGCTGCATCCTTGAGTGTATTAGGAAATAGATTCAATTTATGTGCATCAAGTAGTATAATCATATCTCCTGCACAAAACTTCAAAATCAAACATAAAGGTTTCGGGTCTTGAGTTATAGATCCATGAAAATTGGGCAAGACTGAGAGAGAAATATTCTTCATAGCAGCGGTTGCATCATTATTGGTAATGGGAAAATAAAAAGTGGTGTCCCCATTTTGAACATTCTGATATACTTCTATTGTCATCTCTAGATGCTCAAGAGCAGCTTCATAACTTTCACTAGAGAATTATCTTTGAACAATAAACCTCCTATAGATGCAAGGATTTCTTCTTTAGAATCTTAAGAGGTATATGAAGAGATATGTGCTACTTGTGGATTAGGTAAAAATATACCATGGGCATCCCTTGGATAGTGCATGCATCAACTAACTCAACTCAATCAATGGAAATTAGTAGGGGTTGGTTGGAGGTGAATTTCCTAAAACCTAAATTGTTCTAAGAAATGAAAAACCTCTCAAAAACCTTATAACTTAGTAGTATCCTCAAAAATGATACCAAAATGGTGGTGTAAATTAACTTGCATCAATTAGTATGTTGTTTATTAATCTACAATCATTTAATTATCAAACCAAGGGATGTAAAATTTCAATATTGCTAGTGTTGTATGCACAATTACAAATATTTGAGAGGTATAAAGGTAAATTGCTATTACTACAATTAAGAAATAACAATGCTGGAAATGAACTAGATTATGATTGAAAGTAAATACTATGGCTAATGAAAAACATGTAAAAATAGAACACAGATAAAGGAATGAACCTGCTGCTAATCTAATCACGCAATGAACTAAATCAATAAACGAGAATGAGAGAGGGTTAGAAAACCATAAGTAGGCCCCTACCTTGGGTGCTAATCCATCCTAAAGATTGTGACTACGAGAAAATGGACAGAAATCAGAAATTTTATTTCATCAGCATGAAGATTACAGTAAAAAAGTACGAAAATTCTTTATCTATGGTTCGATATCCCTTTATATCTCTATATATATCTACAAAATTAATCTTTACTTTTATATCTTTCATTACAGTAGAAGCGTGAAGAGATAGAGAGAGAGATTTCTACTAGGAGTTCCAATTAGATTAAGTAAAATATCTTAATCGAATAATCTAAAGACTACATGCATGCAAATGTAACTACTCAATAGTTATTTACATATATATCACATAACTTAACTAATCGATCATTTGATAAACCAATTATTAAATCATGAATTAAATCATCTAGTTCTTTATTAAGTTACAACACATAATAAGATGATGGTGTTGAGTTCTCTCCTAGTTCTCATAATTGCTTCTTCCATTGACACATGCAAGCTTAGGTGTGATGTCCACATTACACAAACTCCTCATAATCATGGATTTATTTTATGTGTGTGACGTCTTTTGGTGCAGACGCTTTCATCGTAGATGAGTCCCTTTGCTATGGATGAGTTCCTCTTATTGCATGTCAATTTTTGCGTATGGATCCTTTGGCTGCATATCAGTTGCTGCATATAACAAATTATTTGCAAACAAGGATGACATTATACAAAGCATCATTTAACATCATATTGTAATCAAAATAATAAATGCATACTCATAACCCACAAAATAAAGTAAACTAGTAATAATTATATTAACTAATATCCATGCCATGAGTTCAAGTTATAATGAAAATGTCTAGTAATATCACAGGGAAATACAAGTTCAAGGCTACAAATGGCTCAACAGAATACAAAAGATGAGGTGTTTTTAGAAAGGAAAATAAATGACTTATCACATCCCATGCTCTACTTCACTAGAATGTCTTGGTTTTATTTGCAAGCCATCAAGCTGGTTAGTAAATTATTCCAACTTAGTCTTTAGGGTCCTTAGTTTCTCTTCAAATTTAAGACAAGCATTTTCTGTCTTTAAAATCTTTGACACTTTCTCAACAAATGAAGCCATCTCATTTAGTTCTTGACCATGATTAACTTCCTTGATCTTGATTTCTATTTTTAACTCATTTATAAGAGCTTGAGAAATTTCATACTTCTTTTTCAACACTGATTCTACAAATGTACCCATTCTTGTGTCTTCAAGATAACCTCCAAGTTGTTAGGATTGATTCAGGAGGACCACACTTTGATATCGTTGTCGTGCAAATGTGCAATAGGGAAATTGACAATTTTTAGCACGACAATTATACCCCTATGCCAAATTTTTCATGTCCTATCATTCCTAGGCACACCAAGTCCACCTAGTTAGTCCAGTGACCTCCTGATTGATGTTATCTCATCCCCCTAGGTGATTTAGGAAAGTCCATTCATTCCCCCTAGGTGATTTTAGGAGTTCATTAAAAGTTGTAAGCTTTAGGTAGTTGTGGGAAGGGCTATCACCACCTTCCTAGAACTGGAGCAACCCCATGGAGTGGAACATAAAATAAAAACTAGAAATAGAGGTGACTCAAAGGCCTTGGGACATCATGGAAGTGATTCAGGATTATTCAGGAAATATTTGGAGAGTTTGGGGTAGTTTCACCAAAATTAGGGTTCACAGGCCTAGAAGTGCACATACCAAAACAACCACCGAGCATCCAAAGGTAATTTCGGTAGCTTGAGATAGAGTTATGAGAAAAAAAATCTACAGAAATTTAATTCCAAGCCCTACAAGATGGTGAAATTAGTTTTTCACAACACTTTGGAGAATTGGGTCTGTAAGTAGTTTTTCTCATACACAAGTGGAGTACCAAATAATAAATCCAATTTTTTAGGGTTCATATATAGGAAAAAGACTTTATACCCCAATCATTGGATTCAAAATGTCATTTACAGTCATGATCATATAAAATTTCATTAAAAAATTCCATCGGGAGCTCAAGTTATCGTCGTTTCAAGTTGTCCTCTTGGAGTGAGTTTGGGAGTTAGTCAAATTTTGGGAGGACATGTGTTAGCTCCAGGAGCTTGGCGGGATTTTGTGTCCCTCAAGTACCTCAAGGTTAGGAAAATAAACCATGGAAAAATTCACCTAGCCCCCATAATACCTCTCGACCCTCATGCAACCTCCAGGATTGCCGCCAACCCCCAAGCTTGGCACGAAGCTCAAAGCCTCAACCGTTTGATTGTTGCCACGTGTCATCACAAGGAGTGCCACAGAATTTTATGTCCCTCACATGTTAGGGAAATTAAACATGGAAAAATGCACCCATCCCCTAAGTAAGGCTTCTGGTCACCCATATGACCATCTTCCAACCCCTTAGTGCTTTGAAGTTGATTTTTTAATCTTCGCTCCCTACCGTCGGATCTCCGCCACGTTTCATCACCTTGCGTTGTGGAATTTGATGTCCCTCGTGTCCATTTGAGGTGAGGGATGTTAGGAAATTAAAATCCCCTAATCTCCCATCTCATCTTTATTTCAAAATTTTAAAATCCTCACTTGTTTCCCGCTTCTAACTTCTAACATTTTTGTGCACAACTTGCTATGTAACTCCCTGCAAATTCTCACCACCACTCCACCATTGCCAAAGATTGAACCAGATCATAAAAAAATCCTTCACTCCATGATAATACATAGGTCCCAAAATAAATATTTATCAAATGAAGAATGAAGAAGAAGAAGTTTGAAAATCTTCATTTCCGTGAAACAAAAATCAAAGAGATCTTGAAAATAGGTGCATGATTAACAAACCATCTATTGTTGAGTTATCATCTCTTGAAGGATATTAAAACTAATATTCAAGCCTTTCATTCATAGTAAGGAATTTTCACAGAAAATAAATTTTGCTTCCGGCTCCATGAAGAACAAAGCTCAATTTCCGTCAAACCAAAGAATTGGATCAAAGAGAAATTTCACCAGTGAGGCAAGAAGAAAAAACCTATCCCAATGGAGTTGATTTCGTCACGAATGGAGAAAAAAACTAGACCTATAAATTTTAATCTCCATTAATAAATTTCATGACTCAATAGTGGAAAAAATCAGCAAGCTACCTCTCCACTTCTCAGGGTTCAAGTGGGCGAAATCGCAAAAATTGGAGGGAATGATCGTTGAAAAATATAGTTTCGCATGAACTAGTTTTTGCACCATGAAGTCCCTATTTTTTAGGGATATAGAGGAATAAGTTTTCATCATATTTCTTCCCTATCACATGAAGAACATCTGTAAAAAGGTAGTGGGCTACATCTTGACTTCTCAGGGTTCAAGTGGGTGAAATCACGTGAAAATTGAAGGGAATGATCATTGAAAAATATAGTTTCACGTAAAATAGTTTTCGTGCCATGAAGTCCCTATTTTTTAGGGATATGGAGGGATGTGTTTTTTTAGTATTCTTCCCTTGCCAATGAAAATATCATTTTACCACTTGTTCAGATGAAGGAATTACTCAAAATGTGGAGTGTGGAACCCCGAAATAAAACCTAGATTTTCAAGACTTGTTTTGTCGCAATCTGACATCCACGATGCACTTAATAAAATTTTCATGAATTCCTACATAAGGGTCTCTTGCTTTGGGTAAGACACCATTTGAAGAGGCTATGAATAAGGAAGTGAACACATAGGGAGTATTGCAGGAAAATTCATCAAAAAGGTCATCTCGGCTCACAATTGGCACTTACTAAAAATAGTAAGTGGTTCCACAAGCCACTACAATAAATAGCCATTTGGTCTAAAAGGTGAGAGGAACATAGTAAGAAGAAATAATTAAACCTACCATATTTGGTTGAGGTTGGGAAAATCTAAACTACAAAACTTACTGAAAATAGTAAGTTGTTCCATCTATACTTAATAAAAATAGCAGTTGTTCTCAAAGGACAAGTTTTACACAATGGAGCATAGAGGGATGATCATTCAGGTCAATCCATGGGCATTGATCATAGGGAATTTGAGATCCATATCAGGGAACTGGACAATGTTTTGTGTCAGTCACTGCATAGTTCAGGTCACAGGTATATCATACGTAGGCTGGGAGTTACGGTCATCAATGGAATAATTCATTAAACTTGGAAAGCATTCATGAGATAATTTGAAGGAGTTTCTCAGGGTGCAAGGAGTTTGAAGATTTGATTCTCACTGCACTTGAATTTTCAATCAACAAGGATCTACAGAGTTTGTTAAGGGCAACATCCTTTCTTTTTCTCCTCCTTCCCCCAATATTCTCTCTCCTCTATGTTCTAATTTTGTGTGGGTAGGGTTTGCACTTTTGATATGTCTTAAAGTGACTTTAGAGACATGATGTAGAATTTAAGTTTCCATATTTTAATAAAAGGGACTTAATATTCAAATAGGAATATGAATAGTCTAAAGTCAAAATGAGGAATACGAAAGAGCATCGGGAAGACGAGGAGTCAAGTTTAGCACTATAAATTGTAATGAGATATTTATTGCAAGGGGTTCTAATTCTGAAATTATTCTATCTGGTTTTATTCTTGTAATTTCATGAGAGAGATTTTTCTCACTTGTGAGTGAAAAGATTTATCCACTTTTCCCTTTTCTCAATGTCTTCCATTCTCATACTATGTACAATTTTTGTTTGAGCATCAATACAAGAAGGATTTTTGAACCTTTTTTGACTAAGGGGTTTACTGATACTTTGTGTTCATTAAATTATAATTGGCCTTATTGCTATTTGTAGCATTGTTTCTTCTTAATTTTAGTACATGTGATGAAATTTCTAACTAGTGTGTGCAAGAATTTGATTTTCTACCTGAAACATTAGTTCTCCTACCTCTTTTCTCACTCCCCTTTCCCAATCTTCAGACAAAGTCTTCCCTAGCAAGATATTTCTTACTTTGCCATAGGTTTAGTGGAGTGCCCCTATTAGATCCCCGACCACAAGGCCACAAGGAAAATCTACCTTTGCTTGCACATGCATATACAATAGCTGCACTAGTTAAGTAGAGGGAATTAGATTCCCAGAGAGTTGGAAAGAAATCCAAAAGTCTGTCCACCCAAAGAAATAAATTTTAATGTGGGAATTCCAACTGGGAAAAAACCTAATGAAACAAAGAACCATTCTCATGAATAAATTGTCCTATATCTATTACATTGATTTCATCATTGAGCTTCAACTCAACTTGGAGCTATAAATCCAAAATTTAACCGAGTTGCTACTCAATATTTGACAAGCTTCAACTTTTCTGGAAAATTTAACTTCCAAATTTAATTAGCAACAATTGATCTTTTGTAAGCTTTTAATTACAAGAAGGCTTGAACCCCTAGATGTTAAGCTACAACTTAGATTTTTTACAAAATGTTGGTCACACTTACCTATCAGATCTACTGTCTTACACAACTACTAATGACCTCTAATTTTTCTCACTTCTCCTTCTCCTCTTCTCTATTCATTTTCTCTCTAAAGTAATAACAAATCTTCTCACATCAATAACACTTTACATGCTAAAAAAATTGAGCTTAAATGGACAAGAAAAAAACTTTTGACATTTCAAGTTTAGTGGCTCTTCACATGACGATTCTTCCTTTTGATAGGATAAATCAAAGAACTTGGAGTATGTAGGTTGAAAAATGACACTTCTTCAACTACTCAACTCGAATGACTTTTGAGCTTCTCCATGAGCTCCTTCACTTCGAAATCTATGATTGATTGTTCCATGAATTTTGATCTTCTTCATAGAATTTCCTAATTGAGACAAAAATACGTCACAATTTCTCCTTTATTTTGAGGTGAAATGAGCTAATTTATTTTGTAACCTGATTTCCGACCTCCTTATAGAAATTACTTACAATTTTTAGAATGTTTCATTGATTAAATTTTATGTTTCAAGAATTTCCAGACGAGCCAATGAATGATCTCCACACGTACTTTATAATACATAGTTACCTTGAAATGTGAGCCAATGATAGGTCTCCACATGTACTTTACAATTCACTTTAAATTACAATAACTTTGTTAAAAATGCAAAGCTTAAGCTAATCAAACAACTCCACATGCCCTGTGATGTCAGTCTTTTCTAATTATGAAGCTTAAACCAATAAGAAGGCTCCATGCCTTCGTAATTTTTAGGTTTTCCTTAACCTCCATCGACCAATGCAATTTTAAAGCTTCATTTGGAGCTCCACAAATCAATTTTAGGAAGTTATAGTTTGTGTTAAGTTCATAAAGAAAATGGTGTAAGTGAATTTAAATGTTTTGATCAATTTTTAAAGTTTTTGGGCTTGAATCCATGCCTAATGGATTGCATAAAGGCTACTAGTCAAATTTAGCAGGAAAATTACCTCTAGTGGTCACCAAACTGTTTTCCCAAATTTACCCCCTAGTTAATTTGGATAACTCATTAAAAATAGATTTATCCATTTAAATAAAGTTTGGGACATTCATATGGCCATCATTTTTCCCTTTCCAAAAACACTGGTCATTGGCATTTGAAAACCTGCGGGAGACTTAGCTTATTCATTAATGGGTTATGTAAAAATCCACTTGACGTTCATTTGGTCACCAAATTCAACATCAAGCATCAAACAACAGACCATGTGGTGCAATTCGACTCTCCTTAAAGTATTTGGGCTTTGGACCTCAAGTCTATGAATTAAATTATGTTAGGTAATTCTATTGGGTCCTCCCAAGGTCAAGGAAATTCAAAGGACATGTGGCACCAAAGCAATGAAAGGTTACACAAGATCAAAGACCAACAGTGAACATGTGGTAACATTCCATCACTTCCTCAAGCAAATCAATTTTTGGACCTCAAGTCCGTGGAATAAAATGAGTTTAATAATTTTTTGGGTTTGGGAAAAGTCAACAAGGTCAACAGGTGACGTGGCAATAATTTTAAATATGAAAAGTTTCTAAGTCTAAGAAAGTTAAAGGTTGCGACACAAAGTCATCAAAATCATGGCATTTTCAAAATCTAGAGCTACGTGGAGCCTTCTCATTAGCTCTCCTTTCACAAATCGACAATTCTAATGAAAATATGTTTGAAATTACGAAGTACATGGAACTTTATTATTGGCTTGCACTTCACCGTTGTCGGTTAAGTGATATAAAAATATTGACAACCCGAGGGGCATGGAATGATCTCATTAGCTAATGCTTCGCAGGTGTCAGAAGGGGCAAATCAAAAGGATTGGCATTGCGAAATGCGTGGAGCCTTCTCATTGGCTCACACTTTGCAATCGTTAGTTAGGGGATATAAAAATGTGAATTGCAAAGAAATGTGGATCCTTCCCATTGGCTCACATTTCTAAAGCAGATGTCAAGAGAAAAGGAAAGTCTGACATTATGAAGAAACATGGCATTGTCTTATTGGCCTATAATTCATAAAGGTAAAAATAATCACAAAGGATAAAGGAAAAGAAAGGAAGTAAAGGCCTGATCCCTAAGCCAATGGAGGGTGGAAACATGACAAAGACAAAGTAATGCACACATAGGTAGATCCTGATCCCTGAGCTAATCAAAGGCTGCTATGTGTCAAGTTCTGTGCTTCCTGACATGTAGAATTTCAAATGGTCATATCTTTCGACTCTGAGCTCCAAATATTAAAAAAATTATACAATTGGAAAGGTATCCTTGATACCTTAAATTTCACATAATAAGATTTGAGTTTTGAAGGCATTTGGTGGGTGAAAAAGGGAAATTTTTTTGGGACATTAATATGCAGAATTAGTCGACTTAACTACTAAAATTGCTGAATTATGGGGCTCTTCCTTATTATACAATCCAAATAGACTTGGGGAACTCATCGACATGATGTATTGTAGGAAAAAGAAATCATAATTAATTATCAAAATCAAATCGATCTTTTCCCTTTTCTCTCTCTTCCTTGATTTATATATATAAAATACTTTGTTTTGTAAAGGATGGCTATTTGTTATAACAACACTATATCAAAATGGTGGCTGACTTCCCATGAGTTACAACCCTCTAATTTGGTCTTTGTAATGTATGATCACCTTCTTCGATGAATATAATGAATTTTTGTATATTTTAAGCAATAACATGTGTTTTGTGGCACATTTTTTCTTCCCTAGCTTGTTTTATTTACAGTCTTGCCTCTCTATTCATTTCTTGGCATGTTGTGTGTATTTCTACTTACAGGTTCCATTTTATTGTGTTGTAAATGTGAAGCAAGTTTCAATATACATGGTTCTTATATGTGACACATTTTTCTATCCTCTCTCCCATGTTTTCTCACTTTCCTTCCCCTTGTGGAGATCTCTCACCCTTTTTCTAGTGTTATCACCTCCTTTTATCTTAGGATTTCATTTCCATGCATATTTCTAACCCTCCTCTCTCCCTATGGTCCATTGGAATGGTTATTTTAGGATTATTTAGTTGCATTTTCTTCCATAGGAGTAGTACTAGCATTAGGTTTAGGTAGAGGAAGCCGGCTTTCTCCGAATTCCATCTCAAGTAACAAGTCCAACAACTTGAGAGATGGTCCAATGTTATCAAAAAGTAGGGATATACAACGCATAATCCCAAGGTGTTACTTTTTGACATAAAATATACAATTCTTAATGTGTAGAGAGATGCTTAACTACCTACATCTTTTGAAAATGATCCTTTACTATCCCATAGACATTCTAGTCATCTAGGTAAACTTGTAAGAACTTATGGATGAAATAATAGAATTCCTGCACAACTATATGTGAGAAAAATATTGGCACATTATTTAATCCAAAGGGAATCAAAGTGTATATAAATATTCCCCATTCAGTGGTGAAGGTGATACCTTAAAAATCCATCCGTAAATGAATAAATTTTACACCCCAAAAATACCTTAAGTATTTCCTCGGTGAATTTCATAGGAAAAGGATATGTGACACATGAAGCATTTAGTTCCTGTAATATACATAGATCCCGACCCAACCATACTTATTGATGTTGATCACCATGGGGCTAACCCACTCAAATTCCTCAATTGGTTCAATGATTCTATAATTGAGAATCTTGTCAATTTATTCTTTCACCTTCACGTGTAGGTTCGGGTTCATCCTATAAGTCCTCTTTGGAACAGGTCACACACCATCTTTCATCTTAATCCTCATCTCTCCCAATGAGGGATGTACACCCTTTGACTCATGATATCCTCTTAAAAATAGATTATGGAATTCACACAATAGCTCAATGATCTTTGCTATCTCCTATTCCAACTATTAATCTCCAATGATGGGCTCTTAGGCACATCCTTAGTGCCAATATTGACCTTCTTTGTCTTCATGGGAGTATGGCATGCACGTGCCATTTAATGTGCAAAGTGTCTATTAATTTTTGCACACCTTTTTTATGGCTAATGTCTAGATTATCCACCTCTTCATCATGAATGAGGTATACCATTTTTCCTTTCTCTTTCTCTTTTTAGGTGCAACCCAATTACATCTCTTCCATTTCCAATGTATCTTCACGTGACTTTGGATTAGAATATCTAAGTAATTGAAGTATTAGATCATCTACTTTTACGCTATCCCCTAATGTGATGTGCCTCATAATATACAAAGCCTCATGTACTGGAGGTTTATTAGAAAATAATCAAAAGTATGAACCATACCTTTAGTCATATCTCACCAACTTGCAGTCTCTTGCTTGAGCTCAGCATGCACATACCACACTCATGCACATTTGCATAGAGTGGAGTAGAACTTATGTACCCACAGATATGGTGGTAAATCCTCCTAGCCTTATGTCCATTATCTCTCACAGTTATGAACGTGTACCAAAGAAAGAGTCTTCCCATCATACTCATGTATAAGGGTAGGCACATTATTCTAGGTAAACCTTGTTGAAAAGGTGATTCTCACTTTTCACCAGCCCAAAAGGTTGTTTCAGTGTGTTTCCCTCCAAGGTGCTACTGTTCCATGAAAATTGTAAACCAAAATGTTCCTTCTATCACCTTCAATTGGCCATTGGTTCTCCATAGTGCACAAGAAAGATTCAGGCTTCTCTTCACCAATGTACATAGGTAATTGAGTTTTTCCCATGCGCCTAATCATGTGTAACCTGATCATCCTAGTGACTATCCCCTTCATCTTGCACCCAACCATTTCATACGTGACATTGTCCCAATTATCACAACTAGCATTGGTGGTGTCACTTACCAAATGCATGTCTTCCCATTGAAGTATGAATTCCTTATAGGCCTCCACATTCTCAAGATCATGCACTTTACGTGAAAAAATTCTATTAATATCTCTTCACTTACTAGCTCAAGATAGGGTATAACCTTCACATCATCTAGAGGTATGAATACACACTCATATTTTTCTTGAAGCTGATGTATATCTTGTTGAAATGTAGATTCATTTTTTTTGCATAACACCGGGGATGTTTAAGCAATGCTAGAAAGTTATCTTCCTCGGCCCGACTCCGTACTTCAAAGTCTCCGGTAAAGCTTGGGTACCTAAATGATAATTGAAGCATCATTTAAAACTCCAATAGGAAGTGCCCTTGTGTTGTTCACCATATACAACACATTATAATATGGATGTAATGGTGGTCTTCCCATCAAATTATATGTATCCAAAGTTAAAAAAATCACCTCGGCGATGTGTCTATCAAAATATTTCTCACTAACCAACCATCAATTACCACATCCAACATGATTTCTTTGTCATACTCATGGTTCTATAGTGGAAAATTTGTGTGAAGTATCTAATGCTCATGCTCAACTCATGCACCTAGTTCTTTATCGCATAGCCATTATATTAATAGTGGGATGTTGTTCTCTTGTCTCAACAACTTATATACTTATTTAAGATCATCTACATCTTTATGAGAGTGATCAATGTTTTTAGTGTGTTCCCTCTCATGTGCCTTCTCCTTCGAGCACTAGATATCACCCTGTAACTCTCTAACCACTCCCATGGTCTCTTGATATACCTCCTTCTGATGAGTAGCATCTAGATGCTTGACATGTATAATGTATTCTCTCTTGATGAGTGGTTTGTCCTTAAGAGGCTCACATGTGGGCCACTTCGCATGTGTAGTAACCAACATGGGTTGTAATTCTAGATCATGTGTCTTCTTAGGTTGCCTCATTATTTATGTGTTGTACCTTGATAATTCATGCCCCCTTGTCCTTCTTCTTATTTTTACACATATACTCATAAAAGTTAGGGAAATCCTCAACCTTATGATGTTTTCCACAATATGCACAAACCTATTTCGGGGACATTCACGCTAATATTGATCTTGGGGTCCAAAATGTAAAAATTCCCACACGTGAATCTTCCTCTACCACCAAGGCCTCTCGCTACTATATCCACCTTGGATTCCAATTTTTCCATTATTACATCTAGGCCGGGCTTCTTGTGTCTCGTGAGCGCTTGCCACCGTGGTCTGCCATAACCTAGTATCACATGCCTCATGAATTTTGTCTATCGGCTAGTAGTCCTTTATATTGTGGGTGTGCACATCACAAATATTGTAATACATAGACATGTTCTTCATCATTGTGTGTTGTAAGAGAGAACAATTCTTAACATCGTGATTCTTTTGGAAAATCTCACAAGAATGTAATAATGCACACACAATCCTACGCAAACACCTATCCTTTGTATGTCCCTCCATTTGTAGTCGTGCACCATAACCCACCGCACGTCTTATGCGTTGAATTTTTGAAAGCTTCTCTAATTTCTTAGCCATAACTACTATATTTTCCTCAAGGAAAAGGCTCACTCTAGAGTTTGTACTCAGAATCGCTTCAACATGTAGATAAGCTTCCTAATCCTTGCATGGATCAATGTATATCTTGTGTGATAAATCCCTTTAAAATGGATTCAGAAATCCTCCAACGAACCACTATGCATGTTGAATCGATGAATATCATAAGATAGCTTGGAAAATAGAGTCTTAAAATGCACATCATACTCCCTCACACTTATAGATAAACCTCGTTTGATGTCCTTTAGTGTGCTAATACTCTATTGTTTGAACTTTGGAATGTGGAATTCAACCAAGAATGCCACATGCAACACATCATAGTCCACCACAAAGTATGGTGCAAATAATAATTTCTATACCAATTGTGTGTGCACCCTTAAAGTGTGGGTGTGAAATAACTTTCCTTTCTACTAGGATTTGTTATGTTCTTGGCTCTCTATAGCAGTTCACACTTGTGCACATGCTCAACAACATCTTCCACACCTCTATACTCTAGTAAGTGAAGAGACGTATCAACGAAAACTTGGGGTGTCTATTGTTATGTTTGTTTTTGTTGTAAAGGTTTTTGAGATGGTTGTTGGGGAGGTTGTTATGGGTATGGAACCTATGCTGGGTTAGGAACAAATCTAAAGCCTTACCCTCCACCATGATTCCCTCTGTGTGGTGGCTGTTCTGAACCTCATGATCTTCCCACTATGACTTGCAATCTAGTAGATGAACTTCCTTGTGTTCCAATCATTGTGCTAGACCGAAAACCAATAGTTTGTACTATAAAAACACCTATATGGTTTCTTCCAATGGTCTATGTGCCAAGACTCTGTCTTAATGGCGTGCTTGCAAAAATTCTCAAAAAGTACTTCTAAACATTGGTGCTTATTGTGCTACCATGTGCACGTCCTTAATCCATTGTGCTTCCGAGCTAAAAATTAAATATGTCTACCTATATATCCTTCCCAACATGGATATCCTACTTTCTCACCTTCACTATGGTTATCTTCAACAACTACCTCTAGATTTGGAACACCTTACACAAGGTCTAAGTAGCTGAGGCTAAGTCGGATGTGCACCCATGGTCCTCATTCTATCCTCTAATGTGCTCTCAACGAAGTGGATGGGGTATCTCTAATTCCCTTTCCCAATGTCGGGAGGATATGATACTATGGGTCCTTGTCTTCCACAAGGCTCTTGTTACTTTTTCAAGTCATCGTTCTCCTCGACAAAAACCCTACATCAACTACCGTCTATCACACTTCATTATACCTAAGTCATCTTTCCTCTCTCTATCTTTCTTCTATCAAGGCCGCCGTTGTCCTATCCAAACCTACTCCTACCCCCTGTGTGCGGTGGGGATTTAGATATCCATAGGTAATATTTCTAATATCAATTCTACCATCATGATCTTGATAGCTAAAGGTATCACACACAAATAGGATCCTCCTAGCTTGCGTAAGAAATTGAACTCGCTTCCTCTAGACAAGAATACGTTAAAATGTTAAAATGTAGTCTTTGTTTACTACTCTAAAGCTACAAGCAATGATACCTCGTATAGAAAAATATGAATGCTCACCCGAAGCATGTGCAACCACCATGTCCCTCCTTTGTTTTTCCTTTCATAATTTTATCATGCATGTTCATCATATTGATAACCAAGATATCCATTCATGCATAATAACCATCATAAACATGGCAATTAGAAACATGTTTAGCATTATAAACCATCATGTCAATAACAAATAGTTTAGCATTATAAGAATAACAACATTACATAATTAAGAAGTTTGAACACATAACTCTTATACCAGTAGCGTTGGACCATGCACACATCTATATAGACTCAAACCCTTACAAACTCTGTTACACCTCATATCTCTCTAATAAAGATACACATCAAATATAAATATATATATATATATATATAGGAGTGGGGACTTTACCTTCAACTCCTCATACACATTCCTAATAATAGACATACTCTCAAAATAGCTTACATGCTTTTCCTATTAATAAACCAACCTAAATATAACATGCTTTAATCCTATTATTAGCTATCTCCATGTGTGTGATTTATCTTGATCTATATGTTATTTTCCCAATCATATCCCTTGTTTGGCCACTAATTCATCTTGATTTTATATATCTTTGGACCATTTTCTTGATCGACACTCCAACTCTATTTTTATCCTTGATTTGGAAAAATGGCTAAGTCCTTTCTTTTAAACCTATTTGTGTAGTCCCACATGCTAACTCGCTTCCTAATCGTGTGCACTACCTTGTGTACTATTTCATTACTTGTGAACATGTTCCCTATGTGTAGCCTTTATGTTTCATCAACACTTAGTAACTTTTCCCGACCAACAATAAGGGAAAGTCATCCTTAGGACAAGATTTTTTTATACCGCGAAAGTCTGTATAAATCCATATGCCATGTGTATTATTTGAAATAGGTAGAATATTTAATATCCATTCGAGTAATCTATAGATCGATAAATCCAACTTCAAGGATTTTCCAAGTTCTTCCTTGACTATAAATGTAACCTAATGATGCATTTTCCTTAGTTTCTATTTGATGGGTTTCACATTCGGGTGAACCATAATATTGTGTATGACTAGGGAGGGATCCAATCCTGGCATATCCTTATAAGACCATGCAAATAAATCTTATAATTCTATAAGGAGTGATGTGAATGCCTCGATCTCTAATTTTGATAATCTCATACCAAGTTTTAATAGTTTAGGACTATCACTTATTCTAATATTGATTATGATAGTTTATTCTACTAGCATTTTTGATGTATCATTATCTTGAAATGATGTTGTAGGTTTTTAAAGATCATTTATCTCGATCCAAAGTATTGATTCACCTCTCTTTGGTGCCTCATAAATATTTTCAACATGAAATACATCCTTTTATTTTTGTTGGTTTTTTTGTATCTTATTCTTTTGTTTCTCAAATAGTGCCTCGGTGAGGTTTTCACTATAAGATATTGTATTTTATTTTTCTAATTTTTACTTTCCTTGATTTTTGGTGGACTGGAGCACTCTAATTTCTCACCAAATTAAGTAGTAGCATTGAGGTTTATATCAAATCCCTTCTTGTGGTCTAATTGGGAATAATGTAACATCCACTTTTTAAGACTTAGAAACAAGGGATTTTTTTCATAACGTTCTTTGTTCTAAAGTAATATAATTTAGAACACACATTCCATGCCAATCCATTTCATAAAAGAAAACCATATGCAATCGTAATGACTCGGTGAAACACCGATCTCTCATTTCATGACCCAAGATTAAACCGATCTCTCATGTTATCTTGCTTAAGTGTATACCATGTATACTTGGTTCCTTTACCCTTTTAGGGAACTCAAGTGTTCGTGCCTAAGAATCCTATTTGAATATATGTTCTTGATATTTATATGAAATCCCACATCTTAGACTAGGTGACATAAGACAATGAAACCAACATCTTGCGATACTTTTTCCAAAGTTTTAAAACATGTCTACCACGTTTACATTCCAAGATGGAATATTCGTCGAAAGGAATATGTATTTTACCACACTTGTATTGTTAACTAGATTGGTAATTCTTGACTCTGTCAACTCAAACCCGATTCAAAGTTTCACACTAAACAGGGTAGCTTACATGCACTATTGTGGAAGACTACTCATGGTGACTAAGGATACATAGACATACTCAATCGACTTTTGTTGATTGGGTGTGTCTAGTTACCCTAAGTCAACATGAGTTGACCCCTACACCAGTCCATGTATCTATCTCTCTTTTGAGTAGAACCAAGAACCAAAATTCCACTTATGTCAATCGAGTTAATTGAACTAAATGGGGTGTTGAAGCATAGATAGCTACATCATAGTATCCTTGTAATGACTCATGTCATTATGAGGGTACTCTACTGCAGACCCTATGTTATAACAACCAACCGAGTTCCTTCAACTAAACTTACATACTTAAAGTATTAGATCATTATCCCAAAAATTATTATCTTATAAATTTTATCATTAAACAACGCACCTAAGGGTCCACTATTCATGATTGACCCATAGAAGGGTATGAAGTGTACATTCACACAAGTAAAAGGTATATAGATAAAATATGGATTCATATTTATGATCATCTTATTCTTAACTGTTATTATCATTTATCGATATGTCTAAATTCGATATTAAGAAAGTAAGATCATTAAGTTTTCTTGCTAAAGTTTAAGATTGTAATCAAACTTGATTGAAAGTTTATAATTTAGACTTTAGAATATCATAAATTCTAAATATTTGTAATAACTCTTTTAATCTTTCTTGTTTCCATTTGTTCATAACATATAAGAAGCATACAACCAACCATCCTTATGATTTAATAAAAATAACATAACAAGATATCATACACAACTCTTTATTTAATAACAAAGGAAAGTATCCTTTTCTTTCTCTATTAAGGACTATTACCCTATTAGTGAAATTAGAAAGCATATAATTAAGTTTCATAATAAAAACCACATTATTTTATATAAAACTATAATATTCCCTTTATTGATTAAGGATCTACCAATAATAACCAACTTAATTATACTCTTTCCTAAAATGAAAAGAATCTAAACTATAAGTTTAGATCTTTATTCCTAGTAACATTTATACCTTAGAATCTACTAAGTTATGTACAACAATATTTAATTATACCCATAAAGTCCCATCATGCATGATATTATCTAGGAATATTACAAAAACTTAAGTCATGTAAGACCTTAGAAATAAATCAGAAATCAACATATTTCCCACAAAAATTCATTTATCAAAAGGAGAGTTCACTACTCTCCAAACTTAGTAAGTATTCCATAGGTTTATACAAAACATCCTTCCACCATTACAAAACTATTTTTAATACATCCTCATAATTTATTTTCCAACAAGAAGTACATTTTGAGAGAATTTCAATTCATAAGCATTTAAATGAAGAGAAATGATTTCATTAGTAAAATAAATGCAAATTTCTATAAGTCTTTCTCCTTTCATCTTTCACGAAGTCCATCTGTAAAATTGTTAGCATGAGTCAGTTCACAAGAACTGAGCATGATAAATGCTATAATGTTAAAACAATATGATTTTATCTAATCTGTTTCGTAAAAGGAACCTTGATGTTAATGAAAAGGTTTCAAGTACAAGGATAAAGATAATAAGAAATAATTTCCCAAGAATTACAAATCAGATATAGAGAAGAGTCACATAATCTACTAAATAATAATGTTAAGTAAAGAACTAATCAAACCATCACCAATTAATTCTATGTCAACACAATTATGATAATCATTTCAGCATGATAATCATCCAAAATGTAACCAATTAAGAAAATAAGTAATTAAAATTCATATTATATTCTCATTCTTTCCAATTTAATTCCTAAAACTAAGTTCTATAAAAACACATCCAGTTCCTTATCTTTCAAACTAAAAGGTAACCAGGAAAAATTACAATATGACAAGAATAGGCTGTCACCACCATAACACCCCTAACCAAAACCTGGATTCCATCCATAAAAGGGAGCCATCAAAATAGAGATCACTTTGCAGGAACCAAACATACTCATTGAACATTCCTATAAGAGGATACTCTAATCATGGAAAAAGGAAGAACCAACATGAGTTAAGAACTTAGACATGACCTATCTAACAAGAAAAACATGTTTTTGAACCCATGTGTTCGTATCATAACAACTGAACAGGAAGGGAAAAAGAGTCAAATCTTAACCATACATCTCACAACATTCAACATTTGAAAGTTATTTGTTTCCCACTCCCAACTAATGAAGAAAGAATAAGAATATTTTTACTATCAAAACGTAGAGTTCTGATTTTCCCAAAAGACCAAATCCATGATTAAATAAAAGAAAATTCCTTAAATGATCCATGCAGACATCACATCAACCATTTTATTGAAATGAAATTAATATGAGAAATAATAAAATTTAGCTTTACATACCACTTAAGATGTCAGTAAAGTCTCAAAGAGACAGTCAAAAGGCTCAAATCAAACCTTCAACCATCGTCATGGAAACACGATGATCCAACACAAGGCTCCCTAAGGATAACAAGATTTGAAACATAACATAATACCCAACCACACTCACGAAGCCTAAAGTTCCACACGGAAGCATATAAAGAAGGAAGAAAACCTAGATTAAAAGTATAGTAACCCATGATTTCCTCAAAAGCTCAATCAAGTTCCAAAATAGGAACCAACTTGAGAAGAGTGTTCAAGAAAAACAAACATAGCTAACAAAAGATAAGTTACCAGTATTTAATTCTAAAACATGTATAACCATGAAGGGTGTTAAAAAAATGAAACCAAAAATGATGGAGGCAGAAGACTCCATCAGATGCCTTCCATGCATGCACTTACAGTTCTCAAAATAACACTATCGAGAGAACCCAGTTTGGGTCAAGACCAAACTTAAATAAACCAACAAAAGGATATAAAGATCTGTTACTATTAGGAGCCAACAAGTGACCAACAAACCTATGCAAGAGATCACACACAATCATAACAAAGATCGACCAAAATAATGTTGTTCCTTACTTATTTTAACAAGAAAGTAACCTGAATTGTTACCACAATCCTTAAAAATTTTCACCATAACCCGGGTATATATTCCATGCCAACAAGTAACCAATACAAGGTGGTTAATCTATAAAAAAAAAAGCAGTCTTCCCTTGTCCATCATTAAAGTTATATATATATATATATATATATAAAAAACACAATTGATTTTCCAACCAAGACAACCCATAATCATGATTAACAACTTAATACACTGAATCACTTATATCCACAAGAACCATATCCAAGAAACGTCACAGAAGAAAGAAGAGGTAAAACGAAACACAAGCAAAATCCTAGAAACATTTTCATAAAAGAGCAACATTATTTTAATGAAAACACTTAAATAAGAGCAAGATATTTTAATGAGATAGGGCCTATCATGCCTAGTAGTGCTCCTATCTTCCTTTCCTTGCCTCAATCCTTCATGTAAAACTTCTACTTTGAAAGATTTCCATAAAAATTCAAAACCAAGCCTCTGCAAATTTCCTCATTTTATTCTTATGTCTACCATGCTTGGATTTTTTTATTATTACCGCCATGCAAGGTGAGATTATGCATGCAACATATTCAAAATGAAGGTCAGAAAGAATGGTAAACCACATGCAGAGCTCCAAAGCTCCAAAAATTGAATGAAAAATAAAACCAAAAACTGTTTATTCTCCTCCAACCTTCTATTATTACCTAGGTGGTTTTTTCTCTGGTCAAGAACATTAATTGCCAACAAGACTACCAAAGGTGTCCTATATTGAATTCCCACAATTTCCAAATATTTTCTAGTTGGAAATTATAAATTAAAAATTCATTCAAAATAATTTAGCATATGTTGGGGTTTAACCATTAAACAATGTTGCACAAATCTAAAAAATTAGATAAAGCATGACAAGCAATGAATGCATAAATAAAGCTGGAAAATAAAATAAACAAGAGAAAGATTACACCGTATTTAACATGGTTCACCCAAAGTGTGGGCTACATCCACCAAGAAATGGACAAAATTATTATTCAAAGTGCTTTATAGAGGAAATAAAATCAAGATATGTTGTTTTCCAAAACCTCACATGATGTTTAATATTTTTCCCTCACTTAGCTACTCTTTCTTGCTCACTAAGAAAACTAACGTGTTAACAATTTTAGTTTCTTCTCTCATTACCCTCATACAATGCATACATGAAAATATATCTATCATGGGAAAATAACTATGCTTTTACGATCAAGAAACCATCTTTAAAGAAAAATATTTATTCTAATTTCTGTCGAAAAAATAAATCTTCATAACATAGGTTGAATGATGTCGACATTCGCCGACCGATGCTGGTCACTTTGTCGAACAATTTCAGTCCTTTGTCTAACTAGTGTCAGTCACTTCGACCAATCCCAATCACTATCAAATCTGACGACAACAAGAAAAAACAAGATTTCTGTGAAATAATTAAGCTCCACACTCAACAATATCCCACTTGGATATCAATTGCTGCATTTGCATCGTACATCACCATCATTGGATCCTTTTCCTTGGCCCATTTCTTCCTTTTTAAGTCTCAAAATTGAAGACCAAAAAAGTAGATTGAAGCTCTAAATTCTCCTTTACCAATGGCTTCGTTAGCATATCCCATGTGGTTCTCATCTATATGGATTTTCTCTAACTTAAGCTGCCCATCCTCCAAAGACATGTCGTATGAAGTGTTACCTCAATTGAATGTGTTTCATTATTGAATGAAATGATGAATTATTTTCCAAATGGATCCTACTCTTACTATCACTATATAATATGCAATCCTCTTCTCCTTACCCAACTCTTCCATGAACCTAATCATCTACCATTGTAGTGGACAAAGCCACAACCTTTTGCAATCTTGAAATCTAGCAAATTGTCATTCCACCTACTATGAAAACATATCTAGTGGTGTTCCTCCTACCATCCAAATATTAATCCATATCTAAATCAACATAGCTATGTAAAGATTTATCGACCCTCCATAGCATAACTTTGTGTCGATGTCCATCTCAAATACCGAGAATTCATTAGAATGATTTCCAATTTTCTTTACCTAGATTAGCCATAAACTTGCTCACAACTCCCACTGCCTGTGTAATGTCTGGTCTAGTACAAACCATGGCATACATAAGACTTCCTACTGCTGAAGCATAGGGAACACGTGCCATGTAATCAACCTCCTTGTGTGATGAAGGACACTGATATTTTCTCAATTTTAAGTGTCCAACCATAGGTGTATTAAAATTTTTTGAATCTTGCATGTTAAAACTTTCCAACACCTTATTGATATAAGTCTCCTGAGACAAATATAACTTCTTCTTTTTTTGTCTTGGTGAATTTTGATGCCAAGGATTTTCTTTGCAGCCCCCAAATTCTTCATTGTAAATGTGTGATCTAGCCTTTCTTTAAGTTTACCAATGTCCTGCATACTAGATCCTACAATCAACTTATCATCCACATAGAGTAACAAAATAACATAGCTCCCATTTTCAAGCTTCTTAAAATAAACACAATGGTCAAATTCACATCTCATATAACCATGCTAATGCATAAAACTATCAAATTTCAAATACCATTGCCTTAGAGCTTGCTTGATTCCATATAGTCTCTTTTTCAATCTCCACACAAGTTTCTCCTTACCCTTGACTTCATAACCAAGCAGTTGATGTATATAAATCTCTTCCTCTAAATCACCATGAAGAAAATTCATCTTAACATCAAGTTGTTCTAAATGTAAATCTTCTATTGTAACCAAACTTAGAACAATATGAATAGAAGTCATCTTAACTATAGGAGAAAAAATATCATCAAAGTCAATACCTACTTTCTGTGCAAATCCCTTTACCACAAGCCTCGCCTTGTATCTTTTCAGTCCACCCTCTTCTTCCTTGATCCTATAAACCCATTTGTTCTATAGTTCTTTCTTACCTGCTGGCAACTTGACCAAATCCCATGTCTGATTTTATTCCAAGGAGTCCATCTCCTCATCTATGTCATGTTCCCACTACACGTGGGTATCTACCTACATTTATTCTTCAAAGCTTTCTGGTTCACCACTATTAGTCAATAATAAATAAGAAAAGGAAGGTGAAAATATCTTTGGAGGTCTACTTACTCTTTGTGACCTTCTCACTGAGATCTGGGGTGTCTGGGGCTCATTTTGTGCCTATTGCACATTCATGTCAATCTCTCATCAACGATCGATGCGCCTCTCACGATACGCACCATGGTTCTATAACCGATCATGATTCCTCTATCTGCCGATCGACTACTATTACCTCACTACCAATGGTTTGAGGAGTACCGACTTTCGGTTCCAGAGTTTTCTGTTCTCGAACCTAATCTTGTTTGTCGATACAGTTATCGACCAACACTGGCTTCTATAGAACCGACGCCGATGTAATCGTGGATGTCTCTGTTTTAGATCTGAAAGTTGATTTTCCTTAAAAATATCATCAACCTGTTCATGTTTAGGTACCAAAACCTTATCCTTATACATTATTTTTCATTCCAATAAACATCACGACTCCTAAAAATCTTAGATTCTTCTAAATCCCAAAAATGATATCCGAAATCACAGATCCATAACCAATGAAAGTACATCTCTTAGATTTAGCATCCAACTTCTTCCTATTTTCCCTATCAACATGCACAAAAGCTTTTGAGCCAAAAACTCTAAGAAAAGAAAAATCTACCTCTTTTCTAGACCAAGCTTCTTCTGGTATTCCACCATCTAGTGTTGTTGAAGGCCCACGATTGATCAATTACACGTTGTATTTATCGCTTCTGCCCAAAAAATTAAAGGCAAACCAACATGTATCATCATGTTTCTAGCATGTTCCATGATTGTTCTGTTCATTCTTTCTGTAACTCTATTCTCCTATGGAGTTCTAGGAACCGTTCTTTCTCTTCGTATTTCATTCACTAAACAATAATAATTGAAATCCTTACTGCAAAGTACTCACCACCATTGTTAGATCTAAGGCACTTTAATTTTAAGTTTGTTTCATTTTCCACAAGGGCTTTCCACCTTTTAAAAGTCTCAAAAACATCATATTTACGCTTAATACAATAAATCTTGTGGCATCATCAATGAAAGTCACATAATATTGGGATCCTCCAATAGAAGCTACCTAAGTTGGTCCCCACACATCTGAGTGTACAAGATCCAATTTCTACTCCTTATTTTTGACCCAACCTTGAGAAATCTCACTCTCTTCTACTTTCCAAATATGTAATGCTCACAAAATTCAAGATCTAATTGTTTTAAATCTAATAACTTACCCTTAGCCTTTAGGATATACATTCCTTTTTCCCTCATATGGCCTATCTCGATTATGTCACATGGTTGTATATGAATTTGTAGTAGATAGCATAGAAAAGGAATTAGTAACACAAGTAGACAGATATAAAGTTCCTACCTTCTTACCTCTTGCCACAATAAGAGATCCCTTGGTAACCTTCCAAGAATTGGCTGTGAATGTAACCATGCATCCAGATTCACCTAGTTTCCCTGCAGATATTAGATTTATTTTGAGGCTTGGCACATGCCTCACATCTTTAAATACCCATGGATTTCCATTCTGTAGCTTTAGATGAACATCACCTTTACCAGTAATATTACATGGCTCATCATCTCCTAAATAAACTTGTCCAAAATCACCCTGAACATAATTTCTAAAATAACCCTTATTAGGGGTAGCATGGAAAGAAGCTCTAGAATCTAAAACCCAAGATTATAATTTATTATCCAAGGAGAGAATAAGGGCATCTTTCTTTACCTCACTTGCAACATTTTCCTCTTTACCTTTGTCTGATGTATTATTTTTTTTCCTTGGACCAACACTCCTTCTTTACGTGTCCTCTCTTTCCACAATTCCAAAAAGTAAATCTTTGTACTTGGATCTAGATCTGCCATTTCTTGACTTTGATCTCCCATTCTTCTTGCTCTTTGATGATCTCTCCTTATATCTTCCCCTGCTTTCTATATTTAAAGCATTTCCAGATGATGCTTCTCTTGATATTTTCCTACGTATTTCCTCATTAAGGATTACACTAACCACATCATCAAATTTCAAACCTTTAGAAGCAAACGTTGTATTACTAACAACCATTACCAAGTTATCCCAACTATCTAGCAAAGAGCATAAGAATAAAAGTTCTTTCACTTCATCATCAAACAAAATTTCTACCGATTTTAATTGATTTACAATAGACCAGAAATCATTCAAATGATTAGATACAGATCCACCTTCTTGCATCTTAGAATTAAACAATTTTTTCATCAAATAAACCTTATTCAAAGCACTAGGAGTTTCATAAAAAATTCTAAATATTTCATCAACTCTACCATGGTTTTTGCATCTGTAAAATTCAAAGCCATCGATGCTATCAGGCTCAATCTTATAGATCCCAGAGCCTTTCTATTAAGAACATTCCATTCTTCATTAGTCATCATGATCGGTTGTGCATGCTCATCCAACAAGTAAGTATAGATCCTTCTGATATAAATAATCCTCCACTTGCATCTTCCATAGTTGATAATTACGACCGTCAAATTTCTCTACTCTGTATTTACTATCTTCTACAATTGCTATGCTCCCACTCAATCAAAAATCTCTCGTGAGTAAATCTTGTCAAAACACAAAACCTCCAAAAAAATATCTCGGTACTTAGTCATTGGGGTTTAACCATATAACAATGTTGCATCAGATCTAAAAATCAGATAAAGCATACAAGAAATGAATGTAGAAATAAACCAGAAGATAAAATAAACAAGAGAAAGATAACACCGATTTAATATGGTTAACTTGAGTTGTTGGCTACGTCCACCAATAAATGGAAAAAAATATTATTCAAAGTGCTTTATAAAGGAAATACAATGAAGATCTTGTTGTCTTCCAACACCTCACAGGATGTTCAATATTTTTCCCTCACTTAGCTACTCTTTCTTTCTCACCAAGAAAACTAACATGCAAACAATTGTTATTTTCTTCTCTCATACCCTCATACAATGCATACATGCATATATATATATTCGGGAAACTAAATATACTTTTACAATCAAGAAATAATCTTTAAATAAAAATATTTATTCTAATTCTTGGCCAAAAATAAAGAACCCTCGTATAGGTCAACCGATGTCGGTTCATTGCCGACCAATGTTGGTCACTTCGAACAATGTCGTTCACTTCCTAACCCATGTTGGTTGATAACCGACCTATGTTGGTCACTTCGACCAATGCTAGTCATTATTTGACTAGTTCAGTCACTTTCTCGACTGATGTTGATCACCGTAAAATCTAAAAACATGTAAAAAAAAGCTTTTTGTGAAGTAATTAAGCTCCACACTCAATAACATGCTTTGCCTCATATGTTCACCTTGTACTGTACATGCATTATTTTGGATCAAGACACAAATGAGGACCAAACATGATTCTTCATTCCTAATATGGATCACCTATCACACTTCAAACCATATATACTACTTTAATTTTGTGTATACTTACTCCATGGGACTCATACCCATCTAAAATAGTGCACACCAAAGTTGTCGTAGTCAGTAAGTGTACATTACTTCTTCAACGCAATCCAATAGTTATAAGAATCACAAGAGGTATAAATTCACCTCATTATGCCCTTGTTCATCATCAAAATTCCATAAGAGGACTTCAACATACATTTCTAAGTCAAGAGAACTCGAGAATCAACAAAAAGTTCACTTTGCCTTCCTTTTACCATCAACTTGCTCATTCATAGTCCACTAGCCTGGAACCTCAAAAAGCACACATAACTTTTAATATATAAGAAATAATGATTATTTTTATCTAATGTAGACACCCATTTTTCTGATTGACCTCCATCAAAAACCTTAAATTCTCATACTAAAAGAGACATGCCCGAATTTCAAAATACACCTTCCAAGTTAGGCCTTTTAGTATTAATACTGTCAAATAAAAAATTGTAGATATTACCAAGAATCTATACATACTTATGAATTTAATCCTCTTGAATCATGTATCCCTCCATTTCTAGATGAATTTCTAAAACAATTATCCCTACACACCATCATTTAGACCTTTAGACCTCACTTTCCATCTATATTGCTCACTTGTGTAATGAGAAAACCCAGTCTAGCCAAAGAAGTAACCAAAATGCACAAATTTTCTCTTATGACCTCAAAATTTACCATTGACACTATAGACACATCTTCTCAAACTTTGAGCACCATTTTTAATGAATAAAATGCAAGAATACCACCTACTTACAAGGATTCACCTTGAGTTTTCCTCATAAGCCCTTAAGAACTCTACATAGATCTTCCATATCACTTTTGATGATATAAAAGCATATTCAAACACATTACATAACCATTTACACACTTTGATATGCATGACACATGACTTAGACACTCAAAACTAATGGACAATCCCATACCACTTTATGATGACCAAGACATACTTGAGAAACTAAAACCTCTAGGATCCTTGAAAGCCTTCAACAAATCCTTACACATAATCATAGCTTCACACTCACATTGAATTTTAGACACACTAAGCACATGTATTTTCAAGACATGATGACTTTATGACACTTCATAATACTCATACTAGTTACCATGTACCTTCATAGACCACATACACATTCAACACAATAAACCAATGACATAGACCTAAATGAGACATTCCATACAAGTTTAAGAGACCTCAAATAGACTCTCAATTATACTGAAACACCTCATATAGACAATTTTTCATGACAACACAATCATAGACCTATAAGAGCTTCAGACACATACACCTTATGATCAAAAATCTGAGAGCTTGAAAAATCACTCACAAGGAAAACCATCTTGAAACATGACAACATACTTAAGTGCACATAAGGATATACCTTAAGAACTTGGAGGATTCACACACATACCAAACAACTCCCCTAAATCCAATGTTTCATTTGCACCAATATACCTTCAAGAATCATAGTGAAGGTATGTGAACACCATGAAGGCCTAAAAGAAGGTCTTGAAGAGGTCCCAAAACCTCTTAGGTACTGGGAAAATCCTTCCTCTCTCTCCTAATCAGAACTATGTGTTTTACCCTTCATTCCGTCATCATAAGATCCTCGATGAGACACCAAGGTCTCTTTTAGGTTCCCATACTCTTCTATGACCATTGTCATACATTCTAGGTATTTTAACTCCACTAGCTTACACTCTAGGACCTTGAAGACTTTTTTAAAACTTGAATAACCTTGATAATAGTAATTTACAACATAACCAAATCTGTTACAACCGTAACACACCACAATAATGTTTTTTCTTGAAATCATCAACATGAATAGATTCATCATTCAAACAAGCACTAGTAACATGGCCTACCTAATTACAATTGAATCATACAACATTATGAGAAAGATCATATTTTTTGTCTTTCCATGGCTAAGTATCTCTAGAATACCTTCTACACTCCTTAGCCCTATGACCAAATCCATTACATGTATAACAATATCCATTAAAATATCTTTCAGAGGCACTAGGTTACCTAATTTGCTTGGTTTTCTCAATGTCCTTGATTTAGATATCCTTCTTTTATTCCTTGGTGTTTTATTCACATACTTATTTACATGAAACCATGTCTTCTTTCTTCACCTTATTTTCCATGACTTCAGATTTGAAGCCCAAACCAGATTTTTCACCTACAACTTTCTGATTTCTCAAGAGATCATCAAGAGCCTTGGTACTCTATTCAAGTTTCTAATATGATATGATTTTATCTTCATCCTTAGATTGTAGGATGGGAGTCATGTTACTCATTTGCAACTCTAACCTTCTCACTGATTCCTCAATATTTTCAGAAATGGCCTAATGTTTCCCTTCAAGTTCTTGTATCTTTTCCTCATACTCCTTGACTTTTGAAGTCAAATTATTGTTATTATTTTCATAATGGTCTAGTTATGATTGAACACATTCTAATTCAAGCCTTAAACCATCATCTTCTCCTTCATTTTCCTTGCAAGAATCAGGTGTAACATCTCCCCATAAAGTATAACCTCCACTAGAGGATCTCATGGCTTCTTTTGTCATGAAAATAACCTCATCACCTAAATGTTTGTAATATGATTCAATCTCATAATTAGATCCATCAACATCACTACTTGCTTCAAAGGAATAGACCTCTTCCTTGGTAAGAAAACTCTTCTTACCCTTCTTCTTGAAATCACCCTTTTTGAACTCCCTTTTATTTTTCATACTTCTAATTTTTCTTCTCTTGATCACTTTCATGGTCATTATTTATTTTATTATCATGTCTATGAGGACATTTAGCAGAAAAGTGACCTATTTTACTACAAACAAAGCATTTGAAAGTAAGTTTACCCTTGTACTTACTAGTTCCAATCTGTCATTATTCTAGCAACCATGGGAAAAATTTCTTCATCTTCTAGCTCATGAGTGGCATCATAATCTTTGACCTTCTTATCGTTTGCCATCTTCTCCATTTTGAAAGCTATATTTTTCTTAGCTGGTTTAGAGTCACCTATTCTCATTTCATAGGTAGTCAAGGTACCATATAGATCATCCATCTTCAATTGAGTCAAATCCTTGGCTTCTTCTATGGAAAAAACTTTGGAATCAAATTTTGGAGTTAGTGACCTTAAGACCTTTTGAAAAACAACTTCTTCTTTCACCTCTTCACCTAACCCTTTCATACTATTTACCACTTTGTCAACTCTAAGAAGATAGGTAGAAATGGATTCATCTTCATTCATTTTGAGAGACTCAAACTGATTTCTAAAAGTTTAAAGCTTAGCAATTCTTACCTTTGAGTCTCCTTTGTAAATAACTTGCAATTTTTCCCATGCTTCCTTTGTTGATTTGTAATGCATCACTTTTCCAAACCTAGATTCACCTAAGCCACTTATGATGGCACTAAAATCCCTTTAGTAATTAGTACATGCCTTATTTTCATCTTTAGTAATTGGAGGAGTGGCAGAGAAGTGTATCCATGCTCCACAACATCCTAAACATCAAACCCTTGCGCCATGATAAAGGTCTTCATCCTCAAGCTCCAAAAATCATAGTTCACACCATCAAACATTGGTGTCTTGCCAATAACATTTATTCTTTCTATATTTTTGCTTCAAGGATCTACTTTCAAGTGTCAAACTTCTTCAAAATAACATGCTCGATACCAATTTTTGGAAGCGTAATGGATTGAGAGAGGGGGTGAACCATTCCATACAAAAATTCAAAACATATTTCAGATTTCTTATTAAAATCACATAACTACTTAACCATTCATTAATTTGTGTACACAATCAAATACCATACATACAATAAACCATGAGCAAGATAATTAACACAAGAAACAAGATATAAGTGGTAAACCCTCAAGGGGAAGAAAACCCACTAAAAATGTTTCTGATATTACACACAAAAAGACTCAAGTGAATATTACACATAATAAGAGATTTATTTAGTGAGGCACCAACCCTAAAAGGAGCACCAACCCCTAAACCCTTATTGATATTACACACAACAAGAGACTTACATGAATATGACACATCACACAAGATTTTGATTTAGTAAGATCACTGAAAATATGTTGATACTAGAGTTGATAGTGATCAAATTATTTAGCTCCAAACACCTTCAAACTCTTTCTCAAACCCTAGGTATTCAAACTTACATAATATAGCTCTTTTTTCACTTCTCAAGTCTTAAAAATATTTCACACATACTTTCTTATCTTCCTTTACCTATAAAACACTTGATATTATTTGAATTCATGCACATGCACCTAAAAAATCTAACACCTAGGTTGTAGTTTTCCCATGCACACACGCGTACCACACACACACACACACACACACACACACACACACACACACACACACACACACACACACACACAACTAGCTCCAAAAAACACCAAAATAATGCTTTTATAAGCTCCTTCACATTTAAAATTAGTACCAAAAATTTCCCTCATTTTTGTAACCAATACATCATAAAAACATCCCATATACTTTTCATAACAGCTACAAGTGACCCATATGGGTCGGCCTAACAAAAACCCTTCTTCCATGTACCAAAAATCACCAAAACCCATGCATTGGAATGCCAAAATTCTCCTAACACCAAAACAATTTTTAGTAATGCTTTAAAAATCATCACATATGTTTAAAATAAAATTTAAACTTCATACATGGTCACAATTTATATCAACCAATTAGAATATTTCATTTAATGGGACCATTATTCTTTGTTCTTCTCAAAACACATGTTTCCTTCACCCTTCAGGACCCTGTCAACATCTTTTGCCACTAGATCACTCCAAAACATACAAACTATGTCATGTGACCACTAAATTGAAATGGAATAAATTTTATAACAATTATAATAAAGTTATAATTCATGAAACAATCACCTTCTCAAACCTTAACCACTTTTGTCTTCACCAAATCAAACTGCCCAAAAAGTTATTTTCAAATATCAGCTAGTTAACACCTTTATTGGAACAATAAATACCTATAAATTGATTCATATGATTCCATATTCATCCATATTAACTCTATAGGTGATATAAATCGTCACCTCATCTATCTTATGCTCCGACCAACTCAAAACATCTAGCAAATCTTGTTCTATCTTACCTTTGGAAAAAACATTCCTGTCCAAAAATGATCTAGAAACTTTATCAAACCTCATCATAATGAGAAAACATCATATAAATTTAAATATATCTAAATCATATTTCCAACACAACTTGAATAAACTCCTAACTCTATTTGTAGCTCTTGTTATGCCCATTTTATCAAGACTCGATGTTTACTACCTCAACACGCCCTTTTACCATTCAACCTAAATGAAGCTCATTTTACCATGTAAGTTCATCCCCATGACCTAAAAACATTTTAACATCAATAAAAACTCACAAACATCACACAATGGCAATTTATTTTGCAACACCTTTGGACAACCTTGTCTTAAAACAAACTTCTAAAATCGACCCATTTGAGTGGGGTTCACTCATTTCCATGACCTATACCATAATTTTTAGAAATATTAAAGATTCATATGCATGTAACAATAATAATCCATTCAATATGAAGTATTCATAGCCGCTTAGGAAGCAAATATCTCAAACCACTTTCAAGCTAGGGTTTTAAACTCATAAATAGTTGTTTACCTTCTTAACATTCGTTCATAAAAATGTGATGATGAAATGACCTAATTATTTTTTTGAAACCTTATAAACTAAATTTATAAACATACCTAAAATCCAAAATGTCCCATGAAAATTACACAATTTAGGGTGAGCATCATAAGTTCCAATTCAAGCTGGAATTACACTAGTTCTTGACCCTGTTTCACCAAAAAACCTCATATCTTACAAAATTCACATCATGGAAACCTAAAATTTTTCCCATAGACAAGGAAATACCCTCATAACCTATAAAATAATCATAATTTCATTATCATCTCTCAAAATTTCCAGACACTAAGACTTGCATAGCTAGCCCTTGGGGTTTTACATTATAAAGGCTAGGGTCAATTGAAATAACACTACAACTCATCATGAATTCACTCAAAATGATCCAAAAATACCTAGTACACCATGATCCACCTAAATACATGAATTTATTATATCATGTAGCTCCAAATATCATCCTCATACCTCCTAAAGCATCCATACCTACTCCAAATAAACACTTGAACTATGGTAAATCACTCGTATATGCAGCATACAACTGATGTGAGTGCACAAGAACTATAAAAAAATGTTATCTAATGTGGAAACATGTTTCTCAAGCCACGAAGAAGCTCCTACCACCATGAAACATCACCTAGGCACCTGAATGGGCTTGCAAGAGCAAGCAATCCTCATTGAATCTCCTTGTATCATCATGAACACCTATGAACCATCATGTCAACATCATCCACAACATCATCTGACCCTAATCCATCATTCAATTTTTCATTAATTTGGTTTTGCATCAATAGGACCACACATGCCAAAAATCATTCCAATCCTTCTCAGAACCTTCTTGCTTCCACACCCTCCACCTCTAGGAAAGTATAACCTTTCTATCTATATTTTTGGTAAATGAGTATAAACTAGACAATTCCATTATTGAATCTTGCACCTCCGACAATGTCATGCCACAGAAAAAGTTGCTAAAACTCTTGGTATTTCTCTCACTTCCCCTAGTGGCCATTTCTACTCCTTATAAACCAATGAAGTTCCTCTTTTGACTAGGTAAAAGATTCTCAATTAGTATTTGTATATTTTCCTAAAAAGAAGATCATGATGAAAATACTCATATAAAACATTCCATCATCATATGGTATGTTGTTGAGCCAAAGCTTCTGTAGGGATGTGGGTTGAGATAAACAAATGGATTGGTCATATACCACCATTCCATTCAATTTTAAGATGAAGAATCTCTTTCCCATTAGGAAAATTAAATACACTGTTCAAATATCCGATGAACCAAGGGTGGATATCCTATTTCAAGGTTCAAGGTGTTACAAATTTTTCATAGGTTTGGAGGAATATGTTGAGCTTCCCATTTTTATGGATGAGTATTAGAGTGTGATGGATCTAGTTAGAAAGCATCATGATGATCTAATGGAATCATAATTTGAAAGTATGTACTTCTCATTGGATGAGAGCATGAATGTAGTTTCTCTACTGAGTGATGAGAATGGTCATGGAATTCTTGAATTATAGAAAATAAATCATGAGGCAGTGAGAAGTGTGGGTCATGAATGCAAAATGATGTCAAACAAATTCTTGGCATGTGATTCTAATAATCCCAATCATGTTCACAAGGTTCAACATGAAGACCTATTCAATGGGTGTGATTTTTAATACAAAGATTTCTCTTTCCCATTGGGAGAGGAGGAATCTTTTAATAATGAACATGTGAATGACAATATTCTTAGGCCTCTTGAAGTTGAATCTACTTGAGGAAAATATGAACTCATCATGGAAATGGAATCCATAGTTTATGGTGGCCAAGATTGATAAAATGACAATTTAGATATTTCAGCCCCAATATTGTACTCATTCTCCTTGTATGAAGATGTAGATCTTCTCAATGAAGAATAGATAGGTGGAATGGTTTTTTATCCCAAGGCTAATTTCATTCAAAATGAAAAACTTCTCAAAAAGATATGTATGAACAAGAAAATGCTGGCATATTTTGATGTTGACTCCACTCAAGGAGAATACACTTTCATCATGAAGATGGATTTTGGAGCTCAAAATGGACAAGATAGAGAAGATGATGATTTCCATGTTGCATGCCCAACCTTGTTCTCATTCCCCTTTCATGAAGATGGAGTCATTCTTAATGAAGGAAAAATATTTGAGATGGTGCTTGATTCCCCCAAGGTATATTCCACTCAAGATGGAAATTCTCTCAACAAGAAATATATGAACGACAACATTCTTGAATCTTTCAAAGATGACTCCGCCCAAAGAAATATTGCTTTCATGATGAAGCTAGATTTTGAGGCTCAAAATGAACAAGATGAAGAAGGTAATGTTTTCCATTCTTCATATCTGACCTCACACCCATTTTCATTCTAATAGGATGAAACATTGTGCAAGTCACACCACATGGAGAAGCAAGTCAAGAATAAGATGGTGTGTGTGAAAGAAGACATTTTGGAACAACTGTAAACATAGAACACCATAAGGCTTGTGATAGTGTTGAAAATCTTAAAACATCTGTTGAGAACTAGCTTGTGGAAAAAATGGTCATGAAGCAGATGAAAAGTGAAGGTCTAATACCCATCAGAGATCATGAGCCTCATTGTGGAAGTAAAAATCCTAGTATGATCGAGGCTCATTCTTGTAGCAATGAAGGAAAATCAGCAATTGGAATGAACTTGGAAATGAATGAGCAGAAGGAAGTAGTGTGTCAAATTAAATAAATCAATGAACTGACTAAGTGGAACCTCAAGTCCAAGAATCATCATGCAATATTTCTCAATAAATTGAGAAACGTTTCATAATTTAGTGAGCATGTAAATAGATTTGCAGAAATAGGCATTCAATGATACTTGTGTACGGGTAAGCATTTAGTAAGAATTAGTGTTTCAATGAAATCAGGTTGTCCCTTGCATGTAAATAGGTATTTTGGCATGTTGTGTCATGATTTCCCTTCCAATCTTGTGTGTTTCCCCCTTGTTGTGTTTATTCTACCTTTTCCCTTTATGTGTGTTTGTCATTTATGTTGTAGTGAAGAAATGACTCTATTACCCAATTGAGACAGAAATTAGTCTACTTACCAAGAGATTTATGAGGTTATATATTTTCCATTATAGTCTAAGGTCCCCGAGTGAGAGCCGCTTTTTTCATACAAAATGTATGACATGAAATATTGAAAATTTGAGCATGACAACTAAGCGCACGATTGAATATTTCACTTACGATCCTTTGTGCATCCTTACTTTGGCCATCCTTCCTTTAATCCCACCCTCATCCAAGATCATAGGAAAATTTTAACAAGATCATTAAGTTTTTTTATTATGTAGGGATTTTTCCCAAGGTGAGAAATGAATTTAACAAGACATGCATGCAGCCCTCGTACACCATGCGACCTCACAAAATATCTCTCGGTGTCATTTACCATCCCCAGGACCTCACTTTGAGCCTCCAAAACTCCCAAGTCACACTTTGTACATATTTTTCCCCCTTTATCCCCTTTTCCCCGAGGAACAATGGGACACAAAATTGCTACCTGTGTCTTCCATGGATCTGTCAGTGGTCAAAATATGGTCAAATTTTGCACAAAAACACATGGAAACTTCACCAAATATTCCCCTCACAAAATTTGGAGGTTTTTATTGTAAATTAATGTTTAAAAATTCAAAACCTCCATTAATTTCTGACATGCCACAACATAAAAATTACATAAAGTTACTTTTTTGTTTCTACAGAGATCCAACAGGGAAAAATCCTCCGAAACTTGGAACAAATGTTCCTAAAAAATCTACTTTCATCCAAGTCATTTTTTTGTATGATGATTTGGAATATTTTTAGGGATATGGAGGAATTATTATTTTCTCATCATTATTCCCTCTTTGAATAATTTTTCATTTTCCTAGTGATCGATGAGTGAAATCATCCAAAACTTGGAGTGAATGTTCCTCAAAAAATCTACTTTCATCCGAGCCATTTTTTGCATGATGAGGTGGATGATTTTTGGAGATATGGAGGACTGAGTTTTTCTTAGTATTATTCCCCTTTGATTAAATTATTTTTTCCCGCTAATTCAGAAAATAAAATCATCCAAAAATCGAGCATAACATCCTAAAAAAATCACGAAACTTTTGAGACCAGTTTCATCTCAATCTAACACATGCAGTTCCCCTTTCTAAAAATAGAAAGTACTCGAGAGACAAGAATGTCTAAAAATATTAACTTTCTTTAAAAATTAAATTTTGGGAATTAGTGACACTCCAAATGAACAAGAAACATCAGGGAGTGAAAACGGTGAAAATTTGATAAAAAAATAGAACTCCTGGATAGGACCTGATAAAAATAGTAAGTCCTTGAATTGAGCTTAGAAAGATTAGGCAACTCCCATTTTTTTCATCTCATTGATTTTTTTGTCATCACGATTCCAAGAAGTGGTTTCGTGTCCCAAATAAGAAATAAAACCCCATGCATGCTCTTAAAGCATCGTTCTAAAGGTGATTTCTGTAAGGCACAGTCTGATGCAAGAGGATGAAGGATATAACTCATTAAAGTTGTGGTTAAAGGGATACATATTGGTTAAATTCACTCACGAAAATGACATCATATGGATCATATTGTGTTAAGGAACAAGTCATATATAGTCACTTGGAAAATGGGTCAAATCAATAACATCTTTTGGTTTATGAGGGATTTGAAACATCAAGAGCTCCATTAAAATTCAAAGTCATTGAGGATATGGTCATAGGGATCATGATGAGATAGTATCTCTGTGAGTGATGATGGTATTCATCTTAAGAAATGCATACCTCGTGAAGTGTTTCTAAAAACTTTATCCTTGCATTATAATGTCCTCACATCTTTATAGGTAAGGAGGTAGCATTTACAATCATTTGAGTACAGTGTAGAGGTCAAGATATAGAACTCACTCTCAAACATATCTTCAAGTTCTATTCAGGAATAAATCCTCCTACCTAGTGAACTAAATCCATTTCCATGAGCAGCGATTGAAGAAAAAAGGTGTTCATAAATCGTAAGTAGGTTTCCACTCATATGACATCTTGGTCGGGAAGGTGAATTGAAAAGAGGTCATCATGTTCAAAGGTGAAATGGGAAGCTCATGTGACAATTTAAGGATCATCATATCTTGACTCTGCCATTGTGTCCAAATCTCTCGAGGAATGAGTCAAAATGATCTAATCAAGCCATTGAGATACTCAAGACCATCATATGTGAAGAATCAAATATTCATCTATTCCCTTAAGAGGCATATGAGAAAGAAGGTGAGGATTATGGAACTAGAAAGGGTAAGAGGATGATCTTTATTTGGAGTATCATATATTTAAGAATAAGAAACCATATTTGTTTAACATGTTTCAACTCACTTATTAGTGTTCCTAAACACTCATTCACCACCTAGTAGTGTGATCACAACCTTAAGGAAGAAGCATGTGTAGTCACCTCATTTCAGTTCAAAATATGGCCATAGGATAGGAATCTCATTTAAGGAACAATCCCCTATCCGAAAAGTTAGGATCTATTTTAGTGAGTGAAAGACAAGAATAAAATGAGTTTGAGCATCATGGAGTTTATTTGTTATCACTAGGGTGAATTGTCAAGGCCTAGAAAAATTTGTAAGTGATCCTCACTCCTTCCTTGTAATCAAAATAGATCATCATGTTCTCATTTCAATGCAAATCTCATAACAATGTTTCTAAATGCATACTTAATACTCTAAAATGTTTTCATGTGTCTTATTTCTTCAAGACAATAATCTCTTTATAAGTAAAGGTTTCATCTTCATCAAATTGTTCAATTCTTCTCTCTCTCTCTCTCTCTCTCTCTCTCTCTCCATATTCTAATTCTTCACCAAGAATGTACATTTTCCCTATTTTTTCTTATTCACTTAAGTGACCCTCAATACAACATTTTAAGAGTCCTTTTTCATTAATAAGAAAATTACTCACCTCCTAGGAATGTGGAAGGTCATAAGTGATGAGGAAAGGTGAAAATTCATGTGGGGAAGATGAAATGATAATTTGTAATGCTATAAATTGGAATGGCTTCTCCATTCCAAAGGGTTGGAAATTGTTGATTGTTGTATGTTGTTGAGATTTACCACTACTACATCAAGTAATAAAAATTTCATTTCTTCCATTTCTATTCTTATGTTCTCTCTCTCTCTCTCTCTCTCTCTCTCTCTAATTTCCAACTTTGTAAGCATGGTGATCTTACATAACCAAGAAGTAACCTTGTGTCCTTGATTGATGAATCTACATAACCTGTGTCTCTAGTTTGTTAGTCTTGTTGATTGCTTACATTGTTTTTTACTTATAATTAAATTTTGACCTACTCTAGTTGATGTATGTGAATTCCTTAAGCCTACTCACAACATTAACCCTATCTCATTATTTTTCTAACTCCCCTTTACCTCTCCTAATAGAAAATTCCTCCCTTGTACTTTGTATAAAAACTTTTCCATAGGTTTAGTGGAGTATACTTGTGTGATCTTGGGCCTAACGGCCACCCCCAAAATTTTTGGTAGTTTATGTTTAATAATGGGAGCCTCTTCATACACAAGAAGGAGGAGCCTAGCCACATGACTATTAGTGAAAACCAATCATTTTCACTACAAAAACATTTACCAAGGTCTGATAGGTGGATCGATTCGTATGGACCGAGCTCCTATTAAAATCAAATCAGTCAAAATTTGATGTGTTCCTATGTGTGTAGAGTCCCCTAAAAACTACTTCATGTATAATCCAAGTGAACCTGCCTCCATCGCATCCTCAACCACGCTGACCTGAACACAAAAGACCTTCATCGACGTCTCTACTCCCACGGGATCAAACAATCCACATGCACCTTCAACTACATTGCAAAAACAAACAAACAAATTAATAAGAAATCAAGTGGCAAAACCTACACAACAAAGCAAATCGATAAGAAAAATCAAGAACAGAGAAAGGAAAATACAAAAAAAAAGTGGCTTAATCAAAAATACAAAGAGGCGTGAAGCTCAAGCGAAGAAAAAGAGATAAATTTTCTTCAAATCCAGTTTTTTCGCATACATGAGCCCTAACCACCCTTTTCCAAGCAAGCTCCATGTGGAATCCTCAGCTGGTTCGGTTCTTTCCAAAGGTTAGTTCAAATTTGAATTCATTAAATATCATATTCTTCATTTTGTGCATGAGCGCTCATAGAGCCTAGTTGGACAAGGAGAAAGGTTTAGAGTTGAGAGGTGCATGGTTCAAATCTCTCTAAAACAACACAAATTTTCCAATTTTTGAAATTTAGTGAAAAAAGTCCAAACCCGCCAAATTTAGAGGGTATTTTAGTAGGAAAATCACCTCTAAATCAGCTAGTCACAAGCTAAATAGGTCTCTATTAATTTAGTGAGAAAATCCCTAATTTAGGGTTAAATTATTTTTTTCTCCACTAGACTTGTTTCTTCATTTCGAGACATTTTTGGAAAAAGGAAGACCATCCAAAAACTTCATCTTGGGCCTCTTTTTAACAGTTTTGGCATTTTGGGTCATTTTGGGCTCCGGAGGCCACCAGGGCCCGCAAAACAATTTTTTTTTGTTTGCCATTCAATTTTTCCAGATTTTTGAATGTAATTTGTATACTACATTATATTTTACTAATTTGCAGGTTGCCATAGTCAATTGAAAACTTTGTAACTACTCAAAAACTGGTAGAATTGTAATAAAAAAAGCTAAAAATTGTTTTGTAACACTCATGAGATCCTAGATCTCATTCGCAGCATTCGGTATATATGGTGCCTCTGGGAAGCACTTACGGGTAAAGTTGTTGTGACTACTACTGCACTTAATGCCTAATATAGCTGCAACAATATCATCTGGGCATCAACCCTTTAAATTGATGGGGAGTAATAAGGTCACAAAGTGCACATGCTATGAACCATCCCGGTATGCGCTCGTGAATGATTACACGACATAAATCCAGTTGAGAAATTATTAGAGAATATAGTGAAGTTACACATGCGTATGAGGATATTTCTTTGAGCGGTGTCAATAATCACACAGAACCCATCAGTATTGTCTTGGTACCATGTATTGAATTCTTTCACATACATTAATGCCTCTTTCATGTACCACCGGGTATATAGAAAGGGTGAGCTTCTTCCATGTACCGCCGGGTATATCGGAAGGGTGCGTATATAGAAAGGTTCAGTATATTAGACTGACGGTATATAGATTGGGAGACCTTATACATGGAGTGATAAGAGCCAAACCTTGTTAGTGATCTCTACAAAATGGGCACCAATGCCCCCAAATTTTTTTCTTTTGGATTCATAATTACTCAGAGGAAACAACTATGTTGCATGGAAGACTAAAATCAAGACACAACTTGAGTTTGAAGAAATCTGGCCTGTTGTGAATGGTACTCTGACCAGATCAACTACTGATACAACACAACAATGGCAGTTTGATAAAGCAAATTAGAAGGCCAAACTCATCATCTTGTTTAGAGTTTCTAATGATGTGCAACCCCACATTTGAGATGCCAAAACAACCAAAGAAGCGTGGGATAAATTGAGCATAGTATATGAGGCCAAGAACAAGAATGTTATACTGAATTTGCAGAGTTAGTTACACACATTAAAGTTCAAGCAGAATGAAAAAATAGAAGCTTTCCTAAGAAGAGTTATAGAATTAAGGGATTCACTTCTAGCCCTGGGAGAACCGGTCACAGATGATGCTCTTGTTCCCATTGTTTTGAGAGCACTCCCCTCTTCTTACCACATTTTTGTCATAACACTAAATGTGTCAGATACAATAGTTGGTTTTGACAAGCTGGTAAACCTATTACAACAAGAGGAAGTAATGCACAATAAAAATGATGAAGAGGAGAAGGAACTGTCTTCACATCAAAAATGGAAAGGAAAAGGTAAAGGAAAACCTAATTCCTATCAAAAATCCCAAAATCAAAATCAGTATCAAGGGGATAGACAACAAAAGAAGCAATGTCCAATCTGCAAAAGAGGACATAACCTACAAGATTATTGGTATATATACCTACAAAAAGGTCCACAATCAACTCGGACCTCCACAACAATCTAACAAGGGACATTCTAACTACAATCAAGGGTATAAAAAGGGGAACTGGAAAAGAAGACCCCACTAGCAAGGTAATATTGTTGAGCAACAAGAACAGTTAGACAATGAAGACTTCTTGTTCACTGCTTGATCAAGTGAACCATCCACATCATCTAGTGATGTTTGGTATGTTGATTCAGGGGCCACTCGACACATGACTGGCCACAGAGACTGGTTTATTTCAATGAGGGACACGCCATCAAAAAATCATGTTTTGTTGGGAGATGATTCTTCATATACAGTTTAGGGGATTGGGAACATTTCTCTACCCCTTGGTTCACACAAATGTAGACTATCATATGTCCTATATGTCCCTGGGTTGACAAATAATCTACTTTCAGTCATTCAACTCCTAGATCACAACCTAAAAATTGACTTTGATAGTCAATCCGACAAGAAAACGTGTTTGATTCGAGATAAATCAAGAGGCTCAAAAATAATTGCAAAAGCCTCCAATGTGGGACACATGTTCCAACTTGATTTTGTTCACAGAGATGATCAAGCACTTGTGGCTAAGAACTCCACCTCAACATAGTTGTGGCATCAGAGATTTGGTCATGTAAGTTTCAAATATCTTGAAACACTTTGCCGATGTAATATGGTACATGGGATACCATCTCTTTAGAAGGATACAGACAAGTGTCCTCACTGCCTAGCAGGAAAACAACACAAAGCTTCATTCCAGAGGAGTACATTTTGAGCTCATGGTAAAATTGACCTGGTTCATACTGATCTTTGTGGTCCGATGCAACCAAGTCATTTTGGGTTCCAGTACTTCATGCTTTGTGTTGATGACTATTCGAGAAAAATGTGGATTTTCTGTCTTCACAAGAAAAGTAAAGCGTTTGAAACCTTCAAAAAGTTCAAAGTAGTAGTTGAGAAAGAAACTGGTCATCACATCAGAACTCTCTACTCAGATCAAGGGGGGAATTCACCAGTGATGAGTTCAGAGACTACCTACAAACTCACGGGATTCATCGACAGATGCCTCCTCCACACACACCATAGCAAAATGGTGTTGTTGAGAGAAGAAATTATACTATCATGGAAATGCTGCGATGCATGATCGACGATTCTAGACTTGCAAAGACATTACGAGTAGAAGAAAGCAAAGACATCGAGTGTATTTGTTGAACAGAGTGCCCATAATTGCTCTTGATGGAATAACACCATAAGAAGCATGGTCAAAATGGAAACCATCTATTGCAAACCTCAAAGTATTCAGGTGCAAAGCAAGCATGCACATACCCAAACAAAATAGAAAGAAATTGGACATGAAGTCACATAAACTCATCTTCATTGGGTACAGTGAAGAGACTTTTGGGTATAGATTGATGGATCCTAAGACTAGAAAATTTTACACCAGCAGAGATGTTGAGTTTTTCGAGAAGAAGGAAGTAGAGACTCCTCTAGAATCACAAGATGTAGATTTTTCACCTGTTGTAAAAATTGAAGCTGATGTTCCCTCAGAAGATGAAAGTTATGATGGGGATGATAGTGTTGATCAGATAGAACCATGACCCATGGGAACAATTCAATGTATGCCTAAATGGTGTATAAGTACATTATGAGATGCAAGAATGGATGCTCCACCGAGATACATCCACCCCTGGACCACGGACTCACAATAAAGCAAGAGAAGAAGTTAACTTTGCTTTGATGAGTAGAGTTATTGAATCAAATGAGCCCTCTACAGTCTAGGAAGCCCTACATTCAAAATCTTGGAAAGATGCCATGGATTCTGAATATCAATCAGTGATGAAGAATAACACTTGGTAGCTTGTTGATCTTCCACCAAGGAAGAAACCCATTGGATGCAGATGGATATTTAAAATAAAGTACAAAGTAGATGGGACAATGGACAAGTATAAAGCAAGACTTGTAGCAAAGGGGTATACACAAAAAGAAGGCATTGACTATGAGGAGACATTTTCTCCCACAACTAAGATCAAAATGATCAGGATGATCTTTGCTCTAGCTGCAAATTTGGATGGAAAGTCCACCAAATGGATGTAAAAAGTGCCTTCCTAAACGGAGATTTACAAGAAGTCTACATGACTCAACTTGAGGGATATGTAGTACCTAGTCAAGAAGAAAAGGTATGTAGACTCAAGAAATCTCTGTATGGCCTCAAACAAGCACCCCGGGCATGGTACATCAAGATTGATGAGCATATCATACAACATGGATTTGTTAGAAATCCATATGATCCCAATCTCTACCTCAAAAAGCAAGGGGGGAGATTGTGATTTTCGTTGTCTATGTCGACGATCTAGTCATCACTAGTAGTTCAGTGAGGATGATCGATGCAACAAAGAAAGATCTTAATCAATCGTTCAACATGACTGATCTCGGGCTGATGCATTACTATCTTGGATTGGAAGTATGGCAGAAAGAGAATCGTATTTTTGTTTCTCAGATGAAATATACCAAGACTACACTTGAGAAGTTTAGGATGATGGATTGCACACTAATTGCTACACCCATGGAGAATAGAGTGTAGTTATCTGTTTAGATCCATCTCATGAGGTAAGTGCAACTCTCTATCGGCAGATGATCGGGAGTCTCATTTACCTGACCTACATTAGACTAGATATCAGCTTTGTAGTGAGCTATCTATCCAGGTTCATGTAGGAACCCAAATTTTGTCATTGGAAAGCAACAAGGTGTATTTTGAGATATCTCAAAGGATCAGTGGATTTGATCTAGAATACAAGAATAACAACAACTTCTTCTTGACTAGATATTGATTTAGATCATGAAGGTAACATATAGAAAATCCACTTCTGGAGTTGTATTATTTATGGAATCTAGACCAATATCATGGGGAAGTAAGAAACAACACTTTGTTTCTCACTCTTCCATAGAAGCTGAGTATCGTTCTGCAAGAGAAGCTATTTGTGAAGTGATTTGGCTACGTCGCATACTAGAAGGACTTGGAATACCACAGGACAAATTGACCACCACGTATGTTGACAATGAAGGTGTTCTCAAACTTGTTTGCAATCCAATTTTCATGAGAGAACAAAGCACATTGAGGTACAGGTTCATTTCATATGTGAACATGTGTTGAAGCACAACATCCAACTTCAATATTGTCCAATAGTTGAACAAAGGGCAGATATCTTCACAAAGTCACTTACACGTGACAAGTTTGATTTATTCAGAGAGTTTCTTTCCTCATCCCTTGAGACAATGCATAATTAAGGGGGGGAATGTTAGGTTAATTATTTACCTAATATAATTAATTATGCATTATATAATAAATTATTTAATTAATGTTATTAATTAAATAATGTTGTTATATGGTTATATTCCTTCATAACCATCTAATTGTATTTATGTCTGCATACGGGTGTGGTTATATTGTTTTAACAATATAATTGTAATTATTCATTTATGCTTCCTGGATGTTATTGGAAGCTTATGTAATTTGGAATGTGGTTGCACCTGTGCAACTTAGTTTCTTGTTTGTATTCAACTGTACAATACCTATAAGTATTGCAGCTCCTTCCTGTGTAAATGGTTGATTCTGATTAATAAAATCTTCAGGCTTCCATCCCTATTTACAACTCTGCAACCCCTGATTTAGTAAAGCACCAACTCCACAAGGAGTACCAAACCTTACAGTTTTAGTAAGAACCAAATTTCAAGGAAGCATCAAATCCCTATGGTTTTATCAAGCACCAACTTGCAAGGAATATTAAACACCAACTCATCCACCTAAGGATGTTCTCCACCTTCTTCTTATTGTTATCTCAACAAATGATGGACTTATTCTCTATTTTATTCTTCTTCTTCTTGGTCTACTCTCAATCTCTGATATATCAGTCACCTCAACATTCTCAAAATATTCTAGTACACACTCTAATCCTCAAACATTCATACACTTTCTCTGTTGCTCTTGGAGACACACAAATATGTTTTTCTTTCTTACTTGCTCTTTCTTCTTCAATAGGTCATATGCATACTCAAAATTATCTTCATCACCTATAGGATATTCTTCATGAACTCATTTTACTCCTCATATGGTCTTTAATACCTTATTATACCATTACATTCAACCCTTATCTTGTACTTTTCTCCATACACACCACTAGTTCAAATAGGCTTAATATCCTTGCTTATATACTAGTCACTAGCACACATGTCACTTAGTTCAGCCATGGTAGATGATAAAACACTATAATGACATCTAAAAAACATGGCATAATCTCAATCTAAGCTCCATTTGTTACTTGTTATAGCTCGATTAGTCTTATAATCATTTATTAAGTCTCAAGAATACTTATGCTTAGACTCATTTATTAAGTTTCAAGAAGACCTACTAGAATTATATATCTGCTCCAACGTTACATTATTGATCTTTATTGGCTCATGTAGACTTCACCAATATATGAGAACTTTCAAAAAAAAATCTCAATGACCTTCCGACTTCCTCTATGCTTGGAATGCTCTGGATCATGCATTTTCATCAAGAAACACTTCATTAGGCATGTTCTTCTACTACCGATTAAATAAAATATAAATATTTTAAAGTTAATCTTAGAATTACAATAATGAAATAAATTCCTAAACTAAATTAGGAAAGTGACCCAAGCAACTAAGTAAATAAAAATATGAAACCCTAATTAACAAGTAGGGTTGAAAAGAACTTAGTTGATTCGACGAGATAGTTGGAATATGTTGCAAATATGGTTGGAGAAATGGGAGGAGGAAATTATTGTGCTGAAGTCTAGAAAAGTGCATATTTTATAAATCTGAATGGATTGGGGCACCTAAGAGAGGATCGGGACGCATGTGGGTGCCCTAGTCGAGTTCTAGGCACCTTGGGTCTCATGCAGAGCTCCAAAACCTAGATTTGTAGGGTTACAAAGTGATGTGAAGCCTTCAACACTACACCGGATGTCGGTGATTATCGGTGATGAAGGAAAAACTTACGAAACCCCAAGCCAAACATCAAAACCCTAAAAAAAAAAGATACAAATGAAGGGGTCAGACTATCCTCAACGACCACAATGGTGGACTTACTAACTAAGCGTTGCACTACACCTCGGACCGATGTAGTTATATGTGTGTGTGTGTGTGTGCAATCATGCCCTAGGTTCTCTTGTGACAGTCACACTTTGTGAAAGTAGTGAGCAATAACTATGTGTAGAAATGTAATAAAATGGTGGATGGAATAGAATAAACTTCCCTCCTATGATGTGTGATGCAAATGAACTAGCCTTGTCCCTTGTGATGGAGCTAGATGGATGCAAATGAGATCTAGATGCCTTAGATGGAATGCAACCTTAGGTGATGATAGTAGTTCCTAGTGCTTGGTCCCTCATTATGGTCTCATAACTTTATATTTATATGGTTCTCTTGTTCTAATTTCATAATTAACCCTGAAAATACTAACCACTAAAAATATAGAATGCTCAAACAACTAGAAAGTTCCCAAAAGATGGAAGTAAAGTGGAAAAAGGATAAGGGCACCCTAATGGGATCAAGGCACTTTTGGTTACCCAAGATCTTGGCACGAGTGCCCCGATCGGGGCTAAAATGATGTAAAATGAAAAAAATAGATTGGACACATATGTGTGGGAGGTCGGAAGTGATGATAGAAAGAAAAGTAAAATGGCCAAAAGATGAGGGTTAATTAGTAATTTCTTCACTCAAAAACCATATGAATAGTAGTATGATACCGGGACTAAATAATACCCAAAGTGCGTGATTTAGTGTCTACATTTTCCCCACTTTATATTGGTGAGAAGAATGCTCGGTAACATAAAGTAGATAGAGATGCGTACTTGATGTCCATATAGAGTGATGTAGGAAATGCACCGAAGGACTAGACAAAGCATGGAGTGAAAAAATATGATGGAGCATGGAAACTAAATATGCAAAAGAGAAAAAAGTGATGAGAGTGAACCTAGGGTAGAAACATATGTGTAGTTGTCAATGTGTGTGATGTACCTGCATGTTAGTATGGTGTGTGCTACCACAAAATGTTTTTGTTGATGTCCTTGTTGTTTTTTGTTGACTTCTTTCTTCTCATACTATTAGACCGCAAGGAGAACATAACCAAGTAGTCAAATACACATTATATATGTCAAATATTCATCTAAAGACACATGTATATATTAAAAACATGTAATGGAAATGAAAAATGTAAAAGGAACATGTGCACCTGATCCGTGATGAAAGAAAGGGTGTAGAAAGGATATCCTATATTGTAAGTTTTTGGTATATATCATGCCACCATGGCAAAAAGAAGTGTAGGGAGAAAGTTTCATTATTCTCCAACCTGTAACTACTTCCCTAAAGTTGTGTGAAGAGATCTTTGTACTACCTAGTTTTTGGGCAATCCAATGCCATTGGTTGAAGTAGTGTAGAGAGGAAATCTATTGTATCATCTAACATGTAACTACTCCCAAAAATGATAAGGAGAACCATGTCCTGTAAAATCCAATGTGTAAGGGGTTCATAAATTGGTCTGAACCCACTTGTTGTATAACCCACAATGCCAAGGGTGGAAACTGAACTAAACCAAAACCAAACGGTGTAGAAGCGTTGTGTAGTGTGTACAACCCCAAGTGATGCCCCACATATTTGGGGGCACATGTGACATCGTTGATAGGAGAATAAAACCCCAAAATATGATCGATCACATAAATTGTGCCCTACATGGGGAATGGAATGCGCTTGGTAGAAACCAAGGTACACACAAACAAGTGGCTAGAAACAAGTGTTAGTACAAACAAGCATGCATGTAAATACAAGTGTGTGCTAGCACAAAACAGTGTGTAAGCTAGAATGTAAGTAAACACACACAAAATCAATATAGGCTACCAAAGTGGGTTGTAAACATGGGACACCACTCATGATGTCACAAGAAACTCACGACAATAATGGTTGCATATAACAAACAAGTGTACACACAAAACATAGGGCAAGGCCCTCATATAATAGCAAACAAAAACAAGTAACTACAAATAACATATAGCCATGGAAGAAAGTAATCCCGCAAAAAAATGTTACACATGAAGCACCCATTAGCATATTATAAACATAACCAACTTGTCAAAAGCATGTATAACCAAGTGATGTAAAGTGCTAAGTATAAAATGAAACAATAACACATGTAGTGTATGAATGTGGATTCTCCCAATGACCATTGTAGAGAGATGTAGAAGTTGAGCATCCATGTTATATGTAAGAGACCTATATCTATGATCACAATTAGAAAAAGCTATGAATGTGCATGTGTTTATGGTATATATAAATGACATATAAGATATCTAACTAGCATGTGTAATAAGATGACCATATATAAGAAAATGTAAGCAAGAGTAAAAGTAACCAAGATATGCAACATGTTGTGGATGGGTGGAATGGAATGCAATATGGATGATAGGAGCCATGTGCCCCCTGAGTGAATGGAGTTTTATGTAGTGAGGTTCATTTAGTTTTCCCCCTCAGTAGTCAAGAATGAACCATAAATGAGAGTGCATCATCGGGAAATGGTTGAAGTGTGTGTTGTGTCTAATGTGATGTGATGAATGTGTATGTGTATTGATGATATGCAACCTAGAGATGATGTGTACGTGACCCTTATAGCCAAAGTGTATATCATGACAAGATGATCAAAAGAGTGATGATGTATCCTAAATCGTATCTCACTACAATAGGAATAGAGGGTGTGGTGATGTAGCCTAAAGCATATAGCACTACAAGATGAATGAATAGGTGACCATTTAGCCTTTAACATAGGTCACTAACCTAGTAATGTCGCATGATAGAAGGCCAAATGATGAATGTGTAAGTATGTTAAGGTATATTTGATCTATAAACCCTCGATAGTCGAGTATGGATCGATGGAACTGAAGTGCATCATAGGGTAGTGAGTGCGGTGTATAGAAGAATATGTAGTGTGTGATGATAAGAGATGATCATATGATGTGTAGAATGTATGTATAGTGTGCGATGTATAAGATGCAATGCAAGATGTGTAGTAGAATACAAATTTTAAGATGTGTGCTATGTATGTAGTATGTGAGATGAGGATTATGTAATGCGAGACTCGTAGACTAGAAGAGTGTGATACATGTATGATGAGTACTAGTATGGTATATAGAATATGTGTGATGTGTAGATGCACATAATATGTCGAGATGTGAATGATATAGAATAAATGTAGAATGTAAGATGTATGACATGTGATGTGTGAATAGATGTAGTGTGTAGTACCTATTGTGTAGTGTGTGGGGTTCATGTGTAGTATTCCCTCAATAGTCAAGTGTGAACCGAAGCACAAGAGTGTGTCATCAAGTAATGACGATGCTAAAATGTGTGATGATTATGCCTATGTGAGGAGTATGATAATGTAAAGATGATATATTCTTTGATACTAATATGAGATAGAGGATTTGTTGGATGTTATTTCCCCCAAGTGTATGGTGATAAATTCATTCATGTGACACTTTGTCACGAGAATATCATCACTGTCAGGATCGAAGCCTACTAGAGCAAAATTGGAAACTTGATAAGCAATAGAATGAGGTGGATCATATAAATAACCATTGCAACGTAATGTGTAAATAGTCATGGCATACTCTTCATCGGTGAAGGGTATTGGTGGACAATCATGTGCATACCAATGAGAAAGATTCAGAGCATAAGTTGGAGATGAGTCATTACCTATGGAGATATTTCGAATGGCATAGGGAATGTGAGAGAGGTGTGGCCTATGTCTAAAGTACCACCAATATAGTCAAGCCAAGATTGTCCAAGTGTTAGTGGGGAAGTGTGAGGATTGTGGGAAACAAATATTGTCAAATGAAATACATGAAGGCCATAAGTTGTGATGTGATCAGAACCATGATAAATATGAGGCGATTGAATAGGCGGTAAGATATCGTTAAGTGTTAAACCAATTCTAATTAAGCCCTCAAGTGTGCAAATATTATCTGAGGAAGTATGATCAAGTAGAATATTATGCCAAAAATAGTTGATGAGAAGTGTGCATGTGAAAGGAGGTGATGAAGATGCAGACCGCATGATAGGAGATGAAACAGTCTCAAGTGTTAATAGATCCTTGATAAAGTATCATAACATTGGTAGAAAGAGGGGTCTTGAACTTATATTCAGCCAAGCCATCGGCCACAAATGTGTCTTTAAATTAAGAATCATCTATGTCAACCGGTGTAAATTATAGTTGGCCTAATATTTCATCAGTTAGTTTGATAGTGTTGAATTCCTCATCAAATTGCTCATAATCATCGGTGTTATCATCCTCATGCTATGTAGCATTATCAAAAATATTGGTAGGTGATGCAAAATGCAGAGTTATAGAATGTGCCTCGATAGATGAGGAAGGAATGTTGATAGGAGCTGATACCATAGGTGAAATAATAGTCGTGTGAGTAGAAATAGCTGGAGTATTTGTAGTAGTAGAAGAAGATTACGAAGTGTTAGATTGACCAATGTCATATGTGTCAAGGCTATTATATGGAATATGTTATGAAGGTGGAATGGGCATAGCAGTAATAGGGTCTATGCGACAATATTTGAATGGCTTTGGATCTATGGTGATAGTATGTTCATAGCCATCATGCAAAAATTTGACACATTGGTGAATAGTAGATGGAACTGCTTGCATTGTGTGAATCCAAGGTCTACCTAACAAGATATTGAATTGAAACGAGGCATCTATAACATAGAAATTAGTGAGAACAGTCTTAGGCCCAACCTAGATATGTAATGAAATAGTTCCTAAACATGTATGAGTGGTAGATTCATAGCCTCAGATGATAGTAGAATTCCTAGAAATGAGAGTATCACTAATACCCATTGCTTTAAAAGAGAATAAGCACATAAGTTGATGGTTGATCCATTATCAATAAGTACTTTTTTAACAAGTGGTGCTAACGAAGACAATAATGAGTAAAGGAACACATGGATTGCTTTTAGCAAAAGGTGATAGATCCTCGTCAGTGAAAGATATAGCATGTGGAAAATTGTGAAGGGATTGTATGAGATGTGTAAAGGCCACCGCAAAGTTATCACTTTCAATATGAATAACACAAAGGGAAGCTTCTAGCATGTTATGAAAATCTGGTGCATTACGCAATAATTTGTAAAGAGAAATCTTAGCGGGTGTATTTTTAAGTTTCTCAATGATGTCATAGCCCTTAGAAGCAAGTAGGAGGAGCTTCCAAAGTAATGGGTGGAGGAATAGAAGTGGGTGGAGCCATAGGAGGATTAAGGCGAGTACGATGAGTAGTAACTACATTAATATATGGATCATCCCTAGGCATAACAAAGTGAGGAGGATGTTGAGTACGCACATGCATAAAATTAGTAGTAGTAGTAACTATACCGGAAACCTTAGTAGGCATAAAAGTAGGATAAGATGATTGAGTCATGACTTGATAAGGTGAAGACATGATCAAAAGAAAGGGTTGGATATGTCAAGTTCACCAAAATTATTAACTAAAATCTAAATATTTTAGAGTTGATCTAAGTACAATAGTGAAATAAATGTCTAAACTAAATTAGGAAAGTGACCCAAGTAACTAGGTAAATAAAAATGTGAAACCATAATTAACAAGTAGGGGTGGAAAGAACTTAGTTGATTCGATGAGCTTTCTACGGATTGTGTCATGCAGATATGTAATTTGGAGAAATGAGAGGAGAAAATGAATGTGTCGAAGTCTAGAAAAGTGTAGATCCGAGTGGATTGGGGCGCTAGGAGAGGATCAGGGTGCCTATGGATGCCCTAGTCGAGTTATGGGCACCTTGGTCTATGCAAGAGGTCTAAAAACTAGATTTATAGGGTTGTAAGGTGATGCAAAGACTTCACTACTACCTGTCATATGTATTTTGATGCACTACACCAAATTTCACTAATAATCATTAATGAAGGATAAACCTGCAAAACCCCAAGCCAAGCATCAAAACCATAAAAAAGAAAGATGCAAATGAAGGGGTTAGACTATCCTCAACAACCACAATGGTGGACTTACTAACTAAGCATTACACTACATCTCATACCTGATGTAGTTATGTGTGTGTGTGCAATCATGCCCTAGGTGCTCTTGTTCTAGTCACACTTTGTGAAAGTAGCAAGCAATAACTATGTGTAGAAATGTAATAAAATGGTGGATGGAATAGAATAAACTTCCCTCCTATGTAGTGTGATGTAGATGAACCATCCTTATCCCTTGTGATGGAGCTATATGGATGCAAATGAGCTCTAGATGCCTTAGATGGAATGTAACCTTAGGTGATGATAGTAGTGCCTAGTTCTTGGTCCCTCATTATGGTCTCATAAATTTATATTTATATGGTTCTCTTGTTCTAATTTTGTAATTAACCCCAAAAAGGCTGACCACTAAAAATATAGAATACTCAAATAGCTAGAAAGTTCCCAAAAGATGAAATTAAAGTGGAAAGAGGATCAGGGCACCTCGATTGGGACCAGGGCACCTATGGGCACCCCAAAGATTAGCCCGAGTGCCCCACTCAAGGCTAAAATGATGCAAAATGACAAAAATAGATTAAGCATGTATGTGTGGGAGGTCGGCAGTGACAATAGAAAGAAAATTAAAATGGATAAAATATGTGGGTTAATTAGTAATTTCTTCACTCAAAAACCATATGAATAGTAGTATGAGACCAAGATTAAATAATACCCAAAGTGCGTGATTTAGTGTCTACACCTACTAGGATTGTACATTAAGAAAATTGTCTTATAATAATTAAGATTGTATAACATCAATCTAATTAGCCATGAAAAATTAAACATGTGAACATCTAGAAAATGACCTTAACATCATTACCACATGTTATAAACCTTCATTCAGGGCATAAGGGCACAAGAAAAGCTCTTCATCAAGCACACTAAGAATTGCCAAAACTGTCCCAAAACTGGTCATGAGAAATTGACTTGGTATAACCACTTAGGGACTTGATATTATCTATAAATCATCATAGGAAAGTATATTAGGTCGCATACATCCTCAAACACCCAATTTTTCACTTGGTCCTTTGCAAAACTTGACTATTACAACAAAATATTTAGAAACAAGACATGTACCATCACTTTTTTCATTCACCTGATAACACAAAACTACTTAGAGATAGTTAGGAGAGTCCTCTAAATTTGTAAATTATCACACAGAAAAAAAAATTACTTCTAAGCCTATTTTAGTAAGATATTCCTTATCAACTTTGAACTACAATTTTAGAAGGGTTTTATACCTGTTTTGGTGTTAACAATTGTTCATAAAGCTCTAGCCTTCAAACCAAAAAAATAATACAAAGGAAACCTAGTTAGGACACATACCAACATATTCCAAATATATTAGGTTCCCATGCGAAGATTCACATACCAACGAGCATCACAAAGTTGACCTTGAGCTAGGAAACACCATTTTCAAGAACTTGATTTGACTAAAAATGCAATATCTTGCTTGTTCTTGCAAACTATGACCTAAAACTTATTCCAAAATTCTAAAACAACATTCCAACACTCTTATCATGATCACATTTTCATATTGGCACTGAAAAATGATCAACCTACCTCATTAGGCCATGTTTTCTTCACCTTGTTTGGTCTTCATACTAGAACCTGACCTTCATACCTCTGTTTATGAACTCTAAACCACATTCTCATGCTCAAAAAACCTCTACATACCTGTATCCACTCATTTCATCAAGCTACCATGCCCATACCTTCTCACAAGACCTCTTTGTCTTCAAATTATCTCTTTGTACTCAAAATGACCTTACAAGCAACTGAAATCAACCATACATACCTTGACATCATCATTAGGCATCATTTAACATCAATGACAACTCATAATAGACTCTCCACATAATTATTTTTCATCAACAAGACTCAACAAAACTATGTCATCACTTCAACAATCTCACCATGACATCAATGACCATACCATGCCAACACACACACACACACACACACACCTTGACATCAATGCCAACCTATCAACATATTAAGCTACCATTCCTTTGGATTGAAATTTTTTTAATGTATATAGGGAAGAGAAGTTGATGCATATAATTGAAGACCCTATGAATGCATCATATGAGGTATTGTTTAAATATTTGGATTTGGGAAACTTTGTTGGTAATACGGATTTTAAAGATCAATTCCTCAACCTTGGAGCTCGGTTTGAAGACCCCAATTTCCTTAGTTGATGTATTTTGAGTGATCATGTTCTAGTTTGGGAAATGGAGTAGGAGTTGTGTTGTTTTCCCAAATCAACGATCCTTTAAATTTTCATTTAGATTATGCTTTGAGTGCAAGTTAAATTTTAAGGGTCCCTCCCAAAAAATTGTATAAACTATTTGATGAATTTTCAAAAACCACTTTCAAAAGTATGGAAAATCACAAGAAAATTTGTTTCGTGGAGATGGAATTTTTTTGCAACATTAAGGGAAAATTTTGATGTGGCCTCGGTGGTAGAATTATGCATGCTATTATCCAATAACATATTGAATTTATTGGTCGAGTAGTATGGTGTATGTTCTTACGATCAATAGCATGTAGAATTCTACCTTCCGGTAGCATGGAAAATTTTATTATCCAGAGAATTTTCAATGCTACCGGATGGTATCATGCGTAACGCTACTAGCCGGTATCATTTTTCTACTACTGTCCAGTAGCATGAAGAATGCTATCAGCCAAAGTAACATTTTGTATGTTATTGGTCGTAGTATGGAGGGTGCTACCAACCAGAGTAGCACTAAACATGATGTTCACCAAGGTAGCACCAAACATGTTACCATTATATTTTCATGCATTTTTGTAGACCCAAAAATTCAAAATTTGAGCTATAACTAAGCCAAATGTGAAAATTTGCTTCAAAATCCTCCTAAACCCTCTCTCCGGTCGGCCTTGTCTTTTGTGTCATGATCATACCAACCTTGTATGCCCACCCAATATGTTGAACAAGTATGTGTAATTTTTTTAAATTATGTAACAAGGTCATTCCTTTCATTTAGTAAAGTACAACTAAAGACTAGTTATGTGGTAGGCCTAAATAGGCCAATTCTCGCCATTTCAAGATAGGTGTGCATACTCTGGGAAGGTTACAAAAGATCATAATAATACGAGAGGTGGTATTGGAGATCCAAAAAGGTTTTGGAATTTTTTTATTAATATTTATGGAATATTTTATGGTTTAGGGATAGAATGTGCAAAAGCAGGGGTTTTTGGTGCAAGGAATGAATGGTCAAAAATGAACCTAAACTTTCATAGATGATTCAGGGAGATCTGTAAGGAGTTATAATTCAAAAAATTATGAAATGGAAATATGATAGAATATTTTACTTAATGTAAGAATCATATTTTACACAAGACCTAATAATCTCTCAAGGAAGCTCAACTTCTGTAGACACACCTCATTGTCTTAATCAAAACATGGAAAAAAATTATATTTTTAGGTAGAATAAATCTTTAAAACATGTTCCATTAGTTTCATAATATCTCTTGTAGTTATAATCATAAAAAAATTCACCTTCCAAGCTCCGGGATTTTTGTTTTCAAGTTTCCTCTAGTGTAAGGTATGTTAATCCCATACTTAGTCATATTTTCAAGTGCCACAAGTCAATTTTTGCTCATGTCACCCATTTTTCCCCTCTTGTCTCTTTCCCAAGGGTAAATATGGGATAAAAATGGAACCCCATGTAATCCTCTATGTGGTTCTCCATACGACCATTCTTTAGCCCCCTGGGAGCTTAACTGGCTAAACCCATCTTGTGCACACTCCACCATAGGCTGCCAAGTGTCATCATCTCTCCAAGATGCCATTTTTTCCCTTTTTCAAAGGATATAGAAGAGACATAAATGGTAACCCATGATAAAACCCAACTTTTAACTCAACTTCAACCACCCAGGGTTAAATTACAGTCACAGGAAGGCATTCAAACAAAGTTAACTTGTTGTTGAGTTGATTTATTTGCATAAGTATATATATCCACTATTTTTGATGCTCAAGAACCTATAAAAACATCATAATATGACAGGGATGATCCCAAATTCATTCCATACCAGTCATGGCTTTAGAAAACATGATTTTATCATAACTTACTAACTAGAAAATTAATTACACCAAGGTTTTAACTGAAGAATCTACTCCTAGACACCTTTGAGAATACCATTATTGTATATACCAGATGATGCCCTATTTTTCTATAGCTGGAAACATGAAACCTTGCCATCTGAAATTTTTCTTTTTGATGTGTAAGATTTCCAAAGAAAAGGATCACTCTAAAAAAATGGAGCACGAAATCTCAAGTATAAAGATGAATCCAAAAATGGTGTTTTCGTTGCAAATTGACACAAGTATGATCAATTTATAAAAATAAAACATGATTTGTATAGTGACTTACTAAAAATTAATTCTCTCAAAACATCAAGTTACAATTAATCAAAACATTTAGAAACAGTGCAAAACAACAAACAGGGTAAAATAGATAACTTTTCCAAAATAGCAGTTTCCAAAAAAGTGACCTACTAAAAATAGAAACTTCATAAAAATAATAAAGAAAAATAAATGGAGGTAATAAAAGTGTTCTAGGAGATTCATAAAATAATATTTGAGATTTTTTAAAAAAAAAAACTCCTAAAATATCACTCCTAACCCCACCTACCAAAAATAGAAAGTTTCAATTTTCAGTATAGAAAGTTGTTGTTGGCTTTGTTTTCACTCATATTGCTACTTTTTTCAATCCTCACATGGTTGTAAATTAGTTTATAATATCAAATAGGAAAATTAACTCTTCACAAGGATTCTAAAGTATCATTTTGATCACAATTGTGGCAAGGAGCAAAACAAAGCATACCAAGGAACAACAGGTGAAAATCGGGAACATCATGAGGCTAGAAAAGAATATGACAAGTGTCAAGAGACCCATTGGAATTAAAATTCATCAAAGGATTTCATTATGATCATAATTGAAATGAAAACTCTTTAGGAAAGTTGAGAAACTTCATCCCTTGAATCCATCATCATCTCTTTGAGAAGCGAATTGAAGTGAGCTAGTCAAGGTTGACTTTAAGAAGACTACGGAAAAAGGAGGTGAAAAATCCCCGAAAATATTTTTTTGGCCGATTTACCACAAAGGAAAATTTTCATAGGTTTCTGCATGAAATATTTTCTGGCGGTTTAAGAGAGCAAGTGGGAAATTTACATGGCAACAAGGGGTTGCTGACGGGCATTAACAATACCTTATTGTCATGTGATAACAAAATTTTGTTGACAGTGTCAACAACACATTTTTGTCAAGTGATGACAAAAAATTTGTTGAAACCCGTCAACAACATTTCTTGTCATGTGATAGTAAAAATTGTTGGCGTGCGTCAACAAAATTTTGTTGTCACATGATAGCAAGGCATTGTTGATGGGCATCAACAACACCTTGTTGTCACGTGAAAAAAAAATATTGTTGTCATTTGTCAGCATAATTTTGTTATCACATGACAACAAGGTTCATTTGATGCCTACCAACAACACCTTGCTATCACGTGACAACAAAATGTTGCGATGGGCGTTAACAAGATTTTTCTAATCATGCGACAACAAGATATTTCGATGGGCATCAACAACACTTTGTTTTCGTGTGACAAAAATGTTGCTAGTGGGCATCAACAATTTTTTTTTGTCGCTCGACAGCAATGTACTATTGGTGGAAGTCAATAGATCCTTGTTGTCGTGCGACAACAAAATCTTGTTAACATGCGCCAACAACAAGAAACCCTAATTTTCCCTATAAATACCAACACATCCCCTCATTTTCACGTTCTCATTTTCAGCTACCATATTTCCCCTTCTTCAAGCACTTCTTGCTACAAATATTGTACGTCACCACGTCATGGCTTCTTCTACCCAAGGTGAACCTCAGGATCCAACACCGGAGCCTCCAAGGCCAAGATTCAATACAGAAGCACTATGTGCCCCCACATAAATGTAGTAATGGAAATGAATGTAGAATATAGGATCAATAGTTGCATCTAAATTCCAAGGGCTTGTTAGCATGCCCAGTTTGAGGTTGACCATCAGATTCTTAACTACCTCCTTTCGTCCTACAATACAGAAAACAATACTTTTACTGTTACATTGGAAGATCAACGTACATTCTCCTTTAGTGTCGAACCTGTTGATATCCATCGATTGACAGGCCTCCCTTTTAAAAATGTGTCGATAGTAACAACCAAGGCAACACTCACTGAAAATGATAAGATTTTCCTCGAATCTAGTTATGGTTTCAATGTTGATTATAAGTGTAATTTGCTCTCATTTGAATGTTTTTTATATTAATTCAAATTGATATTAATTCGATGAATTTTGTAGCTCATGTCAAGCAAATCCAGATGAGGAGTGGATACGCAAGATGTTGCACACCACTTTCTTTCTACCTTGATTTCTTTGTTTCAAGCCAGAATTATTATGCAGGGTTGAAAACTGACATTCCAAATTGGGTTGTTGCATACATTCTTGCAACAATCGGAAATCAAAAATTTGACTGGTGCACATTTCTATCTAACAAGATAAAGGCTGACATTACCAATGCATCAATTTCAGAAAAACTAGTTATTCATTCAACAAACTATATCCTAGCTCTTTATTATGAGGCTTATTATAATTTAAAAGATGAACCAACTCCAACTTGCACAAATGAGACAATGAAAATTTTTTCAATTCCACTTGAAGAGCAGCAGGTAAATAGTTCATATTCCATCTTTACAAAGGGTAGTATTTTTTTATGTTTTTCTCATTCTGATCGAATCTTTGTGTACTAATATAATGTAATTCTGATTGAATATTTTCTATATGTAGAAAATATTTCGGAGTCTCTTCCACGAAAAAAATATGCATCAAGAGGAAGAGGCCAACAACATGTTGAGGCCTTGGGAGAATCACAATCTGAAATGAAGTTTCTCATCAATTGATGCCCAAGTATTTGCATTAACAAAATGATAGAGACGTAATACCCTTAACATTCAAAGTAGGGTTGTTTACATTTTGATTTTACCATTTAATGATTTATCATATTGAATTGACATGTATTTCCTACACTTGTAGGGACTTTGGACTACACACGTGCTTCAAAGAAAGCATCACCAACTCACTCAGTACAATCTCATGCAATTGTTGAATCTCAACAGTAATTACCACCATCAGCTCCAACTGAAACAATTCAAAGTCTGTCATAGCCCCCCATGTTACACAATCAATTCGTACCGCAACAAAATCCCGCTCAACAAGGTATGAATTCATTTATTTTGTGATTTATTTAATACTTTTACATATTATTTAGTAATTACTAATGATTTTTTCTTTCTTGTTGTTCAAAGTTGATAGCAATCCTTTGTCTTCTACTCAAAATCTGCAAACCCCAACTACTCAATCAACCCCGTAATTATGATTCAAAATGTCGACCAGAGGTTCAGGACAAAATACCATTGGTAAACACATGCCTATGATTCTGGCCCCTAGCGGGACACTAAACATTCCCTTGTCATTCGCTATTCTAACCCTCTCTCTCATCTGGTTGTCCCACTGCAACAAGGCAATCAGTTTTGAATCAAATAACTTTAGATGAAGATTATTTGGGCATTGATAGTGTGACCAACTAGTTTTTTCAACACACGTGATATGATTCAGGGCCAACAGGTATATTTCCATCTCAATGTACTTTTAAATTTATTTAAATTTTCAACATTTAAATTTCAATTTTAATATTAATTTATATTATTTCTATTAGGATCAGTGCTCCCAAAAAAAAAGATGCAAGCAGCAAATGTTGCTCGAGCTGAAATCTACCATACTTCTCCTTCAAAATCATCCTCTTCTAATACAAATAGTGATGAATTGCCAACATTTCCTTTGGAGAACTTGATTGGCTATGATTTTCAATCCCACATGAATGAATTTATCATGCCTCAAATCAGTGAGCTCATTCAATGGGAGAGAAGGGAAAAAGTATTAATATCTGAGATAGTAAGTTGTTATGATAACCATTGGAAAAGAGAGAGCTTATTTGCAATAGTCAAAAATCAACCTGTGAAGATGGATGCATTATTCATCAGAGCTAAAAGTGGGACTGTCGCATATAACAACACCTATAATGACAATATTTTAGATAAAGTATTAAACAAATTGGAGAATATCAGTTGAGGCCTAGGCCTATTTCAATAAATGGTCTAAGGAAAGGAAATGGTCATGATTGCAAACACCGAATGAGATAGAGTTGTCGTAAGTATAATCAGTTTGAAAAAATTTTTTATTAATTTCAATAAAAAATTGTTTTTTAATATGTTTAATTGACTTCACTCTTTTTGTTGCAGCTGAAATATGAAAATTTAAAGAGTCAAGCCAAGGTCTTCCAAGTTCACTTGGAAACAACAAAGAACAGTTTATCCACAACAATTAAGATGAAAGAAAATATTGTTTTGGTTAACAAACAAAACAATACACTTAAGCGGATAATTAAAGAGAATGGCTATGACCCTAAGATTTTATTTAAAGCAAAGGCAAGTGGTAGATCCTTCTTTGACATCCCATGGAGATGCTACAAAGGAAGAAGAAGAAATCATCAAGAACCTAGACATGACTGTTGAGGATCTGATTAGTTCGGGGATAATTGAGGCAAGGAATACAGTAGGGTCTGGTGAAAATGTTAATGATTGAGGCTTGAGGATTGGGGAACCTCAAAATTGAAACTTTAAATATTTTATATATAGAAGAATGAAAGTTGATACTTGAATATTTGTTTAATTTGAAGTTTGGATTTAAATTTTATGCAATATTATCTGCTTGCAATGATGGTGATAGTTACATTTATCATTAGATGTGGATGTTTGGATAATGAAATTAGAGTAGATGTGGTTATAGTTATTATTAATTTATTCATTTAGAATGTGGTTCTATGTGGACATTAGGTGTGGATGTCTGGATAATGAAATTAGAGTAGATATGGATGATGATGAATTGTACGTGACTAGATGAATTGTATGTTGTTATATTTTTATATAGAATTTCTATATTGTATATGGTGTGTATGTTTGATGGATAATCATGATTCATGGATTTAAACTTTATGCAATATTATCTCTACTACATGTAATGATGGTCATGATTACATTTTTCATTACATGTGGGTGATGACATCTAATATGTTTGATGACATTAGAATAGACATTAGAATGGATCATCCATTTATTCATTTAGAATGTGGTGTTATGTGGATAATGAAATTAGAGTAGATATGGATGATGATGAATTGTATGTGACTAGATGATGATAATGGATAATTGTTTTAAGAAAATTAAGAATGTGGTGTGACAGATACATCTTAATACAGTAAAAGCTTCTTCTCTCTATTTTAAATTTTAAACTCTTTAATATGTATATCATTTCTTCACATTTATTTTCAAACCTTTATATTGAATTGAAATGACAAAGCTCAAAAAAAAAAAGTGGTATGACACAGATATCTTAATACGGTAAAATCTTCTTCACATTTAAAACTATGGCTAACCACTAAGATAGGGTTTAAGGTACCTCTTATCTTCTTGAGAAAGCTAGACGACCTTCGATTCTCGAGAATTCAACATAAAAAATGGATAAGGATTAGAATAAAAATGGGTGAGTTGCCTGATAATCTCAGTCCCAAGAAGCGAGAGCTTCCTTGGATGGATGTCAACTCATGTTTTTCATAAACATCAATGAAATGAAGAGAAATTAAAATGTAGAATCTAGATCTAACCTAAGAAAATTAAAGAAAACAGAACCTATTCATATCGAAGGTGACACAAATATCAAGAATGCACTACAGAGTGGATGACAACTATACCAGACACTAAGCATGGCTAGAATATGTAGAATCTAGATTTGAGCTTTGAAGACCTTGCAAAATACAATATCAAAGTGGTTTGAAAATTAAAAATACCAATGAAATAAATCTGATTTTAATAAATAATAGTATTTGAATAAATGTAGATATACATACCTGTAAAATCTTGATGATAACTACAGATCAAAAATAGCCTCCTCACTATCAATATTTGCATCTATAAAATTACAATGGTATTTATGTAAAACTATAAACAATTAAATTAGAATATATTAATATGAAATTGAATAAATAAGAATAGTTAAAGTGTAATGTCAAGGTGATACCTATTTAAAGCTGAAACAATCCATTTTCAATAGCTTCTTCGTATTCAATATTTGCATCCGTAGAGTTTGAAGATGCACCACTTCCAGTCTCATCGTTGAGATTACTTGGACTTGTAGCAAGTATTATTTACACCTCTTCTTTCAGAAAGGAATTCCAATGCGTAATAGCTCTGTCAAAAGGAAAGGTTTCCAAAGAGTAGCGAGAAACATAACACCTTATGCAACTTTTGAGATTTTTATCCAACCTATTTCTCAGTTTTGATTTAATAAAAGATAAAGCACTGAAAACTCTTTCATCCTCCATGGATCCCAAAATCATTGTTTGGCACAACTCATATAACCAAAAATATTCACTAATGTCTTCCTGTAACACACTACTTTGGTAGATTTTTCCAGAGCCTTGTAATAGCACCACTCTTTGAAGGTTCGTCTAAGAGTTTATATTGTGACCTCATTGTCGTTGAAAAATTAGTTGATTGAGTCTTTATTAAATCAACATTCAGTATACCTTTTATTTCAATACCCTTGACCTCTGATGTCTTTTTGAAATGATCCAATATTGTACCCATGTATTTATGGAAAAGCTTACTTACAAAATCAGCATGACCACCTTCTGTATTCAAAAATTTGGATTCATCACACCCATGGCTTCAAAAAATTTTGTCTTGGCTGAAACGTTCTCTAATTTCTGATGCTAAGGATTTAGTAATTTTTTAAAGTTTTATTCTTGTTTCAATTACTACATAATCAAACAGATTTCGTGTCACAGGAACTTCTTTTTTCCGTTGATGTAATGTCTTTACTTTTTGTAGAATGTGCAGTGGTATCTCTTTCCGCTAACATGGATACAGAGGTGATCATGGATATTAAATCTCAAAAATTTATTGGGATGGTTAAGATCCAATAAAAATTTCCAATTATCAAAAATAGGTGTATCAAAACTATCCGGGGAAGTGTACAAGGCATCAAGACTCATACATACCATTTTTCTCATCCGTATAAAATCAACAATATAGGTTAATCTCCCTTGTGCATGCTTCATCAATGTATTGATCTCCTGCAACATTGGAAGAATGCCTACCAATGTAAGAAATGTCTCCAAATCAGTTAGATGGAACAACAAGTCCCTCACCCTGTCAATTTCATGATGATATTTGTGCATGAAACCAACCAATGAAGGATACTCCTCACGCACTCTGCATGCATGCTCATACAATGAAATCCACCTTGTCTCAACATCCTTCAGAATTTTTTTCCATCTGTAATTCCTATGGAAAATTTTTGAAACTCAAGAAATCACTTTGGGCTACTTTCCATATAGGCATGTAATTCTCTTATAAGGTCTTCTACTTTTGCAACATTTTCGTATTTGCTAATGATTTTATATGCTAAATTCATTATGTGATCCATACAGTGAATTTCTAGCATATAAGGGGCGATTGATGTTTGTAATCGAACACACAACCTAGTTCTATGACCTGCATGACTGATGCACCATCTTCTCCCACGCATACCAACTTCGTAGAAATTTCATTCGCAGTCATGCCAAAATTTCTTTCAAAAGAGAAATAACTAGTTTATATAGGTTTTCTACATTGCAATTTTCAACCATTTTCTAAACACCCAACAGATGTGGAGTCCTCATATGATTTTCTAAAGTGTAAACATGGATACATACCCATGTAGTGTTTAACAACGGTCACTTCATCAATTGAAAAAGAGATAAACTTTGCATTTTTACACACTCTTTCAAATCTTCCTTCTCAATCATAGCAAGGCATTTAGCCATTTCCCATGCACTGTTGTTAACCAATGAGACAGGGGAACATTCTACATTCCATTATATTGATACAAAGGTTTGAAATCAATGAAATCTGAAATTGGTCTTCCTTTCTTAAGGATGTGGAATAAAGTAGAAAATTGTATGAGTTTAGCACGCAAATTTGATTGATTCATCTTACCAATTTGTGATGTGATCATTCCGCCATTTTCTATGAGAAGTCATGTCTTTTATGATCTACCTCATATTTTGCCACATATTTCACATGCATGCATTATTTTTCAATTTTCCATCTATGTGTTTTTATTTTCTAGCCATCTTCCCTAGTTACAGTGAAATATTGTTTTCCATAGTGTTTTTCAATTGTGTCCAACTTCAGTTGCATTTTTTGTTACCTTCCCAATTTCCACGTACATATTGTACATGTACATTCCGATGAAATTTCTTCAGAATTAGCTAGTTGTACAGGTTCAATAAATGGAAATTTTGCAGCCCAGTCAAACTTGTATGTCCTCCCAAGTGTCCACATATTCTTGTTCGTATTCACAGTTTTACTTTTACGTGTAGAGCTTTTAGGAATATCATGATCATTAGGTTTCCTTTTCATGAACCACTATTTGCATTTGAATTTTGTGTTGCATTTTGCACTCCTAGTTGCACATCAATAGGAATATCTTCAAGCTCTACCTGCACTACTGGAATATCTTCAAGCCTGGCATGGTATCATTATAGGTGTCATTTGGCTGATACTGAGTAGAATGCATGTCCACTTCAATAACACCTTCCACATAGTCTGTGCTCTGATTGATTTAGTGGGAGCTCTATGGGTCTTTGGCGGTTCTGGTATCTCGAACCATCGAGTTTCTAAAATACTTGAACAAAGACTTTTGAGTTTTTGTAACTTGTTGGGTGTTTTGAGCACTAACAACTTCCATTGTTCCATGATAAAAAAATAACACCTTATCGTGCATCAACAAACAAAACTTGTCACGCGTGTCAACAAAAATGAAACTTGTCGTGCATTAGAAGGTTATTTTTTCCACCCATCAATAGAAGGTCCTTATTGTCACTCATCAATCAACAGATCCTTCTTGTCACCCATCAATAGATCCTACTTTTTACCCGTCAATAGAGCCTTCTTGTTGCCCATCCACAGAGCCTTCTTGTTTCCCATCCTTAGAGCCTTCTTGTCACATGTCAACAAAATCTTCTCATCACACCCTTTGAGCCTTCTTGTCACCCATCCACAGATCCTTCTTGTTTTGTCACCCATCCACAAAGCCTTCTTGTCACCTTGTCAATAGAGTCTTCTTTTTGTGTGTCGGTTGAACTTTTTTTCGAAAAACTATACTTTTGTGTCTTGGCATTTTTGCTTCACAAGTTTTATGTACTTGATAATAGATATGCCTAGGTGGTATGGTATGAGTTAGCATAGGATTATATAGTAGTGTTCTAAAAAAATTAAACTTAAATTTTTAGGTGAACATGAATAATATAGGATTATATAGGGGATATTTTAAAGAGGAAAATATTTAGCCATCATATATGAAGAATCAAAGGATCCTCCTTTCCCTAAAAAAATGTAATCATCCCAAATCTTAATTTTTAGTGAACGAATGCTAAAATGATCTTTATGTGTGGCATCATGAACGCAAGAACAAAAATTATCCCAATTTCATTTGATGTCATTTTTAAACACTCAATCAAAACACTGGTAGTGTGGTCAATCCTCAAAGGTCTTGATAGCGGAAACCTTCCCATGAGAAATATGTGAGCAGAAGGTGTATAAACAGATTTTGGAGCCGAGAAAGGGTGAAAGTAATGATCTTCATTCGAGCATTATGTGTACAAGAATGGGAAATCATCTATGTTTCATATATTTTCATCCATGTGGTAGTGTTCTTAAACACTCATCTAAAACATTTTATTATGAGCATATCTCAAGAAGGAGAGATTTTTTCCATCATCTCATTCCATTCTAACCATTGGGCACTTCGCAAGAATTTCACTCAAGCGTAATCCTTTCACCCACTTGACAAAGACTCATCTTAGTAAGAGAAGGATAAATGTCAAGACGTTTGAGTTCCATGGAGTTTTCTCTCATTATCATTGTATTCATTTGTGAAAGCCTAAGGAATGAGAAAGAGATCCTCACTCTCCTTTGTGAGATCAAGAAGGAACTATCATGAGTGATGCTCGTAGTAATCTCATGCTCGCATTGTAATGCTTCAAAATAGTGTTTCTAAAAACTCATTTAACATTATGGAGTGTTCATGCATTTTTAGAGGGATGAAATTGGGACTACCATGCTTCAAATCATCAAGTTCTCCATTAGAAAAACTTCTCTTCATCAGATCATTCAACCCTTCCTTCTCTCTCCCTTTCTTATTTCTTCTCTCTTCATGTTATAATTTATCATTAAGAATGTAATTTTTATTATTTCATCTTATTCACTTAAGTGGCCCTTAGCTAAACATTATAAGATTCATTTTTCCAATAATAATAAAAAGACTCACTTCCTAGGAATATGAAAGGTCACAAGTGATGAGGATATGTGAAAGGTCATGTGGGGGGTAGATGAAAGGATAGTTTGTAATGTTATAAATTGGAATGGCTTCTCCATTCCAAGGGGTTGGAAATTGTTGATTGAATTTTTATTTTTGAGGTTAAAACCACTACATCAAAAAAATAAATGTTACAATTCTTCTAGTTCTTGTCTTATGTTCCTCTACTCTCTCTTTCCAACTTTGCATACATGATAATCTTGTAAAACCAAGAAAGGTGTTTGTACCTTTGATAAATGAATCAATGGAATTATGTGTCTATGATTTGTTATGTCTTATCATTGTTTGCATGGTTGTGTTCTTATTGGATTTGGACTCACTTTGGTTATTGTATGTGAACTCGGTAAGCCTACTCATTATAGTAACCCTATCTCTCCTAATTTCCCCAAATCCCCTATACCCCTCATCACTGTAAAATTCTCCCTTATACCTTGTACAAGAACTTTTTCATGGGTTTAGTGGAGTGTTCCTATGTGCTCCACATCCTATTGTCCACCCCACATTTTTGGTAGTTTAAATAGTTTACATTCAATAATGGGAGCCTCCTCGTACACAAGAAGGAGGGGCTTAGCCATGCACTATTTTTGAAAACTCAATAATTTTCCACACGAAAAATTATTTTTCCAACACATCCAAAAACACCCTCCAAATATTCCTATATATACATCCAGTTTATTTATTTTCACTTTGCACAACATCTTAGCTATTTGTAAAAGCCTAAAGAAAATGAGAAAAATAACCTCATCCATCAATAAAAAACCATCCATACCATCCATTAATTCCAGAGCAGACATCTATTCCATTTATTACAAAAATGCCAACAAAGAAGGTCATCTCCAAACCACATGCGATCCCACCAATTAAAAACAATAAGTTTTCATTTAAGAGCCTTTTATTTCCATGACTCTATAACCTTGTATCAAATCCCAATTCATTTTCACAATGGATTGAAGACACAAGTTTCATAGGGCTAGTTTATATGTCCCAATTTCAAACAAACACAAAAACACTCAACCAACTTTTAACCAACTATAACAATTCCTCTTGTACTTTTCATATTTAACTCCCATCACACACATTATCCTTTAGAATGTCCCCTAAATACTTTGAAAGTTTGAAAAGACTACCGCACAAATATGTGGATCATGTCACAATGAAGGCTATTTTGACAAATGAAGATGTCAAGTATTTGGAGTCTCACTTCCAATTATCTATTGATGTAGCTACTGGTAAGTTTTTAATAATCATATTACTATTTACATAATTTTTATTTTACAAATTTTGATTTTATGTTTTATTAAATATTTATCAATTTTTGTCTCCTTACATTTACAGTTTCCTAAATCCTTTAAAAAGGGGAATTCCCCTCAAGTATTTCAGTAACCTATTTCTACAAGCTATGGTTCAATTTTTCTAGACCGAATTATATTGCAAGGTTTATATATATATATATATATATATATATATATATATATATATATATATATATATATATATATATATTCCATATTGGGTCTTGACTTATATCATGTGCACCCTTAGTGGATAGAAATATGATTGGTGCACTTTCTTATCCTCCAGGATAAGAAATGACTTGAGTAACATTCATGTGAATGAAATTCCTATTAATTCCACAAATTTTATTCTTGCATTATATTATGAATCTCTATACAATTTATGTAGCACCCCTTCTCCTACCACACTCCACATAAAGCTAACAACTATGTCTTTAACAATTGAACAGTAAGAGGTGAGTCCCAAATTTATGATTTTTTTTTTAATAATTATCATTAATTTTCTTCATATTTTATATATTATATTTGATATTAATAGTTTGTTCATTATTGAATTATAACATAGGGTAGTTATTGAAGTTATATCCCAAAGACATGCCACTATATTATTTTTTTATGAATTTAAAGAAATACATGATCAAGATATATTTTCATTACCATAGGGTATGTATCTCATTTAAGTTGTAATTTTAATTTATTTTTAGTTTGTTATATTTTTAAACGAAGAAATTGATAAATTTAAATTGTTAATGGTTAATTGCGTTTAGATCACAACTACCAGTACCACTCCCAATATTTTCACTCTACTCCTCAACAACAACCAACAACTACAACAAGACCCATCTACATCTCAGTTGTAATCTACGCAAATAATTAATGTTTTTAATCATAAATGATATGTAATTTTCTATTTACGAGTGTGAGAAGAGGATGAAGAGGATTTGGGATTTTATTTTGATTATTTGGTTTTGTGTAAAGGTACTCTTTTATTTTAAAGATAGGTTCGACTATTTTTAGTTTTTTCACCTCTTTTGTGTAGGTTTCGGTGCAGGAGTTTGAAGATGGGGGTTAGTAGGGTTAGATTTGAGTTGTCGTCATGTGTTGGTCTTGAGTGGGATAATGTCATATGGTAAATATTTAAGCAGGGAGGGATAACTAATTTTCTCCAAAGATTGAAAGGGCATGATGAAAGATTGTCTAGGGATTTTGCGCTTGCCTAAGATAATGGGGTTGTCAATTTTCAAGGCATCAACATTTTGTAACTAAATACTTCATAGCAAAGGTCATTGGTATGGATTGTTCTGGATGTTAAGTTTTTAAAGATAAAACTAGGTTCACTCAAGAAGTTAAAACATTCTTTAGAGATGACAATAAATTCCATCACATGGAGGATGGCATTTCTAGAATGGCTTTACTTGGTCGATGCCCAGAGGTTTGTTTTCATTTGATGAAGTATATTACTTTGGATGGAAATTTCATAAAATTGAATTCACATCACTTCATGTTGCTTAGTCATTTTAGGAGGGATAGGAAAATCAATGTTCCCTTTTTCTTGTATAGTTCTCTCAAGTTTCTATTAAGGATTTTCAAGCTGAAAAGGGGGTAGCCCCTCTCCATCGGGGACTAATTTTTATTTTGGTTAAAGTTGGTATGCGACCCGAAATCTAGGGTTTCGGGAACTACTTTGGGTAAAGATTGAGAGGAATATATTTCACTGGATGATAGGGTTAAATTAATGGATATGAAGGCAAAGGCTCAAAAAGACTTAGATGCGGTGTCTTCTCTTCAAAATTTGGTAGGATAAAATATGGATTAGGGAACATCCTCAAGTGTTAAGGAAGGAAATAGTCTTATAAATTTCTTAGAATGGTAACAAAATTAAGGATTTGGAGGATATGGCTGCACAAATTAAAGCGAGAAAAACATAATTTGATAAGGAATACTCGGAGGACCAATACGAGAGGTAGTGGTTTTGGGGAAGAGGATGGAAATCATGTAGGGATAAGTGGCTCGGGACAAAGGGAAAAGGATGAATTTAGTTCTTAGCGGTTTAGAGGATGATGACTCTCTAGAAGTTAGATGAAGCGGGAGAGACCTAGTTTGAGAACAAGAAGAAAGTCTACCTAGGTAGAATTTTTACTAATTTTTGCTAAGCGTATCTAGTTTTTGGTCTTATCGATGCAATTTCTATGTATTTCGGGTATGGGGTTTTTGGAACTTTTTCAGGATTTGTTTGAGTCAATTTCCTTTTTAATCTTGCCTTCGATGGATGTATTTTGCTTTTTGTGAGCTTCATTAATATATCTTTTGTAGTTGGCCCTTGGAGCCTTTTCCAAGAATTATCAATC